>CM020215.1:24154000-24832094 GCA_009819775.1 Phoenicopterus ruber ruber | reverse complement strand
GGCCCCCGTGGGGGCAAGAATCCTTCCCGTGCCTGACAGGGCAGCAGTGGCTGCTCCAGAAGCACTGGGACCCCTGGCAACATCTCTGCATCCCCTTTCTTACGGCTGCTGCCCCTGGCTCCACGGGGGATGAGGACGGCGTGCTCTGCAGTGCTCCTCAAGAAGGCATTCCCTTGCTCTTGCCGCTGCTCTCCAGCTGAAAAAGCCTGATAGGCTCGGGCACCTCCAGGGCTTGGTGGTTGCTCTGCCTTCCCTCATCTCCCGAGGGGCTTGCGTCTGTTCCCCAAAGGCTGAAGCAGAATTTCCATCCATCAGATGGGCTTTGAAGGTGGCCCTGCCAGGAGCTGCTCCTGCAGCGGAGAACCTCCAGCAACCTCGTCCAGCCTCCAGTCTTCCTCCCTCGCCTCCACCAAGTCATTCCACCGGCTCCTCAAGGACTGCCTCTCGGCTGTCTTTGAGCTGCCCGCAGGAGTTGGTGTTCTTCTCATCTCCGCAGCCTCTTCCAGCCTCTGTCTTCCTCCCTCAGCCCCGCCAATTCATTCCACCGGCTCCTCAAGGACTGCCTCTCGCATGTCTCGGGCTGCGCCAGGCCAGCTCTGGCAGCGGGACCCGGGAGGAGACGCTCCCTGTTATCCTGCCCCGGGCATTGTGACTGCTGCGTTGGGCCGGGGTGGGGCACTGTGACATGGGGGTGACGGGGCCCCCCATGCGCAGCCCCGCCCACCGCCCCTTCCGGCCCAGCGTCCTTGGAGGAGCCTGAAGTGAGTGAAAATGAGGCCCTCTTGCCATTGTATGCTTTCAATAGCTACCTAATACTGTCAGGGTTCTGGCTTTTCCAATAGTCTGCTCTACGCAACTTGCCACACTGGGATGGTGTGGAGATCTTCTGCTTGAGCAAAAAAGGGAGCTAGGAGCCCGAAGCAGGCCACTTGAGAGAGAAGAAGGTCACTGCTCTCGAATGGGCCTCATTAGCCAATAGGACTCCCCTTCAGGCCTTTTGCATCTAGAAGAAAAATGGCTCCTCGTCTGCAACCGTCAGCCAATTTGCATCGAATCATAGAATGGTTTGGGGTTGGAAGGGACCTTAAAGATCATCTAGTTCCAACTCCCCTGCCATGGGCAGGGACACCTTCCACTAGACCAGGTTGCTCAAAGCCCCATCCAGCCTGGCCTTGAACACTTCCAAGGATGGGGCATCCACAGCTTATCTGGGCAACCTGTTCCAGTGCCTCACCACCCTCATGGGGAAGAATTTGTTCCTTATATCTAAGTGTCCAGCAGACCACATGGATTTCTGTCAGCTCTTATGGGATGGAGAAACTCTTCCATCAGCATTTTCATTCTTGACATAACAACTGCTAAATATCAATGGGTTTAATCATTTAATCTGCTACACTTTTGTACGTGGGGGCAACACAGGTACACTCATAAGGAATGTGTCCATCCTGGTAAAAATTACAACCTTGATCTTGCCTCATTAAAGTGAGTGGCAGTTCTGCTGCTGATTTTGCAAGGAATGGATCAGGCAGTCAACAATCAGGAGAGAAACAAACATTCATACCACTGAGATGTTAATGCTTTGATTTTCTATAAAAGGTATATTTTTTTGGCTGGCTTTACTTAAGAAAAACACTTAAACATATTTAACTATTTGGGTCCCATTGATTTTTAATGGTATTCAATCATTTGCTTAAACAATCTGGGAATGACAGTCTATAACAGGAATTATAAATGCAAAAATTAGTTGAGCAAGTAAAAAATGAATAAATAGCTGTGCCTATGATGTGAGGTAAAAGTAAATAGTTCTCTAACCTGCATTTATGTCCTTCCAGCATTATCAACACATTGCTTATCTAAGCATGGTTTGTTTTCTACCTCATAAAAAAAAAATCAAAATTAACATTGCTGAGGCAAGAAATTTCAGGAAAAGTGATTTTCATTAGGTATAGCTCTTCTGCATGGTTGGATCAGCATTTGATATATTTACATAGTACATATTTTTCCTCTGCACAAAAGGTCTAATACAAGAAAACAACCTGCTATTTTGTTGCATGATGAAGCTTTCCATTGATTAAAATGTGAGAATAAATGTTAAGCTCAATATGACCTGGCAATGTACACTTGCAGCCCAGAAAGTCAACTGTATCCTGGGCTGCATCAAAAGAAGTGTGACCAGCAGGTCGAGGAAGGTGATTCTGCCCCTCTACTCCACCCTGGTGAGACCCCACCTGGAGTACTGCATCCAGCTCTGGCGCCCCCAACACAAGAAGGATGTGGACCTGCTGGAGTGGGTCCAGAGGAAGCCACAAAAATGATCAGAGGGCTGGAGAACCTCTCCTCTGAAGACAGGATGAGAGAGTTGGGGTTGTTCAGCCTGCAGAAGAGAAGGCTGTGGGGAGACCTTCTAGCAGCCTTCCAGTACCTCAAGGGGGCCTACAAGAAAGCTGGAGAGGGACTTTTTACAGGGGCATGCAGTGATAGGGCCAGGGGTAATGGCTTTAAACTGAAAGAGGGTAGATTTAAATGAGATAGAAGGAAGCAATTCTTCACTCTGAGGGTGGTGAGGCCCTGGAACAGGTTGCCCAGAGAAGCTGTGGATGTCCCATCCTTGGAAGTGTTCAAGGCCAGGTTGGATGTGGCTTTGAGCAACCTGGTCTAGTGGAAGGTGTCCCTGCCCATGGCAGGGGAGTTGGAACTAAATGATCTTTAAGGTCCCTTCCAACCCAAACCATTCTATGTTTCTATGATTCTAAGATTCTTTAGGAAGTTGAATTTAATATATACTTTACTAAATAATGAGAATGGGGGAAAGTAGAGTGGTTACAGTTCTGAAAGTGTGCCTGTGCTACAAAGTCATATCTACTATCCAAACTACCAGCTTTTAATGTATTAAAAATAAGCATATCAGAATAATTATTGCTGTTTATTTCAGTTTTAATGAGGAAACAAACATAATACATTAAAAGAAAGAAGGCTGACAGGTGTATTAACAAATGGGCTTATAGAGAAACAGATGCAATTTTATTTTCAGCAGGGAGTTAGAATAACAAAAATAACTTAAAATTAAGAAATATATAGTCAAGATCAAACATTCTTAAGCAATATTCAAATATCTCAAAACGCATCTGAGACCATTAAGAACAGCTACAGTACAAAATATTTTATGGGTTTTTTGTGTCATTCTCAGTAGCTATTAAATACGTTATTTAAAAGCAAAACATCCTCTGTAGCACAGTAGCCAGCCAGTGTTGAAAGGCGAGTGACAACAGCTCTCTGACATATAACATGATTTTTCCTGTGCAACAACCAATTTATGATAGACCAAAGGGTCAGTGTATAGCCAGGGCATGGGATATTCCCGCTCTTTCACTTAGTGGTACAGGAACTGTAGAAGACACCTAGATGACTATATTTCAAGACCACGTAAGGACCAAATCAAGGTAAGATTTGGATTGAACATGCAAGCTCTGCAATATTGGAGACAGGCTGTAAATAGAAAGAGAATGTGCTGCAGCTTTAGGTCCCAGGACAGAAGGCTGTTATTCCTTAGGTAAGTCCCTGGGCTATCCTGGAAATAAGGATGAAACATGACACTTATCAAATCTTCCACATTTTTACCTAATTCTGTAGTTAGACATGCATTTAAGAGGCATTTGATCTCTGTTTGTTTCACAAAATAGGTCAGCATAGATCTTCTGAGATAGATGAGTACAGAAGATGCTTCATCACCAAAGAATGTAAATACATTAAATTATTGGAAGTACAATCAGAAAAGTTGTAGACGTATTTAAATAGTTTGCTTCAGTCCTTTTTCTCATTAACAGGGACTTGATCGATTGGATCTCTGTAGCTTCATTTGTTATGTTCAGTAAAAGAACAAGGACAAAGAAATTCACTTTTTATTTAAAAAGTCAAAGATTTCAGTCAGAGATTTCAACTTTGTGTCCTATAATGCCCAAATCTGGATGCATAGAAAGAATATATGTATGTAAAACTTTTTATGAAAGTCAAAAAGATATGTGTCATTTGAAGGGTCAACCAAAGTCTTTCTCTACTGTTTAATGTATTTTTCATACGTATTTTTCTCCTCTTTATTATGGCTACTTAGGGAGTCAGGAATTTTTTAAAATCATCTAGAAAGATTTAATAAATCTCACAGAAAATCTAAAGAGCTGTGTTCTAGAAAAAGTATAATGAGTAAATGGTATATTTGCTTAAAGAGAACCAAAGCATTCACAGTGTCTGCAGCTTGATGAGACCTTTGGTGACCTGAGCAATTTCTATGCCAGACATTAGCTATGACCTTTTAAAGAGAAGCCTTTCACTGAAAAGTCTTGGGAGAAAACAGAATACTGCAGACTTAAGGAAAGACTTTGTTTACTTTTTCTTACATAGCCTTTTGAATCTAAGTTCTGAAAGCAGCAAACCTTACGTGACTGTGCTTGAATAGGTGTACCTGTCCACATATTCACTCCTCCCAACAGTCGATGTCTGTCCAATTAATGCATCTAATAATTTCAATTGAATTTGATAGAGCAACAAAGCCATGAAAATAGGTTGTAAATGGGAGTGATCTTATTGATTGTGAATGATAAAGGGGCTGTTGTGTGAGTTCTTCTTATTAGACACTAGAGAATCTACACTGGTGAGGTGATGTAATAAATGTTCTGCTCACAGGAGAAGCTTCAGCTGTAGTTTGCAATCAGCCAGGGACAGCTTTGGTTTCCAGTACTGGTTTCTTTTTATCTCTGCATTGTCTTGCCTCTCCCAGTGGCCACTACTGGCACTCCAGGGTCCTTGGCCATTCCTGGTCACCTGCTTTATCCAATACCCAGTATCAACAGCTCTAGAGTCTTCCTCTCCCACCATTCATGGAGCCCAGTAGCTTCAGTCATGCAGCTTGTCTCAGGTATCCTTACTGAAACAAGGTGGCAAGGAGCAAGAATAGCAATTAAGTGCTATGTAACCAATGGGATGAAGCCATTCTATAGCCCAATGACTGCTACTCATGACTCTCTTATACACTTGTCAGTTCTTTAGACATCATACTAGATGTCTTTCTATTGTATCAAGTACTGTTGAACTAACCTGTCATTTTTGCAGATTCATTCACTCGAGTATTAGTCACTACCAGCAATATGTCTTTGATTCATGCATTAGGTCACATAGCTCATATGTTTGCAGATTTCCTAGTCTGTTTTCCGCATCTTCACTTCCCTTCTATGACTCCTTTAAATCAGGGGCCATATGGGCAAACCACAGTGATCCTGTTTAGACATGAGGACTGCTCAGCTACCTACTTCAGTCATCTTCTTGACATCCCATCGCTTCAGCTGCACCACGCAGAAACTTAGGACTCCTGTTTTCATTTTCACAGCATCTACTTCAAGCATAAGCCTTGATGAGACTTTTGTATATTTTGCTCTAGCCTAACTATGTATAAACCATATATGTATGTTTAGCAATTTAAAAATCAAGTAGTGTAATAATCTTCCACAACTATGTTGAGATATAATACCTGACTGTAGCACTGTGTAGGGTGTTAACACACACCAACTTGGCACATGTGATGTTAAATTTAAGGAAACATATCATGACTAAATTTGTGCCCAGGCATGAAAACTTCAAGGCATTCAGGTGCTACCAAGAAAAAAAAAAAAAAAGGTTAGAAGGTTTATATTGAAAGCTATGTGAAACAGCTGGATGAATTTTTAGCTCCCGCCATACGTTTAATATGGCTTTCGAAAGGATTCAAAGTATTTTCTGATGTGCTTCATGAGATAGCCATCAAACGACTATGAGTTATTATCAACAGGGACTCTCCATTGTCTTATGACATCAACATGAATAGGTCTGAAGACTGATTAGATGAAATCACAGAGAACTGTGGAGCCTGGCAACATTGCTTACATACTGCTATCTACAATTCTGTTGTGATCTGTGAGGTCATTAATCAATATGGAGCTAATTTCTAGGGTCAGACAACTCAGATCTTTCTGATATTTTTAAGTGGCAGCCTCTTCTCTTGCAAGTCAATAGAGGGAAGTAGTAAGATAGATACAGGTGACTGATACAGCACAGAGCTGGAACTCTTGTATGGGAAGTGAAGCAGAAGAAATTAAACACAGAACTGGAGGCTGCATTTGTTTGGGCCACTTTTGCAGTACATGCATAATAAATACTCAATAAATATAAACTCTTTTATTATTATATAAATTTATTACAAATGTATATATAAGTGTTTCATTTATAAGCACTTGAAGGCATTTGCGGCCACTAGCAATCAAAGACTTTTCAAGGAATGAAAATGAAACATGGGAATGTGTGCCGTCCTGTGACACATAATATGACACCTTCCATGACACACGTTCCTGTTGAAACTCATGCTTAAAAATGTTTATTGATATTTTTAAGAGCTGCGGTTCTTTTATCTCATTGTCAAGACTAAGTCACAGTAGTGGCCTGCAGAACCTTACTACAGCATATTTCACTAGGCAGCAACACATAATTCAAGCATAAGAAAATGATAGTCTCTCCCCACCTTTCAGCAAAGAGGGAACAATTCAACACTGTGGTAATGCTTCATACCATAAAAGCATCACTACAGTGGTAAAAAATACTATACTGTGCTTTATGACTGTTTTTTGTCTGCTTTTCCCTGTTCTAGTCATGCTATCAATCCAAAATAAAGAGTTAATTGTATTGTGAATTACTACTGAAGGCATGCAACCAAGAAAAGTTTCAAATCCATAATAAAATACAAGGGCATGGACATATTCCTACACCTTCAGGGGACGCCAAGGAACAGAAAGAATTCCTCATTGTAGCATGAATTTTTGAACATACCTATGTGTGGCAAACATCATCTCTTGCAACAGAGGAATCCATTGCATGGAAGAAAGTTTCTTCTCCATTTAAATGAATGCCAAAACCACACCTACCGAGTGCTTTTTGTAAGCGAAGGGGAAGGAGGGCGGGCAGTGGACCATCTCTCCTGCTGCAGCTCTCCTACTCGATCAATGATAAAAAACCTGAACCTCAGTTTTTTATCTTCCAGACTAGTATCCTTGCCATTAGGCTACAAAATTATCCACTTTATGTTCACTGAGTGTGCCTATAGTGTCTTTGTAGGCTGTGAAGGAATGAACCTTGGTCCCTAAGTCACCTGCTGTGCCCCCATTCTTACTGTTCGAAGCCAGCAGCCCCTGCTGAAGGCTGACTTCAGCCATACTCTCTGTGGACCCAGAAGAAAACTAGCCTGTGTTAGGAGGGAGCTAATTCACTCCAGAGGAGGGACCATGAATAGAGGGGTATAAGCACAGCATGGATGACCAGGAAACTAGCAGTTACGCAGCAAAATAGATATAAAAGTGAAATGACAGAGTAGAGGCATTTAGTGGATTTTTATACCAAGTAACAGCTTCAACAAGTAAGAGCGTGAGGAGCTCATCAAATTCCCCTAGTTCTTTGTTCAGATCAGTCACCTAATGTTTAGGGGCAAGTCTCTTCCTCAAAACGGGACAAGCAGCAAATACAAACCCACATCTCAAAGATCAGTCTATTAGATTAATGGACATTGTGGCGTAACGTTTTGTTTTTCTCTGTAACACATAGCCCAGGATTTGCACACTTACCTCTTGAGATGCTTTTAAATGATATGCCCCTTGCATAAAAAGGTACCTGCCTGATCAGGTATAAGCATTTTTAAACAGAAAGACAGGAGTTGTAATATTCAGTGATGTCAAAGAACCTGTGTGGACTTTGCCCAAAGCAGTATCTTTGACCTAGATTTGTTGCCTTTGGCTTTTAGACAAATTATAATTTAATATTCATAAGTTCTTGCATGCTGAGTTGTTAGCTGGGGATAGTATCACCTATAAATAACTTCAAATAAATAAGCACAACCGGATAGGAACAACTGTGGTCAAAATGGAAACGGGGTATGTTTGAATTGCAGAAATAAATAAAACGAGATATCTACCTAGTAGCTCTGCTGCAGAAATTTAATAGCTTGCAATGACTGATGCCATGATAGACCTGAGCTGACAATTTTCTGTCAGGGAGATATTAGTCTGTCTTAAATTATTCCAGACTAATAAGCACATTAATATTGTGTTGCTCATTTATCTATGTCTACAGGTTAACAGAAAAAGGAAAGAAAGAAGAAAATTATTAAAAGGTGAAGCCAAAATACTCACCCAAGTAGTTCCATTTGTCTGGAAGAATACCATCTCCTGTCCTTTTTTAATTTAGAAAATAATCCTTATAATCAGTAATTTAAAAGGCAGCCTCCTTTGTATTTCATGTGCACCATACCTTTGCAGCTTTGAGGTCAAAGAGGTAAACAGCTGTGGCAAATGAATCCAGGCAACTAGCCTGGTAGCTCGTCATGGGGAAGAAATGGATTGTGGCAAGGCATCTGTAGAATTTCCCTAAGGCCATCATGATACAGTAGCTTAAAAATGACATATAGTTTTGCAGCCTCCAAGTGATCATTTAGATTAGGTTAACAGAAAGATTGTTCTTTGTAACAATGAGAACAACAAATGGCAACCAAAAAATATTGGTGCTTCAGCAGAAACACACTTACTTAAATTGCGCTTGGTTACCCCCCACAGAGAGGAGAGAAAACCTTTTAGCACTCTTAAAAGTGAGAGACGAACAGCGCTGTCTAGAGCCAAGTGTTTCAGAGATGGAGGCAACGTGTGAAACATCCCTCACCAGCTCAGCCAGTGCTCTCGATTCCCAACCTGTGCCATGCCTATTGCTGTGGGGCTGAGCAGGCTGCTGGCCCTGCTGTTCCTTTGTGCTCAGGAAGATGATGGGTTTATGATGCAAATGAGGGTCGACTGAAAACCACTGCACTGATCTTGCTCCTGACCACCTGCACCACTTTTTCCTCCTCTGAGACCCGGGATCTCCTCGATGGAAATTGTATTCATTTTTACCATGGCTGCTCTTGGTGACGATGACAAGGCACCTGCCTCTCTGCAGAGATCTCCTATATAAATCAGTATAGCCTAAGGAGATTAGAGGAGTCAAAGACAAAGAGGATTGAGTGCCTATTTCCACCAAGGCCCTAACATATCTAAAGTATAGCAATTGCAGAATTACTCAGCTTGTTCAGTCAGAAGTTTTCTCTTTCTTTCCCCAAAAATAAATCTCTCTGCGCCAGGGGGTGGACTTGGTCCTAAGCAGAGAACCCTAACGGTGATGCAGATTGAACAGCACAATCTAGTTTTTTGCCCTTGCTGCGGTTTAGCATATTCACACCATAGAAACACAGTATTTCTGGGTCTGACAGAAGTGCTGTACTGTGTCTGCATGCAGCATTGGCATCAGCAGGAGCCACAGGCCTGCGCTGCCTGGAACGGCTGTGCAGTGCAGCACCCAGTACTGCCAGGGGATGCAGCCAGGGCTTTGTCAGATGCTGCAAGGAGAGCTGGTGTCGATGTAGAGGTGTGGTTGCAGCCACCTAGACACTCTGCAAAGGACTTTTGGTGCTGATCCTTCAGTACATGAAGGATCTTTTACATCAGAACAATCTTAGAGTAATACTACAGCGTACACCCATACAACTGAGATCAGACTCTGATTCTAAGCCCTATTATTAGCATAAATGTAGCTGAAATGTAGTAAATTTTATCTTTAAGAGAGCAGACTATAGATTATGTAACATTCTAAAAAGAGTAAATGCCTCTGATGAATTTATATTAACTTGCTTATTGACAGCTAGATCTTTTTTGCTACTTACCAGACGTTGCCTTTCAGCAAACAATCTCCTATAGCAAACTGAAGAAAAGTTACTGTTGAACTTCATCTTCAAAATAAACACTGGAAGTAGAAAAAAATTATACACAGAAAATGGGTGAATAAAAAGAATCAGGACTATCTTTAGCTGATAGCTTTAAAGTCAGAAGGAATGCTTTGCCTGAGTGACAATGATGTCCCGTCCTGAGACCATATAAGAGGCACATGCTAAATAGAGCAACATGTGCAAGACTTTTTTAATGCATTTGTAAGAGGATTGACTATGTGCGAGGAGGAAGAAACACTAACAGAGTTTCAGCTGAGGAAGGAACTACTGGTAATTACCTTGCATTGCCATCAAAACTCATATGTAAATATCCAGTAAGGAGCTTATGGATCCTCAGGTTAGAAAACTGTTCAGCTTCAGAAATTGAGTGTGCAAGAGATCCAGTCTTGTGTTCAGTTATTCCAGCGTAACCTGAGCCAACTTGTCCTGGTTTCAGCCGGGATGGAGCTAATTTTCTTCCAGTAGCTACTGTGTTTTGGATTTAGTGTGGGATTTGGTATGCGAAGAATATTGGTAACACACTGATGTTGTTAGTTGTTGCTACGAGATCAAGGACATTTTCCAGCTTCCCAGGTTTTGCTAACGTGCAGGTGCAAAAAGCTGGGAGGGGTATAGCCAGTACAGTACACCCAAACTGGCCAAAGAGAGTATTCCATACCATAGGCGTCATGTCCAGCATAAGTGGGGGTTGGCTGGTGGGCCAAGGTCCCTTTTTCGTTCGTTCATGCTTTCATTTGTTCATTCGTTCGGCTGTTCATTTCCCTCGCTCTCTCTCTCTGGAACTTGCAGTTCCGTGATCGCTGCTCAGGATCATTCTATGATCACTCTCAGTTTCACTCCATGATTGCTCCTCAGGATGGGCTGTATTGGTCATCAGGTCAACAAGTGGTGAGAAATTGTGCATTGTTCATTCATTTTATATATTCTATTATCATTATATTTTATTATTATTATCATTATGAATATATAATATAATTATTATTATCATTTTCTTTGCTCTCCTGGTGAACTGTTTTATCTCAACACACGAGTTTTCCTTTCTTTCCGATTTTCCTCCCCACCCCACTGTGGGGCAGGGGGAGAGTAAGCGAGCGGCTGCGTGGCATTTGGTTACCAGCCAGGGTTAAACCACAACACAACTCCATTTAAATAGCTAGATTTATTTGTACATGTACTGTCAAAATTATGAAAGGTTTGTTGAGGTTATAGGGTTGCTGTTTTCTTAATGAGCATAATTAGCACTAGAAGCAAATGGAAGTACAGGAGTCTCCATCTTGACGGAACGATTAGTTCTGCTTCTGGTATCCAAAACTGACCCAGGACTTCTGCACTGGGGTAACTGGATGAAATTGTGGGGGCTCGTTATGCAAGAGTTAGCGTAGGTTATTGCCTTTTTGTCCTTACATTTTTGTGTCACTGAATATTTAGCTCTAATGTAAAGCAAGAGACATTCCTGTTTCCTATATAACATATATTAAATTAGTTACCATATACATTACAGCATATACAAAAAAGTTCAAAACTTGCCTCAAGTTCATCTTTCTTCTTAATTTGAATAAAGAAGCTTTCTCTAGAGGCAAACATAAATCTTATCTCATAATGTCCTGCCTGAGCTAGCGATTATTAGGAATGTGTCAAGATGAAATTAGTTTTGCCCATAAGGAATCTCATCTTTAAACACTTTTAGGCTGACACTAATATTTGGTTGTCGTGGTTTAACCCCAGCTGGCAACTAAGCACCACCCAGCCACTCACTCACTCCCCCTTGGTGGGATGGGGGAGAGAATCGGAAGGGTAAAACTGAGAAAACTCATGGGTTGAAATAAAGACAGTTTAATAGGTAAAGCAAAAGCCGTGCGACCAAGCAAAGCAAAACAAGGAATTCATTCACTCCTTCCCATCAGCAGGCAGGTGTTCAGCCATCTCCAGGAAAGCAGGACTCCATCATGCCTAATGGTTACTTGGGAAGACAAATTCCATCACTCTGAACATCCCCCTCGTCCTTCTTCTTCCCCCAGTGTTATATGCTGAGCATGATGCCATATGGTGTGGAATATCCCTGTGGTCAGTCGGGGTCAGCTGTCCCAGCTGTGTCCCCTCCCAGCTTCTTGTGCACCCCCAGCCTCCTCGCTGGTGGGGTGGGGTGAGAAGCAGAAAAGGCCTTGACCCTGTGTAAGCCCTGCTCAGCAGTAACGAAAACATCTCTGCATTATCAACACTGTTTCCAGCACAAATCCAACACATGTAGCCCCATAGTAGCTACTGTGAAGAAAATTAACTCTATCTATCTCAGCCCAAACCAGCACATTGGTTTCGATGCCAGAATCAGCAGAATAGTTGTTCTCCTGCAGCAGGGTCAAAAGCTTGACAGCCTGCCAGTGGCTCAGGGGTGGAGCAGGTCAGGTATGATTTGATGAAACAGACCTGGGTGTTTCAAATGCTACTCTGCTGAACTTAGCATATTTCATTTAAAATATCTCCTATTTTAATTTTCACTGTGTTCAAGATGAGTTCCAAGGGACTCTCAGCTGTGTTTTTGACAGGTCCATCCCAAGAGAGACTTTTGCAGCTGGCTGCTGAATGGCAGCAGAGAGGCCCACAGTAATGCTCATTTTACCAGCCTCCAGGTTCTGAGAAATTTTTTTTACTGGTAGGCTGCTTTATTTTTTGGCTTCTGTATTGATTATTTTCAATTAAGACCCAAACCACATATGCACATGGTAATGTAGTGAGCTGGAAGTACTTACTGGCTTCTTTAACTCACCTTTTACTCACTGAACTCAAGCTTTGATTAAACAGGGGTCACTGTGAGGTGTGTAGAGGACAGCACAAACAATTAAAATTCTCCAGGTGACAAGAAAAACAGAGATGGAGAATAGAATGAAAGAAGATGACAAAGGAAAATAAAACAAACAGAAAGAAAGAAAAAGAAATGTTAAGAATTCTTAAGCAGTAATACTGTGATTGACAGTAAAACAAATATTGTTCTATAATTGGGAAGTGGTGCACTGAAAGCAGAAAGAGGTAGATTTTGGGTGTATTTTCACTTGACTGACTGAATGCAATATTGCATTCCTTTATAGGATTTGCAGTGTTCAAACCTCTGTAGTTGCTTCTGAGCGTAGTTGCTAGGCGTGGACATATTTGCAAATTCTGATTAATGCCGCAGTGGTACTCCAGGAGGAAGAAGGTATCCAAAGCTAAGTCCTCAAACCTCAAAGAGTTAATGATGACTTTATTTCTTTCCTTTTATTTACCAAAAAAAAGGTTAAAAAAAGTCAAGCCCTGCAGGCAGTGGAACCTTCGGGATCTGAAGGCACACAGTGCTGCCTTGTGCAGGATGAGGACAGCCTGAAACAGGCACTGAGAAGGCACAAACTGCCCCTATTCATCTGAAACCAGGCTCTGCTAGAGTAAATGCTAGCATTGTTAACCATTTCAACACTAAGCGGAGACATCAGGAAAAGCAGGCTAACCTGCATGCCTTCCAAGCTCTGTTTATCAGAATGGACTTACCACTCGAACAGGCCTGTATGTTTGGGGAAAAAAAAGTCAAGTATTCTCTCCGGGGGTTTGGGGCTCCATTACTGGGGTCACTGGCTCCATCCTCAGCAGCAGTGTGGAGGTCTATATTAGAGTCGAGGATTCAGTGTCCAATCTGCTTTAACCCCGGGAAGCTAAGAAACAGTTACAATTGCAGAATTCTATCCCAAAAGACAGAAGTCAAGCTAATCCACATCTGAGCTTCTCTTCCTTTCTTCTACCTCCTTTCTTCCTCTTCTATTGTCAAAAGCCAAAGGCAAGTCTTCCTCCATATGAAACAAGGATGTCTTAAGGAGGAATTAATAGTTTAAGAGATTGGCTGCCCCTTAAAGTTTTTTAAAAACAGTGCTAGGCAGACCTCTCAAAACTAGCTCCAGCATTTGACAGACTTGTCACCAAATTGTCATCAACTACCAGGAGGCTGGATGCAGATGTACTGCATTGCCTATGAGAGATCCCCGTCCTTTCAACTTGCAGATGCAGCTTCAAACAGGGCCATCGATCCATAGGCATATCTTGTATCATAGATAGGTCAACAACTAATGTTAACCCCCAGCTTAATCATAGAAGCCTTGATCTAAGCTCACGACTGATATCTGTTAAATGAAGCCCTGAATCAGAAATAGTTTACTCAGGGGTCACAAAGGCATCTAACAATCTGCAAGAGGATCCTTTATAAATGAAAATAGAGACTCAGTAGAGAATCACCATATGAAATAAAGATACCTGAGCCAGCATTATCTCATGTAGGAACCTCCTGTGTTTTGGCAAGGGGATAGTGCTGTTGTCTGTTGGCAGAGCCTCATGATTTGTGTGCAGGTAAGCCAGTTTTAAGTCAGAAAGTCACGCTGTAGTGCTGATACTCAGGCCACAGGTCTCAAACAGATTGATGAGATTTCTTTTTAGTTCTGCTAGCTTAGAGAAAGAAAGACTGCAGCTTCCCTATTTGTAAATACTTTCCACAGGGAGAAGGACTGTTCACCTTCAAGTTTTCCAGTGGACAGATTGTGCAAAATGAATGAGACTTACTTACAAACTCAATTTAAAAGAATTGATCATCAGAAAAAAAAGAAAGAGGATTTTCCTTTGCTCAGGGGAGAGTTAGCAAATGGAAAAAGACATTGAAAGGACTGGTAAGAACAGCCAGCAGATATTGTTTCAAAATAGAGGAAGGAAAGAATTTAGAAGAAAAAATGTGAAGTATAACTGCTGGCTATAGTTACAGATGGTATACCTTCTTTCTTAAGCTTTTATGTTCCCTGTACAACCCTAAAAACACTAAATAGATTTTTCTTCTAGCACACATATATATATATAAAATCAAAGTGGAAGCACATCTTAGGGGAGAATTTAGTTCTCTGGTATAATAGCTATCAGGCTAAAATCTATTTCTTCACTTAAATAGTTGTATTGTCTTCAGTAAGGATTATCACATGCATACCCAGCTGCTATTAGATCATTTTATTCCAGATTGTGTGTATTCTGGAGTCCCTTGTGACAGTTATGAAATTCAACCACAAGCTATTGTTGAACTGTATGTATCTCCCATCTCTTTAAAAAGATTAGGCTGGCAAGACCATAATTATTAAAAAAATACAGTTCTCACTTTACACCATCCCAACCTTCAAAGTTTATTCAAATCTAATCTCTTCAAGATCAAGTTAGTCATGACCATGTTTCTAATGTCAGTATTTTAGTTTCCTTTCTCAAAGAACAATGGGCTAAATTCACTGTGGATATAAATGAAGATGCTTGATATAAGCTAAGGATGGAATTTCTCTAACTAGACAAAAGAATGAGTGCTTGTGGGTTTTTTGCATTTTGTTTCAGAAAAAACCCCCAACTTTGTAACCACACAAAAATAAAGGATAAAAAATAAAAGGGCAGGAAGCAAAATAAAAGCTTTCCCTTTAGCTATAAATGATCTACTACCTTAATTAATAGTGCTGCCACTAGCACTTTTCCTAAATGCTCTAAACTGAGAGCTCTGTAACTCTGACGGGCCAGATTGCTAGTTGAAGAAAAACCCCGCAAAAATTTTAATCAGGATAATAATGTCTTCTACTTTTCAGTAATAAGAAGCTGTGATGCAAAACTAAAGCTACAGTGCACAAGGACAGAAATCTTCATCCTCATCCTTGAAAGAGGCTGGGACAGCTGCAGGCATATGGATCCTGGCACGATCCCCCTGACAAGACATAGGGAATGTGTCACCAGTAGGAGACACAGCACTGGCTCCTGGTGCTGTCTTGGACATGTTGAAAATGCCAGGGAGTCTTTGTCCCAACTTTTACTGCCTGAAAACCAAAAACTGAACCTACCAAATTGTATCACAGGGAAAGGAAGCAGCCTGGATTTCAGGGGTTAAATGCAGTACATGGTTAAATATAGCTCTCCTCCCAGGCATTTGATGAACCCTTAGCCCTCAACGTGAGTCAGTGTTTCTATAGCAGAGATGCAGATGAGTGTCCTGGAGCGTCTAAGTCCGTGTTTCATTGTTTCTTATTCACTACAAAATATACTGAGCTTTTGCAAATTTGACATCTGCTAAGCGTAAGTGTTAAATGACTCCATCAAATACAAAACAGTAGTGAAAAAATACAGTTCCTGAAGCATGAGACAGTGCATGTAGGATACCATTAAGTTTTAATGATTCACATCATCTGCTCGCATTGACTTTGGCTGAGCTTTTTGGGGAAAAAGAAAGGTTGGAAAGAAGAAAAGGAAAAAAAGAAATAGAGGCATTATCACAGAAAACGCCTAGCATAACTCCTCCTGATCACATTTCTCAGTGCTATTAGGAAAATGGACCTTACTTGTCACTTATTATATTTCCAGCCTGCAAAAGAAGGAGGATATTCTCAGGATGAAGACATAAGAAGTTAGGATATGGAAGACCTACTTCAAGGTCTCAGTTTGTCTTTGTAATCTGGGCAGATCATTAGGTCTAGGTTCTTACAGAGTTGAGGTGAGACAGCTTCCTGCAGGCAGTTTGCTTCATAGGTTCTCCCCTTCAGGATAAAGGTAATACACAACCTCATCCATACGCGCTATAATCTTCCCAAGGTGGAGGGATTGCAGCCTGGAAATTCAAAGGTGTGTACGTGGGCATCTGCCCAGCATTGTCCTGCTTCACTTTCAGAGTGTTTCACACTGCCTGCAAAATATCCTCATCTGAAGACAGACTCTCAGAAACCAAGAAGTGGAGAAGAAAGAGCTGGGCAAGAGAGCAGTGCAGATGAGCAAGGCATCAGGTTTCCTTCTGCTTAAGCTCACCCATCGTGGCTGCTCTCCCATTAGTCACCTAAAATGGGCAATTTGCTCAGGTAGGTGGGGAGTTCCCCATCCTGGAGACACAAAAATCCACCACTTTCTACACAGAAGAACCAATAAGGCCATGGGTAGCATATGTATTCCAAAACAGGCTTGGGTTCAAACGTCTGGGTTAGTGCAGGCACTTGAAAACTGCTCATTTCTCACCTGAGCACTTTACCAACCAACCTGCTGGCTACTCTTGAGTCACGGTTTCTCCACTTCTCTGACAGTAGCTGTTCCCCTTGGAAACATCCCCCGGACCAGAGAGTGAACAGAAGAGATTGTTTCTACAGCACAGTGGCTTAGGTCAGTGACGTTGGTACTTGTATTCAAAGTCAAATCTCAGCTGAAATTAATCAGAGCAGGACTTTGAATCTAGCTCTTCCATCTTAGAAATAACAGAACCTAAATTTTTTGATTCCTCAGAACATGCACAAACATATACATGCTGATGCTACTGTGCTAAGCCTGTATCTACTGGTAGTCTGCAGCCACCTTAGATGTGCTCTCCATACGCACACAAGACTGGGCCCAGCTAAGGAGACAGACTCATTTTGAGCAGGTTTTGGCTTCAGTCTTAATTCCAACACAGTAACAAGGGGGTGATTTAAGTGTTTTGGGAGTTTGTTAACGTCACCTGGCAAAAAAAAAGCCCAGAAGCAGCTCACCAATGTATCTGAGAACATCAACAGCAGTTAGGCACCCACAGGGCAAATTGCATGTATTCGTACTGTGCCTAAAACAATGGCTCACAGATCCTAGGAGAGGTTTTGAATACTTTTGTTGTTTAATGAATTTGGAGAAGCTACTCAGAGCTTCAATAGCAACTCTCATTTCATAGAATCTAGTTTGCCTCTGAGTGCCATGAGCACACTATGGCAGTCTCACCATGTAGCCTAACATCATACAATTTCTTACGAAGAGATGTAGGACAACATGCTTGGAAACCTCTACATTGTCTTTAGGAGCTGCTGGGGCAGCAACTGTGGAAGCTTACATCTGGGTCCCCATGGCAGAACAGGAGCTGCGCAAGTCACTGAGGTCATTTAAGGGCAGGAGTTATTTAAGGTTGGATGCAGGAATTTATGTTGGAAGGGGTAAAATAAGAGATTTCTAACTGAACAATATTTTTCAATAATTTACCATTTGTACTTTGACCTACACAAAGATCATGTTTTTGATACAGGTCATGAAACATGATCTCATTGGAGATACTGGAACTCATACTAGAGTTTTATGGTTTTAATTTCTTAATGGGACCAGGACTGGGATGATAAGTGTTAATATAAAGGTTTACATACCTGAGAGGTATAAGGCTTTCCTACCTCACAATCTGATTTTCCATTCCATCACTCTTCTTTTACATTGATCACCATGCTCTGCACGTTTCTCTATTTTATGTAAAAGAATTAAATCTTTGCCATAAACATTTCCAAATCTTCATTCATCAGTCCATTAAATACCCTCTTGTTAATAGGCAAATGTCTTACAGAACTGGATTCAAAACAGACAGAAATGGCTTCTAAGAATATTAAAGAAAGTAAGAAAAGCAAACACTAGGAAAATTTCAAGAGTTCAGAGCATCAATCCCGAAAGTAGGAAGGAAAGCAATGCAGTACCCCATCTTTAACAAAAGCAATCATTTATCATGACACTTAAATGCATTAACAAGCCACGCCTGCATCAGAATGGCTGCGACAATGCAAACCTGCTGATGTGGGATTAGTTTAACCAATTTAGAGAACAAATTAGAATAAAAGTGTGTCTTGCATGTCCAATTGCTATGGAGGTCCAAGGCAGGGGGGGAGAAATAGCTGTGAAAAATGCTCTTTCAGCAGCAGAAAAGGCAAGGTTACACTGGATACAAAAAAGTCCCACTGAATACAAGGCTGGAGAATGCTCCACCACACAAGCAGGAGGATGTATTTCCAAACACAGCATTATTGACCTTCAAATTCTACCTTCTCCAATGACTCGTTAAATATCTTTTTTGCTGATTTTTTTCCCCCCAGTAGGATTACCATACACATATTGTAGAAATGTTTCAATGGAGAAGCAAACTGCACCACTCTGGGACCCAGAGCATTTAACCTGGGAGCAAGCAGCAGTCCTTGGCAGAGCTTACACATACCCACTGCAGAGTGCAAAGCTGGAAGCACCTACCATCCAAGGCAATGGGGACTTTTCCTGCCCTGGTGCACCTAAATTAGTGAAATGTGATCGTTTATTATTCCCAAGTAATTTCTCTATTTCCTTTTTTTTTTTTTTTAAAAAAAATGCTTCCTCCAGTTCTGCTGTTCTTTTCTCAGGTCCTTGAGCCACTGTTCCTGCTGTGACTGAAAAGGCAACTGAGAGAAACAATTCAGCAAGGAATAAAAAGGGAAGTTTTATTCCCATTCTTTATAAATATTGGCACCTAAAAAAAGAATAGTACAAATCAAAATGCAGAGATGGGAATATGCATTTGAGGAGACACAGGCACCACAGTGAGGAGATTTTGGCTTTATCTTTTCTCTTTAATACCTTTCATAGTTTATTGAATGTAACCAAGCAGTATGAAGTCAATGAAGGGTTTATAAAGAAGGGACAGTTCCCCTGTCTTCAGAAGTGATTGATCATGTTATAAAAGGATTTTAAAAACTTCAGTAATTTAGCAAGTCCTAAACAGAAACAAATATTTAAATTTAGGCTTGTGCTTAAGGCAGATTGCTTTGCTAGGGCCCAATGTCTGATTCAAATGTCAGAAAAAGAACTCAAGTGCGTATATATTCGGATTCATATTGAGATTAATTAATTTCAACTGCTTTTCAGCTGAAATTGTTACAGGTTAAAACGGTGAAGAAAAAGAAGAAATACTGCTTGCCCAAGCAGATACAAAGATTAAACATATTAAGTCCAGAATCTACAAATAAAAAATAGATTCCTTTCCAGAATTTACAGCAAGTTCTTTAACATATTTAGAGGCAGGTATCGGGAAGTAAGACTACATCAGTTCAGTTACAATCACCGTTAATTTCAAAGGACAAACGCATGTGATTTTACTTCTGCACATACTATTGCAATTGTATTATTTATTTAATTAGTATTAAAATATAAGCTAGTTATAATGAATTCCGTTCCTTAGCATGTGTCTACACTTCAGCCCGCTGCCCGGTGTAAATACGAGCCAGCTTGCCTGCCAAGAACACCCTGCCTACTTCAGCCAAGAAGTGGGGCAAATAATAAGCTCGCTGGTACAGATGATAGGCACTTTCCAGCCTCCGACCTGGCTTGCTTATGACAACTTTAGATTTTACTATATCGCACTGTTGCTGGCAGTGTTGACATACCCTCATTTTAATAACTCTGCGGACAGCAAGAAGCCATCAGCAAAACACACCGTGGTTCTCAAAACCAGCTTCAGAGCCGTGAGCTGCTAGTGAATAGCAGTCTCTGTGAGAGCAACGTGATTTATAATCGGTATACAGAGCCCCCGTGATTAATATTCATGCTACATATCCCAGAATAAATAGGAGATGCCAGTCTGATCCAAAGCACTCTGAAATTGATGGAAACCTTTCCATTGACTGCAATGGGCTCTGGGTCAAGCCCCAAGTGTCCAAGTGTGTTTATACCTTTTAAAAAAGAAGGAATTCACTCTCCACATGTTTCAGTCCCTCACATTTATTGTCAGAAAACCTCTGGCAAAAGAATGCCTTCCTCTGCAATGGGACTCTCACTGAAGCCAGTAGGAGCTATATATACAGAGACTGAGGACATAATCTCAATGTAAAACCAATAACAAACTGGAAATAAACTTGATTTTGAAACCACACAAGACAAAATTTAGTGAGAAAGCAAATCTTTCTTTGTAAGAAGTACAAAATAACTCAGGTTTTGTATACCTGCAGGTTAAGAAGGAAATTTTCAATGAGGCACATGGAACCTTTGTAATATACATTAAAAAACCCCACTCGTAAATCTAATACCATTATAACCATCTTCCTTAAACACTAGAATTATAGCCTCCAAGGGTAAGTACACAAATGGTAAATTAAATATGGCCATTTAAATTATTTTATGCAAAGACTTTTTTTACTTATTAAAGGAATTTAATACTACTTATAGGTGTCCTTGTTAAATGCAGATTGACAATGAAGTTAAAGAATAAAACCTCGTTTATTTTTATGCTACTTTATAAATTTCCTGAAGTCCAAGTCCTCTCACAATAGTGTACAGTAATTGGATTAAAACTACCTTCAAATGCTTTCCACCACATCTTTTACGTGAAACATCTTGCAAAACCCACAATGTCTATATAAGCATTTTACAGTGATTATCAGAAAAATACTATGGAATTAAAAAAAAGTGGATTGATATGGATTCTCCTCCCCAAACAATAAAATCCTAGCACCGTACAAGATATCATGATTTAAAACTGAGTGCTGGCTCTCCTTCTCTCTCTTTCTTTCATTTTAATAACCAAACAAATTATTTTCCAAAGTGTGACTGTTAATATGCAGATTGGTTTCCAGAGTAATTTTCAATAATCATTTTTTTTCCTTGCATTTTGCTCCAAGAAGAAAAATACAAAATTAAAAAAAAAAAAAAAAGAAAAAGAAAAAGGACAAAGATACGGGAAATAAAGTCCTAAGGTCAATTAACAGTGAGTCCCTACGGAGGCAAAAGTGGACATTTCGCGACGGATGGTGCTGAAAGGGGAGAGCTCCAGTTCCGTGGTGTACTCATTGTCATTGTCATCACTTGTCACTGTTGAAGACTTCTGGATGCATTCATCACAGCAGCAACAGCAACACTCCATAAAGGCTCGGCTGAAAGGTTTACAGAGACAGAAAAGGAGAACTGGGGTAACACAGGACTTAAAGAACAAAAGGAACTGACTAATGAGATGGAGGAGGTCCATAGTCTGCCGAGAGACCCCTGTGGACATGTAGGCAGTCACAATGTTGCAAATGTTTTCAGGAATGATGCAAAATCCATATAAAATGGTCAAAGCCACCACTGTGCAGTTCATCTGACTTTCCAGCTGAATTTGTCGCTTGTTCCCCCTTGTGCAAGCCTTTTCCGCTCTCCTGATTTTCCTTGCTGTCACCAGGGAGCAGGTAATAGTGAAAAGGGTAGGCAAACAAAAATAGCAGCCAAAGTACCACCAGAGTCTCGCCCCGTCGTAAGTGAGAGCTAACACGTAGATGGTGTCGGGGAGCGCGGTGGATATCTTCACCACGCACCGCTCCCCCGGTGGGCTGCCGCTGTATTCGGGGTCCTCCCTTGCCAGCTGGCGCAGCACGACCTCCGGCAGGGCCAGCAGCAGCGCGCCCACCCAGATGACAGCCAGCTTGGCCGTCGTCGAGGTGCAGTTTTCGATCATCTCGTAATACATCTGCACGTTGGTGGCGGCACGAAAGCGGTCGATGCAGAGGGCGCACAGCGTGAATGTGGTGACTCCGAGAGAGGCCACCTGGGAAGGAGAAAAGGGAATGCAAGTTAATACAGGCACTGTCTAGAAAAAAAAAGAAAAAAAAAAAAGGACAAAAGGAAAAAAAAAAGGACAGCTACAAGGGTATAGTCCATTATTCAGTGGAGAGTGGGAAAACTTCATCTCCTTCAAAAGTCCCCTGTTTCCCTGTTGATGGCAGGCTTCTTAGAGAGAGAAGATGAAGGCCTGAACTTGCTCAGGCTGAAGAGGGAATTAATTTCTTGTACATTGGATGAAGGCTTTTACCATTGAGCTGTTCTCTGGAAGAGGTTTATACTCTTTCACAGTTACAGAGAGCTCAATTTGTACTCTGAAACACCAGTCAAATTTAGCCCCTTGACTGCCAAAGGCAAAGGAACACCTAGTTTATGGGTATCAGTGCAGGAGACGATTAAGCACCATCAAAAGAAGCATCACAGGCAGAACTTAGCTTCCAGTGTTTGCTGAACTACCACCCAGCATGCATCCCCAAAGAATACATCCTTCTGTTTTTCTGCCTACAAATATTTATTTCAGCTTGGTGTCATACTCTCCTGGAGGCCCACGCAAGCATCTATGCAACACTGAGTGGAAAAAAATTGGGGAACTGACCAATAGGCAAAACTGAACCCCTTCCTCTCCCCCATTTTTCTAAGGGGTGTTTTTCAGAAAGATCAGTTCCACCACAGGGGTAGGAATTTAAGTCAAAAGGGGAGAGATGGGAGAGTCTTCCTTCAGCAGAAGTATGAACTTACGCCCACATGACACGTTCATCAAGCGTGCAGGGGATCATAACATCGAAACTTTCCCTATCTACAAAATGTAGGAACCTTGTGGCTGAGGCATCTACTGAATGCAGTAGAGTCTGACAACTGTTTTTGCGGGCTTAGGCTTTTAAGTGAAATTTTGATGCAATGTAGGCACATAAAAAGTCATCCCGTACTGCGAGTTCAAAGAAATCTGAAATCTTCAGACTACCAGAGCCTGTGCAAAACCGACCTTCACTATAATAGGTAGGCTTTAATAATCTATCTTCAACATTTCATTTAGGAAAAATTCACAGGAACATCTAGGCTTAATTTCATAGGAAACATCTTGTGGCAGAGTGTACTGCAGGCCAGGAGAAATGGCAGAAGTTTCGTTGTTTACATGATTTAAAGACGTATTGAACAGAGCTCTCAATTATATACTGTAAGGAGCAAGTACAGAGCAATGCATATTTTCTCTAGCTTTAATAACCATCATTCTATGCATGAATAGAAATCTTGTGCTGTCATGAAACATAATTTCCTATCATTTTATCCTGTTTCTAATTAAATTTCCTAAAAAGAAATTTGCAAGAAGACTATATACATTTTGGCCTAATCCTATTTCCAATAAATTCAACTTCAGTTCAAATTCAAAGCAGAACTCCAATTAACTTCAATTGGAGAAAGATTAGGTGCCCTGTTGCATTCTAATTAATTTATTTTCTTGGGTTTGCATGCTTGTGTTATGCTGAAAATGTGTTGATGCAAAAGAAAAGAAACTGTTAAATAATATTCCTAATAAATGTAAAGAATTCTTACTTCTGTCATGAATAAACCATGCGTCTGTGCAATTAACTGGGAAATCCAGGCTAATATTAGGCAGTTCACTATTATTTTGCTTACCCAAATTTGATGTGCAATGATATATTTAAATTTCATATAGGTGGATTTAAAAAAATACTTTCTGATTTCCACTATAATTTTGAAATATTCCTGTTTATGCATCTCTTGTAAAAAGTTCTGCAAAGATAGATAGTACAATTAGGCACAATTATATAAATGTATCACTAATTTTGGCCTTCAATATTTAATGGCCATATCAGATTGCTAAAATTGAATATCACTGAAAAATATTAGGCACTTGGGATTAGAACTGTCAAGCATTGGCTTAGTTGGGGAATTCTTTGAAGCAGCTTCCTAAAAGATGGGATGAGTAAAATGCAATCTCTCACTAATTAACTTGCAGGAATATTTAATGATGACAAAACAGTACCGTAAACATTTTTAATAGGCAAATCTATTGATTTAGGAAGTTAAACTGTCTGGCAAGATTCAAAGAAAGCTTGGTAAATACAGCAAAAAATAAAAACAATTAAAGAAAAATTACAGTTACAGGGAAATCTTAATGAACAGTGATAAACTTAGCTAATGAAAGATAATTTTCGTGCATCACTGCTGAGAGTCAGATTTTTAAATTCAAGACTAACGACTTTGTTTCCAAAACATTTAAATGTGTGTGCAGTCTTGAAATTCCTTAGAGTGACAGCAAAACCTTTAGCTGGAACATCCAACTTGAATAACAAAAGGGTCAGGACTCGGCTCTCTACAATTATAGGAGACAGGGAAATAACTGAGGCTCAGGAACGAATAGGGATTGAAAGAAAAATCAGCAGAACAGAAGAAAATCTGTGTTTTTGTAATTAAGCATTCTCCCTCTCAGCTTTTACATGAGCCTCTCCCCCGCCCCCAACGCACACGCTTTTACTGCTTGAGCATTTCGTTGCAAACAGGCTGTTATACAGTGGCTAAGACAT
Source organism: Phoenicopterus ruber ruber (assembly GCA_009819775.1). NCBI lineage: Eukaryota > Metazoa > Chordata > Aves > Phoenicopteriformes > Phoenicopteridae > Phoenicopterus > Phoenicopterus ruber. Next base: position 24,807,401 of record CM020215.1, on the reverse strand, counting down.
TAAAACTCTGCAGCTCTTAAGGCTGGACTAATGAAAGAAGACATGTCTACCATGAACCAACGTAACCTACGGGGTTCCTGTCACATTAATTGACCGACAACTTGGAGGTTTAAGACAGTGAAACAGAGCAAGAGGAAACAACTAGGAACAGTGGAAGTCGGCTTTGAAAACTCTCCCGTGGATTCATCGATGAAACAAGATAAACAAAGCTAGTGTTTCTCTGGAACAGGCAATGGTTTCCTATTTTCTGCAGATTAATGGAGTTAGTGATGCCATGGAAAAGCTTGCAAAAAACAAACACTCCCCAGCAGACGAGCAGGGATTCACTCCAGCTGACTTGCTTAAAGGCAGTACGGCAATTCAAGGGTCTGATCACTTACCCCACGTTGCAGACTGGGGGCAAGAGGCAGCAAAATCAATGGGTGCTGCTCACAACCTACGTGGGCAAGAACTGGGACACGCATTCTGCATGTTCACACAATTTCAGTTTAGGAGTGTTTCTTCATACCAGTCATACTAATAATTAGGGTTAAGCTGAAAATGTGGAAAAAGCAGAGAAGTTTCTTTTTTAATCTGTTATGTTGCCCTGAAATAACCACAGAACGAAGACAATTCATTTGATGGGGAGTAGGTAAAGGACAAATGAACAAATCCTAAAGTGGCGCGAAGCTGCATGGAGTTTAATGGTGCTCTTCTTGTTGTAACAGCTGAGTTTCTGATATGCTTGTATGCTATCGCAGTCTTGATTCCAACAACCGGGCAGGAAATGAGGCAAAGCAAGGGCCAGTCAGGATCAGTAGTTTTTGCTCATCACTTAGCTGTCTCATTTATTTCCATATGGTCCCTATGAAGATTCCCCTTCAGTCTCTAGACATTCAGGATGACACCAGTTTACATCTTTTTCTTACCAGATGATATCAGAAAAGTCCCCAAGTTTCTAATTGAATGACTGCTGATCTGCTTTGTGGTGGTGGTGAACTAACCCCTGCTTTGAGGAGGTGCCCACATTACTTGGGCAGAGAACCGCTGTTGAAGGGATTACCAGCTACAGCATACACACACACAAAAGAAGACATTGTTGTTACAAGGGAGTCTCTTAATGCTGTTGTTCCTTTAAAAGCATCAACAGGGATGTTAGTGGGCACCGTGATGCTCCTTCGCGACACTGCATAAACCTTTGGTCATTAGCTCACCAGCTGTTAGTCAACTGTGACAAAACTCATTTGGGGAACTGAGGCCAGAGAGAACAACAGTAAACTCATCAAATGGTCAGTTTAATTGCATCAGCTCTCCTCTCCATCCCACCAGTATACCCATTCCTCTTTCATGAACTTTAACAATTACTGAAAGGTTCCCAGGCCTTCCCTGGCCTGTCCTACTTCTTCTCCTGGCTGTGGTCCCACAGCTCTTGGCCCTGGCCTCTAGGAGTAAAGCCTCTGGCTGACCAGGGAAGCAGTGCAGATGTAGCTGGGTGAGCAATGCCAGTGGAAATAAGACTCCGAATTCTCTCTCACTAGTACCTGTTCGACTAGATAAAGGTAATGAAAACAAAATCAGAAATGAGATCAGAAAAGGTGACTTAGGTGAAAAGGTCAATGAAGACTAAATCCTGTGAGTGAATATAAAAGAGAGGTTGGGTCACTCAGTCGAGCAAGACGAAGACCAAAAGAAGTGATACTGCTGCTATCTACAAATAAGTCTATCCTGAGATACAGAAGTTACTTAAGCTGAAGGACAGTGAATATCAAAGAATGGGAATCAACCAGCCATGAGCACCTCAAGGCTGGAAATAAGAGGGACCATTAATCATCTCGGGCATCATGTTCTCAAGCACGCCTTCTGATGGAGAAGTGAGGGGAAACAATGTAGACTGAGTTTATATGGAACAAGATAAAATAAGGGAGTTACAAGAAGTAGCTGCTTCTACCAGCTGAAGCTGGATTTTCTAAAACAGAATATATTTTATGTTGGTAACACAGAGTTTCTTAAACTACATGGCACTCCTCCTTCCTTTGTTACAAGGCAGGATGGGTATTCGAAACATTTTCCTATTGTAAGAGGAAAGCTGAACTACAGAAAAGGTTGATGACTACTAGCCAAGCCATCTCTGAGCTCTCAGTGACACCATTCCTGTTATATCATATAAATGACTAATTTTTTTTTCCCCAAGCCATTATAGTCTAACATCTTATTATGGCTCTTCTATATCCACATCAAACTTCATAGCTTTAGAGCATGTTAATGCACTATACCATGGTGGCTCTTGCAAACTTGTCAGTTTTGCCTAAGATAAATAAACAAAGTTAGTACGGACTGCAATACTTTTTTTGTGCTACTCTACACTTACAGTACAGAGTCCAGTAATAAGGCTGGACTACCACAAAATAAAAGGTCATCTCATTGCAAACAATTACTTGTTTAAGTTTATCTAGATTTCTAGTTTCTGTTCTTTCAATTTAAAAAAAAAAAAAAACACACAAAAAAATCCCTAAGAATGACAGTCATTACTATAAAAGAACAAAAATACATAAATATAATGTCTCTATATTTCTTACATGAAGTGCTATTAAACATTAATGGCTTTAAGCTTTAAAATAGGTAAGGGTGACTCAGTTAAAACACTACTGTGATGTGGCAGAAGTAATTCAGTAGCTAAGGAGTACTGGGGCCTGGGTACCCCTCTGACACTAGCAATTAGCTTAAGCATCCTGGATGAAAATCTACATCACCTTAATTATCCGAAAGACAAGATGATATTTCTGGAAACTACTGTCACGGAGATGTCCTACACATGGGGAACAATGAGTACAACACAGTTGTTTCCTTCGTAGTACTATCAACATTCATAGCAGGGAGACATAAAGCACATGTGCTTTGTGTGTTTCTTATCCTCCTGTGTATCCTAAGAGTAATAGTGTTCAGAATCAGAACCCACTTCCAAGAGCTGCTCTTGAATTGTTGAAAGCGAAAGCCAACCAGACCATCAGGGCACTGGAAATACTCATTAGTACACCACACGCTTATCCAGAGGGTTGGAAAAATCACAAAACACAAAAGGATTTAATTTTTGTTCATTTTCCTGTTTGCAATCTACCATGCTACCATATGAGTAAATTAAATTGACTTTTTTTTTTTTTTTACCCTTTTTTTTTTAAATAAAGAAATGAGTGCCATTCTCCACCGAGGATCAAATTCTCATCATGCTACACAAGGGACTCCTGCACCAATTCTTAATACTAACAACATGAAACTGCTGCTAAAAATCTGCCTCTTCCTCCTTTGCAGGAAAAATCCTGTCATATGGAGAAATGACATCCCAGTGCTCAGAGTAGAGTCAATGGTGCCAGGACAGCAGATGCTGCCTTTTTCTCTCCACACATATGTAACTTAAATATTACTGACCCAATCTGAAACCTAGTCTGACACAAATTCATTTCCATGCTGAAATGCCACATGCAAAGTTCAAGCCAAAAGCAAATTTTTATGGACAACTTATAAGCCCCTAAGGACAGAGTTTGCAGAGGAAAGAAAGATTGACAGGACAGTCAACATGGCAGTTACTACCAGCATGCCATTAATACCTAAAGAGTAGAGATATATTAACACTACTGTTTTAAATGATTATTTAACGCGTGCTAAGTGCTGAAGATATTCTGCTCAGTAAAAGACACATGTAGCCATTGCCCTAGAAAACTTCCAGTATGAAGCTTTGAAACTGCAAACCTCTCCGAGGATCTTTGTCTATGACCCAGAGGACCTTCTGGAGGTCAGGAGCCTAGCTCTGACTAGAGTCAAAGAACAGACATAAAGAAGATGCAGCACAACAAAAGACACGGAAAAGACAGATAATACACAGCTTCTAAAAAATCCCATAAAAAAATGTATTTGCTTTCCTAAAGTGAAACTTAAAATGAGGATCTCTTCTGACAGCTTTGGAGCAGGCAGGGAACAGCCACTTTGTGCCTCTACCAAGTAAAAGAGAGAAAGGGGAAAAAGCCTCACCTCAGATTGCCCTGGAGGGTCAGCTTCAGGGAAAGAGAGTAATTCTTATTCCAGGCCAAACCAATCCTTATGCTTTCCATCAAGCATACTAATTGTGATAGCTTTCCTGAGCTGGAATTTACCCACCAGAACCCAGAGTGATGCCACAAAATGATTGCCAAAAGGACATGCAGAGACTGGGCATCAGATTTCAGAGGCTTTCACTGCCAGCCTGCTCCAGAGTCAAGCCAGTCTCGTATGCATATGGCCTAGGTGAGGATACCACAGACTTTGTCTTTCTCTTCGTTGTGGGAAGTATGAGAAAGGCAGAGAGTCTCACGTTTATTAGCACTGAGCGCAGGGCCGAGTACCATCACTGGCCTCGGCGATCTCTTGCTCTGTGCTGGACTGCACAGGATGGGAAATCGGCCTCTGCAAACCTTCATTCTAGACCCTTCCCCGATTCTAAATCCTTACTCCACTATAAGTAGCTTGGCTCAATCTGCTGGCATAGAAAGTGATGCCTACTTCCACCAAACCCCTCAAACTCATCAAGCTTCTAGCATAACCTCCAAGAGCAGAATGCACACAACTCAAGCAAGCTTCCTTTTAAAGCCTAAAAGATAGTTTCTAGTCCTACTTGACACAATCCATTAGTCATCTTAAGCAAGCTGCTCTGGGTCTTAAACAACTTACTTAACCTCTTCACTATTGGCTTCCAGCATTAAAATGAAAAATAAAAATGCTACTTCACTGGACTGTTATATTTAATAGCTGTGAAATATTTAGAAACACAGTAAAACCACTGATTTTGTCTACATCCACACTTCTTTCTATTAAAGCCTAGCATAAATATACAAGTAGGAGAACAGGAACTATATTGTTCCCTACTCCTATTTTTTTTCCTAGTTCTTTTGCTGAAAAGACTGAGTGTGCTTAAACAAAAAGAAAAGGTTTCCACACTGGCAAGGCTTGTGGAACGAGAATTAGCCAAAGCCATTGTTTTTGTATTGTCGTTTACCCTATATCTCCTGATTCTCCAGCAGAGTAGCTGCCCCAGTTCTTCTAATTCCCTTCTCAGTTCCCTCTCAGTGCATTCAAAACTCTCCTCCAGGACAGTCTCATCACCAGGGTCAAGTGAAGTTCTTGATGGACATAATTTCATCCACTTCTACTAACCATCTGTCTTTCCAGCTTTGTTCTCTAGCAGTTTTACTCTCATCACCTAAAGACCTTGTGAGAAGCACAGAAGAATCAATTTACTCGGTTTCTGCCTCGGTCATGTGCACAGCATTCTTTATGCAAGCATAGCCATGATGTAGTTTTAAAAGGTGGTTAGAAGTGACCAAACTGTGAGACAATATATGGCTGAAATGACTGCTCAATGTACTTGGTCACAGCAGATCTTTATTAGCTACTGGAAAACTGCCCTTTAAATTAAATACTGTGGAGACCTTCCACTGCTGGAAGCTCAACATTTACCTATGCAAATGTGCCTGAAGCTACCATAAAACATTTTGCCCAGACTGTGTGCATATGTGTTATCACTGGCAACAGATGCTCTGTTGAAATTCTGCACAATACCCATTAAACAGCACAAATAAAAAACAATTGGCCACAAGAGGCTAAACTAAGAAAACTCAAGGTTTCTCACTGGGACCACTTGAAACCTTCAAATACAATACAAAGCATGCTTGACTTATGTTAAAATGCTGTGATTACCGTATCACTTGCTCTGGATAATCAGACATCCCCTGCTCCCTAGGTCTGAAAGTACAAGCTGGTAGGACAGAGGGCTCAGTCCAATAAGGGTCTTTAATGCCTGAAAGTGAGATATTTCTGGATCTGCAACTCTGAGTGAGACATGTAGGTCCCTAAACAGCATATGAGGAGAACTGGCATGCAAAAGAGATGCAAAGCATGGAACAAAGAGACACTTAAAAGAACAAAACACTGGGCTAACTTACAGAAAACACAGACCACAGCTTAAAATCTGTCCACCTTCAGGAAGATGCTTCTGTTTGTATTCCATGAAGGTCTGGAAACCTATCCTGAAGATAGCTGTCTACAGCTTTCCTCTCAAGGAGCTAAGAAGACTTCATCCTTCTCCCATTGTGTGAGAAGGGGATGAGCCTGCCCAGGTGAGTACAACAAGGGAGAAGACAGTGCTGTTCAGCCGCGAGATGAGCGCACTGCTGGGGACAATGCTTGACAGAGCACGGAGCAGCAGCTGCTCACCGGGCAGATCTCATGACGTGCTCCACATCCGCATTGCTCCTGGTGGTGTCAGCGCCACTGTATAACACCTGTGAGGTTTGAACAACACTTGGAAAGTGGCAAAACTTTGCTCTAACTCTCTCCTCCATCTCAGCAGGGTCAAATCCTGATTCCAGGACAGCGTCCTCCTCGCCAAGGTCAAGACAAGCTGTGGAGAGGCACAATCCACTAGTGGTGTTTAGTATCTGCCACTCATGGCTACAGTTTTCAGAGGAGGGGGAAATCCAGCCTTTTACTTACTGCTCCCAGGGTGATCAATATACTTTACATACATGAGTATTATATTTAACAACTACTGCACGAAAAATATACAATTCTGGAAGCAACACAGAATCCCATGGCTATATCTTTTTAGATCTGTACCTTAGATATAAATTAATTAAATTTCCTCAGAGACAAGGAAAATGTTTCACTTTTAGACCTCAGTAATAATTAAGCCTAAGACAGACATCAAGCTACTGGGCCATCACGACTGGATTGGTGCCAGTTCTTGAATAAGACTTCAACTCTAGACATTGACAGAACTTTGAAGTGAAAAAATAAGTTGTCATTAAAGTATAATTATAATAGAAGCTGCTGAATGTTTTTCAGGATTATAGTTTTGAATTTCGACAACTACATTTCAGATAAGCCTCTTTCAGTTTGACAAACTCTTTAGTGCCCAAAGCTGCACAGCAGAAGCAACGCATTTTGAAGAACAGCATGGCCATGCAAATTTAAATTTCAAAATTTCAATTACTGATCTTTAATTAGAATCAGCATTACAATGAATTGTTTCTATTTTGTATGTGAATGCACCAAAAAAAAGTTAGGAAGCATGAAATGTCACTATAGGAAAGTCCTGAAAACACTTAAACTACACTAGCTACTTTAATTGAAATGGTTACACTTTAACTGAAACAGTACTACTTATTTTATTGGTTAAAACCGTAGCCCTAGAACCCAATTCAGAAATTTTAAAAGCTCCTAGTACTATCAGTTTCTCAACAAATACGTATTTACTCCTTCATGTCTTCTTAAATGCAAATCAATTAAGTGTACTCTGAGTGTTTCAAATGTAGTGGTATACTACCGGCCTTGAATTCATCTAAGCGTAGCACAGCTCCACCCTTTGTCCAGTACCACCAGTAATAAAGTGTATCACGTACGAAAGGATTAATGGCAATTTCGTGGCTACACACATCACACATCTTTCTAAATACTTTCTTAAAAATATTGGTCGACAGTTAATTTTGCATTACTGTGTACCAATATACCGTCGAAACTGATATTCTGTGCATTAATAACAAGTGGGGGTTTTGTCTTTTTTTTTGTTTTGTTTTCCTTAGTATCTCATTCTTAGGACAAGAGAGTCAACAGTAATTTCCTCCACTTTCAATTACAGAATAATGTTGAACATAAGGTTTTGGGAATACAGCAGAGCCAGCCAGAATTACAGGTTACCACCCTACCAACAAGCCCCAGTGTTCAGTTCCAGTAAATAAATAAAGCGGACAACCTGAACGCTGCCGGTAGGACTCTGGCCAGCTGGCTGAGAGCTTTTTTGACAGAGCCTCTGAACAACTGCCAAGAAGCTGCGATTTAAATGGAACTGGGGTCATTATTTTTTTTTAAAATAAGCCAAGTAAATAGGTGTGAGATTTGAACGCTGAAGTACAAATTAAGAGCACATGCATCCCATTGATGGTCCTTTTTACATCCACCTTCTTACAACTTATCCCCAGTCACTCCCACCATCCGCCTCCCTGATTCATTTCACTTTAGGAAAACAAAAAACATAAACCAAACAATTGAAATCTAATTCTGAGAGGCTCAGAAGGTGCGAGGAAAGTTTGGCAGAACTCGCGCGAGTGGAAGGAAGAGCTGGACGGGCTCAGTTTGAGGCTACCGAAATCCCGGTACTGCTGGACCTGATGCGGCCAGAGCCTCCTCCTGTCACTGCGGGCCCGGGCCGGGCCGGGACCGCGCTCTCCCTCGGGAGTGCCCGGGAAACCCAGACCACGCCGCGGCTGGATGTCCCCGGGCCGGCAGCAATGAACGCGGGCAGCGGCGGCCCCGCACGTAGCTAAGGCCGGCGGCGGGGACGCGACGGGAGGGGTGCCCGGGGCCCCCGTCCCCTCGGGCGGGCGCGGCCGGGCCGCCCGGGGGCTGCGCGGAGGCGCACGGGCCCGCGCTTCCCTACCCACCGCCATTACCTCGATGTACGGGACGATTTTGCAGGAGAAGTCTTCTAGGAGCCACTTCTTGGTGAGCTCCTGGAAGATGACCAGCGGCAGGCAGAAGAAGACGATGAGGAAGTCCCAGAAGGCCAGGTTGGCCAGCAGGGAGTTGGAGATGCTCCGCATGTAGTAGTTGTGGCAGACGATGCACATCACTGCCATGTTGCCCATGATGCCGATGCCGAAGATCACCACGGAGAGGCACATGACGGCGTAGGCTCCGTACGACTCCTCGGTCAGCGGGTAGAAGGGGTTGCGGAGGCGGGCGCGGCGCCCCGTGGCGTTGCCGCGGCCCCCGCCGCTGCCCTCGTCGCCGGCCGAGCCGTTCAGCGGCAGCCAGCGGGGGCCGCCCGCCGCGCCCCTCCCCGCCGCCGCGCCGGCTCCGCGCTCGCTGCTCCGCGCCCGCCGCCGCCCGGCCCCCGCCGCCCCGCGGGGCGCGCAGCTGCCGCCCGGCCCCGCCGCTCCGCCGGGCACGGCGTCGGCCCCGCGGGGCAGGGCTCCGCGCCCGGGGAGAGCCGCGGCCGCCCGCCGGCCTGGGGCGAGGGGCGTCGGGGCTGGCGGCGAGCGGGCGCGCTGCGGGGGCGCCGGCAGCCCGGCGGCCGCGGCGGGGGGCCAGGGCGCAGGCAGCGCAGGCAGCCCAGGCGCCCAGCACCTGGCAGAGCAGGGCGAGGGGAGCGCGGAGGGGCTGCATGGCCGGGAAGCAGCGGGGCTCACCCGCTCCCCTTCAGAGGCGGCGGCCGCCCCGCTCGGCGAGGCTGGGAGCGGGAGACATGCCCGCCCGGCTCCCGGGGACAGCCTGCCTCGCCGGGGCGGGGGCAGCCGCGACGCCGCTGCCGCCGGAGCGCGGCTCTCGCTGCCGCCGGGGTCCGCCGCGGGAAGCGGCCGGCGTTGGGGGCGCGGCGAGCGGAGCAGCGGGGAGGCTCTTCTTGCCACCTCCCGGGGCAGACCCGGAAAGTTGTGTCGCCGTCTCCGCCGCGCCGAGTTAATGTAGCAAGTGCAGCGCCGGGAGGACCCCCCTCCGGCGCTCCGCCCTTTCCCGGGACCGCTGCCTCCTCGCCAGCGGCAGCACCGGCCTCGTGCTGCCTATTTACATCCTCCCGCCGCTGCGGGCAGTTGGTGGCTTTATTAGTGAGGAAATGTCCCTTGTGGAAAACACCTCCCCTCTCCGGATAATCGGAAGCACTAATTCCTCCTCTCCAGCAACCTCGGAGAAGACAGGTTGCTGCGCGCAGCTTAGAGTGTTTAAGAGCTTTGGAAAACTCTTGCCGGGATTAATCACCGCGCCGCCGAAGCGCTCGCACCGCGGCGGAGAGCGCACGGCCAGGGCAGCAAAGTTGCTGGCGGCGCCGGGCGGGACCGACCCTCGGGGCTGCTCCTGCCCCCCCGAGCCGTGCGGGCAGCGGGAGAAGCGGGGCGGCAGCCGCGGCCGCCCGGGCGGGCAGGGTTTGGGCGGGGAGCAGGGAAGCGGTCAGCGGCGGGCTCCGCTCCCGTTGTCGGCTCCCCGCGGCTCTGGCCCCGCTCGGCCCGGCTCGGCTCAGCCCGGCTCGGCTCGGCTCCGCCGCGGCTCCCGGGGGCGCGCCGGGGAGGCGGGCGAGCAGCACGGCGGCCCGCAGTGCGCAAGCGCCGCCCGGCGGCGCCGCGGGGCCGATCCGCCGCCCGGCCGGGGCCAGGCGCCGCCCGCCCGCCGGGGGAGCCGGGCGGCGGGGCGAGGGGGGTGCGGGGCCAGGCGAGCCCTGCCCTCCCCGCCCGCCCTCCCGCAGCCTCTGCGTGCGGGGAGGCGCCGGCAGGAGCCGCTTCCCCGCTGCCGGCGCCCCCGGGCGCCTCTGCAGCCTGCCGGCTCTCCCCACGCTGCTGCCAGCGCCCCGGTCCCAGGGTCTGCCTGCCTCGGCTCGCCGGTGGCAGCTCGGCCCGAGGGAGCGATAGGCGAGCGAAGCGCCTTGCTCCGATACGGGGAGTCTCGCACGAATCCCGGGCGATGGGAATAGAGGGTGGGAGGTGATGGGGGAGGCTGCCGGCGTCTGGGTGGAAGACGAAGAGAGGTTTTACCAGCCAGTGAGGGCACCTTTCTGTAGGGGGGAGAGGGCACAGTTGGAGGGAGAAAGGAGTGTTCCCATATGAGAGCGCAACATGGAGCAGAGGTGCCGTTGAAGGAGATGGTGTTCAAAACACCACCTGCAGCTGAACAGCATCAGAAGCGTCTCCAGATATTTCCAGTGCCTGGAGAGGCAGGTCTACGTTTCTTTCCTGTTTTGAACGTTTGTGTGTAGTTTTGTTTCTTGGCTTTGTACAGCCAGATAAACCTCATAGCTCTTCCTCCTTATTTCTCTGATTTTTATTTAATTCAGGTGACTTCTTAGCTTACCAAAGATGGATACAATAAATATGTCATTGTAAGTAACCTTAAGGATCCTCTATTGCCCTTGTTTCCATTTTTAAGAGTTTTAGTGTAGTTTATTCCCAACAGTTTTAAAAGTTTTAAACTTTTACCATAAAGCAATTTGAGAAACATTCTTCCCTCCCCGCTCACCCGCCCCCAACTTAACTCATTTGAAGTGAAGATCAGAAATTTACTCAAAGCTACCAATACTCCCCATTTTAGGGACTAAAATCAGTACTGTGGATCTAATAGTCCTGTAAACTCTTTTCTTGTAGGCCAGTTTTTGAAGTCTTGAGGTCCCAAGTATGTGCGATGTGCTTGCAGGTTGGGGCCCCGTCTTTTTTTGTATTAATGATCAACAAAGAAAACCATGTAAATCTACAGTAACAGAAAATACACATCGCATCCACACACACACAAAAAATGACCAGGTGCAATAACAGAGACAAGATTACTACCACTTTTTCTCAACGTAGCTGAATCAAGCTGTAGTGTCGAAAGGATCCTTTTGTATGAATTGTTAATTATTGTTTATATGTAAAAACACAGCTGCACAAATTCAGTAGCTGGCGGAAAGGTAGGCTTCACACGGAGGCTGACCTTGCATCAACAGGGGGAGAAAAGTGCCTTCCTGAGGTCGTTTATCTGATATTAATGTCCAACATGTGTGGTATAAATTGCTGTCTGGAGGTGCTGCTCACGCACGTCTACCCTAGAAGGAACTTAGAAAATTATTTTGATTGAAAAATGTGACCTTTCAATGGCTAAAACTAGTGAGTCCTGTCCCATTCAAGTCTAAGCGTAGTGCCATTCCCCTGGCCGTGACGGTTACCCAGAAAACCCCTACACAGGACAAACAGAAAGCTTTTCCTTTTCCTGAAACCATTCTCTCACACGTGTAGGCGAGGTGTGATTTTGGGAAGGTTAAGGTGTTTCTAAGCTTACAAGAACTGTAATCAGTTAGGCACTGCTGTGTTGAATGTCCCTTAATGTACGTCAAGCCATTTTATTCTTCTTCGTCCTTAGCAATCTGAGTGTCATCTCATGGAGTTAAATGATCAAGCTAATTTTAAGACTTCCTAATAAATAGTAAGTTTTATCTAATAAAGGTATCTATGAATGAAAAAAACCCAACAAAACCTACCAGGAAAAGAACGGTAAATATATTTTACCATATTTTTTCCTTATATTTTTCTCCCATTTGTTTCTTCTGAGCTCAGCTGGTGTATAAAAGGAGTTAATGATGATAATGAGCTTACATTTACTGCGCCTTTCTTCCTGAAGAGTCCCAAAGGGCATTACAAACAGATATGATAAATTCACTGCTTGTTTTTAAAGGATACTGAGGAATATTGCTTCTGGCTTTTGTATGGAAGGAGCAGACAGCAGTTAGCAGACATGCTGCCCTCCTGCATACTTCTGCAAGAAATATGGATCACAAAGAAGAAGGTTAAGCAGTGTTTGGTTTACGTCACTAATCCTTTAATGGTGAGATAAGAACCAAGTCGTGCATAGGTTTTCCAGTGTCAGCATTCCACCTGCTTTATAATAGATAAAATTGGTTTCTAAACACAAAAATTGTTGTAAATTATTATTCTTTGCTTACATTTTGTCACATTTCTTTTACTTCATTAAGTATTTGGCTTGTTACAAAGAACAGCGCTTGCAAAAAATCTGGATTTCGTAGCTTTTAGCCATATAACCACTCTGCCTGGAATGGAGGAGCTGCTTGCATTTATACCGGCATGATGGAAGTGTTCTTCTGGGCTTTTGTCTTGTGGAAACATTTGCATCAAAGGGAATCAGAGAAATGATATTTCCTAGAGGTTTCTTATCTCATTGAGACATAGTTCTGTGTAGAGTTAAGTGTATCTGCACCTCACCATAATTACCTGATTCTGCCAGTCTAAAAAGATCCTCTTTTGCTGGCTTCAAAAAGTTAATTTGCCATTATGAGTGTCCCCTGTTTACTGTTGCTGCCCTGTTAGATGCTGAAAGTTAGTGTCGGAAGGTTGCATTTTCCCAGTTTCTTTGGTCTCAAATATTTAATTGAAATTTTGCCGCAGTCCAAATCATTTCTGAGTTTATTTTTTTTGGGGGGGAAAGGGAGTTGTTGTGTTGGGTTTGTCTGAGGTGGGAGTGGTGCATGTGTCCTGTATCTTTCAAATAATTTTGCTACTTCTTATGATAAGATCTTCCTTTAGGATAAAGCTCCTACTCATATTCTGATACAGCCTCCAGTTCAGTCAAGCTTTCACAACTCATAGTGTGCTTCTCTTCTAAAGGAGTTGCACATGTTTTGACAGTCTTTCTACCAATTCATGCATCAGCCTAGAAATAGTCTCACAAACCACAAGCAGACATTTATATTTATAACACATTTAAAAAAAAAAAAAAGGCAAAGCATTTTTCTCTGTTAGATGAGGGAACTAAAATTCAGAGATGTTTTTGCAGCCAAAATCTATAAAAGGAAAACCAATAAACATGTTCCTGCATGAAAAAAATAGAAAATTATGGAATTTGAAAGGTTTCCAAATACATTCATTCTTTTTTTTGTTAGTGTTCTACGACGTTTCAGCTGTGATAAAGAAATCAATAGGCTTTCAATGCCTGCAATGTTGTTTCTTTGACAGCTCCAATATTCATTATCTGAATAAGTGATAACTCTTAGCCTGAACTCTTAGTTACTGTGTGGCAGCAAGAAGGGACTATTGCTGTCCTTTTTACCTCTCCTCAGTGTTCATATTCAACAGTTTATCAATGAAGAAGAAAAAGAGTATATTTCCCAAAATAACTTCTGTTCTTTTTTGGTTTTAAACTGTGGTGTGCTCAGCTACCTTACACTCCACTCGCCTTGCAATAGGACAACCTTTTTCCGATAGAAAAAAGACTGATTTGTTTACGCTGTCTTCTTACATCTCACTGGGTTTTGATGTATATTACATTCTCATAAAAATCTGAGTTCAGAGAGAACGTAATTTCTGTGATGTGGTGTCACTGGGATTTTTATTTCAGACTGACCAAAATCCTCTGGTCAATGGAAGGGCTTTTGGTTTTGAATTCAGGTGCTTATAACTACAGGCCAGTCAGTCTCACCTCTGTGCAGATGGAGCAGATCCTGCTGGAAATTAGGCTAAGGCACAAGGAAAAAAAGAAGGTGATTGGTGACAGCCAACATGGCTTCTCTAAGGGCAAATCATGCCTGACAAATTTGGTGGCCTTCTACAACAGGGTTACAGTCTTGGTAGATAAGGGAAGAGCAACTGACATCATCTACCTGGACTTGTGCAAAGCATTTGACGCTGTCCCACACGACATCCTTGTCTCTAAATTGGAGAGTCATGGATTTGAGGGATGGACTACTCAGTGTATAAGGAATTGGCTGGATGGTCGCAGTCAAAGAGTTTCAGTCAAGGGCTCAATGTCCAAGTGGAGACCGGTGATGAGTGGCGTTCCTCAGGGGTCGGTATTGGGACTGATGCTGTTTAACATCTTTGTTGGTGACATGGACAGTGGGATGGAGTGCACCTTCAGCAAGTTTGCCAATGACACCAAACTGTGTGGTGCAGTCGACACGCTGGAGGAAAGGGATGCCATCCAGAGGGACCTTGACAGGCTTGAGAGGTGGGCCCGTGCAAACCTCATGAAGTTCAACAAGGCCAAGTGCAAGGTCCTGCACCTGGGCCGGGGCAATCCCAAGCACAAATCCAGGCTGGGCAGAGAATGGATTGAGAACAGCCCTGAGGAGAAGGAGTTGGGGGGGTTGGTTGATGAGAAGCTCAACATGAATCGTCAATGTGTGCTCCCAGTCCAGAAAGTCAACCGTATCCTGGGCTGCATCAAAAGAAGCGTGACCAGCAGGTCGAGGAAGGTGATTCTGCTCCTCTGCTCCGCTCTCGTGAGACCCCACTTGGAGTACTGCATCCAGCTCTGGCGCCCCCAACACAAGAAGGGCATGGACCTGTTGGAGTGAGTCCAGAGGAGGGCCGCAAAAATGATCAGAGGCCTGGAACACCTCTCCTATGAAGACAGGCTGAGAGAGTTGGGCTTGTTCAGCCTGGAGAAGAGAAGGCTCCGGGAATACCTTCTAGCAGCCTTCCAGTACCTCAAGGGGGCCTCCAAGAAAGCTGGAGAGGGACTTTTGACAAGGGCATGTAGTGACAGGACAAGGGGTAATGGCTTTAAACTGAAAGAGGGTAGATTTAGATGAGATAGAAGGAAGCAATGTTTCACTCTGAGCATGGTGAGGCACTGGCACAGGTTGCCCAGAGAAGCTGTGGATGTCCCATCCCTGGAAGTGTTCAAGGCCAGGTGGGATGGGGCTTTGAGCAACCTGGTCTAGTGGAAGGTGTCCCTGCCCATGGCAGGGGGGTTGGAACTAGATGATCTTTAAGGTCCTTTCCAAACCAAACCATTCTATGATTCTATGATATGACTGGGTCAGGCTCTGTAATAATAAATAAATGTTAAAAAGTTTGAAATTGAAATTCAAAAAGGAATTAAAAGTTTAATGATAATATTGGGAATTTCTTGTAATTACTATTCTGATTCTGCATTTATTGATATCCGTTAGGAAAGCTTATGGTAATTCCTGAGTATAAATTCCTATTCCTGTTTAGTTTCACATTTTAAATTATGATACTTTTCCTTTTAACCTTTCTCTTTTGCTGAAGTTTGAGTTCTGTTCTAAAAGGCAAGCATCAGTGCTTGTATCACACAGTCCAAATAGATTAATTGTTTAAGTTATCCTTGTTTTTAAAGGTAAGTACCAGCAACCCTTCTATTACTATTAGTAATAAAAAGACAAATGATCTATACTACATGGAAGACTAAAATGTTGTTGATACTTGCGTTGCTGCTTTTCTGTCCTATTTTATCCAAAAGACAGAACAGTATATAGACTATCTAACAACATCGATCGTTGGAGAGAGAAGTCATCAATACTTTTTTTAAGGTGAATTACTTGCGGAATAAGTTATATTTATATAATGTGCAGCTGTGGGAAAGAGTATCTATTATTAGTGAGTATCCTTGATAGACTATAGATGAAGACAATGAGGGTGGAGCCACGAGTCATGTCCATCCACATCAAATCATTCTATTTCAGTCTGTCACGTTAACATCATTCCTTTTACCTGTGATCATCTTCACAAGTTTCTGTGCCGAAGGTGCTCAAACAGATAAAAGGTCTCAATAATCTACTATATTAGAGGTGAGATACAAAGCCTTTTTTTTTTTTCCTTTGCCTGGCTATGAAATTCAGCTCAGGGAAAAAAAAAAAAACCCTTTACTTTTTAAAAGTTTAACCCAGATTTTCACTCTATAATCAGTAAGAAATGTAGAAGGGCAGTAAGAGTCTTATGGACACAGGTTAAACCTTTACAGACTTTTAAAGTGGTAGCTGGTGTCAGCTTTCAACCTAACAGTGATTTTTCTGAAGTGTCTACCATGGTGAAATTCTTTTGATCATTGCATTTCAGAGAATTCTTAGATATTTGTTTATTTGTTTGTTTGGGGTTTTTTTTGGGGGGGGAGCATTGCTATCTGCTTTATACAAAATATTTTTTCTTATATTTACCAGAGTCCATTTACTTTCCCCATGCAGAAAGAGGGCCGTGGTCCTTCTCACTTTCTTGATCTCCAAGTTTGACTATTTCAATTCATATGGACTGGAGCCATAAACTCGAAAAAGCACAAACTAGTATTCAGAGCTTCGTGTCAGTCTGCCCTTGTGATACAGATAATCACCAGGATCATTGCTCCAGTTAGTCACTACTCGCCCTAGTTTGTTATTTAATGCAAAACTGAAGTTCAAAGGAAATTAAGACTTGAACTGTGGTGACTTCTAAGTTGTGGTCCATGAACTAAGGAATATCTGTGAGGCCATAGCTAAGGTTTTACAGCTGGTGTGGAAAACCTGATGAAAGAATGAAAGGTCTGCCATTTCCAGTTGAAACTGTACTGAGAAATTCCCAAGAGCTGGCAGTAGTTCATAGATCCAAAAGGTTTTGGAAGCGCCTTGGGATGGCCCAGATTGCCCAGCATAGCAGCACCTCCTCCAGCCCCACCTGCAGTGCAGCCCAGGCTGGGCAATAACATATCTCTCAGAGTGGCAGAGGCAGTTGAATGACGTCTCAGTTCTTGATTTTAAGCAGTCAGTGCCGCTATAAAGAGAAATTAAGAAAATGAGAGGAAGGGGAGCTGAGAAAGACTCTGTGAAGGACAAAGAGAGAGAGCAGTCAAGAAGACTAACAGAAAAAAAAAGTCATGAGTGGGGAAGAAGGGATTCTCTTGAGAGAATACGAGGAAAAGAAGAGCAACTTAAGGAATAAAATGGAGAGGGAGAGCCTACGGTGTAGAGGCTGCCTCATCCCTTGAAAGCATGGAGCAGGCAACTTTAGATTATTTATCCCTGGCTCCTGTTACCTCCCAGTGTTGTGGTCTCCATCTCTCCCTCTGGTGTGCATCTCAAGATTTTTCTCTAGTTTGGAATGCTCAAATGTATTTAATTGTAAACACTTAAAACCTTATGTTTCCTCCATGCACAAAGGATTTTCTCCCTTCCTGTGACATATTAAACTACTAAATAAGCAGCCCAAACATACATCAGCTTTTGTGTCCAGTGAGGTGCACTCCGAACCCCCTTATGTATGCTGCCCTTCGTTCCTAAGGGTAAGCGTAGCCCATTGCTTTGCCTGTACAAGATATTTGTTTTTCTGTTGTGGGCCATCCCTTCTCCAATGCAGTAGCTTACTGTTGTCTTTTTTTTTTCCCAAAGTTAGACCTTAGTTTGTTATTTTCTGCCCCTTTAACATTACTCCAACTGTAGTTTCATCTGCAGAGCTCATTTACATGCTGTTTACCTTTTCTTCCAGCTTATTAATGAAGTTATTAAAACAAGAAACAATTTTAGACCATGCAGTAGGCCCACTGCATACTTCCCCACAACTTCGTGCAATCTGCTGCCATTTCTCATCAGCCAGTGTTTATGATCCTTCAACCTGTTTTCAATTTACATGACAGTGCTTACGTCCAAAGCAATTTGAATTCATTTTGGGAGATTTAGTGAGACACTGTATTAAATCCTTTATTAAAATCATGCTGTGTATCTTTCATCCAGGATTTCTGCAGTTCTATCAAAAAAGCAATCACGTTTCCTTGGCACGACATGTTCCTTATGAACCCATGCTGCTTATTGCTTATCGTTCCATTATCCTTTGAATGTTTAGAGGAGTGTTTTGGGGTTGTTTTTTTTTTCCGTTTATTTTCTTTCTCCCCTCAGCAATTGTTCTGTTCTTTTGCGTTACAGAATATGCTTTAAATTAGACTCCTTGATTAATAAACCACTCTTCTTCCCTTTATTGATGTTTCAGGCTATACTTGCTATGCTATATGACTTTTCAGAAATAATTTCTGAGGGCTTAGTATTTTCAGTGCGTACTCAGGGATACCTTTAACCTGGACTAATTGGCTGGCTACAACTGTTTTTCTTACTTTTGTGCTGTCAATAGCAATTTTTTATTTCTTGTTTTCTGTCACACCTACTTTCAGTAAGAACAAGTAATAAATACATGTAGCTGGGAATGATGAGTTTTGCCCACCTCTCTCCTGCTAAAGTAGCCCTACTTTTGGACTGTGTTTGCATTTATTTTATATCTTTTAACAATCCCCTTTGGTATCATTAACTTGTTCTTGGCTTTATCCTGAAAGCCGTTGAGCACTTCGACCATGGTCTAACAAAATAGTAAGAATATATTTACTTTTCATCGCTGAAGTCATCATGCAGCTTTTTTTGGGTATATTTATACATTCAGGTTAAGCACAAGATTTTATGCTTTGCTGTTGCTCATACAAGTTCTCTTCTACGGTTCATCTTTTCCCTGAACACTAGCCCACTCTGTATATTTTGTTTGCTTTCTTCTTCATAAGTAAATACATCACCTGGGGAGAAGAGTTATTTAAAACTATATGATATATTTCATACACATTCTCCTTTTCATGTCATGTTTGTTCTCAGGTAAGCACAGATCCAGAGTGTGTTAAAGTTGGTGAGAATATTCCGATTCACTGCAATGAATTTGAATAACACCCTTAGTTGTCAAATCTCATATTTTGTTTTCATTTGGGGTCCTCTTTTCTGTTGTTTTGTTTTCTTTTGTTTTTTCCTTATCTTCTTTTTTTCCTCTCTCCCATTTCTATGAAAATTGATAGCTTCTGAAGTTTAACAATGAATAGGGAGATCTACTAACTGCATCTCAGCAGCTGGAGGGTTATTTTGTGTGCATTTTCATGTTACACCCTTGTGAGGGACATATCTGTTACCTCTTTTAGATGTAGCTTGATTTTCCATATTAGCACAATTTTCCATATTTGTTTTAAAGACTGAAATTCTTGCCTTCTATAGCATTGTTCCAAATTGCCAGCATCTCTTAATGAGGACATAGTATAAAGTCACTGGTAATGTCAGCAGGTCACTGAGGAGAAGAGGCAGTCAGGGATGCCAGCTCTTCTGTCACTGTTCTTATGAATCACAGACGTCCTGGACCACACAAGGCTTCTGAGGGGTTTGGTAAAAGCTATTTGTGGTCATGTTGTGTTAGGGTGTGCTTTTTCTACCTAAATAGCATCAGCACTCATGTCTCTTCAGGTGGAAACCTCAGCTTGCTGCATGAGCTAGTATATTCTTCCCTTAAAATCATCGGTGAATATCCTAATTTAAGCAAGCACCATTGTTACCAGAATGTCTCTGTCAAATGAAGTATCATGAGGCACTTGTTAGCCATGCCCATTAATAAATTCCAGGATGCTTTTTACAAGACTGAGGATATCTTGACATTGAGGGATGCTCACAGAAATAGTGCTCTGGACTGTTATCTGCAGCCCTTTTTCCCCTGAGGGGTGTCACAGAGCCATTCTAGATGGCGTTTGGCAATCAGCAATTTTCTTAAATCAGGAAGGTCTCGCTTGCCTTGTTTTAGCTGCTTTTTAATATGTGTACTTCATAGCATATAGAGACCAGAAAAAAGGCTGAGGATCCAGTTTGGTCTCTGTAAAGAGCTTTAGAAATGCATTATTGACCTCTCAAAGAACTTAATTCTACGGGAGCCTGAAAAACAGAGAAAGCTACGTGTTTTCGAGAAGGAAAATATATTACTAGCTGGAAGAGGTGTTTAAAATTGTTTTAAAAAATAATAATTCAAAATCCACCAAATAATCTGTAATCCCTTTTTAAATAACTATGCTTTGAAAGAAAGCTAATGGCATTTATTTTTCTCTCTCCGTTTTTACTTACAGGCTGTAAGTTAAGAATTATTATAGTCTAATTCATGAAATGAATGTTATCTGTTTTGATATGCTCATTTTTTCTTGCTCTTAGCAGCCACTGTCAAACTGGATTTTATTTGGGTGCTGGCAGAATGTTAGCTTACTGTAGAGTGAAACACATACGCATTTCATGTGAAACACACATGCATCATATAGTCTGAGCCTGGCTGAATTGTACCTCCCTGTGAGCTGAGGTTTCTGTCACGTCCCCTCCAACATTACAAAGGTAAGGGACAGCAGGAGTGATTTATGTGAAGAATTTAAAAAATATATTTAATCGTACTGGGTTTGCGTAGGTTTTGGTAGCAGGGGGCTACAGGGGCGGCTTCTGTGAGAAGCTGCTAGAAGCTTCCCCCATGTCCGATAGAGCCAATGCCAGACGGCTCCAAGAGGGACCTGCTGCTGGCCAAGGACAAGCCCATCAGCGACGGTGGTAGCGCCTCTGGGATAACAGAGTTAAGAAGCGGAAAAAAACCCTGCTGGGGGAATATAGCAGAGGAGACAGGAGTGAGAAGATGTGAGCGCAAAAACTCTGCAGACACCAAGGTCAGTGAAGAAGGAGGGGGAGGAGGTGCTCCAGGCGCCGGAGCAGAGATTCCCCTGCAGCCCATGGTGAAGACCATGGTGAGGCAGGCTGTCCCCCTGCGGCCCATGGAGGTCCACGGTGGAGCAGATATCCACCTGCAGCCCGTGGAGGACCCCACACCAGAGCAGGTGGATGACCGAAGGAGGCTGTGACCCCATGGGAAGGCCACGCTGGAGCAGGCTCCTGGCAGGACCTGTGGCCCCGTGGAGAGAGGAGTCCACGCTGGAGCAGGTTTGCTGGCAGGACTTGTGACCCCACAGGGGACCCACGCTGGAGCAGTCTGTTCCTGAAGGACTGCACCCCGTGGAAAGGACCTACGCTAGAGCAGTTCGTGAAGAACTGCAGCCCATGGGAGGGACTCACGTTGGAGAAGTTCGTGGAGGACTGTATCCCATGGGAGGGACCACATGCTGGGGCAGGGGAAGAGTGTGAGAAGTCCTCCTGCTGAGGAGGAAGAAGTGGCAGAGACAACGTGTGATGAACTGATCGCAACCCCCATTCCCCATCTCCCTGTGCCATGCAGGGGGAGGAGGGAGAGAATTTGGGAGTGACATTGAGCCTGGGAAGAAGGGAGGGGTGGGGGAAGGTGTTTTAAGATTTGGTTTTATTTCTCATTATCCTACTCTGATTTGGTTCGTAATAAATTAAATTAATTTTCCCCAAGTCGAGTCTGTTTTGCCCATGATGGTAATTGCTGAGTGATCTCCCTGTCCTTATCTCAACCCACGAGCCTTTTGTTATATTTTCTCTCCCCTGTCCAGCTGAGGAGGGGAGTGATACAGCAGCTTTGGTGGGCACCTGGCATCCAGCCAGGGTCAACGCACCACATCAGTTAATATTTTAAATAGGAAAGGGCTGTGCTTTTATGTTCGTGAAGATCCTTCATTCTGTTTTTGAGACTAAGCCTCTCTGAAAAGCACTCATAGTTTAGCTTGAGTCACCCACTTCAGCATTGCTTAAAATGAGGGGCTGCTCTTTCTAACCACTTGGAGGGAAAGCTTTAGCTGGAGCCGGGAAACAGCACAGCCCAAGCTGCCAGCTTGTTAGTGCGAGAATCCTGCTGTCACTGAAGTCTTTGGATTAATGACTTCAGACACACAAATGTGAGACTCCAGCGCCGTGTGTGGGGGAAGGGGTTTCTCGTCAGAGGGCCCTGGACTGTTCTTGGTGGCAAGAGTAGCTTTATTCCCTGAAAAATATAGGATGGTGACTGAGCTACTGTGAAGCAAGGCTGGTAAAATGGAAGGAAAAATATAAATATTGCAGGTATCTTTGTGCTGGGAAGTAATGCACAACAGCTACTCTGAGTCCATCCAAGAAAACCCTGTGCTTTCTTTATGTTCACTGTATAAATCTTAAGCTAAAATGAATTCCCCACCTGTGAATACAGTAATGTTACCAATGCATCGTTGCTAATGGAAGTGATCTGAGTTTCCCATGAGCCATCACTGCAGGAGAACTGATTTCTTTGGGGTAGAAGATTTTATAAAACACCAGATCTGTCACAGCAAATCCATCAAGATTATCCCCTGCACACCAGCTTTCCTGCTATGCTATCAAAAATAAATAATATCAAATAAAATCTAAACATCTTCATCAAGCACTTATAAATTAGGGGATACCCTCTGGGGCACAAGTCATAGTATGTGCATTTTACAATAAAATATTTACATATTCTGTGACATATGTATAGTACAAGAGAGTATAATCCTGAATAGCATTTGGAATGCAATTGTGCACACAGAAGAGCAAAAAGAAATGTTACACAGTATTTCATAGAGTGCTCATAAAATTATTATGGGAATATAAAAATGCATAACATTGATATCTTGCAGTCCATGTAATAGATTTTTTGTACAGATTGCATAGTCCAGTTTAATATTAATTACATTTTTATAATGCTGTATGTTGTAAATGCACACATGCACACGTACTGTTCCACACAAACACACGCTTTCTCATATACTTACTGAAGTGTATATGTCACACTTTCTATTTTGTGTTGTATGTTAATGTTAAAACCAAGAAAGTAGAGGCATATTTTCAGTCTAAATTCATAACACTGGGAATGGATAAATGGGAGCAGATGTGATGTAGAAGGAATTTTATTCTGGAGGGCTGTCATAACAGAATTAAGCTATCCAGCTGACTTCATATTCAATGGTAGAAACTTTCAACAGTGGGTGGTGTATGAGCACAGAGGCACACCAGTTTAGAGCTCAGCGAGTAGTTCTTAAATATAGCCAAAGTAAAGCCTGGTGAAAGATTTAGAAATAATAAGCAGCAGCTGATGCAAAAAATTTGCTGGGTGGACATAATGTGCCACAATAGCCCATCACATTGAGATAATGCACAGCTGCAATGACGTCAACTGCCCTATCAGGAGTCCTATGATGGGGTCTTGGAATAATGCAGCTGAATAAAATAATAAAAAAGGCTCTGTTAGTATACGCAGTGTGATGATAGGCTGGGAACTTTTGAGTACCCTCTTGAGGTGTGTGACCTCTGCCAAGAACACGGATCTTCTCAGGTTTGGGGATGAATTACTCCTGACGCGTTCGGTTAACAGCATCTTTCAAAATTTCCCATGGAGTAGGCCCTGCAGCTACAAGGCCAGAAAAATATATCTTCCATCGTTAGCATAATGGTAATACTCTGTCCCGTATTCAGTAATGATCTCACCAAGAGACTTTGTATTTACAGCATGGGAAATGGGAAAGGAAGAGAGCCTTGAAGGGTGCCACATTTCAAATTCCTTTACTCTGACACACGGTTACCCAGCAGAGCCAGTTATCTCCCGTTTTTCAGGCAGCTGGAAAAGGAAGGATGTGCTTATGGGTAAGACCTTGGGAGATACAAGCTCAGTAGCTGGCTCTGAGAGAGCTCTTTCAGTGTGCCCTTCAGCAAGTGCTGTGACTGGCCACTCTTTCGTACCCTTTATTTACAAGAGGATCACGATGTCTGGTCTTCTAATTGTCTTGATATTTCTGGGCCCTTGGAGATGTGACTGGGTTGCAGCAAAACACCTATAAAGTGTCAAACATGACATTGCAATGCTATTTGGACCTGTGTGCACTACCAAGCTGCAAATAATGAACAGTGAATAAGACTACTGGAGAACGCCTTTAGAAACACCAGACATTGCCTGTGGTTGCTAAAATGAAATATTATGGATTAGAAATATTATTTTAATTAAAAATTCCAGGAAAATCTAAACAATACTAATTTTTTTAGGGACAGAACAGGTAATTACACCTATAATTAATGCTGCCCTTAAATTTAATTCCAGAGTTTTTCCATTTTCCTACAAATTGGCAAAACTGAGTAGGATTATTTGCTTCAGGCTGAATTTTTAGGCTATTTTCTTGGAAAGTTTCTGGGTAGAGCATTAAGGAAACAATCTATTGTTTTGATCACTATGAAATGCCTGTTTCCTTCGGAAGCTTTCAAGCAGAAGTTTGAAACGTATTGCAGAAGGATAGAGAAAGAGGAGGTTCCCTTTTATTGGTTCCCTGAAATGTTATTCCACTCGAGCTGTTTTTTCTCTCTGCAAGATGCCTGGTGCGTGTCCTGTCCTGTTTCCACTGCAGATGCTCCAGCACTCTGACCAAGCCATACACATGCCAGCACCAGTGTTTGTGCACTGAACATTCGCCATCCCAAGGGAACAGAACCACGTCAGGACTTTGTAGTTGCTCATCCCAATTGCTGGTGCTATGGCGATGTGTCTGGCTGCAGACACAGTGAGTGAAAGGAAGGAGATCCCTTCTTCTACTATTCATGTTGTTCCTAATCTCCCTGCTCTAAGCAAAGATCAGAAAAGAATCAGACGAGAATCTCAGCATCAGAAAAGAAAGGAAGACAGGAGTTTTGCAGGGGAGTCACCCAGGGGGTGCAGAACTGAGTGGAAGGGGATGGGGTGAGGATAAGTTTGAGGGAACAACAACTTATGATTCTGGAGAACGGGGAAATGGGGCAGGAGACTGGGAGCTGACAGACAAAAGAGGAGATGGAGAAGGCCTGGATGGTTTGGAAGAGGCTAGGCAAAAAAGTCTAGAATCTGGAATCCCAAAGAAAGGAGAGGAGGTGATGGAGATGAAATCAGAAGAGGTGATGGCAGTGAGCACTGCAGCACTGGCAACGTGCGGGCTGCTCTGTGTACCCTGCTGAAACTGCAAAGGTTCAATTAGCAGCTTCTCCCAAAGGACTGGCAGCTCCTCTAACCCCATACCTGCTGCATACAGTGAATACACACTGAAATGGCTTGCAAGTCACGTGAAATATAAGATCTTGCCCCTTCCGAGCAAAATGCCTCTCCATCTCAACCATATATGCTGCTAAAGATCTTTTTCTTGAGTCTCCATGATTGACATTCATGGAGTGAAAGAGAGGGGAGTGGTCTTGGCTGTCAGCACCAAGGAGAAACAGCAGGACCTTGGCTGCAATGAGAGGTGTTTAAAAATCTGAATGCTAACATCTCCTGTAGCACCTCCTTGAAACAATACGCTGGATAAAATAATGGGAGCCCTGCTAGTATTTTACAGACCAGCCTGTTAAATGAGTGACCACCCTATCAATCTGATACATTGTTGTATCTGAGTACCACTTCTTGATATATTTCTAATCACATGTTCTAGAGTGCCTTTTATATCAGACTGACATGGACTAATAGCTTGGTAGATTATCAGAACAAGCAGACGACAATTGAGAAAATTATTGGTGCCTATTAATATAAGAATGCTAACTATTATGCTAATTGTGTATTCACAAAAGAGCCAGAGGGCAAATATATGGTACCTTCATATAACAAAGTGTTTCAACTGATGTCATTACTGATTACATTTGAATTCATACTTTTCAGGACACTTGTGCTTTTTTACTTTTGTGCTTGACAATAAATTTCTAAAAATATATTCGGTGATGCATCCTGATACCAACTGTGCAGGGTCTGCAGTAATTTGTTATCCTAGAGAGTCATTGTCAAGTTGAACAACCCAGTTCAGTGTGGCAGGACTTTTAGGAATGGTAATGTCATTTCATTAATATGTCTCCTAGTGCTTTATTTTTTAAGGACACTGCTGACCACACACAAATACACACACACAGTTATGAATGTTGCATTGCCCCTGTAGAAATGTGTCTATCATATTTCTGCCGACTGTGACATTTTGTGTCACTCATGGGTGCTGGTACATGTCTCTGTATAACTGAGACACCAGCTTCCTAGATTTTCTTGCTGGTTTCTCCTGTCGCATGTAAACACAAGAAGTGTAGGAGCAGCTTTTTTTTTTTTCTCTGCTGTTACCAGAGTATTGCTGTTTCTGACACCTTAACATCTAGATGTTGTAAGGGAAGACTAGGCAAAGCAGTCTTGTCCTAAGCTGCCATGGTGGGATACCAGTATAGCAACCTCTTCTCTAGAGCTGGGGACTGCAGAAAGACCTTCAAAAAACCTCATTCTCCAGCAATGATGAGAGTTAAATAATGACTGTCTCCAGCAGATACTTGTGTGGCTCATTTCTAAAATTCTCCAGCAAAGATCTCCCAGCCTCTGTGGGAACAGCCTCAGAAAACACAGGATTTTTGCTTTACTTTGAGATGTCAAATAAAGCTGTGTTGCATGGCTTAAAGGTAAAGACCAAGTAAGGAAAACAGTCCCAAGAGAAAAAATTACACCTGCAGAAAACTCGTTCTACCCTACATGGATTTTTTTCTGAGGCTACAATAAGTTGAAAAGAGATGACCTCTCTCTTAACAAGCAATCAAGGATGTTCAAGGGCTACTGGAAGATGCTCCTACTTGCTGATCATGCTGTTGAATTTTTTACGCAATATGATTTGGCATGATTGAAAAAGAAGTAAAGAAAAGAAGTCTGACATAAAATTGCTATTAAAATGTGAAAGGGGGAGCAACACATTCTTCTCTTTCCCTGGGATCACAGCAATTAATTCACAAAGGTTTTTTTAAATCCCACAGCAGCTTAGTCAGAATGCGAGTGAGAGTTTTTAGCCATTTCTGCTGAGATGTGCTTTAAAAAGAGAAATGATGTTTCATGGGATACTTTGGCAGTTCTAAAAAAATATACTCACCTCATTGCAAGACTGATGAAGTTTGAGTACCATTAGCAATAACCTGAATATCCTCTAAGGATGCTACTGTTATTACCATTGAAAACTCGGCAATCCTGCTGTAGCAGCATAAAAATTAAACTGATGAGCTGCAACTTAAGTATTTAACAATAAGATATCAAGCGAACTATTCAAATATGCTGCATCTTAGCAATTCATAGCTGTAACTAACAGAGAATGCAACAACAAGTATTAGAGAGATTAGTGAGAAGCATGCAGTGTGAATGCTGGGGAGGGCATAATGGATGGCAGAAGAAATGAAGCAGCAAAGAGAGATAATTACTGAAGGGACAAGAGATTTTAGTAGCTCTGAAGCTGACAGGTAGTAAAGCATTAAATATCTGATCCAAACAGATTGAAGCTGATGGTACTGTAGTAGTAGCAGCCAATTTTTCTCTTATATTCTAATGGTTAAGGTGCTTGGCCAGGAAGATGACTGTTTTCAGACCAGTGTAGCTTTTTTCTTCCTTTGTGTAGTCAGGAAGGTAGGAGTTACAGGAACAAAAAGAAAGGAAGAAAGAGCAGCTCCAGAAATGAGAGCTTAAACACTCAACTTTTTCATAACAGGTTCGTGACTAGTACCTTCCATGGGGGAATAACAACCTACGTTCCATTCCCTCCTTGGAGTCATTCAGACGCCTGTCTCCTGCCTGCCTCACGCCCTGGGGCTAGGAATTTCCTGGGAAGCAAGTGAACACGGCCCCCACCTCAGCTCCCCAGGGCACTTCTGCACCTTACATTACCTGCTCACCGAGAAGTAATCCCGAGCAGCCAGGTGAAAACGGGTGTGTAGAAGCCTTCTGGTGACTGGGCAGGGGTTGAGCAGCTTGCTGCCTATCCATCCACTAGCAGGAGGAAGCATGATCGGCAACAGAAATCTTAATTTGGATGGAAAAGGAAAATTATTTGGGATGGAGTGTATGAGATACTTTGTCAGCTGCACTCCAAAATGAAGAGCTGCAATCCTGGCAGTCCAGAAACCCTAGGAATGATGGAGCTCTGCCGAGCTCCTGGTGTTCTCCTGAGGACCCGAAGGCTCCATTCAAAGATTCAGGTATTTGTTTCTGGCTTGAATTCAGGCCAGCACCTCTTCACTCTAAATGGACATTTCCCAGAGCCAGAAAAACATATAAAAACAAGAAAAGCATTTGACTGATCAGACACTTGATCTGACACTTGTTTGTTGTTGATATTATTTTTCATTGCCTCCAGGCTATTTTTCCTGGTTTTACTCAGGCAAATAACCATGAGTGAAATCAGAGTCAAGCTGTTCAAATTTAGCCAAAAGGATGGGGGGTTGCAGTCATATTTAGTTATTTGTCCAGCTTGTGGAACCCCAGCTGATGTATGCATATGATTATTTCTCATATAGCTGTTATTGCTTTGACTGACAGGAGGGAATAAATAGAACTTCATAGCGGGATCAAATAAAAAGGGTCCAGACATATGTATTAGATGGCTTTGAAGCTCCTGAAGCTCCTTTTTCTGAGCCAGTAAAAACTACAATATAAAAGTAAAATGCAGAGGAGTTTGTTACAGTGTATTTGTCATAAAACTGAGTGAATTACAGCAATACTTGCAGAAAAATACTGTACCAAGAATGGCACATAAATATCACTTTTAAAATGCAAATATTGATCATGAATCTGTCTTATAAGAATATAACACTTTTTTTTTTTTTTTACTCAGTAAAGGTCTTAAAATGTAAAGCTATATCAAAATTATTTGTATATAGGTAATAAATAGTATTAGGTGGTGAACAACATTAGGTTCCAAGGCAGAAGCAAGGGACGGCTATTTCTTTAGCCTGAAGAACATCTCTGTGTAATAATAAGCATAATTCTCATGTTTTTCTTCAACATCAATGTGTGCAATATAGACAAAAATTGAGCTTTAAAGAGGATTTTGCAGGCAATTTATACTGGTGTTTGTAGCTGTTTTTGAAGGAGGAGAATTTGCACAGAAATAAAAGGTCTATTAACATCCGTAAGTACAATTGCCCAAGAGAGAAAAAGGATAGAGAAAAGGAGGATGCCATTCAAAATTATGACAATCACTGTAAAAATTGTTCTTTCTCTATGTTCCATAACAACCATCAGTCAATACAAAAGTGAATCTGTTCTTTATTACAATTCTTTTCCTCCAATTTCTGTCCAAGTTGGCTTGCTGAGATAAACTGGTGGGCTTCTGGCACTCACATTTCCTCTTTGGAAGCTAAAGAGGAAAAAAAAAAAAGATTAATTTAAAATAAAAGAATTTTAAAATTATGTTAACATTACAGAGCAAAAATGAGAATAGAAGCAATTACATTTCAGCCCTACCAGTTTCAACAGTGTCTCCCTAATTTGAAATTGCAGTGGTTCTATGAACTTGAGTCACGGGGTTTTTTTGCTTGACCTTTTGTACGAAGAGGCAGGTGTGAGGGAATATTCAGTCCCCTGTGAACATGTTGTACTAATGAACGCAATCTTGGGAAGGGAAGGCAGGGGTTGGGGGGATACTATAAACCCTAAGAAGTTATTTTCCATTCCCCTGCCCCCCATCCAGAGAGTGTTCAGAGCTTTTCAGAAAGTGTTTGGCTGATACAATCTATCCTATTGTGATTTTCCATTTACAGTGCAAGTGATTGACTGATGTTGCTAGTTAATGTAGTGAATATGTTTCTGTATATGTTTCATCTGTGTGGTTTAGGCTGTGTTGAAATCGCATCAATTTGCAGTGTTAACTGTTACGCAGCCTAAATAGGGCCTGCACGGAAATTTGAATTGGGAACTAAATGAAAGGAGGCAAAGATAATTCCAGCTGTCACTATCAATATTTCCAAATGTTTTTTTTTTTTAGTGCATGCTTCTCCCATTTTAAATACTAGTTTGGGGCTACATATGGGTAAAACAGGAAACCATTTTTGACTCAGGTTTTTCTCCCCCAGGTACCACAAAGGTGGGCGAACTGATGTACACACACACACACACACAGAGCGCAATGAGCGTTGCCCGCACGCTGACCTGCACGGAAGGCACTTGCTGTCTGCCCTGCGAGAAAACACCTGTAATTTGCCCAAAGAGTTGTGTGCTACTGATGCTACAGATAAAGACATTACCAATACACACACCGCTTCTCCTTCAGCACTTTGTGACTTTCCAGCTCACAGTTTAAGGGCCCTGAGTGCAGCCTCCCTGTTGGGACTGACTGGCTGAGAGGGCACAAAGCTGGGATGGAAATCTTTTGCCAGATGCCAACGAATAGCCAGGATTTGCTGGAAGAATTCTGTTTATTTGAATATTATGTTTCATTTATATTGGCAAAAGAAGATTGTGGCATTAACACCATCAAATGTGTGCAGACACATTTACCTGTAAACAGACCAGAAGTATATTTCCTCTGTTCTTATCATCTCTATTTATCTGCTTTAATCTTGCAGACAGAACAAAACAACATATGTTTCACAGGCATCCCTAGCCTATCCTGCATAGCTGCACTTGCTGCGTGTTTCTTTTTAGCACACTGAATGATTTTACACATCCACATCCTGAAATATGTAGGGAATAGCTCCCTCCCCTGCAAAATAGAAGGCATTGCTGCAAGCCATAGAGGACCAATCTTGTACCTGTTCCTTAAGTGTTAAAGGGAAAATCAACCTGTTTACTTGGATTGCAGTGGTAAACTGCACTTGCTGATCCATTTGTACAGTATTTCCTATATTTAGAGAGTGCAATTTGTGAATTATAGTCAGACATCTAGATTGTAAATTCCTTTACAGATATAACAAGAGTCTTTAAGAAACACAATAGAAACAGCTCATTAATGAAATTCTTCCCTAAGAATAAGCAAACTTTGCATCTCTTAGACTTCTCTTCTCTGGTTGGAGGTCTTATATGTTCTTCCAGTAAAAAGAAGGTAAAAGAGAAGCACTTGTTTCATAGTCAGCATGTAGACAGCATAATAGTGTAAGAATACAAATACTACAAGAACTGCAGATGCTGGGTCAGTCCATCTATCACAATATCTTGTCTCAAAAAGTATTTGATGTTCAATGCTTCGAGAACAGTGTAAGACTAGCATATACAGAGAGTAACCTTTTCCTAAAAAAACCCCAAACCCCCAAAAACCCCACTTTCCTGCAAGGTCAGGGCTTGATGCTTCAAAGTTCATTTTCATGAATTCTAACATGTCAATTGTTTGCACAAAAATGTATGAAGTAGTTTAACAGATTATGCACCCTCTATAAGAGGTATGGGCTAAGAAGTAAATTAATGGGTTTACCAAAGATGAGAAATGTTTTAGATAATATTTTCTGCTTGCATTTGCTTAACTGGTGTTTGGAAATATCTATACTAATTGGGACCCTTGGGTGCAACAGCAATACAAATAATAAATATAATGTGAGCATTGATCAAAGTCCCCCCCTTAGCACTAGGGGAACCTAGTGCTAAGATTAGAAGTATGAAATTACAAGAAACACTAGAAAGGATTAAAAAAAAAAATAATATCTACAATAATAAACTTCTATGTTCTTATCCAGCAAATTTTTAAAGGTATTTTAATGCTCAGCAAAATGTGCCAAGGCAGATTCAGACCAGCAGCTGAGAGGAGGTTATTTTCAGAGGTTTGCCCGTCAGAATCTGGCAATTCTTTTTCTATCTGTCCCATAGGTCACAACATATTTCCACATCTGTTTTTTTAAGATACATCTGATCTTAGGCTGCTGCTGATGTTAATAAACATAGCATTAAGAGTCCATTTCTTCTCCCACATGCATTGATTACACTGTAAGTAGCCCACAGCTAAATTCAGGTCCCTAGCATGCAGTCTAGGCTGGCCAAGAAAGAGTTTATAAGGTACTAGCCAACCGCTTACCTAAAACTATTCTACTTCAGTTGTGTTCTTGATCCAGGCTTAGTCCCTCATACCAGAGACCTTCCCAGAATTAGGAAATCAGATGAGAAGACTATAATCTTGAGCATACTCCACTTATACCTGGGGAAGTTTTGCCATTAGCTTCAAATAACACCAGGATTGAGATCCTGAACAGCCAGAGCCCTGGTGTAAATGGGCAGGTCAGGCTGTGCGGCATGAAAGCCTGCTCACCCCGGAATCAAAATGGTCCCCTTCTGGTGTAGAGTGGGCGCAAGGAGTGAGACACTTGGATTTTGAAACTGAACAAAGAAGTTTATATGTGGACCTTCATTAGAAATTAATATGATATTATAAGTTTGCCAGATCCTATGTATTTTGCAGGCCCACAGACGTAGAACAGACTATTAACCTTGCTATAGACCACGTACTGAAGGGCCCATTATTTTTACTCTCACTAACATGTTTCTCTTGATTCTGATTGTAAAGAAGCATTTCTTTACCTTTAGAAATACAAATATTGGCTCTCAAAACATCCTCCTCAGAGTTACACAAGTGGGAATTG
Organism: Phoenicopterus ruber ruber; assembly: GCA_009819775.1. Lineage (NCBI taxonomy): Eukaryota > Metazoa > Chordata > Aves > Phoenicopteriformes > Phoenicopteridae > Phoenicopterus > Phoenicopterus ruber. The sequence continues at coordinate 24,775,090 of CM020215.1, read as the reverse complement.
AGTCTGCTTCATTGAAAACTGTTAATAAATGCCAATTGCAGACCCTTTGCTTGATTTTCTAAAGAGAATCTTCACAGTGTTTATACACATCATTCTTGACATATGCTTAATAACAAATAATGAGCAACCTACTAGTACTAAAAAAATAGATCCAAACATATGCTATTTTAATAAGAAGCCATTAAAACTGTCTGTCAAATATGAATGTCAATCATTTTCCAGCATCTGATCCGCAAAATACCAAGGCATGTTTACAGCAAAAGCAAACTGCTAAGCTTCTTGGTTTTGACCATGATATATGGCACAAGAGTCCTTATGAAATCCTCACTCTTGCAATTGGTAAAACAAACACATTTATGGAGAAGTTGGCAGAAGAAAACTGACTATTTTAAGAACAACCAAAAGATGGTGATGAGCTAACAGGTTTCATCACTATTCTCATTTCCATGAGAATCGACCACTGGGCAGGGTTCAGAATATAAAGCACTTCAGGTCTCCACCTGCTGCTGCTGACATGTAACATTCTCTGACTTTTCTTTGCTTCCTGACAAATCTTCCCAGATGACAAAGAGGCAATAGGAATTAAGATCTGATCACACTCATTACCAAATTATTACTGGAATAAGAGAAGTAAACCTGGCAGAATTAGTAACAAGGGGTTCTTGCACTTTTCTTTGTTTCCTTTTCTTTTTTCATCCAGCAAATATTTTAAAACCCACAATCACTTTTTGGTGGTGTTGGTACTGTTTTGGTGGGTTGCACATCATTATTTTTGGAGTCTAATTTTTCAGCCACAATAAAGGGCATAACCTTACTGAGATTGATTATGCTGTCCCAGTTTCTTTCAAATGACACACTGGCCCATAGCTGAGGACAGTTTGTAAGTATATAAATGTATATATATAGCTACCAGTGCTGCATATCTGATCTTTCAAAGATACCCCTTTAGCAAAGACAAAATGCTGAGAATAGTTACTGATACAAGAAGCCAAACCCATTTTACAATACAAAGGAAGGCTTTTTTTTAAGAAGATTTAATAGATGGATGGCCATTGAGTTTATTAACTGTTGAATGAATACACTATAGTCCTGTAAAAAAAAGACAGTAATACCTCATTAAGAATATTATCTTCTTCTCAATTATAAAGGTCAATGGTAAACTATAATGGAATACGCTGAGACTTATAAGGAGACGCTGAGGTCACTTGGTTTGTTCAGCCTGAAGAAGAGAAGGCTGAGGGGTGACCTCATCTCAGTCTACAACTTCATCAAGAGGGGCAGTGGAGGGAGAGGTGCTGATCTCCTCTCTCTGGGGACCAGCGATAGGACACGAGGAAATGGAATGAAGCTGCTTCAGGGAAAGTTCAGACTGAGCATTAGGAAAAGGTTCTTCACTGAGAAGGTGGTCGGTCACTGGAACAGGCTGCCCAGGGAAGTGGTCATGGCATCAAGCCTGTCAGAGTTCAAGGAGCATCTGGATGACGCTCTTAGTCATAAGGTTTAGTTTTAGGTAGTCCTGTGAGGAGCAGGGAGTTGGACTCAATGATCCTTATGGGTCCCTTCCAACTTGAGATATTCTATGATTCTATGATTGTAAGCAACGTGAGCTAAAGGAACAGTTGGTACACTCATCACAAAGTTACAAGGGAAATTGTAAACTCTCAAGCTTTTTCAGTTTTCCTCCAGATGTAATTGCAAGACAATTTCAAGTCAATTAACTGTAAAAATCTGATAAGACATATCCCTATCTCTCCCATCTGATGAATAATATTCTTTGATGTGTCTTAGCAGTTTAGGGATGTCCTGTGCCAGAGACTTCATATTTCTAATTAGTCAAGAATAGCCTGGAAGTAGGAACTGCTAAGGAATTACCTGTGGGCATAAATCCCATCAGGAGTTAAGCACAGGCAAGCTTTTGGTGAAATCCAGCCCTTCTTGAAATTGAAAGCAAAATATACCTATTGATTTCAGCAGCATCAGCAATGTATTGACTGCATCATTTCCCAGTTCATCAGCCATTTTGTCCTTGATCTGTTTGCTTTTCTCACTCTTAATGCATCCAGTGTGAAATTCACCTCCCATTTCATGCTAGAAAGGTGGCATGACCAGCGATTTTTTCAATTCACCAGAGCAAAATGTTGAGAGTTTCAACTGATGGCCTAAACCCATGGATAAATTCATCTAGTGTCTCCTGCAGTGAGGTGGTGTGGTTGCAGTGGGGTAACACCAGCCTTGGCTGCGAAGCAGTATCTTCATTGCTTGTGGCCTTTGGAACTGAAAAAAGGTAAAACCAAAAGGAACAGGGTGAACTTAAGAACAATATCACCTCCGGTGCGTTGCCTGAGGAATCATTCCCTGTGACACTGCGTAGACTAAGGACTCTGTGCTGGGAATAAAAGGACTGGTGGGCTTGTGTCATGACTGCATTCAACTAAAACCTGTTGTCTTCTAGTTATTTTGTTGATGGCAACATCCAGAAAGTCCCTAAATGTTTAAAGGAAAAGTGAAATGTGTTATAGATTTTTCACAGCCTTTATACCAGGAAGAGTTATGTGCAACATTAAGCTTTAATTGATTTTCAGTGTTTGAGCACTAGCCTGGGCAGTGGGTCTAATTAGTCTCTGCAGTTATTTAAATAACAGTATTGAATGTCTGGATTGCAACGGTTCCCATCTTGGTTTAGAATTATGTTTTGTTACGGAAACTCTTCTTGTGCTTCTGAGAGATGGACTTACTGGGGGACTTTAAACATCAAACAAAATTTGCTTTTGTTATTTAAGCTGTGATAGTTTTGCCCAAGCACTCGGCTTAGAAACAAGCAATGAAAACAGAAGCTGAACCACAGAGAAACCTGACTGCCAAAACCCACATCTCATGGGAACCATAAATCTGTATTTATAAAGGGCTTAAATTTACCATGATCCTTTGTTAATAAACTTGGTCTTTGGATGTCTTTTCCACCAGCTTTTGTGTAAAGCAGGCAGAAAACTGGCCTGAGTGGTACCTGTGGATCATCAGGAAATGCATGTCTGCTATGGTCTAAATCACAACACCTTTCTCCATCCTCTGTAAAGAAGGTATTGTGGGACAAAAAAAACTACTAAGATGGGGCCTGGGAGGGCTGTAAAATATCACTACTTTATATTCACCCAAGAAAACAGTTCCATGGGAACTGGCACTTGTTAAACGAACCAGTCGAACCAGAAGAAAGACACCCATCTCGCCCCGTGTTGCACTCCTTAGCTGTGCTGAGTGTTATTTGGCCACTACTTACATTTAGAAAAACATTGTGTGTGGCTATTACAAGGTCATTCCTTTCAGAGTGAGGAAACGACGGATTTATCACTAAATACGTATGACAGATTTCTCACCTAATCCTTCAGCTTCTGAGTACCCTCAGTTCCCACTGAGGGCACGTGAAGTACAGGAGTGATAGCACCTTGCAAATGCACATAAGAAAGAGTATTCAGGGGTTGCAAGTTCAACAGAAGCAGTGACAGAGCTTCGGTATAGGGGTAATACCAGGGATGTCACACATTTTCCTTATGTTGTGGTTACATTTACTTTCTGAACGAGTCACATTTAGATTTTTTTTTTTCTCTCCACAAATCATTATGGAATTATAATGGTAGGAAAGTGTAATTTCAGCCTCTATGCTTTAAGTGATGTTCCTCTAATTTGCAATCACTTAATTAAGGTCTGACATGGCTCAGCTATTCTTTACACTTATAGTGGTTGGCCATCTGGGCTTCACTAATAAATAAGCACTTTAATGGCTGAACTACTTAATAAACTTTCAGTGAGAGAAGAGGGAAATTAAGTCAATTCTTTCATTATGAAAATATGCTGTGCCGTCTAATTGTTCAAAAGCAGATGTCACTCAAATTCAATTAAGCTGTTTAATGACCTGCGTGCTTATTACTAACTTGACTGAAGGTTTGACACAGTTAAAGTAAATACAAATGGCTGGTAAGATTTTAGCTTCTCATGTTTCTGCTTTTTGCTACTTCCCCAAAATATCCACTTCAATCTGTGCTTTTTTCTTATGATACATGACAAATTTGCACTGTCTGGTCTGAAATCAGGGTTTATGCAAATTGTTAACAAACATATTTTTCTTATTTTCACTTCCAAATGTGTAGTTTTGGTCTCACAAAGAATGTGTCAAATGATTCAAATGTGAGGCAATCATGACTGTTGTTGGTTAGATAGACAGCAAAGCTCCCCAAACAAGGTCTTTGTTAAATGATTTAGCTTTTTTTTGTTAGTAACAGATTGGGAGAGATATTAAGGCTGCTTTTTCTCTGTAAACAATTTCTTAAAATATACTAAGTTTTAGAACATGTCAATGAAATCTATATATAAATTCCTCCTAGATTATTAAGAAAAAGACATGCGATGTTCGCTGACTATTAAAATGTTATTCAGCACTTCAGTTTTTATAATGTGCTTCCCTCTTCCTTATTTCCCTCATCCTCCTGACTCTTTTAATTAACTAGTTATTGCTTAGTACTTATTACTTACACAAAATTCAGAATGGATTATCTCCATTATGAATTTAAATCCAGGTTGCAGATTTCATGGCCACGTATGCATTGTGAGGTGGCTCACCCCGTCTTTCCCAACAGAAATACGAAGTTGTGTTGATTAGATGCAGGTCATTGTGGCTATGCAGTGGTATAGACTTCAAGAAATTCTACAAATGCTGTGCCTCCCACAACAACGTGTACATGCTAACTGTTGCTGTGCTGCATAACTTAACCTCACAGTATTCACTGTCCAAGTCCTTTTCTTGACCTTGCCATGGGCAGTAAGGTCAGTTACAGCTCGTCAAAGCAAACATTTGTAGGGAAGGTCTAGGCATAGCTAGTCCTGCCTGGGAATGGGAGAAGGACTAGGTGGCCTTTTAAAATCTGATTTTCCACTGGATCCTATGCAAGTATCTATTTATTATAAGCAAATGAAGCTTTTCAGATGTGCTGATAATTCCGAAACAGTGACTTAAAAACATAAAGAAATACTGAAGTAAACCCTAATGCTGATGCTGCAGATGGGTGGCTTCCTGCTAAGGAGCGAGAAGCCTGTCCTTCAGACATGCATCTCAGGTCAAGGCTCTCTTGATTTCCAGACTCCATGATGGGAAGCAGATAACCCGGGAGCCCTGGAGGCCCAGAGCCATCCACATGGTGATGCAGCCCTAGAGCAATAGACCCTGAAAAACAAGGCTCTTCAGCATCTGGTGCTGCCAGGCAGCTGGCAAGCCTCCAGCTGAGCATTGTCTATGTTCCAGCAGAAGGGTTTGAACGGGATGCATTTCTGCAATATATTTGTGTTTAGAGTTAGTTGGCATTTTCCATTTTTCTAAGTAACTTTTAGCCTACTTTTGCCACATCACAGCTCATATTTGTGTTGGGTCAACAACCCACAGCAGCACTTCTTCTGTCCATTTCTCTATCTTTGCAGGAATATGGGGCTACCTGGAAAGCACTGCTCCACCCTCTAATTCTTAAATGTGTCCATGTGTTTCAGAAAATAGCCGAAGGTACTCTTTGAGTAAGGGCTTTGCCACATGGATTTTGAGGCCACTGCAGTTGGTTTTTATTTTAACTGGCTGTAAACTGTTTGGACTGGAACTCACCTCATTTGTCCCTTCCCATGTTCAGAAGTCATCCATCTCTGTTAGGAAGTAGGTATGTTTATTTCCCTGTCAATGTACTAAAAGCAAACTTGTAATTGTGAGGACTTCACAGTTCAGACATGCCTAAAGTTTGTGACGTGGAAAATGTTTTAAGTTGCTCTGGAGGAAAATACAGATTTTTTTTTAATTTATAAACATGAAAGAGCATAGCCAAACCCAACTCACTTGACAACCAAGTACCAGAGATTTGCTAGAAACCCTTCTGAACAGCTAGAAAATACAAGAAAATCGAGAGCAACAAATCCAGTGACTCCATCACTGTATAACATTTTCCTTCTCCTTCTCACCTCTGTGGCTATGGTCATCGGCTGCAATTCACAAGCTTTTTGAAGGTGAATCACAAGCACATAAAATATAACGTTGTTCTCTTTTCCTCCACCTCCTCTGTTTTCTCTATTTTGTACAGTCTATACTTCAGTGAGCTTCTCTGAGGTTTAGCGAATACAATCCTACTGGATTAGTCTGGGACACAGATGCTCCTTAAGAAAGTTGCTTTTCTTTCCTTGGTTACATTTTCCTTACATGTACTTATGTGGGTGAACTCTCACTTATAAGGACACATCTGGATGAAATCTCACTCTGCCTACTTCAGAGTTCAATGTAACAAGGGTCTTTCCTAGGGCAAGGCTACCCTCATCTTAAAAAAGATGATGCTCTCTGCACTAAGTGCTGTAATTATTCAGCAGAGGAATCAGTCTTTCACTTGGAGTATTTCATAGGAAAAGGTAAATATGTCCTGCCAATGCTCAGAGCTGAATGAAATCTATGTTGGCGTAGTTAGTACGGTTCTGATCTTTGTCTGATCATTCACTGTACTAACATATTCCTGTGGCTTTTGGCCAGCTCAGAGTAAGGGTGGTGTATAGCCTGCGAAGCACTGTAAAACACTGTGTTTTTTCAGTCTGAAGAGAAGACCTGATATTATTTAAGAATATTCTTTTTGAAAACCACTCTGAAATTAACAGAGACAATTTTGAAACTTGAACAGATCTCCAAACTTCCTCCAATACAACAGATTTTTAGGAACTAATGAGGAGTTAAAACAGAAAATAAGTACAAATACTTTGTGGGACGCTGCCCAAGGATTACTCTGTCTACTTGGTGTTTCTAGCCATGGTTACATGTCAGTGTATGCTCATCAGCAAATCCAGTTTAAGAAGTTGCCTCCACCATTTCTGTTACTTATTCCCACTCCACCGTAGCTCTGGTAACCCAAATTTTTGTGTGACTGCACTTGAGGAATAACATAGACTAAAGTGATCACTTTCTAACGTTTCTTTTTAAGGAAATTTTGGTCTAGGCCAAGACATTTAAAAATTGTTTGGAGTGCTGCCATGCTCAAACCCAGAGGAGATGATAAACTCTTGGAGAGGGGATGTAGGAGAACACAGCTGGGTACAAATATAAATCTGGAAGTGGATTTGCTGCCAATAAAATAGCAGCTTGTGTGGAGAGAAAGCTGCTTCCCCCTAACAAGTAATTCACTGTAATTTAAAAATTTAAAATTCTCAGTTCAGCCCTCTTTTTATCAGGTTTTGATGGGGAAATTCTCAAAATTCAGAAAGGACTTGCAGAACGGGACAGCAAGGAAGAGCTGCCAGGCTTTTAATGGCCTCAGGAAGCAAGAAATAATCCAGCAGGTTCTGCTGATGAATGAACCCAAGACTTACTAAAGGTGACACCTCTTTCTCTGCATATTGTCAGGACAACCCTACCTAAATAAGAGTAGGTAAGGAAAAAAAAGTCGCATTTTCTATTCCACAGTGAAGGAAAGTGCACAGATCTTCTAAGTGCTATTTTGCCGGCTACTGTGCAGCAAAGGAGAGAAGAGGAAGAGGTAGAAAGAAAGAAGATTCAATATGGAGAAGCTAGAAGTCAGAGGATAAGGACTAGGCACAATAAAGAAGTTCAGCCCCTCAAGATGACTCTGGATAAACACTTGCATTCCCACAATCTCAACTCAGAATGACTCGTAGGGGGCGCAGCGCTTGCAGCCAGCCGATGAGAACTAGGTTATATGCGACCTCCTGCTCTCCCAGCGCAGGACCAGGAGGGTCCTAATCTCTGCTCTCTGGACTGTTTCTCGTTTTTATGTAATAATTGTTCAATAGAGATGCATGCATAGTACTCAACTCCTTATTGAACTTAGCTGTAAAATATTTCTGTGCCTGTCTGCAGGTCAACATCTGAATACAAATGTTTTCTCTGAGATTCAGTATCAGGATGTTAAGGGCGTCTCTAGCACAGCTTTACTTTCGGCCTACAAGAGGACTCTCTTTTTGAATTGACCAAATTTTCTCTTTATATTGCTGATGATTTTCAGAAGGCTGTTCTTAAGGTATATTGTATATATCTTAAGACAGTGTAGAAATTAATTCAGCAATTTCAGTGCTGAATCTCTTGTGGACATCTGTCATCATCACGAGGAACACCTTAGCTGGTTATGATGTCATGAATGAGCAGCTGGGATGGTAGTAAAAGGTTTGCTGTAGGTTAAAACATTCTTTGATTTTGAAAAGCAACTGTAAAACTGGAATCTTGAAGTTGTATGTGTACTGGGAGAGGACTTTAAGAGCACAGATGGCTTTGCAGGTAGCTGCTAAAGCCATTGCAGGACATGGAGTTACTATGCAGTAGCAAGGACAATGTAAGCAGAGTATTTTCCTGCCTGTTATCCTCCAAAATTTATATTCTTCTCCCTACCCCCAAAATCAGATAGATAGATAGATAGATAGATAGATATAGATAATAAAGAAAAAAAAAATCTAAACTCAGTAGTTGGGAAACAAAAGCAAGACGAATGTAAAGCAGCACAGGAACTGGTCCCTCAGTCTGCAGGGAGACAACCTGAAAAAACAGTCCTGAAACATGTGAGCTGCACTCATCTTCGCTATGACAAGTTAATGAGAGCAATTTATGGTCATCCTCTTAATGACTTTACTGTTGATCAAATCACACTAAAAGGAGAAATCATGTTGCAAAGATTTGCACAGTCCACTGTGAATGGCAAATCTTTCTGGCAGCAAGAGGAGGCAAATCTGAGCTTTTTCAAGGAGCTCTGGAGAGCCAACCATTAGTACTCTTTCTCCTGTAATGGCCCCTGGCTGGACACAGTTTCATAGGTGTCTTAATTGCTTAAGACCTAAGACAATAATGCTGCCAAAATGGATGGTTGCTCCCTGCATCGACATAGATAGTTTCTACATGTTTTCCCTCCTTTCTCACTCCCTGCAAAGATGAGTTTTGAGCTGCATCAGGGAGCTGATGAGCCAGATCATGCAGCCCTACTACTACCAGCACGAAGGAGGGCTTGGGAACTTATGACCAGAGACAAATGCAGGACTCATCTTTTTGGTGGCATCATGGACTTGCTGGGGCTTAAGTGATTTGTGAAGTTGCATCTTCAGAAAGAATTGTGTCTGTGCAAAGCCTGGTGATGCACAGGGCCTTCTATGGAGATGTTAGAGAGGGCAGCAATTGTTTTCAGGAGTCAGTGGTGATATTTCAGGATATCAATGGTGGCATCTGAGAGCAAAGCAGCAAGCTGGATTCACAGAACCCAGATGAAATTGGGAGGACCTACCATCTACCATTAAATATCAACTGTCAGTGTGGGATCTTTGAACCCATGCTGTCCTTCCCAGACTGGGAATTGACTGCTACACTTCCACAAAATGAGTTCTCAGAGCAGGGCAGCATTTCAAAATGCAGTCAGGTAAACTAGACACACAGGTAGCTCCACTGAGCTTCATATCAAGCCAGGGCTGTCATCTCCTCTTGCATTCAGGTGCACCAATTCCATCCATGTTCTCTGTTACAGGTGAAGCAATTTTAAATTAATTCCTGCAGGAGTGCTAAACCTATTAAATATATACACACAAACTCTTTTTTTCTCAGAAAAGTAGAATGTAATGGATAGCTTATCTGTTAAAGGGATAAATCTGTTAAAGGAATTATTTTCCGTGTACCAAACCAACACATAATAAACTAGAGGGTTTGAGATATAATAATTGCTTCCTATATTGGACAGAATTGAGCTCTAGCCTTTTGCCCATGAAATAAGTTTCAAAGTTCTTTTGCCTGTACTGGTATAATAACTATACTTACTTTCCCATGATGGTTTTGGTAACAGTGCCACTCTAACAAGACTAACAATAATAATCATGAAAGTTTTTCTGTGTGTTCACATAAAGTTTTGTTTTTAAGGCCAAATTAATTAGCAATGAGCTGGAGCAGTCTGAAGCCAACAGTAAATCTTTGCTATAAAGTGCAATACATTTAGGTCTTCATTCCATTATCTAGAAAGAGCCACACATTGGGGAGTCTGATTCGCATGAGTGGTCCAACCTATCTGTAGTGTAACTGCTTTGAAATTGCCATAATTACACAAGGGATGAATAAGGCTCATTGAGTTTAAGAAAGCAACAAGAGGATTCATCTCCATATTTCCAAAGATAAAATGTTTAAGATAGTGATCACTCATCAGCATTCAAAGAAGGCCAATGTCAATCTCTACTCAAATTCTAAGACTGCTGGCATAAAAAGGTGTTTAACTTGCTTGAAAATGAAAACCAGCACTGGATACATTGGGCAAACATTCAAAAATTGATTTCTGCCTCACTTGGATGTGCACAAAAAATGATCATGAAGTTGTAAAGATCCAGTTCTTTTAGCTACTTTTCGTGTCCGCGCAGCATTATGCTCAATATCAAGACTCTGGTGCATAATCCCAGAAGGTAGGAGCTTTTTCTATCTCTTTTAGAAGTAATAAGTGATGAACTTTAATCAGACTTGTTTTTCACCATACACAATAGTTTCCCTGCTATATTTTTAACACAGAGGAAAGGTCTATTTCATACTTTGTGCATGATGATGCTCTGTTGCTTTGGGTCTGTTTCCTTAGGAAAGGAATAATTCACTAATGTTTCAGAGCTCTCAATGAAAGCATCTAACAAAGTCATTGCCAGCTTTTCAAAAGACAAGCTGAACAGCTCTCGGAGAAGTGCTTTTGAAAACCTAGTTACTTTCTCAAGTAGGAGATGAGAAGTATTTGAAACCTTGACCTGTAGCAAAGCTATGGAAGGAAACAAAGTCTCTTGTACTCAGTGGACTTGAAATGGAATGACGTCCCTTCAGGGAAGATGGGCACGAGGAGCTGGCCTGTAGCTGCTGTGCAAGTTTGTTAATCATACTGTTATCCTGACGTCCGTCCTTTCACGTCCCTCCCATTCATCTGTTTCATTTATGTGTTGCATCTGATCATAAACATGCACAATCTACAAGGACTGTCTCCATATGCCTGTCTGTGAGGGGCGTAACACACATGATTCCCAACTCTGGCTGTGGTCCCTGGCTTGACTGGCTTAAAAATGACGTGTATTAGTCAGACGTTTTCTGTTTATGGAGATCAAATAGCAAATACTTCAGATGCATTTCTAACAAGATAACATGATTGCTCAGGCTGAGGTCTTACTCTTCTAGGTAAATTGCAATGAAATACGGTAGCTATTGTGATTGTCTAAAAGCAATTTTTCTGACTAATCCTTGTTCCCTTTCAACTCGTTGTATCAGAATTTATATTTTCATTCCTGTTCTGTGTTTGAATCTTACTTGATGTTCTCAGCTATGTTTGAAGTATGACCACAGTGAATTAAAATTCTCCTCTATCACTATGCTGATGCTGGTAAAAAAAAAGGCAAGTAAAAATCTTACTTCCCAAGTAATATTATATCTAACACATTTTTCAGTCAGAGCTGTCATTGTTTACTTCAGATATTAGCAATTACTTTGGATACTGAGGAATACTTTCACCTGACCGCTTGTTTCATTCATCTGTCCTGAATGAATATCTGAATTTACTGGTACACCTCGAAGCTTCTTCAGTTTCACAATGCTCTTTGTATCTCAGGTGGCTTTGTATCTCAAGATAATAGCTGAATAACTGGACTGAACTGTCCAGGTGATAGCCGCTGCCTCAAGAAATACTGCATAGGTTTTGACTTTGGATTTTGCCTCAGGGGACACATGGCTAGCCAAATGGATGAGTCTATGGCAAAACTTATAAAAAAAATAAATGTCATATAGTCTTGTGGGACAGTACTGCAGAAGGACTCAAAAAAGGCTTGCTTGGATTGTATCTATGCTTATCCCTTCTCTAGAGCCAACTTTCAGTCATCGTCCTCAATTTGTGTATCTTTAAAGTGGGTTTCCCTTTGAAGGCACCTTGATGCAACCACAACAATAAGAGTAAATGAGAAAAGCTTAAACATCCTTCAGACATATGCCAAAGAGATTCCCATTACAGAATAAAGGGAAGAGTAAAAGGCTCACACTAGAGGGTTTGTCATGAAGATCTTATTAACATGAAAATCGCTTATTATACAATATCTGCAAAAAATAATAAAATCCAGATTAAGAGAAATTTGTGGAGAATTTCCCAATTCCTTCTTTTACACATTTATAAATGAAACAACATTTTCTTTCCGTAAGTACATAAACCTTTGGGGGTCCAGTAGTTCCAGTGCCATTAAAAGAAGAGATACGATAATCATTTGCTCAATTATTTGAAGCCCTTTCCTTCCACTCGCATGTCGCTTAGTACTAGATGAGCTAACAGATAATAGTGCCACTGCCTGAAGTACACCTGGGTGGGAATGGCAACATATTGCCTAATTTCTAAGGGGTTGATTTAGCCTTAAAAATATCAGTCTGGGTCTGCACTGTACAAGACAGGTGGGTTATTTCTACAATTAGGCCTTAAGTGTTAAGATCTTCTCTTGATTAAAATGCCCAAGTCCTCTGTTGCCAACTACCATTTAAGTTGTGTGCGTCTAGTACAGGGAAGAATATACCTTTAAATGTTTAATAGTGTGTTTTTCAGATAGCTGGGGAAAGAAGGGTAGAACACTGCACATTTCTGTCCCACATTATTTCTGCTCTTAATTTGGGAAATTGAGCCATTTATGGATCATAAACATATATATTTGTGTTTACCAAAACCTCACATCTCATCAAGAGCCTGGCTCTGCTCCATCAGTGAAAAGGCTAGAATTTTTGGATTAACAGCTTTCCACGTTATTTATTATGCTGTCAATTTTCACGCTGTTCTCTTTAACTAAAACGAGGACATCTCAGCCACCAATGGCCAGACGTCAGCGTCTTGGTGCGCGCGAGCCTGCGGAGGCAGACACTGGGCTGGGTGCGGGTGCCCCGGCGCTGCCAGCGGGGGGGCTACAGGGGCGGCCGCTGTGAGGAGAGGCCGGGGCTGCCCCGTGCCAGACACGGCCGGTTCCTGCCGGCTCCAGCCCACCCACCGCAGGGCACGGCTGAGCCCCTCAGCCAAGGTGGCGGCGCCGCTGGGAAAGGTTAAAATGCTGCAAGAACAATGAGGACTGAGGGAAAAAAATGTGAGAAACAGCCCTGTGAGCACCAAGGTGAGAAAAGCCGGAGGGGAGGAGGTGCTCCAGGCGCCGGAGCAGAGATTCCCCTGCAGCCCGTGGAGGAGACCATGGAGGAGCAGATTATCCACACTGCAGCCTGCGGTGGACCTCACGCCACAGCAGGTGGGTATCCCCTGGAGGAATTGTGGCCCATGGAGAGCCCACACTGGAGCAGGCTCCTGACAGGAGCTGCAGCCCATGGGAAGGACCTACAGTGGAGCGGGTTTATCCCAAAGGACTGCAGCCACGCTGGAGCAGGGGAAAAGTGTGAGGAGGAAGGAGCAGAGAGGAGCTGTTATGGACTGACCACAACCCCCATTTCCCCATCCCCCTGTGCCACTCAGGAGGCAGTCGAGCCTGGGAAGAAGAGGGTGGGGTGAAGATGTTTTAGTTTTTGTCTTTGTCTTTGTTTCTCACCATCCAACTCTATTTTTAATTGGCAATAAATTAAATTAATTTTCCCCAAGTCAAGTCTATTTTGCCCATGATAAGTGATTTCCATGTCTTTGTCTTGACCCATGAGCTTTTTTTTCTTCCCTGTCCTGCTGAGGAGGGGGAGTGCAAGAGCGGCTGGGTGGATCTCTTGGAACCAGCCAAGGTCAACCCACTTCAGCCAGGCAGGAAAATGGGGTCTCCTCTCCCATCCCACTCTGACATCAGCACAGGTGTAAAGGTGCAGAAATTCATACAGATGCAGATTTGAGCACTCTGTATGCAAAAGTGAATAAACCTCTCCCTTCCTAATTTGGTTAAAAAAAAGCCTCATGTCTTCAAAGTAGGGAGGCTGGGCCATCAGGAAATCCACTCTGATAAAATCTCACTGTCTAAATCAAATAACTCCATCTCTCATTTTCACCCATCTCTCCAGTCCCCATTGAGCAATAGTACCAGTCAGACCGCTGTAAAAGCCACCTCAGGCGCCTTTGCATTTGCTGTCAGTACCGTGCCTCTGTGCCTTATGCACATCCACACCCACCGCTCCAACTACAAGAAGCTTGAGAAGCTTTGATAGTGGTTTTTCGTTTGGTTGTGGGTTTTTTTGTTTTGTGTTGGGTTTTTTTTGTTTGTTTTGGGGATTTTTTGGGGGGTGAGGGGTTATTTGTTTTTTAGGTAATTTAAATTTTAACTAAAAAAGGGTAACTACACTGTAGTGTGAGACAGTGGGGAAGCGCTTGTTCTTTCAGCCAGGACATTACTGTGGGAGACAGGAAGCACTGGTCCATTCCTTGGTAGAAATAAATTTGTTCAGAAGATAACAATGTTGGGCTTAAGTTTCAATTGTCTGCAGTGAGAACGCTGCATGTAGCCCATCCCGCCCCCCCCAGTCTGCAATGAAATACAGTGGGATAGCGGGTGGGCTTATTGAAAATATAACTATTATCACTGATCCCATCTGTTACAGCACCTAGTTCTCTACAGTCTTCTAAAAAAATAAGCTTATCAACATTCAAACAGTGCCAATTGGCAATTGTTTTCCGTACTCCCTAAGCAAAAATTAGAAATGTAGTTTTTTAACCAAGGAAATTGGTGAAAAGTAATTTTTTAACCAAGAAGAAATTTCTTTTACAACCAAATAAACCCTGGATGTAAGTACAAATTGAAAAGGAGGAATTAAGGGGCCATATTACCCCAGTACCACCTGGCATTATGCACTCTCCTCCATACGTGTTTTGCAACTGTGCAGGCACAGCTATTGTAAACTGTGATTTAATCTGCTGCTGCTATTTTCAACTTGTCAGTGTTCTCCTTTTGATCAAGACCAACTGTTGTATTTTTTAATATTCAACCTTTGTGACTGACTTTGAGGAAAAACAGGGGAGTACTGGTATGTTCGAAGAAGAGCAATGGTGTTTTGCAATGAGGAGGCGCCAGTTCTTTTGGGATGTCTGTAAGAAAGGTACCGATGCTCAAAGCTGGTTAGATGATTTATTAAGAACGGAAATTATAGAAAAGGTGATAGCAATCCTAGGTCCCTCTTGAAACTGGGATGCGCAGCTGTTGCAGAATCAGACGAGACCCTCCTTGTAGGCCATGGCACGCTGCCCGGCGTTCTGGTCGGTGGTGGGGTGCACCAGCTCTGTGTTCACTGGCGCGCTTAGGTAGAGGCTCATCGGTCACTGACAGCTGTCAAGTTTGGAATCTGGACTCAGGTTTGACGAGTCCCTTGGACAGTGTGCTCCAATACTCATGTCTCAATAAAGGTATGGTTCCCAAAGAGGTGCGTATATTATTTGAAGCACACAAGATAAGGCACCACACATATAATTACAATTGAATATGTGCAAATTGGTTATTTACACATTTATTATTTATGCCTTGATTAATTATGCTATCGTATAAAGCAGTTGCATGGTATGCATGGTACAGGGGCATACACGTGAATAATCATGGATTACTCTGCTGGTAAGCACTCAAAGGCTCTTCAGAGTGCACCTGCATACAGGAGGAGGCAGGAAGCACGCAGAGCTCTAACTCCTCGTACGGTCGTCTTCCAGCTGCCTCACTGCAGACGGGAAAGACTGCACGGAGGAGTTGTTAATATTAGCGACATTTCTTATCACTGGCTATGTTCAGGATAGCCTCCTAGGTCCCCAAGCAATGACAGTCTCCAAGCAATGGTGTTTCTGTGCTGACATAGATGGTTAGACTTCAGTTCCAGTAAAATAAGATGGAAAATCCAAGGGCTGGTTGGACTGGATTGGGAACCTACGTATACGAACTATGAGGAGAAATGTCTAAAGAGTGAAACACTCAAAGAAGACAAGTTGATCTTCAATAAGACAAAAAGCGCTTCTCAATACAGTGCCTCTTCTGAGGTCTCTGCTCTATTTGAGCAAGTAGTTTCATTACACTTTTCATTAGATTAAGTTTTTATTTATTATTTGGTTTAAGTTTCAGACCAGAATTCTTTACCAAAGCTGAATTACCAAAAGCAGAATATATTACTGTCGCATTTTTCTTTGTGTCAGTTTCAATTGGAACTGATTTCCAATTCTGATTTGATTTGCTGCATGCGCTCTTGACAGGAGTCTTTGGTACAGCTCTATGCTTTCCTGACATATATTAGCCGATGACCTCAATATTTAAAAAGAGGCTTGAGTACTAAGAAACGAGTTAAGAATTCCCTGCCCCATCACATCAGATCAGTCACCTCTTTACCCAGCCTGAAACGCAGGCCAAAGACATTCACATTTTTCCACGTCTTACAGAAGAGCTAAATGATCTTTGAAAACTATTGCGATTTTTACAGTGCCTTGGTAAGCTTGCTGTGGAAAGGTACACTTAGAAGGTATCACTGTGTAATACAGTCCTTGCCAGAAAAAAAGGGTCTGACATGAGGAGGCCCTGGCACTTGATGAAGTGCAAGAACGTATCTAGCTAATGACAAATATTGTCATTTTGCCAAGGATTTTTTTTTTCACACATTGAGTTTTTAAAGGAAAAACAAACTGACCTCCCAGTGCAGATAGAAACAATTTCCGGTAACTGGATCCAGAGGAATTAAACTTCTTTGGAAATACAATTGTGATTTAGTAGTCTAGTTAATCACGTACAGATTGGAATAATATTTAAAAGGTTATCAAATCATATAGATCATAGCAGTCAACAGATTTGCATCAAGACTTTCAAGTTACAATATCTGATTTTCAGAAGTGCATTGTTAGCTATATAAGGGGCACTCCTCATTCCTAACTGTCCTTTCATGTGTAACTCCTGACCTTTCCCATCCCCTCGAACGAAGCTTTTCAAGCTTTCTTTGCTGCTGCTTCTTCCTGCAAGAAGGACCCAAGCAGCAGCACACTGCTAACAAATGCATTAACTGGCCTGTAGGGGAAAAGCAATTCTTCGCCTTTCTGCTCACCTTTAATGCTAGTTGGTTTACCCTTGACAAAAGACAGCAAACAGTGGAAGTGTAAAGTAGTCGCCTCCCTTTAAGACAACTGTAGCTTTATGAGCAGTGTGACCTTATGTCTATCACTATATGCACCAGGGTACCTATGCATGAAGAGAAACCGAAGGGCAGCCTGTCAGGATGACCTTTGACATCTCTCCAGACTGTGGGTTTATATCAAAATCAATCACTGCAACTGCTTCATTTTTTTTTTTTTTTTATGGGATTTTGCACCTTTAGCATAGTAAATGGTGATAGGAAAAGAGTATCCTTCAAGATGGAGTATCATATGAATGTACGCCAGAAAAACAGTATTAAACACAGCTGTCTGGTGCAAGCCCCTTACCCACCCCCCTGTCCAAAACAATAAAACCCCTCTGGTAATGCACATCCCGCCTGTGACGGATCAGATTTGTCATTTGAAACATTGCTTCAGAGGGGCTTTGAGTTGCTTAAGGGGTCATTTGCAGGCAGAAGAAGAAAGAAAGAAAGAAAGAATGTGCTTAAATCTGTCTGATCAGCAGATTTCAGTGTTCAGTTTTGCTGCTCTTTTAGTCACAAAATTCAAGCAGCATTTCTAAAGTGCCATCATTCAGATTTCCTTTCAGTGAAGTAACACCTCCGTAATTCAAAGCTACCTGATAGCCAGTCTTTGAAATTACAGTTAAATAGGGACTCAATTATAAAGATGTAGCTTGTACTTCACAAAACTGTATTTTTTTAACAGTGGTAGTCCACCGGCTGTACACACACAGGAGAAAGCACAGAACAAATTTATGCTCAAAGCTTTGTGTGTAATAAAACAGTTAGGAGACAAAAAAGCCCATTTTTTCCTCTCTGGCACATTAAGCATATTTCCTCCTTGTTTACTTGCAAAAAATGAAATTAAAACAAGTATCTACTAAATGTAGATTTATTCCTAGACTTTCAATTTGCTGGGTTTTTGCAGAAAAATGTTAACATTGCAGCAGTTCTGCGGAGGTACCTCTGTATGCGCATATCGGAGTTGTAGCAGAAAACAAGAACAAAAAAAACATCGTAGCACTGTTCTGGGGTGAAGTCCATCCATAGCTTTACCACAAATATGAACTCATTAATTGTAACATAATTCTACTCTACATTTTTCAAGCACTTCGGATCTGGCAATCCTTCATCAGATGGATGTTTCCACAAACCATAGTTCTTACTGGGAATTCCACGTACAGGAAACGCTGTGTACAGGAGCTGCAGCGAACTGTCCCATAAAGACTCTACTATCACTTCTTGCTTTGCCACTGTCCTCTGAAACTGCTCTTCCCTTCTCTCTCCCATCTTCTGCTGAATTTCCTTGTTTCCAATTCTTAATATTCACTGTTCAGTCCACTTGGAATAATGCTTATTTGAAGTAAATTCTTATGTGAAATTTTTTCTCTCCTCCACTGAAGAAAATCTTCTGCAGTGCTCCAGCTGAAGAACTTGAACACATATATTTGCTTAATTTTTACAACTCCATTTCAATATTTGGCCTTGCCCGTTATTGCAATCCCCCAGTTCCTGCCAGTTTCACCTATTAATGCAATGGCTTTGGCCAAAAAGTGACCTAATGCCAATAAATTCTTGTGATGTAAGACACTGTGGTATTGAAGAGCTCAGCATTCGTCCCTGTTCACACAATAAACTCTCTTCCTTCTGTTGCCAACCTCGGCTCTTTAGCCTGCAGGCTCTACTGTCTTTTTTGCAGTCCCACTTCCTGCTGCTCAGTAGCCGAAGGATTAGTATTAGTATTAGCATTTCAAAGCCTCGTCTGTAAATCTCTGGTTCCCGTAACAGTAAAAGCTGATGAGAAAGTTCCATCACCACTGAACAGCAAGTTATCTACCAGGAATGCCTCCTTGCTTCTGCAATGTATGTTATTTATTTACATTCTGTCTTTCCAATTGGAGTTTAAAGAGAGTGCGAGGCATCCAAGAGCTCACATTCACCTGACTTTAGAGAGAATTCCAATTGTGTTTAAAACCCCTTAAAACAAGAACTTCAAGGAGCTCAATCATACAGGCATTCCTGAAAATACTATTCCGCATTTATTTTGGTTTCTCGTTTGTTTTTCTTTCTGAAAATTCTTGCTAATTTTTTTTTAATTTTAATTTTACCATTTTTATGTACTCACCTGTGTAACTGGAGGGGGGGATGGGCTCATGTTCCCTTACTGTTCTTCTATAGCTTTTTTTATTTTCCCTCACGGCTCCTCCTTTACAATCAGATATTCTTTGCCCTTGCCTGGGTTGATGTTGCTACGTGCTATATACTTCACATTCCATGCACATTTGCCATTTGGCCCACATTTCTAGTAAGAAGCTGGTGTTTTGATGCAGTTACCCTGAATGCTGGGATGTATGTAGATAGAGGAAGATGAGACACCAGGAAGACATGTCTGGAGATTTCATTGGTTCTGAGTGTACCAATGCTAACCCGATCTACTGTTGTTTCAACTTTGAATGTCTTCATAATATATTATGAACTATTTCAGTAATTTTTTTAACCATTAAAATAGACATTTGACCTTTTATTAATGTTTTAGAAACTTAAATCACATACTTGGTTAAGAAACTGTGACTTTTGTTTCTATTAAGGAGGTTTGCCAGTAATGGCTAAAAGTCGTTGCTGCCCGAGATGCTCAGCTTTCAGAGACCGGAGTCTTGGTGCCGCGAGTTAGGACAGAACTATCTCAACATTTCCGCCCATCAGTCAGCCATTCACAGGCCTCAGCATCGACCAGGGTAAGGAACTGAAGGTCCAAGTCCCATCTCGGTGACTTCCATTGCTCCATATAAAGGCTACCAATGAGGCACACGCATTTTCAACTCTCTGTGCACTAATTCCTTTCTATACAGTGATCTTTAGTATTGTCAAATACATAATGTTTAATTACTAATTAAAATTATTTCTATGAATTATATTTAGAAAGAGAATTAAACAGGTACGTTTCAATCCAACAAACTATACAAACATTCATTTGGAGCATTTTGTTGGATGAGGGCTACCGATGACAAAATTTTCACAGTCTTATGAACTAGGAACTACAAGTCAAGTACAAGAAAAACTCAGTATTTGGAAAAATCTTTATTAAACATTTTAATACATTATTCAACAGTAAAAAAGTCAAGTGATGCATATGCAGAGTTTTCTGGCAGGGACCTGAGACAAGGGATGTGGTGAAATTGATTTAGTTTACACCTAAGTTCAAAACATATTCTTGTTTATTACTTTACAAAGACTTATTTAGAAAAAATGTACAATGTCAGTATCTATCAGAGTTGTTAACAAAAATATAAAAATAAAAACATTTCCTTCCAGTGTTTCCATACACTATATACAAGAAAAGCCAAAAAAGATTGCCTTCAATTTAACCCCTAACTTCTGAAATCATTTGGATATGGCCAGTGTCTAAAGTTTTATAATATTCATTTAATAATTTGTTGTAACTATTTTTTGTTTATGGATTTATTCACAGATTCAGGGAAGCTTTCATAAGCCAGTACTGCTCTTTGGTAAACTGCTTGTTCAATTCCAAAGTTGGGTTTTTTTCCATACTTTTTAAAGGAAATACCCACTAACCACTTTTAATACTGGTCCTCCCTATACACCAGTCAATAAAGAACAATCCCCTGGTTTATGACATACAAACCCAGTATAATTTTTTAGAGTACCAGAAAATTATCAGAAGACATTTAGATGCAATTCTAAATGACAAATTGCATAATCTACTAAACAGCCCTGAAAAATGAAAAAAATAAAATGTCATCTACTATTAAAATAATAATCTACTTACAAGTATTCCATCTTGCTTCTGAACTTCCTTAAAAAACAGCTGTTGTAAATATTAAGTAATTTTGCTCTGATGGAAAGCATTTGATCTGACAGGGATTTCTACGTTAATTATCCTTGCAGAAACATGTCCTGAATTTGTCCTACGGACTTCTGAATGCAAAGTAAAACCATTGAGTAATTTTTCTAGTCCAGCAGTATTTTCAAGCCATGGTATCACTAGATCAGTTCTGTATCTCTAAATTTAGTTATACAATCTGATTATGCAAGACAGAAAAGGCAGATCTGGGCAGCGTAATCTGACAGTAAATTTAGCCAGATACGTGAGAGCCTTTGAAGACACAGACCCAGCTAATAAGCATGCTAACAACTTTGGTACCCAACAGAGCCACCTTAAAAATCATTACAATCTACTGAATGTCAATATTCATTTTACAATTTTACACTACCTTACTTTCATGGCTTGACTTTAATTTCAGTGATAATCATTACATGGTCACAGTCATACCTCCATCAAAATCTATAGTAACTGGTACACATAGCAGTTACCTTAGTATGATTAACAGGAAGAGTTCTGCCTAAATGTACATATCAGTGCAAAATCAAAGAAATCTCTAAAAACGGACCACCTCTCTATCAAACTGGCTGAGGATGGTAACATACGCTTGCGCAAAGTAGTCTGAGAGAACGTTTACTGAAGAGCTCCTTTTCCCTATCTCTGCTGACATCATTTGTTGTAATACAGAAATGAACAAGGCAGGATCTAAAGTAACCTCATCACTGCCTTTCTGAAGGATAGATGGATACTAGCTTGCTTCCACCAGCCTGAGCCAAGCAGCCTCCAGTGAAAAGCTTAGCACCTCCACTTACACTCAGATCATAAGACTGTATGCCAGGAAAGTAGTACATACATCAAAGCATAATTCCCATTCACATTAATATAAAAACTAAAACTTCATACATACAGGTTGAATTCCTAAGAAAGGAACAAAGATTTTTTTTTTTTATATAGTCTCTGATCCCACTCCCCACCTCCCCCACATTGGATTCTTACTGGATTACTTTCTATTAGCAACACATCATCATACAACATCTTCAGCAACTGTAGTGTCAAAAATTTGGTAATAAACTTGATGTTTCATTGCGTCTCTGACATTATAGGACTTGATGAAGCATTCCAGCCATGGCAAGTCATCTACAAACAAAACCGCAATTATTGTTTAATACTCATTTCTAACTTTTATAGGAGAGAAGTATAACTTGAGCAGGATCTTAGCTAGCATATCTAAATGTATACAACAGCTAATAGGAAGAAAAATGCATTACTAGTTTTGAAATTCCAATTTGTATCTTAAAAATTCCCGCACCATCTGAAATGGTGTTCAGTGACAATCTTCCAAGCTGCGCCCTCCTTGCCCCAGCACCCCCCCGAAACACTTGGTACCAGTAGCTCTACCACAGT
Source organism: Phoenicopterus ruber ruber (assembly GCA_009819775.1). Lineage (NCBI taxonomy): Eukaryota > Metazoa > Chordata > Aves > Phoenicopteriformes > Phoenicopteridae > Phoenicopterus > Phoenicopterus ruber. Next base: position 24,752,795 of record CM020215.1, on the reverse strand, counting down.
ATAGCACATATAAAGACTTTCTAATAATAAAAACTCATCTCCATGTGTCTCAATGAGATGTTTCATGGGACTCAAAGGGAACATCCTTTACACTCTTTACAATAGGGCCATTTTTTATAAGTATGGTGAAGACTCCAGTGTGGTTGTGGTGGTCACTGACAGCCATGTACTTAGAGAGAGTACGCTCTGGAGGTTGGAGCCATGGCAGAGACTTACGGCTACCTTGGATGTGTGTAGTTTGGGCAGAGCTACTTTCTGCCACAACAGTACTTCTTCACAAAAACCTCTGTGACTGGATTTGGATTAAGTTTTTGCTCAATTTCCACGGATGTTTCCTGTAGCAAGGGATGCTCTAAATCAGCACGTGCATTCAAAAACAGAATCTCACCCAAAGCATGTGCCATACGCTGAATTCCCTTTCAGTTTTCCCTAACGTGCTGTGACATTCAGCACAAGGGTGTTCTGGTTAACTTCCATATGAATACAAATGACATGTTAGTGCCTGCATAGACATGACTGTATTCAGACATCACTGCATGCTACATGAGAATTTACTGAACAATTACTTTTCTTTCTCAAAAGGGAGTTCTAATATTAAAGAAATGTATCAAAACAAATTAACTGGAACTCTCCTTACAGACTCCTGCATTTCTCTGTTCTGAGTTTTGCCCAAGCATAAGTTGAATTCTAAGACTTTGCATATGCAATAGCAGATTGAAAACCTCTTTCCCTTCCCATCCCCCTTTAAAAATAACGGCAAGCTGACCTAATTTTCTTCCTGGAGGACAAAGTGTATTCATGGTCATCTGCATCTTTTGCTGAAGAAAACTATTAGTTAAGATTTCAGAGGCAGGAATTTGGAAAAACTTTTCCTAGAAAAGAACAGAAAAGTATGAGGGGTAAGAAATCATTAGCCATAACCCTGACTATATGTTCTTTTATCATTTAAGGAACTTAAAATTATTCAGATCGGTAACACAACAGAAGAACAGTATTATTCCTAAAACTGTTCAGATACAGAAAAAAACCCCAACAAACTGACTAAAAAAATAATAGTCTGTATTTCAGTACCCCTGAGTATTCAGAGACTACAGCCACCCAGAAAGCACATATGTAGGTCTGTATATATAACTGGCAGATATTCCTCATAAACCTCCATAACCAGACAATGTGGCCGGAGAGGATGGTCAGTCCTCCTCAACAGTCCCTCACTGCAGTGAGCAGAACATTTTGAGAGGAATAAAGTCACTTGAAAACAAGGGGGCACTGCAACCTGGCTTCATACAAGTGGAACTCCCTGAGTTTGAGTTTCATTTTTTGATAGTTTTAGAAACTATGGAGAAGGGCTTATACTGTGGGATACATTTCTGAATGGAAGAGTAAAATAAAGAATGGAACACCGAAACATTAAATAAACATTTTCTGTGTATTTTTAAACCATATACAGTAAGTATGACTGACAAAAACTCCCCATTTTATTCTTTCCAAGTTTGTTACCTGATTTTGTATCTCTAAAGGCTCATCATCTTACGCCTTCTCAAAGTGAGCTAAGGTTTTTGATGGCAATTTCTCCTTGTTAAAGGATACAAGATACAGAATAATCTGTCTTTGTATAATTTTTGTATGACACGATTAATGGAAGTAATCAGGAGTTACTGGATAATCCAGCAGCAAAATTGACACAGATAACTACTTTTTCCTCTCGCTCTTCCAATTCCTCTTCTGACTAGAAAACTTTTCAATTTTTTCCTTCAGTGACTTTTCCTATAAAGAGGAGAGGAAAGAAAAGAACTGAGAGCGTTACTACAGAACTGTGACTGGAAGCTAGTGTAAAGTTACACTTCAGAGTAGCCCAGTTCTTTCTCAGGTGGTGCTGAAGGACCCAAGTTTAGGCTCAGAAGGTATTGGCTTGTCTTTGAAGTACCACCAGCAGGAATGCCAGCAGCTGGCACTGAAGAAGAAATTGTGGGGTTTTTTTCCTGCAGCTAAGCTGTAGTACTGAGCAGTATCTGATAAGAATCTGAGCTACTCCGAAGTACAGATTTTTGGAATTCTGCATCAAGAGATGGTTTAAAATCTTTTCCCCCACCTTCCTTTTGCAGTTTAGTTTCTTGATATAAAAAGGAAAAAGAACAGTAGAAGGAAAAGATGACGAGCTGAAATAGGGATTGAAGTCTTTGACCTCCTTTGCTGCTAATACACTGTGTATTTTAAGAAAACAAACTTACATTTTTTCCAATATTATTTTTACTTACAGTTTTAAACAAGGAAGAGTACTGCCTTCTAAGTCTCAAAGTCATTTAGTACAATGGTGGAAAATATGCAAATATATACACATTAAATACAATTGCTGTGGGGAAAAAAAAAATCCCACTAAATTGTTTCTCTGTCCCATTTTGGACAAATTCCTAACTCTGAAGTGCCACTACACTGATTATTTTCCACTTGGATAGGTAGATTACTCTAAATGTCTATTGTGCGATCCTGATATTCCCAGCTATGAACGGCTGAAATAAGAAAACACACAAATGCACTTACGGAAGCACAAAAGGTACAATGCAATACCAGTCTATTTTAGATTGTAATTCTCTTCTTTACCAAGTTCTTCTCACTTTTTTGTTATTTTCCCTTTTCAAAATGATTGACATACCATCTCAAAACTTAGGGTAGTAACTAAAATGAATGTGTGCATAAAAAACAAACCAAAACAAACAAAAAATCCAAAAGGTAAAACAAAAGGAAAAAATCCACAAAGTACATAGCAACAGATATTTCTACTGTGCACAAAAATACATGCCAAGGAGTAAATTAACTAAGGAGGATGCTAGACGTATACAATTAATCTTCAGCCCTAAATTGGACATGTAGGAAGCAATGACCAGCTCTTGTCAGGCAGAAATCCTCCACCTTCAGCATTACAAAGAATTCTTACTGAGACCATCTTTGAGCATCAAACTGCTAATCTAACAATAAAGCTTCTGAATCAGAGTAAAAAGGAAAGAAATAAAAAAAAATCCTGAAGAGTAATGGGTAGTTTACTGTCAAAATGGGATAAGTCCAAAGTGGATTGTACAGGGGATTGTCCCAAGTCTGGTGATTTTGAGAATTTTCATTAGTGACATGCTTTATGGAATAGCAAATAGGCCCACTATGTTTACAGACAAAACCAAGCTGGGACAATTGCAAGTATACAGGAGTAAAGAACTAGAATTAATTTTTGACAAACTTGAGAGCTAGTAGGATAAAAAAAAACCCACCCCACCCCCCACTTTCCACCAGATAAATGTATAAAATACTGCTTTTAAGCAAGCCAAATCAACTGCTCAAACAAAGAATGAGGGATAATTTCTTAAAGCCGAGGTTCTACTCAGAGATGAAGGGATTATACCATGAATCAGTAAACAAGAAATTAAGTGATCACCATACTGATTTATACATATAGAAGCATTATCTGGCAATGCCTCATGCTAGGGTACTGTTTTGGCACTTCAAGGAAGATGTGGGCCACCTGGGAAGAATTCAGAACAACAACAGTGAGGATGGTCAGAGTTTTCAGAGAACTCTGACATGGAAGAAAAAAGCTGTGATATAAAAAAAAATATATATGGAAGAAGATAGAATGAACAGTGGTTTTTTTACCCTTCAGAAAGTAAAATCATTATACAATGTGTAGTGACAAGAAAACCATCCACTCTTCAGTGTCTCAGGTAGCAGGAATAGTCTTAAGTTGCTTCAGAGAAAACTGAAGATAGGTTAATTCTAAAGTTAGCAAAGTAGTTGAATAAACTACTTCTGAAATCAAAGACAAATATCTGTATAGCTATAGCTGAGTCCTGCCTAGGTTCAGGGGAAGGAAGGCCTCTTCTACCTCATGGTCATATGAAACAAAAATCAGGAATTACTGAATGGATAGATTCTACTGAGAGTTATAAAAAGAGGTAATGAGATTTTGAACTAATCCAGAAGTTACCTGCATAAATCCTAAAACACTCCCATCAGCATTCAGGCTGCATAATTTAACATCGCCAATAAAAGAGAAATTCAGCCATGGAAATGTATAAAAGTCTACGGAAATACCAAATAATCTATCTACAAGGTTCAGTTTTGTCTTTATGCTTTGATATTCTATACTCTGATATTTTATTGAAAAATTACTAAAAATTACATTCTGTGCATCTTCATTAATGGACAGTATTAATAACATTACAGCACTTGTAACTGTCCCCGTAAAACACTGCAGGTAACATAGAACGAATATTTCTGTACATAGATTTTCTATTTTAAAAACAAATAAAACCGAAACCCACATAATCTGTAGAGTCTACCTTTACCTAGATTTACTTACATAATCAAAAAGGTATGCATTTAGGGCTCCTGTTCCATCAACCAGTGTGAACTTCATAATAAAAACATACTGGAGGGTCTCAATACCTAAAACTGAAGAAAAAAAAAAGATCTATTTCTTAGAGTGAATATGCAAGACAAACCATTACAACTCATGCTGACAATATCCCTCCTCTAATAGTAACTAACTTTGAATACTGTCATTAAAAGTATAAATTGACAGGCCAAAATATAGAGGCTCTGAATATCAAAATGTGGTTCGTATTTTGAGAGCACATTGCAATTTGCCTAGATACACTTTAATAGATAAGTCTATAAAAATGCAGAAAGTTTTTTAAGTATTTATTCTCATCCTAGTAAAAGAAATGCTAATATTTGCTTAGATCTTAGATCCTACCTTGGTAGGATCCTCCTACTCCTGTTCTTTCACCCATGGAAGTACAGGAGGCTTGCTCTTAATTCAGTGATAATAAGATAGCATTCCACCTGAAAACACATCTTCTGAGGAACACAATTTGCTTCCTGTGATGTAGTAAAAGCTACCAGGCAAAGTCTTATTCAGAAAAACTTTGCTGGCAGTTCTGAGAACATTCCAGCATAAGCAAATGATTACAGTCATCCTCTCACTGGCAGCAGTAACTGTTATGCTGCAAATTTAAAATATCTTAAACATACAAAGTTACTGCAACTCTGCATCAGTCTTTTCTAGGTACATCTACTTAAATTGGCTAGTCATTTTATGTTCAGCTGATCTGATATACTAGCAGATTATCTGAAAATACAGATGATAGAAGAATAATATACATAAAACAGTTTAAATGCCAGAAAATATTTAATGAATATTGTTTTCATTTTGAGAATTAAATGTCAATTGCAGGTGCCATAACACTGTCAGTTATATATTACTTTACATTTATTTAATAGAATATAATTATGACAGTTTATTTAAGAGAACCACTGCAATGCTCAAGTAGTTTTTTTCTTTTATAAAGTCTTTACCAAGGTTAGATACTGCTAGATATTCCAACTTAATATATTAGAACATGAATTGATAAGCATGAAAATATTCTTTTTTCTTAATGTATTGTGAAGTTTTAAGCTCCATTTTACCTCCAGCATTTGAATGTGTTGACTACATAAAGTAACATAAGGAGCACACATGCATGGAACACACATGTATGTTATGGTGTAATTCCTTTCGTTTGAATACTATTTCTTGCAGACTCTCTGGAATATGCTTAGCATTGATAAGGCTTACAGAAGATAAAAGTCTATCTTGTACTAGTCATTAAATAAGACTCTCTTTAGTTCAGGTCAGAAAAAACTATCTTCAAAAGGAAAAGCAAGACTAACTTCTAGGACTGCAAGCATGTACACAGTTTAAAAATGACACCTGCAACCAAAAATTCATCACATCTGTACTACGATAGGTGTTACTAGTGACACTTACGGTAGAAGAAACTATTCAACATATAAAATCCTTTAATTCATACTGTAATGGTTTCAAAAGTAAACATGTTATTTCAATTGGTAAAAGGTGAATAAATTTTACAGCTTTATACTCAAAGCATAACCATAAATTACATGCTTTCTGTACAAAACTGCAACCCAGAAACCAAACTATTTCATATAAACACTTCAGAATCAAGGCACAAAAGTATTTCAGGACAATATCATGTCAGCTGACCTTGTGCTATTTCAGTTGGTTCCCATGATGGTCGTTGTTCTGCTGCAATGTAACTTAGACTCTTGATAGGCTTTGGAGTTGAACACTGCTTGCACCTAGCATTTAAAACAAGACACTGAGACTAACCAAACACAGATTTATTTATATTAGAAGCTTTCCGCACAGAAAAAAAAATCTGATTTCCTTACTCAGTTGGAGTGCAAAAGTATTTCTATTGCTGTTTAAAAGAACTATTTTACCAGACATACAAGCTTTAGACCACATCAAAACCCTTAATGCTGCTTTTGAATGACCCTTGAGAAGAAATAAATCATTTTGGTCTGAAAAAGACCACCTCAGTGAATAGAAAGGAGGAAAACTACATCAAGGCTGAGAGAGATGGGGTTGTTCAGCCTGGAGAAGAGAAGGCTCTGGGGAGACCTTATTGCAGCCTTTCAGTATGTAAAGGGGGCTTACAAGAAAGATGGAGAGAGACTTTTTACTAAAGCCCATAGTGACAGGACAAGGGGCAATGGTTTTAAACTGAAAGAGGGTCGATTTAGGTTGCACAGAAGGAAGAAATTCTTTACGACGAGGATAGTAGGCACTGGCACACGTTGCCCAGAGAAGTTGTGAATGCCCCACACCTGGAAGTGCTCAAGGCCAGGTTGGATGGGGCTTTGAGCAACCTGGTCCAGTGAAAGATGTCTTTGCCCCTGGCAGGGGGGTTGGACTAGATGATCTTTAAGGTCCCTTCCAACCCAAACCATTCTATGATTCTAAGATCACTACATTGCTAAACATATATTCATATGTCACTGCTAAACATATATTCATATGTATCGACTTTATTGTTTAGCAATACAAACAACATCTCACTTTTTAAGAGCAGGAATGAATCTGAACTTGTAGCACACTAAAAACACAACAGGATTAGAGGAGAAATTTGGCTTTACCAATGTTAAAAAATATTACCTCTGAGTTATTAAAACAATCTCTTTTATTACTGGTGTATTTACACCAGTAATTATAAATTTTACACGTGACATAGTAAGCAAATGCTACAAGTGGATGAAAGTATTGAAGAACTGTTTTCAAAGTTGTTCTCATTTGCCTCAAGAAATAAAACTACAGAACAACTATTTTTTCCGAATTAAGTTTCTGTGCTAGTGTATCACAGTTAGAACTTAAAATAGACATTTATTATCTTTTAGAATTACATGCAAAATATCTCATAAAAATCAATAGCACCAGTTCTGCTCAAGTGATACAAAGCCAAGCTCAATGAAGCTACTTTTTTCCTTTAAAAAAACACCCAAAATCCAATAAAGTAACTTAGCTGTGAATTTTGTTTTTTACATGCAAGAGTGTGTGTGTTTATTTTTTTTTATATATAGATATATATGAATATACATGCATATGCACACACACAAATATTTATACAGGTATTCAAGCTCATTTCTACAGAAAAAACCCCATTGCTTTTCATTCTACTATACAGAATCTTTTTTAGACTATGCTAAGTATATGCCACTGATAAAAAAAGCATCTGGAACAAAAGGTCTGAAGTGTCAACATCCTTGTGAGGTTCCTTCCTAAATATCCTATAAACAATCACGGAATATCTTGCAGAGCGTTGGCTTTTACAATACAGCCATTTAAACAGAGAACCATGTCTGAAGGTGAGTTGCGTGTAGCTGGGGAAATATATGGATTATGAAAGTGCAAGGGGAAATTCTTTGTAGTGGTGAAGATCCACTCCCAGTAGGAATACCCATATATTGCCTTTATTTAAAAAAGCTGTGGACAGCCATATCTGGAAAGGTCAAAACAATATATGACAAAGAGAAATAATTATCTGTATTCATTGTATCAGGCCCTTACGGGAAGCTTTAGGGTTCACGTGAAACATGCAATATTTCTGCACAGAAATTTTTTTGCTGCCTACAGGACTGAAGCAGAGCAACACAGCGCTCTGCAAGTTATTAGGACTGCTGAGAGGGAGGACTCAATAGCTTGCATGAAGTAGACCAGTATTTCTGAGCTCAGTAACTGCATGCTGGGGTGCAGTACTGGGAGAACATATTGCTGCTAGCTCTCATTGAGCAGGAACACGGTATTGCATGGCACAGCACAGATATCATACCCAGGTGTGCGTACTGTATTCCACAGCCCTGGGACTGTAGAATTCAGAAACCCGTACAGTGACTGACATCTACAAATAGGTAAGCCACTTTGCAGTGTTGTGGATCTCAAAAAATGGCAAATGGTGAGGAAAGCCTGTCCAAAATCCCATATTTCTTCCAAAACCCAAGCTTTCCCAACACTAGGAATGAGAGAATGAGACATGGATTGACAGCCTGAAATTATTTTCTGTGTCTCTAAATATTACCTGTGTAAAAAAAACCCCAGCTTACAGTTTTAAAGCAAATATGTTTTGACTTTAGCCTAATGAGTAAGATCAGAAAATGGTATTTTTCTAGCCAGAAAATGGAAGATCTGGACTAAAGGAGGAAGATTTAGGCATTTTGCAACCTAAATAGGCTCATATGCCCATTTCTGTCTCTGTAGTATACTGCCCTAACCACACACCACAGGCAAGACTGAACCTGAGGTGCTGTGTAATAATTAGGGGCATAAGATTTCTAGAGCAAGATAAAGCCCAACTGCAGTTGAGTCCTTTGATAGAAGGTAGTAGTATGGCATTTCACCCTTGATCTCAGTACTGCTGTTGTATATACTGTTATGTATTTTGCATCAAAGAATCTTTTGGCAAGTTATGCCTTGAGCACTGTGGTTTGAATTACTGAAGATAATGATCTCCATCTATTACTACAATTACTAAAATATCAACAAATACTTTTAACCTACCCATAATACTTTATGTTCCCTTGTAAAAGAAAAGGAGCTGAAAGATCTAACAATTCAAGATCATCTTCTGTGGATCTCACAGGAATGACACATTTAAATCTTTTTGTAAGTTTCCAGACTTCTTTTAGTGTTCCACCTATTAAAAACAGAAAAACATGTTTTCTTAAAGTGTAATCAAGAATAAATTGAGCAACTTGCACTTCTTGGCTGATTAGATGTTGATTTCAGGACCTTCAATAAAAATTGAGACCCACTATGGGAAACTGAAAAAATGGTCCATAACCTTCTCATTCTTACTTAACAACAGACTCAATAAAGAATCAAAGATGGACATTTATCAGAGCAGATGCCTTAATATCTTCCTCATAGCTATTACTGTAACCATGAAGTTGTATTTAGTTAGCATCACTTTCACATAAATTCTATGATTTTACTAGCAATTTTCTTGGGGGGAGGAAATACACTGACTTGTTGCAATTGCTTCTAAGTAACTATTTTTTCAGCTTTTAATTTTTAACCAGTAGTTTATGAAAAAGTAGCTATTCAACTATGTCATAATTGACATGAGGTAGGAAATGCAGAACCACCAAACTTGATGCTAATTTGAGTGCTACTAAACTGGGGCCATGCTAGAAACACAGCAGAAATTTAATATATTACAGCTGGAACCCTGAGATTTTCCAGTTCCAGTGACAGGAAAAAGTTCTTTCAAATTTATTACAAAACATGGGATAACCTGTCTTCAGTCTTCGTAGTATGGACTGCAGAACTGCTTACTGAATCTTTCTGACATTTCACCAATTCAGTGGAAATGTGGTAAATTTATTAATTTAACACACAGAGAATAGTTATTTGGAAATAGTTCAATAAAAATATATGATTTAATTAGCTTGCGAACAACAATTAAAAAAAGCAAACAAATTGTTTTAAAATAAATATATTCTACAACTGTGTTGTTTACCACTAACTATAATTAAGAAGTTTCAAAGACTTAATGAAAAGTAATATTTGCATATATTTGTTACTTGTATTACAAGAAGAAAATAAAATCAATAAAATTGCATTATTACTGGTGATGTAAAAATGCACATCAACACGAAACCTCCTCAATTAACTTAACTTCTAGTAAAAAAAAAAAAAAAATAAAGAAAACAGAGGCACAGATATTTGAAGTGGCTTCCCAAAAGGTTAGAAAACAAAGGTCCTCCAAGTACAGTGACACAGATAAAGCCTCTCATATACATTTGAACTCTCATTCAAGGGATTAACAAAGTTCTGGGTAGTTTTAACTGACATTGCTAAAGGGTCTCCAGAATTTCAACTTTGCTGCAATACTAAGTTACATCGAGCAAATTTATTCTGGCTTCTAAGAGACTAGAATAAAACACAGAGAATTTCCAGTGGTTGACAATGATATGAATCACAGTGATTTCATGTACAAATAATGAGGATATGCAAGGTGCATTAATCTACTTGTAAACCATAACATTTGACTCTTCAGTTCAACTAATCCGTAGCAATGGTTATGGATTCCCCTCACTCTGGGGTCACATAAAATTCTGTCCATTATCCAACTATTTCCTCAATTCCAGCCCAATAGATGCCAAATACTCAAAAAGAAGTCCTCGCTTCAGCATAATGATTATGGGGAAGAATAGAGTATTGTGTTGTAGAGGAGCAAATTGCTTGTGTTTAGCAAATGAGGAGAATCTAGACCATGTATGTCTAATAAATGTCATAAAGTGTTTGGCCTTTGAGGGTGGTCTGTATCTGGAAAAGAGCTGGGACGATTTCTAGGGAGACTTCAAAATCTCCACCTCCAAAAACTTAAAAATTAGAATAGCATGTAGCTTTGGCAAGGTTCATGGTCAATGTTCTGGGAAAAAAGTGCTAAAACACTGATTATGCCTTTTCCTTGAGCTACAACATGAAGCACATATATCCACATACACACATACTTAGCTGCTGGCATTTTAATATCTGAAAACGATGTACCAAGTTAGATCATTCAGTTATTGTAGGAAAATAGAGTAGAAATAGATTCCTTTTTCTTTTGTTTTCACAAAGATAAGGTTAGATTGCAAAAAAAAAAAAGCAGCTTGGAATATGGCAGAAATAAAGCAGCTATCAGAACTAGTTGAATATAAAACAAAGCAGAAAACAGAAGGGGTTTTGTCATTGAACGTTACACAAAGGACCACCTGACTAACATTTGCTTATTCACACCACTACTTGAGCACAATTGAAGACTTTGTTTTAAACTTGGAATGGTACTATATACAATTATTTATTACTTTTATTCTAATCAAAGCATTCCTTATTAGTATTTTTGCTAAATTGCTTTGTTTAAAAGTTCAGCGGCTATTTCTCTTCCCCGAGAAAATCTGATAAAACCCAAACCCAAATCAAACAAACCTCACGCTGCGAGCAGCTTTATTAATCTGAAACAACACTGACATCCAGAGGCTGACAAAGTTAATTGTAGGCTTGTATTATCAGAAGCCTTCCAAAACTTTTCCACATCAAGACTAAAAATAGGTTTTTTTTAGAAGACTCAGTGAGTTTTCAAATCAGAACGAAAAATCAGTAAGCACAGCTAGAAAAAAAACCAATCCAATCTTAATTTTGGCAGAATCAACAATAAAAATCCTGATATAGTTTTAGAATAGACAGAAGCACCTTATAAGACCTTCACAGATGACTTCCTGTTTGTTGAGCTTTTCTTTTCTTTGAAGATACCTTTATGATCATCACCACTTACACTGAATACAAATTCAACATTTCTTAACTTCGTAGATACTCAGAGTAGACAGTGTGCCATAAGAAGTGGTATATTTGCCATTTATCTTACCTTCTATCATAAGCAAGGTATCTTCAGGCTGTTGAAGCATTTCATCGTGCTTTACAAAATGGATAGCTATTTTCCTTTGTTTCTGGTCTTGTGTCGTCCACATTACAGAATCATACCAGGATGTATTGTGTAATTCTGGGTTTGGGGCAGTAACTGCAGAGCCTTGTAAAATTAAGTCAAAGTCATCTCCATCTGGAACTTCTTGCCTAAAACCATTTCCAAAATGAATAAGTAAATTTTAACAGCTTCTCTTTAGGCAATCTAGCAACAAGAAAGGCAGTACTCTGAAGAAATATTGTAATATAGTCATGAGAGTTAAAGTATATACAGGAAAAATAACTTTGTTGTTATATCAGTTTAAACATTTAGAGTTGCATAGCAAATTATGACAAGATAATTTATTCCCACGTTAATAAATATGTTAAGTAATCTAACCTTACCTAGGAGTGGAGGCAGCCTAGTGGCTTCATCCACACATACGTAAATCCATGGAAAAACAAATACATCAGCTTTATGAAATTTCAGTCGGGCCTTAAAAGGGCCACACAACTGCATAGCACTTCAGTAGAGTGAAAAGACCATATAAACTCATATAATTTCAAGTTTTATGTTCTAGCTTATTTTACTTTGCTTATTTTGAGGGTGGGGGAAGACAAAAAGGGTAGGAGCAGGATAGCTTCACATATGTACTGTAAAGGGAAAACCTGCAACTCTGCATCACACACAGTTTCTTTCCCGTCCTGCTAGAGCGCACCACTTGTGCATTTCCAGTTGTCACCCACAGAGAAGTAACGCAGGCCATGCAAATTTTACCAATATTACCAACAACAGGCAAAAAGCCAGTGGTTGGCACAGAAAGAAAAAATGGATTAGAATGTTTTCTCCTAAGCAAGGCAGATCTGCTGGCTTCAGGTGGAATATGAACTGTGACAAAAAGGACAATGAAAAAAAAAAGGCAAAAGCTTGGGCTGTTTCATAAAACACTGAAAGAAAGTAGGTACCAAGCTTCAGAGTGGAGTTAAAGAAAAAATACCATCAACTCCTGCAGATTATTCTGACGATTTCACTTTCAAACCCAGGAGCAGCCGCTTCCACCAGCGAATAGAACAATTCCTGCCTATGAAATTGGTTTGATGTTATTCTGCCATGACTGTAGAATTGGCACACAAGAGGTCTTCCTGAACCTGAGCTTTCATTTCATGAACACAGTGCTGTTCACGTGAACTCTTTTCACCTGGGTTCCTGGATTACTATTTTAAATGCAAAAGCAATGGACCTAACATAACAGGTCATCTTTCCAGATATACCCATTAAACTCTTCCAGCCTCTACAGCCTGCCTGTAGATTTCCCGCAGAGGCAGGAATGGAATGAATTGCTTTTGAACTAAACTAAACATGAGGATTTAAACTTCTGTAATGTGGATACGTGAATAAAACTAGATCTGTGTATATCATATTTTGCAATTTACAGAGAAGCTTTCAGTCAAAGTCTAAAAACCAAAAAATACATCTCTTACAAGGATTTTATAGCCCAAGCGTTATATGTATCTTACTGCATAAAGTGTTAAAGGATCAAACTTGTACTGAACTTTGTTCAGTCAGGCTCTTCAGCATATGCTAAAATATGAAACAACTTCTTCTGCCACAGCAGAACATGTAGGAGGGAAGGATGCCCCTAAATCATGTTTCTTTCCTGGGCCTCTTAGCTCAAAAGAGAAGTTAAATTTCTGGAAAACCACTGCAATTAGTCCCATCATTGCAGCAGGATGGTGGTAGTAGTAGTAGGAAATATGCTAACTGAAACCTCACAGATCTATCTGGTTAAAAGTCTGCCCCAATTCTGTGGCAAAGAGAAGGCAGCAATATGTGAAACAGGAGGAGACTCAAATGAACAGAAATGAAGACACTAACAAGTCAAGAATATATAAAATGGCTATAAAAGTAATGGAAAATTGTGGGATAAGGGTAAAGTTCATAAGGAACAAACAAAATTCTATCAACTGTTTATGCTTATTACTATACAGAGTTAGCAAATATATCAAAAAAGTGACAAAAGTGGCAGAGAGAGTTGGTAAGTATCTCCTTTTTATAGCTGGTAATAAAGACCATGTACTTGTATGTTGTGAAGATGATGAAGCACTTCCTCTTACATTAGCAACCAAGAGAATGTTGTAACAATGTCTGATAAGGCTGCAAGCGTGCTACTTTGCATCCAAAAGCTCTAAGAGAAGGATAGTAGGGGCATTTTCTTGTCTCAGTGATGTTTGTATCTAATAAATCTTGATTGTGCAAAAAATTTCAAAAAGCTAGGAGAATGCTAACGTGCCATCATGTAAAGAAAGCAATAGTTTACACCAGGAACAATAAAGCTGCTTGCTTAGGACTGATGCTAGGCTAAGTCAGGCAAAAAAAAGTGATACAGGATTCAGATGATCATGAATAGCAATGTAATGCATGCCACTCAGTATTTTAATTGAAAACAGGCCATTTCAAACAAACTTTCTTTCATTTTTAGATGATTATACAGCAGAAGTGGCGTATGATTATTTGACCAAGCATTATTTGATACAATGACAAACTGCATTAAAGGGGAAATAACAATGATAAAACGGTCAGTGAACTGACACAGGTCAGAAAAAAGACAAAAATACCAAGGTGAATGGTGTTTTCCTGATATTTTTGGATCAAGAAAAGATGCCTTCTCTGGAAGATACACTTTAGTCAAAGATATTTTATTCATTCACTTGAAGACTATCACAGCGTTTTGCATATCCTATTTTAAAACTGTAAGACAGAAGAAAGTACTTCAATACAACTTTGGTATGGGAAAAACCACACTGCTAAATTTGAAAATAAAGAAAAATTATTGTTTTGAAAGCACTCAAAGGATTCTGTAAAATGGAACTGGACGATTTTAAATTTTCCTATCTATTATCAGTGAGGTTCAAATCTTTGCTCAAAATGAAATACATTTACATTCAGCTCATTTTACACAAAAAAGAGGATGAATACACACTGAAAATCTAGGCATCCCAAAACATATAGAACAATTCCTAATTACTTTTACTGTGTGAAACACTTACAAAGAGTTGCATTTGGAACAATGAAGTTTAATAGACTGATGGAGCTTCTGGGGTTTATAAGTTCTCAGCTTTGCTCTAATGCGATACTGTTGCGGAGCTGTGCTGTTCAGAATGGTTTTCAGTTCTGTGTTATTCAAATCCTGATGATCTGTTAATACTGCAAAATAATAACACACAAAATTAAACACCATAACATTTGGAATATGGGAAATGGCCATCGTAGGTATGCATGTTCCCTTAATTCCCATCTTCTCTTCCCTCCCCAGTTGCAGCCTCAGTTTTATCAATACAACATGTTACTATAGTTTTTAAGATAAATCCCAACAGGCTGTGGGAGCATGTTGTACTTCAGGGTACAGAAATTCAACGTGTAGAAAAAAACAAATGAAAGTAGAATATATAAATATGCTGTATTCCTTCAAAAATGCAATAAAACCAACGTAACATTCATAAACTTATACTCTTATTATACTAAAAGCTATTCTAACAGATATTATTTCAACCTCTAAGCTGATGTCTCAAAAATATTTTTTCTTCAGTAAAAATAAAATTCACCCCGAGGTCAAAATGTTTCCTACCTGTAACAGATAACTGCTGACATCTCTGTAAGTGTGATTCAAGATCTAAAATCAAGAAGAATTTCCTAATTATTTTCCTTCCTTCTTTTCTTCTTTATCATGTGGACACACAAAACCAGACAGATAGACAGGCAGACAGATACACACATAAAACAGAAAGCTGAACAAAGGAAAATGAAAATCTTAACAATGTATGAAAACTATAGCAAAAGAAAAAAGCAAAGTAAGCAGGAGACGAACATTAGATATCAAGAGTTAACATATTTGAGGAGAAATTAGTGCATATATTAAAATAGCAATGCCCATCAAAATGAACACTTCAAATGTATACTGCAAATGATACTGCTGACATAAACTGTATTCATCCATCTGTAATCTTTCTGGACAATACCATAAATACAGTATTGTAAAAAAAATATGGACTGCCTTGTCCCTCCTCCGAACAACCTCTACTACACATACACAGTGCAGTAAATCTGCACAGAATTCTTTCTAAATTTGCAGTGTTTTGGTCTAGACATGAAGCATTTATTCTTGACTTTTGCACCCTTTTAGAAATGTCCTGTCACAGTACGTTACTAATGGCTTAGTAACGTAGGATTTTAAAAGCTAGAAGCAAAGATGCAGACTATGTCCAACTAGCTTTAGAGTTTAATTCACTTTTAGTTATTCTGGGCTAAAAATACCATTAAAAGAATAAGATTGGATCTGTAGAACTATCTATAAGATACTACTTTTCTATGGTGCTGCACCTTGCAACTCTGCCACCGACACAACTTTCCATCCAATGGCTTCAGAAGGGCTCGTCAACAAGTAGCTGTTTAGTAGTGTTTCAGTGCTTGTCTCTGAGAAATTCCCCTTTAGAGGGAGGGAGTTACATCACTCTGCTTTATGATCTAATATAGTATGATTAAGAACACCATCTGTGTTTAATAATTTATTCACTATCTTCTATGAAAGTATTTTTCCATGTATATGAAAGGCTTCTGCTGCGAGAGAGGAGGATAGGGTAACGTCAATTTCCAGTCTCGTAATCCAAAACAATTCTCTAAGGCTTTGTATGCGAAAGTAACATTATACACTTAGAGAAGGAATAACAGTGACCTTATCTTGACCATGTATACATCAGAAGAAAGAGCAAATTATCTTTCAATTGCTCTTACCTGTAACATTGTTAAAAGTGCCATCTAATTCCACTGAAGACATGCTTTCCATATTCTGACTGTCTGCCAGATCCACAGATTCTAAGAATCTAAAAATAAATGGCTAAGTATTTTACAACCTAGAGAAGTCTTTCATATATATATATATATGTGTGTGTGTGTATATATATATATAAGAAACTACACACACACTTACATGAAAGCTACTGTTTGTCAATAGACAGGTATAACGTTCAGACATAAATTTTCCAGCAGAGACATAAAACTCAATTGAGCCAGAAGTTGCAGGAGTGTATATTAATGACGCAGATGAGACACTCCTTTCCAAACCACTTCTCAAACTTTAAATACAACATAGTGCCAAAAGAAATCTGTGCTACTGGAAACAGAACCCCTGATAAAGGAACATGAACTTTGGTTACTTAGCCTTTCCTTATGTATGTAACACAGTTCAGTAAAGCATTTATATTATATGCTTCATTTTGAACATCTTTTAAGTCTCGCTACTTCCAAGTAACACACATACATATGCTTAAAATGTGCTCAATTTATTTGCTTAACCGTAGCTTTTATCTTTAAAAGATTATATGCCACTATAAAACAGAATAAGTATGTTAATGTGGCCAGGTCTTATTATTACAGCACTATAAAATAGAAATCTTAATCCCTACTGTATTTTGAATTTGAAAAATTAGCCTTTATTTACCAATCCCCCCAAATACTTACTCTTCATCTTAGCAGTGCTAAAGACATATTCTGTTCCACAGTTTCTGGTTCTTACATACATTTACAATTCTAAACTGTAAAGTTGTTACATTAGCCTAGAGTTTTCTGGAATAATCGGAGGGGGGAATAGAACTTACGCTTTTAGTTCCTTAACATCTGTGTTACTTTCTGGTAAGACTCCTATTCCTCGACCGTAACAGGTGCCACCATGAAGATGAAATTCTATATGTGAGGCATCTTCTTTGTCAGCACTTGCTTGTTTTGTATGAATACTGTAAATTCTCAGAAAACTTCCAATCTTAAAGAAAAAATAAAAATAAAAATTTGGTAACACAAAGTTTGCTATTAACTTGGAAAATTCTAGGCCTCATAAAGCGTCTTCCCTGTTGTCACTGAATCACAGAATAGCAGAAGTTGTCAGGGACCTCTGGAGATTGCCTAGTCCAACCCCCGTGCCCAAAGCAGGGTCAACTAGAGCAGGTTTCTTAGGGCTCTCTCCAGCTGGGTTTTGAATATTTTCAAAGATGGAGACTCCAGAATCTCTCTGGGTGACCTGCTTCTTTTGCTTTATCAGACAACATTACTGGCAGCAAAGGTTGATTCACAACCAGCATAAGCCTTCTTACAAAATCTGATTCTCAAGCAGACTGAAGAAGACAGATCAAATGAGCCAATATATTCCTCTCCTGAGGGCACAATTTGTCTTCTATATTCACAACACAGCCCTCCAGAGACTGACATGCTGTGATTTGTCCATGTATGATCTCACTCAGCAATTGACCTCCTGTCCATCATCATGCATGGCATATTATCTGTTTATGTATAGAGGCAAACACATACGCTTACCCAGATTTCTTTATCATATCTCACTCTTACATTACAGATAACATTTTTTCAGCACCAGGACAAAAGGCAACACGTGTAAGAAATTCAAAGATTTTGGCGCTGTTCCTAACTCTGTTAGATTTTCTCTTCGGCTACATGGAGAATATGCTTCTTGTTTTGCTTAGAATTATTTTGTGTTCTCTGGAACAGTTTTGTCAAGTTACACAAATGGACTTAGGCTAATTTATACAAGTACCTATTAAGAAAGAAAGCTATGGAGTCCTGAACATTGAACACATCTTTTTAACTTTGCTTTTATTTCAAAATACCACTTCCAGTATCCCTCCCTCCCACCTCCAAAAACCCCAAATCAAACCCAAGGTTCTAAAGGTAGATAATCTGGAGACTTAATTATATAGTTAATTTCCCTTTGATGTGTTCGAAAGGTCTGTGAATCAAATTAACTAGCACCCTTTTTTTTTTTTTTTTTTTTTAAAGTATAACCTAAGATCCAGTTGATAGCTGGCAAGCTACACACATTCATAGAATAGAACCATAGAGTCATTAATGTTGGGAAAGACCTTTAAGATCATCAAGCCAAACCATAAGTTTGTTCAAAGTATCTTTTAAATAGCCCTATCTAAATCATAAATTATTTTAAATTGACTTCAGTTAACACTGATATTACAGCAGCCAGTCTGTTAAGTCTTATTTCGGCTTCAGCTCTCACTTTAGAGTAACTTTAACCAGTAGAAATCTAAAAAGTATTCCTATTAGACTGGATTGGCCAGGTCTTAGTACACCACTTATACAGGTAGGTATATATGCATAAAAGCAGACAGATCATCATCTTGATTCTGGAATTCCACTCTGTATTGAGGAACAGACTATGACTATATAATGCCGGTATCAAACTGCTCTTTTAAACAATAATCACACATGAAAAAGGCAGCATATTTTCAAATTCAAGCACCAGGGACATAAAAAGTGCACTTCAGTCCGCACCTATTTTGCTTCCAGGATAGAGCTCTTACCCAAGTTTTAATTGATCTGCAATATTAGAGGGCTGTTCATTTTGTTCATTCAAAGCATATCAACAGGACAGCTTGTGCATTTAGATGACAGTTAAGAGGCTTATCTGGAGGCTTTTTTTTTTTTCTTTCCAGATGCTAAATTTCACTTAATTATATTGAATACCCAAAAATGCAAGGGACAGTCATATTATAAAACTAATCTAATGACTATGACAAATGCTTTTGAAGAAAGTATTTTAAAAGTTCTTAGCTAAGTTCTGCTTATCAAATAAACTTATGTCAATATAATAGTGCCAAACTATTTTTTTTTCTCAAGAGTAATTTGTATATAAGCAGGAAAAAGTCTATTATAATTGAAGAATTTCTTTCTTTCTTTCAAAAACAATGTATGAAAAAACTAAGTATTTACTATATCTACAAACATAAAACATTAAATGTTGGAGAGTCCAGAAGCCAAGAATACAAAATGCTGGTTTTGCCTTCTAAACTTGTGTGCTGAAATTCATGCAAAAGTCAACTGAATTATATGTTTTAGTGCAACACTCAACCTCCCAAGATTTATGATCACTATAAAAATATATCTTGCTATATATGTATTTTATTAGATCCCTTTTCTGAAAATATTATTTTATATATTTTAATATGACTAATAACTATACTAAAGAGATGCATTATAATCAGCATTGCCAAATACTGAGGAAGTCTGGAAGGTTATGAATGTCAGCACAGGCCGCCAGATCCGACTGTGCAAGACGGAGTGCAATTTCTGTGAATTGCTTTGGGAGGCAGCATTGCTTATTGTTAACAGTGGCGAGCAAATGTGGATGTTACGGCTAAACACATTACTGTATTTCTGCTGTTTACAGAATGCCTGCAGACTGAGCACACTTTATATACTTGACTGAGAAGAAATTATAATCTACATTAAAGCAAACACTATGATTTACAGAGCCATCGCTAAAATCTAGTACAAAACCAACTCTTTCTTGACTTCACAGCAGTTCTATTTATGAGCTGCCTACCTCGTTTAGAGCAAGTTCATTTAAAAC
The DNA here is from genome assembly GCA_009819775.1 of Phoenicopterus ruber ruber. Taxonomy (NCBI): domain Eukaryota; kingdom Metazoa; phylum Chordata; class Aves; order Phoenicopteriformes; family Phoenicopteridae; genus Phoenicopterus; species Phoenicopterus ruber. The sequence goes on along the minus strand of CM020215.1, from coordinate 24,732,605 downwards.
GAAATTAAAGCAATAAGAACACATTTCTTGCAGTAATATAAAATATACTAATACCCTATTTGCAGTCTAGTTCAAATATGACTATTTTAAAAATATGTATTAAGGTTAAAAAGGAATTAAAATGAAGAAGTCACATATGCAGTTCCCTGTAACTAGCCAACTAAAACAACTTTTTAGTGCAGCAAATTCTCATAATTATTCAAAAACATATAGGGTTGTGTTCACATTTAAGACACTGATGAATTTGGAATGGTCATTTGTCATCGCAATTGAATTTCACGTTTGGCCAGAAAGACTCATGACAAGAGGCTGTCTTTATCTACAGGAATCACTTAAAAATCATCTGTACTAATTTTTATGCCTGTTTTATGGCTGATGATATTCAATAAGATTTCTTTGTCATCCATTTTATCATATCAACAGTCTAATTTTACTGAGTAAATTGTGCACCTCTTTTTGCAAATGGGAGGAAGCATATACACAGCATTTGGGTGTGGTCCTTTGCAATAAAAAAACCCAACTTAAATCCATTAAAGGGTTTGGAGGACTTGGGGGTAGAATGGGTGGTGTTGTGGGTTTTTTTTTTCCCTTTTGATGAGTACGAAGACAAAAGTGGGGTAAATAGCACTGACAGGTCAAAGGAATGCTACCCAGGCCTGAAAAATAGGAAGCTAGATATTACAGCCATGCAACTCGTTTAAGCTGCAGGTTGGAAATGTGACTCACACTAGAAAAGCAAGCAAGACTTCTTAGTCCAAACTACTATCAAAAAAGACATGACGTTGTATACAGTGGGAGGAACAGCTGAAAATATTCAAATTCTGCATCTGAAGATACATAACACGAAGTAAATACTGTGAAACTACAGACTAGGACTTGTATGCATGCTCAGCGTTAATTGTTTTAATTGTACTAGCCAGAAAACACATGGCAACAGAAAATTGATGGTATCAAGCCACAAGAGGAATGCACAGTACCACATATGCAACGAATGACAGCACGTAAGGAAGTCTCCAACCAGCTGTGGACAGCTGGACCCCTACTGTGCACTGACCGACCACTGATGCTCAGTCACTTTGATGCTTACCATCTAGCAAAATGCCCCAGATGGAGAAACCCACGTCACAGACCTATTCCCGAGTTGCATGGCAAGGTCTGAGTGAATCCTGAGAACCTCTGGAAAAACTGGAATAAGAAAGGCTGAAGAATAACAAACTACAACCTATGGGGAGCAACTGTACTCTGGAGAGTTAGTTGCAGGCTGGGGTTCCTAGAGCAACGAAAAAGCCTCATGCACCCCAGGTAGCCAGAGGAAGAGGCAAATTCGGGGAAAAAGCAGCGAACACCATTGTCTTTGCTTAGTTGTAGCTCTTGCTTGTGTCTTTACGTCCCAGGAAATAATCGACTTCAGAGATGACATTTCTGAAAATTCTGTTCGTGTTCTGCTAAGGCAGCAAATGCTGAAAAGCCACAATCTTACCCAGCAGGAAAGGAAGGCCAGTAAATATAGGGGACAAAAACTCTACTTATGGTTATCAACTGTAGCGTACCTTCAATATTGCTAAAGTTCTCTCCACTGAAAATTGTAAATATTATTTGACTGTCTCGGAAAATGGGATAAAATGCTCATATCTTCAGTGTTCTTTGGACAGACAATTCAAACAAGGAGCTTTTAATAAACTCTTGCAGGAATAGCCCTGACACTGTGCTCCAGGATTTGCTAAAAACTCACTGTAATACATTACCCACTTTCTCTAGACTGTAGTGCTTACTCAGAGCTTCCTTGTCTGAACATGTGCCTACAGATACAATTTTAAAGTAAGAACAAATATCTCTTCCCCCCCACCCCCCAATCTGCCATTCTTGGTATCAAGGCTGCGTAAAACAGATTGTTCCTACATAAAACATCATGCCAGAGCTGCAACTGTCATTGCAAATGGTACACAACAACATGGAAGAGTGTAACCTAACAATTCCATAAGTAGTTACATTAAAAAGGCAATTCTAAGCTACTGTCAAATGCAGAAGAGATGGCTGAAAAATAGTGCACTTTTATTGTTTCTGAAACCATAAACTGGCAAAACATCTAGTAGAGTTTCTGTCCACACTTATCATGTTCACACTCGGAAGGTGCACATGTGTACACTAAATGCTCTCCCGTTTTATACTTCTACATAAATGATTTTTTAAAAAAAATCTTTGCATAACAAGACCCTGAGCTAAATAAAATATTATACAGATTAATATAGAGTATTTCAATTATACTTTCTTATGATATGACATGATTTCCACTAGTACTTAAAAACAAACCTTTTATTAAATCTTCCATTTCACGAAGAGTCCCCCCAAAATTTTATTATCTTTAGATTATTCTGTGAAATAAAATTAATTGCACGTATTGCATCTTGAACTTAATAAATCTTCCTGAAGTTTAAATGTTAGGATATCAGCCCTTTTTCTTCAGTAACTTCACTAAGACAGTCCACTAAAAAGTGGTGTTCAAAAATGATCTAACTTAAAACTTCTACAGCTTGCACGAGTGAAACTACTGCAACTTTGGACACAGCCAGAAGGAGAAAAACAGCCCATGTTGCTCAGTAGGTCAAACCAGGTTTCTTAACAGTTTCCTTTGACATTAGAGCTTCTGCTACACAGTGCAGTATCCAGCAAATGCACAGATGCTTTAGAGATAAGAAAGAAAGGGCTTATAGGAAGGAAAAAAATGGAGAGAGCTGATGAAGACATCCCATGTACCACATATTCAGTAGGAATTCCTGAATATAAGTGGGAGAGAGTAATAAAGGGAGTATCACCAGCTACTCAAGAAAATATGTTTTATTAATATTAAAACATTTTTTCCCCTTAATTTTCAAAATATATTGCTTCACTGGAACATCAGCACTTATTTATATCAATAGATTACACCAGTTAGCAAGAGAAAAATTCTGGAAGAGAACCTGTACGGAATGAAATACTACTGTGAGTAAGTTTTGTTATTAATTCTTACACAAAGTCAAGTTATTTTGCTATCTGTCATTTACTTATGAATGGGTATTAATATATCAAATTGATTTCATGTCTGCTGATAGCCCCAGCCTAACAAATGGCTATCACTTATCTTTATTTTCTGGTAAACACTTTCTTAAAAACAATGCTTGGGTATAGAGGGCAAGGCATAAAATGAAAGATATATTCTTTGCTAATTTACTGTATTCAGAAGCAAGATGGCAGTATTGTTGAAGATCAAATGTTTAATTATGTTGTTGTTTTCTCTGTCTAAGCATAATCAACATTACTGACCCACTAAATGAAGATTGCACTGCAAATTGCAGAAGTTTATAGAACAGAAAATCTTTTATTGACTTTAGAATTACGGGCCTTTAATGGGACTACAAGTTTAACCCCACTTTATATCATTTAAAAAATAATTCTGAAGCATAGAATAAATTTTCTGAGTACATTATTTTCAAAGGATTATATATGATATCACAGTGTCTGGAAAGAACTGCTTAATTGGAAGAATTTTTTTCATTGCAATTTTAGCGTAATGTGGCTGTTTTACACATGTTGAAGGGGTTTTGCATTCAAATAAAAGGTATGGGAAATACAGTGAAAGATAAAGAGGAACATTTGAAACTAATTAACAGCAGAACTGAATTGATACATTCTCTGAAATGAGTTCTAAGCAGAAAATAGACCACAAAACGAGAGTTACAAATATCAAACTGCGCATTACCTTAAGTGACTTTGCCAGTTGTACATGGTTATCATAGACTAGAATGTCCACTGTTAGATTTCGCAGCTGATGAAGAACAACTTTTTCTCCTTCCAGGTCTCTTGCTTCCACAGGTACCTTCCATGTTGGGTAGGGACATTTCGTGCCATCCCATACCTGCAATGTAAATGAACTATTTCAATATGCTCAGAATACTTTAGATTGAGATTTTTAAATAACTTATTTTTTTAACAAATTTGTTGTTTGATTAAAAATTGGTAACAATAAGAAATGTGGAGTCTTAAAGTCCTTAAATTACTCAAATTAGATTTTACAGGATTTTTTTTATTATTATTCTTTACAAAGTATAAAAAAACCTCTATAGAGAACATGATCAAGTGTTAAGATCTGGGATCTGTTAATATTTAGAAAAAAAAAAAAAAATCAGTGCTAGCAAAACCTCAACTGTTTATCCAGCAGTTACAACTATTAGAATTCACCATATGTAGAACTGTCTACATTTAATATTTTAATCCTGCTATAGGTTTTTTTAACCACTCCAGCTACAGTACATAAAGACTGAGTACACAGCATATACTCCCTTAATTACTGATGATGTCCTACATCAGTATACACTGCTAGTTATCCAGAACATATTAGAAAAACATCAGTATTTAACATATGATTAGTAACAAGGATTCTAAAAATTGTTTGCCTAAAGCTAATTTCTTGACACGCTTAAGTACTGAATAATCAATAATTATTTTTGAGCTACCAAAGTTATTGTGATAAAGTAAGATTACCAACAGACTTAGGACTTTGGAACCAAAATCTTACTACTTAAATCAAACATTAAAATTTCATTGATAGCTGCTTACAGTATATTCTGTAAACTATGCTTTCCTGAGTTCCTGAAGATACACTCTTCTCAAAGACAAGAGAAATAATGATCTGAAATACTGATATAGAAAAAGAAAAATCTAGAGGTATTTGGACTCTAGGACTGAAATGTTGCATTTCATAGTGCTTCATGCATACAGGTTAACAGAAGCTCATTTTCAGACAGTTTGCGATACCAAGGCATTTTGTCCCATGAGTTAGGCACTGCAGAAGAGGAGGAAAAAAGACACCAAAGCTTAATTTTTAAAGGGTTTCTAGCCCTTATGCTTGACTGCTGTGGATCAAAGGACCCACAGGAAAAGATCTAAGAATCAGCAAAGCCATGTGTAAATACACTGAGAATAACTCATCGTTGAAATACTCATCCCAAATCAAGAGATAAAAGGGAAAACTGTTCACAGTGAAAATGACCCATAACATCAAATTAATGTTCCCAAATAAGAGTGTATTCTGAAGGACCCAGATAATGAAGTGGTACATGCTGCCACAGATTAAAAAAAAAAGCCTATTATCTTCTGATCCTGTACCATGAAATACTTAAAACCACCTTTGAAAGACAGGCTGCCCATTGCTTGATTTATCAAACCTTTTCCAGAACTGAGCTTGAGAAACAGATTTAGTGCATATATATTATGAATTTATTCACTTTGATAAAATAAAGAACCTTAAGTTTGTCAAGTTTCCCATTATTTTTCAATTGGCTTTACTTGGGACACTTTGGTAGTTCTACACTTAAGAGATGGATCTGACAAATGGATTGAAATAACCTGAATGCTCCCTGTCAGATACAAGGATAACTACTTAGCTTTAAAATGTCCTTCGCCAGAGGAACAAACGGGGCTAGCATCAGGGCACCTTTTGAAGGAATTTGTAAGCCAGTAAGCTTTCTTTACAAGAAAAAAAAAAAAAATCCTTAGAAAAGTAGTTGGTTTTGTTTTTCACTTGCACAAATATGAAAACAGATCAAGCAAGCGCTCTACCTCAGGAGCTTGCCAGCTTTACTTTACTCAAATTATGGACGAAAACACAGAAGCCCTGGTTTCAAAAACCAACACCGCTCTAAAAACCTACATTGATTAAATTAATTCTGGCTAAGAAACAGTAAAAGGTTCCATTACTAGTCAAGAACAGACTGGAGTTAAGGAATAGTTAGTGACAACCTTTGATCACCATGGTCGGCAAAACACTGAAACGGGAGAGACGCAATGAAACCTGTTTCTCCCTTCAGCAGAGTATGCTAATTGTATGACACAGCTTACACAGGCAATTTAACTGACAGACAGAAGGAATGAAAAGAATAATAGTAAAACTCTTACAAGTCAGAATCACTGAAATTCACTTTAGTTGTCTTTGAAGGAATCCCCACTAGTTATATGAGCTCAATGCTTAAAATAATCATTGTATTTTATAGTATAATCAACCATTAATATAACTGATACAGCATAGACTAGACTATTCCAGTTGGAAGGGACCTACAACGATCACCTAGTCCAACTGCCTGACCAATTCAGGGCTGACCAAAAGTTAAAGCATGTTACTAAGGGCATTGTCCAAATGCATCTTAAACACTGACAGGCTTGGGGCATCGACCACCTCTCTAGGAAGCCTGTTCCAGTGTTTGAGCACCCTCTCAGTAAAGAAATGCTTCCTAATGTCCAGCCTAAACCTCCCCGGAACAGCTTTGATCCATTCCCACACATCCTATGCCTGGATACCAGGGAGAGGAGATCAGCACCTCCCTCTCCACTTCACCTCCTCAGGAAGGTGTAGAGACCAATGAGGTCACCCCTCAGCCTCCTTTTCTCCAAACTAGACAAAACCATAGTCCTCAGATGCTCCTCATAGGACACTCTTTCCAGCCTTTTCACCAGCTTTGTTGCCCTCCTCTGGACGCATTCAAGGACCTTCACATCCTTCTTAAATTGGGGGGCCCAGAACTGCACACAGTACTCAAGGCGAGGCTGCACCAACGCTGAATACAGCGGGACAATCACCCCTGTTGACCGGCTGGTCGTGCTGTGTTTGATGCACCCCAGGACGCGGTTTGCCCTCTCGGCTGCCGGGGCACACTGCCAACGCATATTGAGCCCGCTGTCGACCAGCACCTCCAGATCCCTTCCTGCAGGGCTGCTCTCCAGCCGCTCCTCTCCCTGTTTATCCTTGTGCCCGGCATTACTCCATCCTAGGTGCAGAATCTGGCATTTCGACTTGTTAAATTTCATCCCATTAATCATTGCCCAATGCTCCAATCTATCTAGTTACATATATACTTGGAATATGATATGATAAATTTAAATCATTATTATAAAATGTATAACCCAAATAACATAATATTTAATGATCACTCCATTTGAGCTAGTATCAAATTTGGTTTTTTTTTCTTAGAGAATCAATAAAATAATTGGAGATCTGTCTACAATTTTTTAAAAAGGCTTCTCTTCCATCAGGACCAACATTTGATATGAGAAAGGGATTTTGCCCTGTTTGAAAACTGGAGGAAATTAGTAACAGCATACCAATGTTAATCTACCATTCTTGTCTGATGTATTTTAATACAGATTTAAGTATTTAATATTTTATACTACTACTAAAAAAAAAATATACTGTCAAAGGAATTATGTATCAGAAAAACTGATCTACTGTTATTTGATTTCAAACTTTTACCTTCCTAAGTCTATCCTAAGTTTCGCCTCCCAAGTCATTATCTTTACTATACAAAACTGACAAAATTGACTTCAGATCGTACAACACAGAAAAGTGTATAAAGAAATATTAATAATTTAAGAAAGCACTTGTCTCTGTCCTTGCAAAGGATCTTTCAATGCTGAACATATACTTATTAATGAACAACTTAATTACAGTCCACAAAGTTCTGAAATTTTACTGGGTCTCATTTGACATCTATTTCACAAGGGATAATTAAATAGAAATATTTGTAGCAGCTGCAAAACATTACAGGATGACACTTAAGGTTTGTTTCTGTGTAGTGCATACGTTGTTCTGCACGAGAAAAATCGCTGCTGCTTTAATGAAGGAATAATGCAGTGTGCTGTTTCTAAAAATGTTGTAAGCTTAATACAGTAGCACCAATAAATAATTTTATGAAGTCATAAAATGGAAAATAACAGGCTGTTCATCACTCACATTTTAACAATCGACGTATAAAGAAAGAAAAAGAAATACAGAGGAGTTTCAGAATAACACCAGACTAATACATCTAGAGCTAAACCAAGGAAAATTATGCAGACCTCCTTTTTATTTAGCTGATGTTAAAGATCACCTATGGAAAGTACTCTCTTGTTGTGTGGCAATTTGCATTTTGTACTTTCAGTGAGCACTGCTCCCCAAAGCGCTTATACATAACTAAAAGAAGCTACCAAAAATCCATCAAGATGAATAACATGATCCATTCATTCATTTTCTAGATAGTGCTACTTACTGCATTAATTATATCCAGCAGATCTAGAAAAATGAGCAATAATTGCTGCTAACTAAAAAACAAGGTTAAAATTTAAAACTAACAGTATTTTTCAACTTTAAGAAATCTTGCAATATTTATCTACAGATGTTTGTGAAACGATGATTCATATCAATGCCATCTTACAAAACCTCTCTAAAGAAATAAATCAGATTAACAACTTTAAAGAGAACCGGGATTTCTGTTTTGTTTTCATAGAAGTAGAGTGGTCAAGGATCATAAATTTGCTTAACCTCGAAATATTTACCTACGTAACATTATTTAAATCAATGAATATGTCTGTTTTATCAAAAACTGAATCACAATGTCTTAATAAATAAATCTAACAAATTATTTTAAAAAAATAAATCTACCTTTAGAAGAAAAGAAGATCCATCCACTTTTGCTTTTCCTACCAGCTGGCAAGTGAGATCAAAGAACAGCATTGGCTGAACACCAGACAGTTTTGCTGCTGGTCCAGAGATGGAAAGATTACTGGCTGCCCAAACACGTAATTCTTCTATTGTTTTCTGTTCTTCATCCATGAAAGTGTACACTTTGCTAGAGGTTCGAGGAACTACTGGTGCTCCTACAGTTCCATCAAATGTCAAGGATGCAAATCCCACACTGGTAATTCCCTGCATCTGTCCATTGTATTCCCTGATCTGTAACAAAATATGAAAAGAAAAAAATAAATGGTGGCACTGCATCAAAATGTATGTATGTTTCTGTTTTATCATGTGCATGAAGAATGGACCATTGATCCTTTTTGCTCCTGGTGCTATTAGGAGAACGGAGTCAAAATAAAAACAAAATAAAAAAAGGAAATTAACAAGAAAACAAACCGAATAAGCAGAAAACATAATCTAACACAAAAATTTTTTTAAAGAGGCAGACTAATACCTACCTGTAAATATACAGCACCAGTGCAGAGTATTTTATTCACAAATCTCAAAATGTTTGTATGGGGAACACATCAGGATTGCTTTTACAGATGGGAAAACTGAGGCACAAGACAAATTAATTTTTAGGGGTCACACAGCAGAGCGATGGCGGAGCAAAGGTATTATGGATTCCTGTTTTCTGCCTCTCACAATAGCCCCGTTTCCTGACATTATGGACTGAAAAAGAAAATATCAGTTCTAGGAGCTATTTTTTTTTCTATACAGTGGACAGTGACCAACTTTCATCCCCTGAATTACGAATACAACTTTCACAATTACTCTTATGTCTACTGCCCTGCACATGGCAGGTCCCCTGTATCATGCTGATTTAGCTGTGTATCTGCTACCATATAAAACACAGTGTTCAAAGTTTCAAGCATTCCTTCAAGGATCTAGTCTAGTCTTATTGTTCCCTGCACTTTTTTTATATATATCAAAACACTGCATGACTCATTATCCAGAAATCTCAGACCAGCTGTTTTGGTGCATCCCTTTTTAATTAAAATTTGCTTACCAAAAAAAAAGAAACAAGACTTCTGAATATAGCATTTGTGAGACAATCTAGTTTAGGATTCCCAGTGCTCAATTTTCAAATGGTTGAAAATCCTACTGATTTAGGAGTGCAGAATCTGAAAGATGTGACAGAAGTTCTAAACAGCAACATTTTTTACCAAAACACTGCCAACGATTTAGGCCTAAATTTTATAAACACACAGAAATTTAAAAAGCACACAAATCAAGCATTCCTTGGAAATTCATAAACAAAGTAGTTCAAGTCTTGGTGACAGGAACTCCTTTAATCCATGCTACCTTGACATAATGCATAAATGCATTAAGGATCATCTCTAGAATAAACTTTCATTTACTTAAGCGTTCTCCAGACCTGACCAATGGAGCACATCAATTCATGATGTAGTTTTTCTTCACTGTAACACTGAAAAGCTTTAGTCTTTCAACCTTTAGGTTTAAATATTGAAAATACATGACAAGCCAATGGACAAATCAGGAAAATACAGTTTCATAATCAATTCGTGCCCATTATCCATGATCTGGAAAAAAATATTCCATTATAACACTAAGACGTTATCTAATATAAATACATAGATTTACTTTAGTTGCTGCCACTGGCATTATATTCCATACCTTCTCAAAATAGGTAACATCCAGAGGGGAGGAAAACTCTTTCATCACTTTTACTCATTCATCCGCTATCAAAAGATACTTCAAGCATATTTTTAAGTATCTTGTCTGACATGTCAAATGTTTCTCAAAGTGTTTTAATTTCCAATTTACCTACTTATTTATTTCTTCACTAATTCTTTTAAATCATCATCAAAATATCTTGACTTCTCTCTTACTAAAAATTCCGTCCTAGACTTCTAGCCTATTTATGAAGGCTCTAAACCTTCCAGGAAATCAGTTCAAGAAACTACTTTGTCTCCCTGGACTTCCACCAATACTGCACCACAGACTATTTTCCCCATTTCCCAAATCATGTTTTGAGCATTCATGAGGCTGTGCTTGAATATACTGTACTTCTGACGTCTCCTAGTACCCTCATTTAGTGGATTTGAAATCAGCCTTAATACAGGGAAAGGCAGTTACAAAATAACAAAAGAAATAAAATATGTAAGAAGGTAAACCTGAAGTGTCATGATGAGAAAATTACTAATGATCTTGAAGCAAAACCAAATGTCCTTAGGCATAGGTACGTGGAGAAGCCACTGAGTGGTCTCAAAGGTAAACAGCATTCAACATTATTTAGCGAACAACAGAACAAACAGGAAAAGTAAATGTAGAAAGGGTTACAGAACGGAATATTTCATAGCTGGAAAATTACTTATGTCAGATCCATAGAACAGATGATGGTCAACAGAAATTCTCTGGGCTTGTCCTTTAAAAACAAATCATTGCTAAAGCGATGAGGAATCACTGGAATGTAAAATGAACAAAATCCATGGGCAAATGTTGTTTCATTATGGCACTCTAAGTAGATCTCAGATCAAGTTAAGCAGTGATACTGTAAACTAGTTATATTTTCCACACACAAATGATTTTGAAATTGAATTAAACTTAGGGAAAAGAGCTAATCTGAGACTTTTGCATATGACAACAATTCCCCTCAGTAGATTCTGTGTCATTTCTAGAGGCCTTGGGGATTTTTTTAAAAAATCAGGGGGAAGGGAGAACAGGGAAGGAGGGCAGATGGCTATCATTTTAAAAAATCCCTGAGAATTTTAAATAAAGTCAATAAATAATGGTTGCTAATCAAAAATATCTTCTGGGACAAAAACGGAGTAGATAGCATGTATTTGGCTTGTTTGAAGCAGGCAAGTAAATTCCAATACATATTGCAGGAGTCTTTGGCATAGTTTTTATAAACTAAAGAACAAAAGGTACAATGTCACCTCAAACAGCTGTGTGGACAATAAAATCTAGTGATTTCTATGGGGTACAATCCCATCCTGAATATGCTTATTGAAAAGAAGCTAATCTTGAAATATTCATAAATAGATTTACAGCAACCTAAACCACCCAAATTATTATTTTTTTTTTCCTACTGAAGCTGGTGTTATTCACCTCAATGGAAAAGTGCAATAGTAAGTAGTGTATAAAGCTGGCATAATAGCATCTCCAAGATAGTTTTCCATCAAAACTGATTGTTAAACTGCAGAAGCAAAGGACTATTATGAAACCACTGCAGTCACAGATCATCTTAGAATATCAAAAAAATGCCTTGTAAAACAACATATACTAAGCTAATGTACACGTTCTTATACTAAGAAGGAAGATTTCCTAAAATAAATTTAACTATTGATTTGTACAAGGACCAGGAATTCAAGATAATATTTTGAAACATGAGTACATTAAGCTTAAAACTTTACTATTATTTATACATATAAAATTATTTCAAGACATCCAGTTGTGTTGTGGTTTGGGGTTTTGTTTGTTTGTTTGTTTTTTACTTGAATTATTGCATCGTCTGAAATGCACTGTCCAAACTTCTATTCTAATTTGAGCATATTCTGCTGAAGACCTCATTGTAAGGTATTTTTTACCTAAGCAGAAGTCAAAAACTTATGATCCCTGTGATTCATGGTTGGCAACAAAGTAATAGAAGATCAATGTTCACATGCTGCTACTCAGTCTTCCCGTAAGTAGTATATGAGATGCTAGTGAAAAGGAAAGAAAGAGGCAAAATTGTCCACAGGCAAGGTCTCTGCAAGAATTATAGTTACTGTGGTGAGCAATGTATTCCCCTCAGTTAAACACAAGTATATAAGCACATGCCACTCTCTGTGACACAAACACTGTTCACACAAAAACAAGATATGTTATGCAAATAAGCAGTGACAAAAAAATCCCCTCCTCCTCAAACAGAATCTGATCACAAGCCTCCAGAAACAAAAAACTTTATGAAGGTATAGACAGGGTTACAAATGGCTCTACTGAAAAGGGATACTGTCTGAGTATCAGAAGGGTAAGGCTCAATCACAGAACCACAGGAATTTTGGTTGGCAGGGACCTCAGGAGATCATGAAGTCCCACCTGTTCCTCAGGTCAGGGCTGTTGTCAGCACTGTGTCACACCAGGCTTTGGCTAGTTGAGCCTTGAAAAATTCCAAGCATGGAGATTCCAGAACCTCCCCAGGTAACCTCTTTCAATAATGCACTACTCTCTTAGTCAACAACCATCCTTGGAAACTCCCCCTTTGCCATACTAAGGCTTATCATCTCTAGATCCATAAGGTTCCCCAGCACCGATTACTAAATATTTTGATTGTGTTGAATGTTTGAAAAGATCTGTAGGAATTTGGGGAAAATACCTACACATGGATTATATTTCAAATGAAATTCCATCCAAAAACCTAGAGAGGAACTTGGGTAGTGCAAAAATAAGAACACAATATACTAGGTGCCACACAGTCTTCTAGTTTGTTCTTATAAATGATGGCTATGAAAGAGGATTTCTTTTCAGAAGATGGATAAAAAAATTTACCTTATGCTAGGGGATGGGGGTTCCAAGTCACAAAGGGATGCTCTTCAACTGTCCCCATTCACTCACACCCTTAAGACAAAGTTTTAGAGACAGATCACTGGACTTTAACTTGAAAAATGGTCTAAAATAGCTGGAGCAGATACTTGATGAAAAAACACAAACAAATAAAACATAGGTTTTCCATTGTGTCAAGACAAAAAATTAGTTCACTTAGACAGGTATTTAGCCTGTTTCATTGAGTTCTTTCTTTTCTATTTTTGGCTGCACAGCTAGCCAACGCAGAATGGAATGGCATCCAAGAGCCACTGGTCCAAGACAGCATGGGTTTCATACCTGTCTGAACTGAACCACAGAGCTTTTAAAACTGGAAACACCCCATAAATACTGCTTGCCATTTGAGTAGTGATGGGTTATGAACAAAGATTGCTTTCTCCTGTTAAATGCTATTACTTTATCAGCAGTTCTGACATTTTAAATAAAAAACAAAGCAGAAGCAGATTGAGAAGGTGAAATTTGAAGGTATTTGAATTTTGAAGGTTAAGAATTATGGTTATGTGTGTCGAACTAGCTGAAAACAATCCCAAAAGATTGTACTGAGGTCTTTTAGGGTATGAATGGCCTCAATTTCATTCCTAAATGGCCTTTCTATTAAATGGGAGTTGCTCCTTTCTGTTATGGACTTCTTAGAGAAAAATCAAAGTCCTGGATTTGTGATGATTTGTCCATCTCGGAGACTGTAGCCACTGAATACAATACACTGTATGTCCAGCATCACCTACAAAGATATTAATAACTAATCCCCTTAATTCATCCCTGTTCCACCACTGCTGAAACTCTTGAGCTTTATTAGGAATTGCACAGGGCTAAGAAGAGTCTAAAAGTTAAGAGTAAGACCTTTGGAGATGTTTCTCACTAGCCCTCTCCAGACTCTGCAACATGAGAAGGACTTAAGTCCTACAATCTGGAAACCTACATTTTTAAAACTAATCTGCAAGTAGGAAATGCTTGCTTTCCATTCCAAGTGTCATGCAGTGCATGAGGGTGGGATGGGATGGAAGGCTAAAAAAACCCCATCACAAACACTGAAGACAAACTTCCAAGCTAAAACAAAGTTGCAGATCAAGCATTTGAATAATATACACATCCCATAACAGAACATGCAAACAGACGAATACTCCAATACAAAAAAAATTAATATGATTTGTTAAAATTGTTACTAATTTAATAACTTAACTTATGGCTCAGAAATATGCTAGACAACTAAACCTGAGCCTTAACACCATATCAGATCCAGAGATTAATTTCTTTGTAAAAGTTTGATGATTGTCACTGATGCTGCTTATATGAAAAAAAGTTTCCTGTCAAAACAAACACCCAAATGCATTTGGTCTATTTCCTTATATTTTGTAAATGTTTTCTCACATTAAGTAGAGTAAAATACAGCCTAAACAAGTTTGGATAACATGGTATGACAATTATATTTTCTTGTATTTTAATATCCTACTGTAGGTGTACCTCCAGCTGTATGAACAGAGAGGTAATAATGAAATAGAGAAGCAATATGAAATAACTTAGTAAATAATCTCTGTCCTTATATAAATTAAACCATTTTGAACATGTTTAAATATAACAACAAGAAAACTGAACTACAAAAACTATCTGCAGGCACCTTCCAAAAGAAGGTCAACAAGGCTAGTCATATGGAAGTAAAATGAATTTTTATGAAGACATGAAAAATACACCTAAATATTAGGACCATAAATTATAGCTTATCCTCTACTATTCCTGAGAATTGCTGTCTGCATAGTAAGATTATCAGAAATGCCTGCAGCAATGGAAATACAAATTAAAGAAGAAAATGAACAATACATTGTACATTTCATTTAACAGTTCACCTGAACATATTATAACTCTTCTGTGGAAAAAAAAATTGTATGCAAAAAAAAAATGTACTTAAACCAGCTGGAATAATTTCTGTTTTGATAATAATTTAAAAACCAGCAGGCACTGCGATACTGCTTTAGAAATACTCCTCAGAGAAAGTGGCATAGTATATTTAAGAAAATTCTAGTAAAGTAAAAAATTACTATTTTGGAATATTTCCTACATATTTAAGACATGATCAGGTAACTTGACCAAAAGTAGTCAGATGAAAATTTCAGAAAACATATGTGCAAAATTCTAAGACTTCTAATTATGGAGAAACTCTATCACTGCCTACAGTCAATATTTCCTGGCATTATTTACTATAGGAGAAATACTTGTTTTTAATTTAAATTCCATCAAAACTTCCAAGTGAGTTGCATGCCTTACATAATTTTTGAAGGGAAGCCAAAAGCAATAGTAATACTGTTATTTCTGAGAAAAATGCTGGTTTCTCCGTGTTAAAAAGAATCTCATAATTGTTTACTAAAAAAATTTTAATTGCTTCCGCTCTTCAGAGCAAGACTTTGAAAACAGGGTTGCAGTGCCACAGACACGTTCTTTGACATCCTTTTTAGCAAAAAGTCTCAACCCTAACTTTGGCCAAGTTTATATATTTGGACCACATTTACTCAGAGGACACTAAGAGTCTGGCAGCTAAACTCTACCAAAGTTTAATGTTCACTTAGTATGTTCTGTATCTAAGCTCTAGACCTTCCCATCTCATCCTTATCAACCTGACAGCTATGGTCAGAGCTCCCTAGGAATAAGAAGTGAGCAGATACTTCTCCTGTGTCTCTCTTTCAGTGCCTTCCATATTGCATCAGGTAGAAAGAAAGAGAAGGAATCAACTTTCATGAGACAAACTGGATTAAACTAAAGGAGGGAATACACAGAGACAAGGAAACTGCTAGTAAAGTGCAGAAGAAAGATTGCTCCTAGAAATAACAGCAGACTGGTTTAAAGATCAGAGTAGGTAACCTAGTGGAACAAATGCTATGTTAAGTATTACTAGGTTAAGGAGAGCGATGCACAAGAAGAGAGACAGGACACAACTAGTAAGGATAATAAAAAAGGGACTGTGAGTGATCCTTCTATGTTTTTATGAAGCCACGCTCCATATGCTTGATAGTCAGATTCCCACTCCTCTGTGGACAGGGAAACAAACAGCTTGGAAACTCACTAGCAAAACACATGTCTTACACTTGTCAACTGACTGACCCACTGAGGGAATAACCATCTATATCACGGCTATAAAGTACTTTTGCTCAAAGAAGCAAAATGTTTATATCGTAAATCTAAAGAGTTTGAACTAGATGAATATGCAAAGTGATAGCATGCACGGAATTTGTTTTTTCTTGCTGCTTTTCTCCATTTTGTTATTCTAAAGATCTAGGATGCCACATCTAATTGCAAAGCTAAAACACTAGTATTATAAACCATGATTATTCCAAAGTTAATAGATGACACAGTTACTGTTGTCTGTGTGAACACAGTTCAGCTCATAGTGCATTCATACTATAATACCCCATTGCATTACCCCATTTTTCTACAGGACATTTTCCTATGCAGTGAATGACGTGAGAAGTGCCGTGGTGATGAATTAGTGCTGTGTAACAAAGGCAGCTGTCATCTTTAAGACTCCTACTTCATTTGTTACAGCAACTGGAGCCTATGTACAGAAGAGGTTAAGGCACAAAAGAAGAGAGAATAGTATCAAGATTACTATGACAAAAAGCTAGAGAATAAAGACTTTGTAATTGCTACAAGGATTGCGTTGTGAGGAAGTCACGTGAGTAAAGTTTGTAACAAGAGGTCACTCCTTTGGTCTTCATTCTCCAAGTATTCCACATGAGTCAACACAGCTCTATAATGCTGTGTGTTCTGAAAAAGACCCACCAAAACACATCCTAGACAGTGATTGTATCAGACAACTAGAGTATGCTGAACAAGATGAACACCTAAATAAGAATGTGCTTCACTTTTCTCCAATTCTCAAACATTAAAATGGAAATCAAATAAACAATTCACTTCACTGGGAGTGAGGAAATAAATTCTTGTTTGTGAATCACTCAGAGGTAATAAGGAATGCTAGAGAAAATCCAATGAGGAAATTAACAATTCTATCATCATGGTAGGGTTTCAGTAATACAATGAAGGCAGAATACATGCCAAAAATCCCAAGTCAAGTGAGGATAAAATATTGCAGATTTAGTCAGTATCAGCAGGTTGCCTCTTCCCTCTCTTTAACAGCTTAAACATTAGGCATTAAGTCTAAGATATTAAGAGCATCCACAGTGAACCAGAAAACAAAAGTTCCAAGAAAACTCCACTTGAGATAACCCCTTCTTTGCCACGAAGATAGAGGGAGGCTAGACAATTAGATCACAGGCTTAGCTTTTATATTGGGGAGTGGGGGAATCCCCCCCACTGTCATCTCTGCAGAGCACTGACTGTGGTTGAAGGCCCAAATACAGTACTGCAAATCACTAAATACTACAATTCGTGAGAAATCATCATAAGAAGTCATAAAAATGCACTTCAAGAAATATTAACAGAAATGTAATTAAAACTGGATAATCTTTCAGTTCTGTTACTAAGACACTTAAAATTTTCATTCTCTGCAACAAATACTGAGCAAATAAAGGATTCTCTACCCAGAGTAATCCAACGGAATTCTCTCCATTAAGTTCTTATTAGCTCTGAACCATCGGACCTTGCCAACACCTGTGTTACTATGAAGAGAAGTTATTCATTAGCAGCTGAGAGCGTAGCAGGGAGCAGTCATTTTTAAAATGTGTTTGCTATCAATGTCAACTTCTTGGAAGTCTCTCAAAAGCATATCTGGGACACGGAAATGTGAATACATGCTGGAAGGACTATGTATATCTGTCCTCATTGGTAAGCACAGCTCTGACAGAGCATGGCCTCTGCTACCCTCAGTTACTTTCCATTCAGCAAGCTAAGAGAAGGTGATAAGGCCTGAACACAAAAGGAGAACAGAGTGAAGGAGGAGCTACAGACAGTGTAATTAGAACTCTGATTAGAGTTGATTTCTTTTTTTAATTGAAAACTGTGTTGCACAGCAATCACACATACTATGCTGGCTGTAGGTGAGAGGAAGAGGTCACCCCCCTCCCAGTTCACTCCCAGCAGTTGGCACCAGGCTTCTATGTCAGATTTTTACCTGCTCAGATCAGCTAAGAAAACTTCCAAAGACACTGTTTGTTAGCCTGGGTTAGTCAAAACATTCCTATCCAGAAAAAGACAACTTAGTGACTCTAGATCATTCTAATTCAGAAAGTAATTAAACAAGCTATCATCTTATGCATCTGAGGAGGTATGGATTGTGAGCAGCTGGAGGTCAGTTAGGGCTGGAAACCACTTAAAACAGCTCAGCTGTGATAAAAAAAAGGTGTATATGGGGAGGGAATTAACAGACCCTATCTTTAAATACTGAAATATCATTCTGGAGAATGATGAAGTATCAATTGATAAGGATTTCAGAATGATCTCCTCAAAAATTTGTTGCCAAATCAGGAGATGGTGAGGTTCCTTACATGTGCTGTATCAATAGGTTTCCTTAATCAGTTTATATTAAAGTTAAATAGAGGAACTGAGATACTATTATGTTTGCATAGAAGAGGGTGCATACCTGCAAAACCTACAGGTTTTTAACCTGTACTTCCCACGTCTCAAAAAAATCCAATATTAACCTACCACAGACATGCACTTTTCAATTCTTTTATTTAATCAGGCCCCTTTCTACTTTCTTCTTTTTCACACGTATATTATAAAATACGTATTTTGATTTCAGAAGCAATAAACATGTTTCTACCTCCACTGAATTTCAGAAATGAGTCTAACACTCACCTTACTGGATTCAGAAAGAATTTAAAATTTAGCATAAAAGACTTTCCCATCTGAAGTCAAATCCATGAACTTCCAAGACTAGCACCACGTCAGGTACTGATTAGCAACACAAGCTTCAAATCTACATATAGTTTCATTCCATTCTGATTATACATAAAGATGACCTTAGGAAGCTTTATACTAACCCAGAATAGGTTAGCTAATTTCTCTCTCAATTTTAAGTATTTAATATACGTGAATAACTGAAGACTGTTCTGAATCTTAACAAATTCTTTCTTAATAATCTCAGTGGTACAAAGCTCAATTACTGGATAAATCTTACCACTTTCTACACTTATTGTCATGGGTTTTTTTCTTTCTTGTTCTCCTTCCACAGCATATCAAAACATACATGCTTAGTACTACTGATCTTTATCCCTCTCATCATCCTTTCATATAATCCTGAATTTCCTAGATCTCTCAAGAGTGCTCAAATATGCAAATTTTTTTTTAATTGGCCTCTTTCAGGATATTTACTCATTTCTGCTATAATTCTTTTCAGCAAAAATAAAATACATAATTATGTGTGGTTATCTTGCAAATTAATATGTAACATAGTAAAATCATGTCTTTAGTACTATTCTGCACCTCTAAGTATGGTCCAGCATTACAAGACTTCCATTCAGTTTCTGTAGTGTGGCTCCTCTTCCCTATACAGTTGCATCAGGCATGAGAAAAACATCCAGCAGAAGCAGTACCAAAGCTATAAACACTGTTTCCTTCATGGCCTTTGACGCAGATAAATGTGGGGTAACGCAGGAAAACATCAAAGCAGCCGCAAGAGCACACTGCACACTAACAACCCCAGACAGATTACATTTACTTGAGTAACTCTCCAGCTGATCTAAACTGCTCCACAACAGCAGCTCTAAAGTAATCCCTCAATTCTATTCGTTTGAAGAGGAATAAATTGTGCGCATTTATGTCAGTTAAATTCTGTTCATCTAGAAGTATTACCACATGATTTTTGTCAACTAGTTTAACAAATATTCAAAAAAAATAATTCTGTTGTGGAGTTGTCATAACCACTTTAACACTTTTAAAGAGAGATATCAGCTTATTGCTCTGCTGTTTAAAAAATTTGATAAGTTATTTCCAGTTTTGGTCCATACCATAACCATAGTTGTTTTATCAATCGCTTTATTCAATGTTTCTATGTGTTAATTTCAGTACATGAAGAATTAAATTATTCCTACAGTCCTCTCACTGCAAAAAAGCAAGCACACAAACCCCCCACATCCTAGTACATACCTTTATTCTGTGAAATCGAACAATATCTCCAACTTTGTAAATTTTTGGTAGGGAATCCAGATTTCCATTAAAAAGAGTGCATGTTAACTTCACATTTGATGGGTCCACAAGTGTTACAACTGAGCAATAATCTGTAAAATATAAAAATGTTTGAATGAATAATAGGCATTACGGAGTTATTAATACACAGATATTAAACTTGGGATGAACAACCATATGGCTAATTTTTTTCTGCTATGGTCTGCGTAACTCTTCCAAAGTCGATTTAGTTACAGTAGCATAACAACTGAAGTGTGGCCCATTTTGCCAATAATTAGCCCAAATAACTGAAAATGAAATGGGTGATTAAGCACACGTCTGTGAGCCAGGAACACACAAAATTTCTTCCTCTGTCTGCAACAAGCATGCTATTTTTTCAGGTTTCAATTACTTCCTCTATAAAACGGGGAGCATGTATACTATCTTGTACAATCCTTTTCTAAGATTTATTTTTGCACTGTCTTCTGAAGAGGTAATGAATTCTACAAGTTCTAAAAGGAAATTAAAGCATAAATTACCTGTCTTTCACTTCACCAAAATATGCAAGATATATACTGCAAGGATACAGTCACAGTGGTAGTTTGAAAGTATACTAAGAATCTGAAATGTGCCCTTTTAAAGTTAAACTTCAGGAATAGAATTTCAGTTCTATTAATGACCTAAAAAGTAAACTCAAAACAAGACACAAATATGACAGAGCAAACCAGCCCAGAATAGAGCAGTATTGCAGATAACATAAACGAAACCTGTATTTTCCATTTCAGCTTACAGAAGTACGTGTGCTCAGATATCTTACCAACATAAAATGGAGTGAGAGTAGCCTTGCTCTTTCACAGCAAGGGAGCCCGAGAACCTGCCTGAGAACTTTTCAAGTACCCAATATCAACTTGGCTGTATGTTTAGAACCTCAAACATCTGCATATCTTGTCCTAGTTGCTTTTAATCAAGAAGACAGAGTGCTTTTGTTTTGGATGCTTATTATGCTAGCATTTACTGAAACTTACACTTCAGGGCCAAATTACAACTTTTTCAGCAGATCAGTAGAGCACTGACATCATAACCTATTATTTTTACTTTGATGACAACCTTGATACATTTATGTACACAATTTGGCTTTCAGAAAGAGTTAGCAAGATGCTTAAGTAAAACCACAATTTTTAGGCATTAAATTAACAGTACTCAATGATTTACAATTTACAATTTCTGAAGTTTGAACTCTTGCAATGGTGAATTCTCTGTTGGTTTTCCATTTGAGCACACCATTCTTAAATGTCAGAATGAGAAAGCACAAACCGAGTATTACTAAGAGAGTGGCGACAAATTCTAAATCAAATAATTTTGTACTTTTCCACACTGGTATAACACTGATTTACTATTTCTCTTAGCATTCTTCTGTACTCTGAAAAGAGTGGATATATCTAAACTGTTTGCAGCGCGCACAGTGCTTTCAGACTGGAATCATGAATGAAATGATTCTGCTATTATTCACTCTGACTAAAAATGTGTAAATCACTAGATCTGAATTACCCAAAATGCTTGGGCAACTCTCCAATGTTCTAATGCCATCTACTTTAACTCACATTGTTGTTTTCACAATCCTGTTTTAAGAACATAAATTTTCATTGTAAAAGTTAGTTTATTCATACTGCTGACCTGCATATAAAATGCAGACATACCTTCTAGGAAACAGGAACAGTTCCTCCATGTACAGAACTCATTTACTCCTGCTATAATCTTATTATTGTGACCCCCCATTTAAACTAAAAGTTCTTTGCCAACTTTTATGTCGCATTTTGGTAACAGCCAACAACAGAATCTCAACACTGTAAAAAGAAAGTAATTGTAACTCTTAGAAACAGACTTGCATGAAGACTTACATCCATTCTCTTGAGATACCAAGAATGGGAATGCTGTTCAAGATATAAAACTCTCTAAACAACGTAAGACACAAAGGCATGATCATAATTCAGCAGGCATCAAGTCAATAGTAAAGAAGCAAAATTAACAAACAACGAATAAACCTATTTATGAATTCTATTGCTGATATTCGAACAAACTATAGAAACTGACTATATAAAACCGAAATTTGAAACAACTGAGCAGAAGCTTCTTGTTTGACAGTGCGAGCTTTCTCAACTTGTATAGTGGTGAAATTAAACACTGGAAGACTATAAATGAAGTTCAAGGTAGAAGCGACTGTGCCTTTTGGGTAAGCCCACGCCACAGCAGATATGCCCACAAAAGAACTGAGGCCTATGGAGAAACCCACATTGGAGCAGAGGATGCCACTAAGAATAGAATTCTTATCTCTTGCACTCAGAAGTTGCTAAGCATCATTCTTTTGCACACTCCCACCAAAGGCACAAGGTCAAGTGTCATATAGCACCTATTCTGACATTCTATGCTAGGACAAGCAGACATGAATAAAGACTAGTCAGTGGCTGACAAAACTGCAAGTATTTACTCCCGTAATCCAAAGATGGATTGTGGTATTTCTTTGTGTAGGAATTCTAGAGGCTAACTTAGCAGGTCAGCTGCAAAGCAGTATGAGCAAAATGAGCAATTAAGAAGAAAAAAATGTATGGTTCATAGATTTACAGTCCTTTGAGGATACAGGATAACATGTTACAGTGCATTGATATAATCCAACCTAGGAATCAAGAGTGAAATAACAAAAACATTCCACATTAAAATTGTGGTTACTTGTTGATGCTGTGATTATATAACCTAGTCAACTTCACACATGTGCAGCTGCCTATTTAAAGGGGGAAAGTTAACACACTCCCTCCATTTTCTGTGCAATTGGCATACTCAAAAGACTGATAATCATCCTACTCAAAGTAGTATAAAAGGTTATACTTGCTTTATATCGTCAGGGAACACCTTCTACATAGGTTCTGTCTCAGTGATTTTAGACTTCCATTCTTAACTATCACCTCAAAACATCACTTCTACAATAAACCTAATTAAATAGAGCTCTTCAAGAACAAAGCAGAGAGACTGATTTTCTTTAAAGAAATCCTGATCCAGCAAATCCTCTTTGAAGGTTAAAAATAAAAAGCCACTTGTCTTTCCTTCTCCAGCTGCAATGTGAAAATTGCTTTCTGCTTTCCGTAGCAGCATTATAGTTCAGTGATTGAATTAACTTTTCTGCACAAATAGTAAGAGTCAAACTCTAAACAGAACTGCTAATTTTAAATAATGTCCCAGTATTATAGGAAACGATATAATAAATGTCATTGTTCAAACTTTTGATTTTTCACAATATACTTTTGCGTGAAGCAAAATTCCTCAGTTACTAAGCCAATAAAAAAATAAAATAAAATAATGAGAGTTTACATATTGGAGTCAATTTTCCTTAACTAGATAAATTTACTCCAGTGATTAACTATTCTGAAAGAAGGGAAATTTTACCACTGGTAATTTTTACTTGTAATAATCTGGCTTAAAAATATGACACAATGGACGCACAGTTCAGCAAATTTATATCCTATAAAAGAAAGTTTTTACTTTCATACTAGATTAACTCAGTAAAAGCATTGGTTTTAGGCTGATACAACATAGAACTCCAAACTGCACTTATGGGGTTTTTTTAATCTACTTAATTATTATGAAGAGGTATTCTCACTCAGGCTTAACATCATGTGAGGGACCACCAGCAATGGACAGCTATCTGTAAGGATGCCTGTAACACCTCAGAACTGGTGTCCATGAAAACAACAAGGAGAGAGAAGCGATGCTTGGTTTAAATGGAAGTACAGAGTGATGCACCTATCTGATATGCTTCTTGTATCCTTTCAGACTAGTCCTTACTGTTCTTTAAAAATACAATTACTTTAACTTGTTACTTAAGTTTTTTATTTCATCTCATAAAAACCCCACAACTATTTGGTGAAGCAGCTTTTTGGAAAAGAAATTTATGCAACAAAAGTAATTCATTACTATTGCAAGGACTGTCTTAAAATCAATAAAATTCAAGTCAAGATCAGTAGAAGGCTACATTAACTACAGGGACAACGCTGATCTCCAAGCTTCTAGGCTCCCACTTTACATAGTTTGACATATGAATGTTTTGTAGCCCTGTAACAGTCATTTAAAAGCTAATATTTCCTCCACTGTCATCATGGTTTAGGTTCATTCTTCACATTATAGCTCTCTTTTTACAAATGCCATAGCATTTCCACTCTTCTATGGACTGTTAGGTCACTCATTACATGCTCAGAAAGTCAGCATCTCTCCACAGTGTACAGATATATTAAAAAAACAAACAAAAAACCCCAACCCCACAGCTTCACTTACAAATTTATTTTTCAGTCATTGTAAGAAAAACAGATTTGCTACAAAAGCTTTCCAGCTTAGTAGTTACTGATGTCGTAGAAAGACATTTAGTACTTACTGATTAAACACTTACTTTAGTTTTACTGAGGACTTCAGCAGTTCCTAACAAATATGCTTGTATAAATTTTTAAGGTAGAAAGCATCAATCTAATTACAAATCTCCTTTTGGGCAATCACATATGTATTCCTGACTAACATTTAACTGGAAAACCCACTATCCTGAATCAATAACTTCCCCTTGCAAAGAGATAAAAAGGTTTTTGGCAATGTAGTTGGCAATGAGGGACTCTAATTAGAGATTGCCTTCTGTTTCTTGTATTTCAATACACACAAAAAAAGAGAGATTATTGTAGCAAATTATTCTCTCTTCAAAACTACACCAAACATTAATACTGTTTTCAAGAATTACCGACGCCATTCAATACACAAGTGTCTTTGTACTAAAACCACGCAGTTGAACCAGCTAACTTACCAAATATGTTCAAAAAATACAGGAAGAAAAATAACACAAATGTACACACACTCCTATGTGTGTGTGTATATATACGTACATACACACACAGATATTGCACAAGCCCAGAAAAAAACCTCTAAAGAATCAAACTGAAGATGTTTTAGTACTGCTTGTTATTTCTAAAATGGTGAATACACTTAAGAGATACAAACATTCAGTAACTACCAGAAGCATCTGGCTAAACAGATGCTCTAATGCCATCATTTGTAAATTGCAGATTAAAGTAACTGTCTTGAGATTTCTTTCTATTAACTATTTATTCAACTGTTTAATTTTTCATTTCCTCTTTAAAATTATTTTAACTTTTATTTATCTGCAATATTAGATGATAGGAAACAGCAATTATTTAAAAAAGAAACACATACAAACCACTGTGAACAGAAGGGAAAAGAACATTACTCTCATCTTTAGGCTTCAGAAATGAAATCATTATCTTTACCTCTGCAACAGTTTTTATTCTGTTCTGCAAAATTTAAATGCATCCTCATATTTTGGTTTGGAAAAAAACAAAACAGAACACAATACTTTAAGAACAAAGCTACTGCAGATTTAACTCTGAGTCTACTTCCTCACAAATAGACCATCAGATGCCACAACAGTCTGTGATTGGTTTGTTTTGCACTGTAACATTGGTTTACTATTACTTACTAAAAATTGGCTATTTTAATTGAAGTTGCCCACATGCTATAGTTTGAAGTAATGTTTTTTCAGCTACATAGTTTTAAACAAATTCTGGGCTAAGAATGTTAATGAACTTGGCTCAAGATCAAATAAAAATTGAAAATAAAAATAAAATGTAGAGCTTCAAAATACCTTTAAGAATCTGATCGATGGTACTTAAGCTGTAATTTGGGCATGCAGAACTGCTGACCTGGAACTGTTCAAGGTTTTTAGAAGCGTACTTTCTGAAAATGCTACCCTTTATTAATTTTGGATACTAAGAAGTATTTCGTAAAAATAAAATAGTTACCATCCACATGCATGTCTAGGTAGGCTAAAATGAGACTTTAATTCAACATGTGACATATGAATATACTGCATATATCTAAGAGAACAAGCTAAGCAGAGGTTTCCCCAGGAAAATAGGACATTACTCTTATGGCTTATTGTTAATCAGCAGCAAGGATTCTTCTTGCCATAATTCTTTCCTGCATCAGAAAACATTAACTAATACCTGCAGGAAAAAAAACCAGAAAGAGTAGGGGAAGCAGTAGCATCACATTGTAATGTCCCAAAAGTTTCATGGGTCAGCACATAATCTCTCTAATTGGACACTACAAAAACAGAGGCTCTTTTTCTTTTATATTTACTGTTTTTGCTCAGGCTAAATACTTGCGATGTCCTTGGGCTTAAGGGAGGTAAGAGAGGAGAGAATCACCTTTTTATAAAAATTTAAAATATCTAAGACTCAAACTATCCGGGAAGGAAAGCTAGAATGTAATTTTGAACACTTCCAACAGACCTTCCAGCAGACAGAAACCCATCTGTCTGTTGTACCAAGCAGGACCTGAAATACTTCCTTGGACAGTTTTCAGAACACATAAAATTCTCATGTACAGACATTCCAAACTACACACCCTGAGCTGAAGCATGCTCAGTTAAAACAACTTTCTCTGGAATAAATAATAATTTATGATCATATTGAAAACTCATTTCATTCATCAGTGTTTTAACATTCATCTAATGCAATAATGGCAATCGAAATGATGAACATTTAATTATAGATTATATAAACTGACAAGGCTAAATTAGGTACCACTTGTTTTCAGTGGGAACACAGTGCAAAGCTTCAGCCTTAAGCTTTAATATATGTAAGAAGGAGCAATAGCTCGCATCTAGCGACATATCTATATAGTTATGATATAAAGACCCATATGGATTAAATACAGTGGCTCCACTGCCCATGCTTCCAGCAGGTAGCAGCTTAAAGCTATATGATTCTATTAACACAGTGTCAGAAAGAGAATTTATTAGTGTAGGATTGTGACAGATCTAATGAGACTACAGAATTTTCTGACAAAAGCCATTTCATGCCCTGGCAATTCAGAGCAATCACTCAGCATTTTGCACCCTCTCAAGCAGACATAACTCTCGATTGTGTAAAAAAAACCAAAAACCAACATTGACATATTTAACTGAGTAATGCAAATCAATTAAAACTGTTTTAGAGATTTTCATTATGAAGTAGCAAGTGAATCACAACTATCTTCATAAATAAGAAACTTTTCAAATTGTGTCCCTGATCTCCACTGATATTGTTGTGTTGTTTTTTTTTTAATATTCCCAACTGAAAATGTACGGGGAAGATACATTAGGAAGTTATTAATGACATCTAGGCAAGGACTAGTTGTTAAGTAAATCATCATTTTCCCTATTACATTTCTACTACTTATGAAACTGAAGTGATTAACTTGTCAAATAACGGGACAAATGACAAATCTAGATCATGTGATCCTTCAAGAACTGCCCTTCCATGATTTACTCAAAGTAGTACTTTCTACATTTGATTAATTTCCTTCTTACCCTTTTTGTTGTCAGCAGTGTGAATAAAGGAAACAAAACCTTTAAAAGATTTGTGGGGTTTGTTTTGTTTGTTTCTTTGCTTTTAAGCCTGATTTTTGAACCTACAGTATTTTTCAAGAGGAAAGTACCTCCATTTACCACTGGCAATACTCTGAATTATTACAGATAAAGCTAATCTTTTCAGTTCCTTATAAACATGGCTAAGAAATCTATTACAATTGCAGGCTGAGAATACTAGTGAGAGCCCAACTTTTCAAATAAATATATATATATGTATTCTATATATCTATATACTATATAGACATTGTAAGACTGATAGCATTAACAGGTCTAGCATAAGCAAACAATCACCAGACACCACCACAAAATGAAGGTTTTGAGAAGCTCGCTACAGTGACAGAGAGATGTTGTTTTGACAGCTTGTGCAGAAAATAACAAATAGATAAAATCAATATTGAAGTAATTTACAATCTTTTACATTAAAACCGGAATACTGTTCTCTGCTCTGTACAGGTCTAGACTATACTTGCACCTTCACAATGAGGTCTTTTACAGATTTTGGTGGCACACCAAGTATGAAAGAATATCAGTGATGATATCTCCCACCCAAAGGAAGTGTTTTGTAAACCTTTTAATTTGGTCTTTCCATTTGAGAAAGCATAAAGACTATGTGTTATTATTGTTGTTCTTTTTAAGCTAAAGAGATTTTTCATTCCCCTGAGATAAGTATCTTCAAAGGAAACTTGTTTCTCAAGATCCCTTCTCCAGATTTATCCTCATTGTATTATAACCCAAAGAACAGGAAAGTCTGAAAAACCTGGAGAGTCCCAGTATGTGTGCTGGGTTGACCTTGGCTGGCTGCCAGGTGCCCACCCAGCCGCTCTCTCACTCCCCCTCAACAGGACAGGGGAGAAAATAAGGTGGAAAAGCTCCTGGGTTGAGAAAAAGACAGGGAGATCACTTACCAGTTACCATCACAGGGAAAACAGACTCGACTTGGGGAAGATTAATTTAATTTATTGCCAATCAAAATAGGGTAGAATGGTGAGAAACAAAGACTAAAACACCTTTCCCCCTCCCTCCTTTTTCCCAGGCTCAGCTTCACATCTTCATTCCCAACATCTCTACCTCCCCTCTTCTTCCCTCAAGCAGTGCAGGGGGGATGAGGAATGGAGGAGTGCGTAACAGCTCCTCTTCTCTCCTTCCCACACTTTTTTCCTGCTCCAGCATAGGTCCTTCCATGGGCTGCAGTCCTTTGGGATAACCTTGCTCAAATGTGAGTCCTCCACGGGGTGCAGTGTAGATCAATCTGCTCATTCGAGGTCTCTTCCCCAGGCTGCAGGGGAATCTCTGCTCCAGCACCTGGACCACCTCCTCCCCTCTGGCTTCTCTGACCTTGGTGTCACAGGGTTGTTTCTCACACTTTTATTTCCTTGCTCCTCACTGCCATGCAGTGTTTTGCCCTTTCTTAACTTTGTTTTCCCGGTGGCGCCGCCACCTTGGCCGAGGGGCTCAGCCGTGCCCTGCAGTGGGTGGGCTGGAGCCGGCTGTAACCGGCTGTGTCCGGCACAGGGCAGCCCCGGCCTCTCCTCACAGAGGCCGTCCCCGTAGTCCCTCCATTGCCAGTGCCTGGGCACCTGCACCCAGCACAGCTTTTCCCATTTTTGATCCATTTTCATGCCTGGCAGGCCCAAATCCTTCTCCTTAAGCCCCCAGCAACCTAACACCACCCATTCACTACCATCTGGGAATCTATCTCCAAACTTTGAAGAGCTCCCTCTGGAGTCTTTCTTTAAATTAATACTTTTAAAATATTAAGTATTATTTTAAAGTATTAACTGTAGCTAAATCACATGACAGTTCCGTAAGTATTCAGCTCTGGGGCAGAATAATTTTTATTACTATTACTTCTAAGCTAGCAGTATAACTTGATTTGCTATACACACAACAAACATGCATACACTTAATTTAGTATTTTATGAAGGTTTGCATTTCTAATTAGATGCCAGAACACTTTTCTGTTTCCAGTCTAAATGCACTGAGTTCCTGCAGATACTTTCACTTACCATTACTCTTCATTTACATCTAGGAATATCAGTTGTGTTGCAACACTCATAATGTAAAACAATTGGAATTTGTACTTTTCCACTTTTACTGGGCTACAGTATTATCAAAACCCAATTATTTTCTGAAAAAACAGTGACATCCAACTTTTCCACAGCTTTCTCTAACAACTACCATTTTCTTTTTCCTATATAAAACAATCAAAACAATATTTCATCTTAAAGATTTGCAGTTTACTGTTTAGCAAAATAACTTCAGTATATCAATGACTATGTAGAATATGTTAATATTCATATTAATTTAGTCTTAAGAGGAAAAAACCAAACATGCACTATATGTGCTATAAAACAGATGGACCTTTACTGGCTCAGTTCCCAACTTAACAACTACATCTATTTTAAATGTTAACATTTAAATTAGATTATCCCATATTCTTCAGACTTGTTTTTCATTACGTTTCAGAGTTATTTTGGGGAACACTACTGCCTTCTCAACATTGAGTTAGAATATAGAGCAGAAAGGTTTTCTAGGAGCAAGCCTTGTCACCTGCTGTAATAAACACCAATGGGAATACATTTCCACAACTAACTGTACGGGAAGCACAGAACTGCTCTCCTGCAGACACCAGGGCTAGTGCTGCAGATAAATTGTTTCTTCTTGTTGACTTGTCAACAGTATGTAAAATGCTGCTGAATTCCCAAAAGCTATTAATTAGATTGTGGACCCAGTTAATCTAATATATTCTTGAAAAATGCTATGTTGCTCTGCATAACTTTACTATGACTGCTGACAGGGACGGTGGCTGCCTTTAGTACAGCTGACACTTAGTGTACGATAGCCCAGAGTAGCACACGCGCGTCTTGTCTTTTCTGTGGGCAAGTATTAAACCACACTTTAGCTACGTTACAGTGAAGCCACACTTCAGCTACAAGCGAGAGCAAAAGTTTCCTGTCAATAGGGTCTTTCATACCAGTAAATCTGTTTATCTAGAAGAATACTACATGCACCAAATGGAAGTACTTAAGCATGCCCACAATACAGATTCCATCAGTACAGTTCAGCTGAACGTACTGAAACTGGCATACACACATTTGCACAGACCTCCTAGGTGCTCCTCCCACTCGTACACTTTAAACCGATTCAAAGGCTGAAGATTGCTTGGTCTTCAAAAACTGAAGCCACTAGTTGAACCTTAGTTGGACTTGGAGCTTTTTTTGGGTATGCCACCATGTTTGCACAGCTTTCGGCTATTTCACTTATGTTTCAAGCTACCGAACTGTAAGCAAACCTCATTCTGGAAGCCATGGTACTGCAGGTATAGCACTGTGCTCTCACAAAGGCATCTACTGCCTTATCTTGAGTGCATCACCTTCAGATTGCTGCTGGCAGTTTTTGAGCAAGTAAGATCGCACAGATCTGTTTGCAAAATGGTTTACAGACAAGCCACTAACTCTTGGTTCTGATTTAATGCTCATTCTTGAATTTCTGTATTTAGAAGCCAAACTCACAGCTACTGACATTATTCAAGAAACTTGCATGCATAATTAAGACCATAAAAATCAACAGTCACCATCATAATCTATTCTTTTTTGTTCAATTAGAAATACATTTAGAAGGGAAAAAACCCCAATTTTAAAATGCACAATAAATTTCTAATAAGCAGAAAATACTTTGATTAATTCTGAATCAAATAAGAAATTCTACTGCTTAATTGAATTCAGCAGGGCTATCACCTAGCTGTGTACTCACTGAGCACCTAGTGAAATGGTACAATCTCCTAGCAAAACTAGCACAATCAGTAACCGTTCACCTCAGAGAGAAAAAATGACTCAGTTGTTGCACAGCTTCTACAAGTAACAAATATGCTGGCACTGCATTTATAGCATATCATAACACTTACTGTCAAAATCTCAAGGAAGAATTGCACATAGTTACAAAACAATCCTTTCCCACAAGGACAGGTGCAGGGCTTTTGTAGTTCTTTTTTTGTACAGGTCCTTTTCCCTGTTTCGTACTGATAGTATCAGCTTGATAAATACTTTCTTCATTTGCTATCTCCACCAATCTGCCTAAACTGACTCTGATACCACATATCTATTTGTTGTTCTGTTTCCTTGATGTTAGCTGAGAACCATGGTCAAAGGATCACCTGAATTTGTTGTTCTGGGTGATTTTTAACAGCAGTTCTCTTTAGAGGAGGAGATTTTAAATCTCTTGAATATAGTACATACCAGTTCCTTTGCTTACATATGGAGGCTTGAAGAATTTCACAATGCCATACAAATTCACTATAGTTCCATCTTTAAGACGATTCAGAGGAGTATACACATATTTTGGTGCAACAGACTGGAAAGGCATGATAAAATTAGGGAAGAGAAGAAAAAGTTATTCAAACATTCACCCAGAATTTCATCTTTTAACACCATCCACCCTCAGATATGCTTCATTTCATCTTAAAAAAAATAACCGTTACCTATTTCTTTCTATCTTATTCACTTTAGACTCTTTAAAGATAAAAATATATATATAAGTTCACAGGCAATAAAGCACACAAGACTTATATCCATTTCTTTTTGTGATTGCCTCTTCCTTGCAATAAACTAACCAGTCAGTTCAAGTAAGTTTCAATACGTGAAATAGGTGAGTAAAAGTCATTATAATAAGAATGATGGATAGTAATTTTTTACTGATTGATTTTAACATGTCCATCCAAAGGGCTTTTTAAAGCACATACATAAATAATTTTGTAATTCTTACTGGCAGTGTCACCAGACAGAATCATTGTCTTGGGGAAGGGGGCCTCTCACAGCCATTGTGTAAGTCTTCCTATTAAAATAGCACACTTGATAGAGGATTAAAGAAATTACTGACTACTTTATACTATTTAAGGACTACTCTCATCTTAAGGTTACATTATATGCTGATTCGTCTCCTTTAAAGAATAAAGTTCTGCCAAACTGACTGAAACTGAAGTTTTCAATTACTGTATTGGGGGAAAAAAATGAAACTCTTCTTAAAATTAACATGAAGCCAACCTGTATCATCTTCAGTACTAAATCTGTAACCTTATGATAAAGAAAATAAAATTTCATACACCAATTTCTATGCCTTTAATATGCTATTTCCTGTAGAATTTGAATTTAGACACATAAAGGCTTGTTCCAAATGATAATCAAAAGAAATGTTAAAACCACTATATGAAGTCTGATTTCACATCAAAGGAAGATTCATATTTCCATTTTTTTAAAGCACAAGCATACGATCTTCTTTAGAATGGAAGTTACCTTTCTAGTTCATATTTCCTAAACATGCAGCCTATTTTGAGATCGAGATAGGAACTATACTGCAAGTATAGGAAAAAATACTACTTTTTCATATTTTATTTTGTTTTCCAGGCATATTATTTGCAAAATTAAGAGCTAAACAAATGACTGCTGGGATGAGAGTATGGAATTAAAATAAACAGGAAAGAAAAAGAATTCCATACATTCTTATTTATATGCAGTTAGTCTCATGTGGTTTAAAAACATCCCAAATATAAACTCACCACAGATGCAGTTTCTGAAGCAGCAGTTGTTCTTGGTGTAATATAAATCTGAAGAGAAAAAAACAGCAAACTCTCTGATTACAAAATTGAAGGCACTGCAAATATAACAAGATTTGGTAACACTAAAGCAAATATAATGCTATAAGCAAATACAAAACAGCTCCATAGACACTTTTGCTAAGGTCAAATTTCTGCACTCAACAAGTAGAAATT
Organism: Phoenicopterus ruber ruber; assembly: GCA_009819775.1. Taxonomy (NCBI): domain Eukaryota; kingdom Metazoa; phylum Chordata; class Aves; order Phoenicopteriformes; family Phoenicopteridae; genus Phoenicopterus; species Phoenicopterus ruber. The sequence continues at coordinate 24,699,266 of CM020215.1, read as the reverse complement.
TACCTGGGAGGACTGAGATAATTTGGGTCTTGCGTAGGCAGGGGTATTATAAAATTGTATGCACACACACACACAAATGTGTCCTGATTGTTTCCTGATGGACATGCTAAAATAATCTCTAGTACTTCAGATTCTATTTTATTGTTTTTTCAATTTTAATGTTGATATATGGGGAAAAAAAAAAAAATAAAAAGGGGCAAAAAAAGGTGGGTACCCACGTACATAAATGGCCGATCCAGATTCTTCAGACACCTCCAGGTGGCAACCATGTCTACCATCCTCTTTCGCTGTAGGTGATTTTGCCAACTTAAATCCTGCAACTACGAAGGTGTCCTATGGGGACAGGGTGATAAACAGATGATTACGTAGGCTGTATCACATACTCTATTTTAAGAGTATGTGATCTGAAATTTCACCCTAAAGTCTCAAGACATTCAAGAAACAAAAATCCTGAACAAATTCTAAACACTGCCTTTAAGTTTATTTAGTTCTTCTACCCACGGAATTCGTATTTCCAACCAATGCCAGCAAGCATTTTTTTCCAAATTCCACTAAAATTTTCACACTCTTGATGCTACTGTGGACTGAGTGCTAATTTTGACAAGGGCTAGAGGGGAAGAGCCACAGTGAAAAAAGCAAAAGAACCATTCCCATTCGAATATACTGAAAATCAACTCCTTTCTGGGTAAGTTTAACAAAGGTAGAAAAGGAGTCACAGATCAGATCAGCAGTGACAAAACACTCTTCTCTCAGAGCTTATTTCTTATTGAGTTACAGTTGCACTTTGAAGAGACTCTCCTTGTAGATATTTTCTGTTTTGGGTGGACATCTTCCAATTTCTTCCTTAAGGGTCAAATAGGTAGGTCAATCAATAGGTAGGTTTCTGGGTGCAAAAGAGACATTACAAACTTCTCTGGCATCACTCCTGAGATTCTGGCACACGATGTAATTGCATTTGCAACTGCACTTTCACTTTGGTACAAAGTTCCTCAGACACCACAAAGCAAACGAGAAAAGGATGATTTAAAGGGTAAATGATTTAAGTCCCTGAAGCAGCTCACCTTTTTAGTAACAACCTTACCAAAAAAAAAAAAAAAAAAAAAGGAGAAGATAGAAATTACATTGAGGAAATAGAGATGATAAGAAAGGTATCTGACCAAACATAGATAATGCTGGGAACTCCAATACAATGTAAAGCTCCTTTATAGTCAGCTCCTTTGGTACCAGTATACCGGGGCTGTACCAGTATGATCCATTCCAATAAGCATATTAGACTCAGAACCCTATTTCTATTCAACCTTCTACCAAAAGTACTTCCATAAGCTTTTACTGAATGACTTTTGTTCATGTGTTTATTTGATTACAACAAATAAAAGAGTCTTCTGATTAAAGTTGACAGTTTTAGCCAAATATTGCACTATGATGGCTCTTCTTTGCTATTTCAGCAATCTGACAATGCTACTCTAAATGATTTAAGATCCAAAATCTTAATGTTTTGTGCAAGAAAAAGAAAGGTTGTTAGCTTAAGTAACAGTGATATATTTAGTTATTAAAGGATTTGCCAAAAAAAAAATTACTGCAGAAACCATCAGTTCAATCAGACAGTTTAATACACAATGAAACTACTTAGGGCACTTAGCATTTTCAGGTAGCGCTATAAATGGGAATACAATGTATATTTTGACTAAAAGATAATATGTAAGTCACCTAAGTGTAAGCCATACTCAGAGCTAAGTAAATTAAACGGGTCAAAACACTTAGACAACTCAACATTCCTTGCACCTGGAAACACACCACCCTGCTAACACACATTAAAGTTGTTTCATTCTTTCCAGATACAAACACACAAAACACAAGCTTCAGGTAACTCAGCAATTTTGCTGAAACCAGGTGTTAGCATGTGTCTTTCCTTTCACCGTTGCTGATGCTACCCATGGTGTTCCTTCAACAGTGGAATCAACCTTCAGCTAAAAAGCTATGCCCTGCTATATATTATTCCCATTTCAGCATTTTATTAGATTGCAGGCTACACAAGATTCTGGGACTTGGTTGCTGAGTCAGGCAGGATTGGAGCTCTATACAGCTGACTTGACTTGTTCTCCTGTGTCAGAAGGAACTTTAGAATTACACAGACTCAAGCGTTTACACAGGTTGATAATAAATAGAAACTTTTTTGTGAATAGTATCAGATCACTGGTGGTTACTTATGACGTTATATAATACGCAGTGTGTAACCTGACATTCAAAAAACACCTGTGATAAGACTGTGCAATTTCAATGAGGAAAAAGACAGCACTATCCTCAAAATCTAGCTTTACAGGTAAAAAGAACAGTTATATTCTCAGATTTGTTATAAATTCATGGCCAACTTTGACAGGTTGTGACTTGCAGTTTCTAAACATGTAAAAAATTTACATAAGGTTTGCACAGTACTTTGAAGTTTAATGCTATATTAGTTTCAAGACAGGGTAGTTTCCATTTCACCTGTAGCTAAGAGTAATTATCAGAAGTCTCTTATAATCGCCTTGGGAATCAAAGCCATTTACATAAATCGGTGGATTTTCATGACAAAAGAAGAGTATTATATTGCATATATATACAAACTATAAGATTCAACCAATATTTTTAAACAGCAAAAAGAAATCCTATTCCCCTCATTCAAAAGAAGCGAGAAACAGAACAAAGAATATTCTCCCTGATGGTTATTCCGTTACAGAACCAGAAGACTCAGCAAACAAGAACAACATGATTATTCATGGTTTTGGGAATAGCCTGCTCCTCCCCTCCCCCAGACTAATTAATTAAAGCTGTTACAGCATAGGAAGTATGATATGGAAATCTAAAAAAATGCAAAGTTTGAAATGCTAAGCAGCAAACAAAAAGTACTGGACCTTACTGAAGTAATTCTTAATGGCTAAAACTTTGTGGGTTTTTTAAATTAAATCTATTTCATAACTATCAATTGCAACTCCGCTAGTTTCGGAAATCATTCTGTTCCCTCAGACTCAGATTCTGCCAAAGTTAAAATCTCATTTGAGACGTGTGGAAAGTACCGTGAAGATTCAGTTCACTGGGGAAGACTGAACACTGGTTTCAGTGCACTCTGGCTGTCTAAGGGCAGCTGCCTGGCGGTTGTGGTTTCCTACTCAGCTCTTGAGTACTGATCTTTCTATCTTCTAATTGCTTCTCAGGGCAAGATTTGTATTTTTATCAGGACAATAAAACTGATTTGTTCTTTAAATTTAAATTATTCTGTAGCTTGTATATTTAGCAATTAGTTCAGGAACTTCTCACTGTCAAAATTCTGTGGAATCAAGAAATTTGTATAAAGACTGTCACTCTTATTTTATACATACCTGACAGTTGTAAAAGATTTTTCTTCCCTAAACAGACTGAAACTGATTTTGCTGATCTTCAAGGCATGTTTCTCTCTTAGCATGGCATAGGACAAACATTTAAGACAAGGCTTTGATTCACAGCAGAATCCAATGTAAAACTGAATACCGTCTGACCTGCACACCTTACCACCCAGCCCAAGCCCCTCCATGTGTTCCCTCAAGCTCACACATATCAAAGGGCTGAAAAGGGCCATGCATCAACTTCAAGGTCAAATTAATAGCACAATCTCTAAATGGGTTCTACTAAAAGTATCTAAGTAATTTTTAATCCTTATGGCTAAATTCATTTGAAAGAATTCTGTCTGTGAAATCCTTAATTCACAGTCACTAGGTGTTACTGACTTTCATTCACATAACCTGTGCTGTTTGGAGGAGAGATACTAGATGCAAGTAGAGGAAGATGCCCTATAGAATTTTTTTTTTCTTTAATCCAGACTTCTATTTAATAGACTACACACTACAGATATGTATACTTCTCAAGACCTACCACTATGCTATCTGTCAGAGCAAGCACCTGTTGCTGGAAAATGTTTCTTAGACACAGTGGTTTCTTTGAAAACAAAGTTTTATCCCATTCAGTTCATGACACAAACTCAACTGTCTGCTGATGGAAGCCACATGGTAAATGATGCCAGAAAAAATCCTCAAAGTACAAGGAATCACATTGCTAAACAAGACTTTTGAAGTATTTTACAGATTCATTAAAATATAGTCAGCATTTTTTAATATTTTGGCTCACAAATTATGTGACTGGAAATAAGGCAAGGTAAGAATGACAAAGAGAGAGAAGGGTCTACAAAGATATATGCCAGCATCTTTCATTTCCACAGGAAGTTTTCACCTATGCATGATCCCGCAATTTGATTTTTTTTTTTAGATGCTGCACTAGGTCACAACTATAACTTCAAATAAATTTCTTCAACTATTCACTAAACAGTTATAAAATTCGTATTTTTTTAGCCTTGCTTTTTATAGAGATAAATTTCACTGTCATGTCAGTCTGTCCTACATGTTCTGTAACTTCCAAAGCTCACTATTGGCTTCAACTAAAATTTGAAGAGCGGTAAAAACCTCAAAACAGTTACATCTCTGTTGAAAAAAGAGAAACACTAAATACTTTCTTGGGCAAAATACGTTTTTTTTTACCCATTTGAAGGGGCAGCCAGCATATGTCACCTGCTGTTTGAGCACTGCCTACATGATAAAAGCAGTAATTAAACATTCAGTTCCTTCTCTCTAATCTATACATATTCATCAAATCTGTATTAATTCAGTCACATTAACAATACTGAAAACACAGAGATTCAAAAGTTTTCAGTGTCTGACTATTTATAAGCACATGATTATATAAAATCTATAATATAGGTCACTATACATTATATAAATGCCTCAGCTCTAATTACAGGTGTAATTCTTGAAATTAGCAGCTTCAGTCTCATATGTGTCATGAATTGATGCTTGCGTCTTTGAGGCTGATACAATTCAGGCTGTAAGCTACTATCCAGAAACAGCAAGATCACTTCGAAGGAATATAAATAGATCTTATAATGTGTACGTAGTTTTGAATTTTATTTCTTTTTAAAAAGCTTTTAGTGTAACTGCCTTTTAAATCAATTTAATTCTAAAATCTATCTTATCAAATGGCAACAGACATTCAAATTATCAACGTAAATGGATGACTTCTCTATCATCCATATTCATGATCCTTTACTTGCTAGGTAAACAGCATTGACAAAAATAATTGCTTTATTTCAATATTATTGTTAGAAAGAATTTACATAAGCAAATACTTTTTGTTTTTTTCTAATTCATATTTATAGATTTGAACTGACTGAATAGAAGATTTCTAATTTTGTTGATAGCTATACAAAAGCAAGATAAGAAGTCAACATACATCTGTGGAAAACAATTCTTAAAATAAGAAAAAAATAATATATATATATATATTACCCCATGGCGTATAACTTTTGCACAATCCTCTGCCATTTTTCCATATATTAAAATATTGATGCTGTTGATCCGTGAACAGGAGCTATCCGAATCTAGAGGAAAAAAAGCAGAAGCAATTCCAATCACCATACCTTCTCCAAAACAAAACAGCAATGGGAAGAGATTTCCAAAAGAAGTTAATCTACAGAGTCTAACACTTTTCATTCCAATTAATCTACAAATAGAAAATCCTTTCAAATAGTTATACAACTGCTTTTGTGTGCTAACTATAGGTCTATGAAGCAGAAGCCGGAAGCTGAGTGCCACGCGGTCACTCACTCGCCCCAACCCCTCCTGGTGGGATGGGGGAGAGAATTGGGGAAAAAGAAAGGCAAAACTTGTGGGTTAACAACAGCAGCAACAGTTTAACCAGACAGCAAAGGAAAAGAAAACAAGAAACCCCAACAATAACAACAACAGAGTGTACTTAGCGGTGCTTCCCAGTGCAGGTCCCTCCTGCCCTGAGCCCAATGCCCAGCCCGCTCGCCCAGCCAGCTCCCAAGCATCGATCTCCCGCTCTGGTCGTTCCCCTCTATATAATGAGGTCATCCCCCTCTATATAGTGAGCGTAACGGTCGCATGGTATAGAACAGACCCTGGCCAGCTTCTGGCGAAAATTAACCCTATCCCAGCTGCAACCAGGACATCTTCATAAGAGGATCTTTTAAAAATGTGTACACGTTGTACATCAGTGTACGTTAAACAGAAATGACGAAGATTTCCACTCGGACAATTCAGTGTATAGTGTCAGAGAGGAAATATTATCCAGTAACATTTGATTTTTTTACATTAACACAGATCATATATAGAACTATATAAACCAGAGATATTCCAGGACATAGACATATCAGCCTTCCAGGAGGACCGAAGCAGAAATTACGTTGTTATTTTAAAAGAGTTTTCTACCTTTTACTGTTTCAGAAACAACGCTAATGATTTAGATGCGCAAACCTATTTTTTGAGGCTGTGGAGAATGTGCAGAAACTCTCAGTCCTCCTGAACAGCCAGGTGAAATTAGCAAGATTCAAGGAAGATTTGCATCCCTCTCTGGGAACCCTGAAGCCAGCAGGGAAACTGACTCAGGTCCCATCAACTTCATTCACCTCTGCTAACACCAGTCACAAGCAGTACCACCAGGCAGGATCTGCACCCCCAGCCTGCTGTTCGGTCACAGTCACAGAATTGGTAAAATCAGGAAGGCTCAGAGGGAGCAAGTGATGATTCTCTAACCAGCATAAGGAAGGAGCTGAGAAGGAAATGGAAAGAAATTGAAAGTTCCTTGAATCCAACATAGGCTCCTGACTAATGACATCCTCCTCCTTCCTGGCTGGAGGGGTGATGAGCCTTGGACTTAAAAGGGAGATATTGGGTTTTAATATCATTTATTACATGATGAACAACTTAAGTCTTTCAATGTGTTAATGTATCTACTGATATTTGAATACCTGGGTAATCAGGTGAAATTCCATTTTTAACTGCGTAGATTAAAACAGAATGAAATACAAATATTTTGCTGCTAATCAACATACTGACCTACATTAAATGTGTGTTTACATAGTATATGCTATGTATATTATATGGTAACTATTAAATGTGTATTTTTCTTAGACCTTCTTTATGATGAACAGTGTAAAAATACACTATTAAAGCTGTACATACATCTAATACATTTTCAGAACAGTATTTTAAAAGATTCTGCAACAAGAAGTCTACTGAAATATAAAGACTATTGTTTTCATTAACTTACCTGGCATAAGTTTAAAATTATTTATTTTTGCAGAGAATGAACACTTCTAGAGAGTATTTTAAATATAATATTTTACTGAACATTAAAAAGTAGGTACTAGTGATGTAATAGCATGATGTCAAAAAAAGTGTCAAGAAGTTCAACAACACAAATTGAAAATGTATACTTAAATGTAGTACCTTGAAGAACAACCTTGAAAAAGTCTGTCCCATCTTCGAGTTTTGTTAGTGGGTAGGAAAGAATAACTATTCCCTAAAACAAACAACAAAAAAAATGTGAACTGAGAGTATACACCTCTAAGTTACTGAAACACTGATAACAGCTGAAATATCTGTAAGCTAAAAAAAGGCAGAATTGAAGTGATAAGTGCAAATTACCATCTGAATTCTTAAAAAAAAAAAAAACAACTGCTAATGACAGCATTGAAGAGCAATATTCTTGGGATGTAAATAAAGGAAATATTACATGTCAATACTACTTAGATGCTACTGACTAGATGATAAACTTAGACTAAACAATGAAATAGTAGCTATGGAAGTTTCTTTTACTAGTTACAATAATAGCACAAAGGCTACAAAACCTGAAAGGCAGCTAAAAAGGTACAGTAATCAACATCTTAAAAGATACAGCAATTTCTCAAAAAATATTGGCAAAGGATTACAACATAATTATCAAAACAAAAATCACAGTCAGGAGATAAAAGATGTATATGAAGATAAATTATCTTCTGTGAAAACAAAAAACTGTACAGCTGGGAGAACAGTATTACAAAGTTTTGAAACTGCAGTGACCTATTAATTTATCAATAATACAAATGTTCTAAAAGATGCAAAGGTTCTATTAATTATGTAAAAAAACTCTCTTTATAGTGAAGTTCAAGTTACAATGAAGCAAAAATCACAGGCCAGCAACTTCAGTTATGTTACCATCTCTTTGGAACAAATGTGTTTTGTTAGAAAGAAGATACCAAAAAGGTTCTCCTTCAACAGTAGTAAAAATGTCAGTCAAATGTATTCTTCCACAGTATGAAAGGTAAAGCACTGTATCCTTCTCAAGGATAAAAACATAGAAATTGGTTCAATAAAGAAAAACACAAAAACTTAAACAGTTTATAGAGTCTGTTTTCAAGAGAACTACACAAACAGCGGAGGAAATAAAAAGTTTCTTGTAAAGAGACAGCAGGGGTAATCTGTCTACAAATGCAGAAAAGCAACATTAAGAGGACAGTCAGGTAAATCATAATGATTTTAGAGTACACATATTCAGTAGGAAGCTTGACTTAAATGTTATTAAACACCTCTTAAACCAAATTAGGATAAAGTACACAGCAGTCAATTGTTACTGTAGAGGCTTTTCTGAGTAAAATTAGTCCTACAACATGTTAACTGAGGAGGAATCCGAATCAAATTCAACAATTTATTTTACTAACTGTTTTATAAAGAAATACTAAGACTCCACAAATCATCCTTTTCCAACCCAAAGTATATTTTAATTTTATTACACTAAAAAAAAAAAGCCATGTTGAACTAGATTTAACAAGTACCATATTGCTTTATTGCTTTTGAGACAATGAAGGTCAAAAATCTATGACTATATGTTTTCAACAGGCAAGTTCCTATTTTTCACAGGGAAAACTAATGAGTTTTGTAAGGAGACTTAAGTATCAAATACTTATTTTAACAATCAGCATCTGCAGAATAATGTTCTTGAGATTTGTCTATTAATACTTACAGAAAGGTTTGCCAGTTGTTTTGAAAATTACAACTTTGTTTAAAATTTCAAGTATTACATATAATTGTTCTTGCTGAGATTGTTTGTCTTGAAAAGTACTCACAGGTAAATAAAATACTACAGAATTTTTCTTGTAATAAAGTGTTTGCAATGGAATAAAGTCACCTCAGGAACACTCTACTTACACATATATATTTTTTCTTACTAAAGAAATTTCAATCTGCACAAGCATGCTATTTAAAAGCAGAATACACTGAAGAGATAGAGACTGATTTCTGACCATTATTACTTTTTATTTTTCCTTTTACACACCAGTATCTTCCAATGAGTTTTCAAATTCTGGGACCACATTCTTCACTGTAATAGTCTGGCCCCACCACTTTCCTTTGTATTCCAAGCATCTACGCTCTAGTTCTCTTCCTCAGCAGAAATACTACCCACTGCTTCCTCAACATGCCTGAAACTCTTGGGCTCCAAACCTCAACAAAATCTACCTTAGCAAAACCTGTTCAAATCCACTCATCCCCCACAAATCCTGCACTGCTTATTGAGACCATAGACAAACTTCTTCCAAACCCCTCCCCATTCCATATGCCACTAGACTCACTCTCAAACTGACCACGTGCAATTCCTCTAGTGAATCTGTCTCCTTCCTTGCCACAGCCTCGTTCCTCAGTCTGGTCCAACAGTTACTTTGGCAGCTGATTTTCAGGTTCGGTTCAGCTTTGCCACAGCAAAATCCAGAGGATGATGAATTAACGGGAGGAGGCATTAGGTTCAGTTTGGGGACATCATGACCGAGGATATATGGACATTGCTTGTGCTGTGTACCCACAAATTTAAATTAAAATTTGCATTGTTCAGAGGGATACCAGAAAGCAAAAAAGTTTCAGAAGAATGAAAGCACTGAGGCACACAAGCCAGACAGAAATATCCTGGATGTTTTTTGTTGCTTTTTCCCAGAACACACTTCATAAAAATCCTCCTCTCCCCTTCCTCCCTCCTCAAAGTAGGACCTGATCCCTGTTTTGGCAGGTCTAGAGTGACAGTGTGCTGTGCCACTGCTAAGATAACCTAACATCAGTGCATTCGAAGGTTTGCTTCAAGCTCAGCCTGCGGAACCGAATTTTCCTACATATTTAACGGTGTATTAGCATCGGCTTTATCAGCTCTCCAGTTGCACTGTTTTTATGCCAAGCTGTTTTAGTTACCTACTAATCCATGTCGGCAGCAGCATGAAGTTCTCTTAACATAAGGCAGAAGTCTGAGAAAGAGATTCTATACACTTTCTCTTTCAGCAATCAGCTATAACACTGCATGTATGCTTTAAATCATAGTCTGGTAATAATTGTTCTGCTTTCCTAATGGAAACATTTATTTTGGCAGAAAAATTTTCTAATTTATAATCCATTTTTACCTCCTTCAACATTTCTTTTGTGAACATGAATCGCTGTTCTTCAGTGTCAGGGGTGCTTGCAGACATAGCTTTTAAAAGTAGGGAAGCCTATATGCCCTGCAGGTGAACGGGGACAGAAAACTACACCCTGAGGAATAAAACCCCTGTTTACTAGCAGCATTGGTTATTGATGTTTCCATTTGTTCCGTTATAAGATCTAAGGGAAGCTAGATCATTCTCAATCAAATCACCTCCTATCACACCCTACTACTATCTGCTTCCAAAAAGGGCAGTTTTGCTCCTTTGCTTTACCTAATTTCACTACTCCTGGCATCTTTTTGATACCATAGTGAACCAGTCGAGAGTGAGAGCAGCAGCAAACTACCCTCTCTCCATCAATATGGATAGTCTTCTGCCAGTTTATTTCTCATGAACAGACTCAATCACAGAGTCAGATAAGCACTAGAGCTGGAACTGGGAAAGCAAAAATGCTTTTTGGATACAGAAAATCATTAGGTCAGTTCAGCTCATATTTTTAAAATTACTTGTGCCATTTTTTAAAGATTCAAGTGACCTAAGGTTTTCTACAGAATTAGCTGGTGGTTTTTTTTTTTCCCTCCTTTTTTTTTTTTTTGTAATAGGCTGAAGGCAAGCCTGGGATGATGTTGATTTCCTGCCACTTAAGCATTAGGGATGATTAAAAGGATTTTTAGAACCATTCACAAAAAAAGTTAAACAGATTAAAAAACAAAACCCTCAAGAATCAGAATCATAGAATCGTTTACGTTGGAAGAGACCTCCAAGATCATTGGGTCCAACCATTAATCTGTCACTACCAAGTCCACCACTAAATCATGTCCCTTAGCGCCACATCTACATGTCTTTTAAATACCTCCAGGGATGGTGACTCCACCACTTCCCTGGGCAGCCTGTTCCAATGCCTGACAACCTTTTTGGTGAAGAAAATTTTCCTAATATCCAATCTAAACCTCCCCTGGCACAACTTGGGCCCATTTCCTCTTGTTCTGTTGTCTGTTACTTGGGAGAAGAGACTGACACCCACCTTGCTCCAACCTCGTTTTAGGTAGTTGTAGAGAGCGATAAGGTCTCCCCTCAGCCTCCTTTTCTCCAGACTAAACATCCCCAGCTCCCTCAGCTGCTCCTCATAGGACTTGTGCTCTAGACCCCTCACCAGCTTCCTTGCCCTTCTCTGGACACGTTCCAGCACTTCAATGTCTTTCTTGTAGTGAGGGGCCCAAAACTGAACACAGTACTCGAGGTGCACTGCATTTTACAGAGTATACTTGTTTTAGGGATTTAAAAACAAAACAAAACACCATTTCTGCATTTCACTAGTACACTAGGATTGTACTTCCAATCTGAAATATATTTAAGACTACTGTAAAATATAAATGCATACTTGATAATGCTAAAAAACCTAATTGTATCTTGATGCGGGTAGCTGCTACAGAGTCCTCTTTTCATAAAGCTGGATATTGCATTGCTTCATACAAGAAAGGAAAGTTCCTTTAGAAGTCATTACTGTGAAATTTGATCTTTATCAGGATGGAGGTGCTTATTACTATTTTTTTAAAAACAAAAAATACCACTTAACCTCCCCCAATCCCTCCATTTTCAGCTCAGCCTTCTGCATATTAAGGTATTTCTAAATGGGTCCACAGTTTAGAAACTAAGAAAACCTCTTATAAAATTTAAGTCTGGCTATGTAAGAGGAAGGGGCAGAACTGTGAATCAATGAAGTCAGTAGTAACAATGCAACAAAGTTCAACAGAGTCATAATTTTGTGTTGCTTAAAGATATGCAACAGATGCACACAAAGCCACACAGCTGCAGCAAGTCACCAACTGAGCTGGAATATGGAGGTCCCTTATAAATATACCAGGAGCTATTTCAAAGTAAGCTAAAATTCTTTTATTAGTAAGTTACCTGAAAGTATTTGTTGGTATGATCAAAGCCTTCTTGCAAATTTTTTAAGTCCTCCTTCTGCAAATGGCTTGGTAGTGGAGTCTCAGATTTTCCTTTAATGATCTTCAACAATTGAACAGGCATAGCTGCTTTACCTAAACAAAAACGATAAACAGACTCCTGAAGCTACTCATCTTGTTCAAATTAAGAGTTGCTAGAAGTTGCAATTTACTCTGAAAGGGAGTATTTATCTATCTATTTCATAACAAGAAAGTTTAATTACGTAAGACAAAATCTTCAAAGGGATTGGCCTCATGTCTTAGTACCATGAATAGCAGGAAGAGAGAAAGTAACATTTCCTTGGCAATAGACAGCCATCCAAATTACTTTATTTTGCAAACATTCCAAAACACTGCAAATGGCAACAAAATATTACTTTATATATGAAGGCAAAGGGTAATGTAAACAATGTGAATGTTTTATGTACAGAAATACACATTAAAAACCAAGCAGAGACTTTGAGTGACTCCTTCCCCAGCACAGGTCATGGATAAACAGTCCCTATATTCAGCTGTTTCCCTATAAGGCAATTTGACTACATCAAAGTAAAACGTCTACCATTTTAACTTAAAATAAACAAAAAATGCTTATGTACAGATTAAAAATGTTTGATCGATGTATTAAGTAAAGAAAAAATAACAATGAAAATAAGATGGACATCTACAAATGCTAAACACTGAACACACTGGAAAAAAGCTAAGAAATGTATGACTTGTCTATTGTTTGTTCTCACTGTGCTAAAAGTCAATGAAATAAATTCTTGGTGACATCACTGTTATAAGAATGGGGGAGAGGAAGAGTAGTCTATTAGAGTGAAGTTACACATATGAGAAATATAAGAAAGTGATCTAGCAATAAGCAGTTATTGCTATATTTTCTCATTACATGGTCATCTCGTTCTTCTTGGGGTATCTTTGGGGTTTTGCTGTACAATTTTTATTTAAAGTGAGTATCTACAGAAAAGTCATAGCATTATCAATTGTCTATTTTCAGTAAGTTTTAATAAACTAAGCAAAAAATGCTATTTTCTAAAAAGCCAGCTGGCAGTATTATAGCTACAGTCCTAATTTCAGACAAAGTTTTAGAAATCCTTATATGACAGTGAAAAACAAAACAAAACAATGTATTTCCCATACTTTAGGATGGACACAAAAACTTGGTATTCTACTAAACAGAACTTAAAGTATGTTTTCATTTCAGTTCAGAAGTGCTTTTTCAGTGTTAGACAGAATGAATTCTTACAAAATATTCACTGACGATTAAATGGAAATGGGAAGCCATTGCCAAATAGGAAGACCATTGGATCGTAAGTTATAAACATAAGTCAATGCATATAGGTGTAGACACTCAGCAATATTACAGACATTCTTTAAAAAAAATACCAGGTTCTTCAGAAAATAAAAATTCCACCTTACTGTCACTCCAGTATCCAAAGATATCCAACTTCACTCATTTCTCATGACTATTTCTCTAGTTCTGAATCACTTCATCCTTTCTCCTTCTCCATTTTCCAGGAAACTCCCCAGCACTGTTATTCTTGTCTAACAGATAATATCAAGAATTCACATTCACTCATGAGAATTCTGTAAAATAAAATACTTTTGTTCAAGTGTATCTCAGCCAAAATGACTATATGCAGGATGAGTGGATTTTGTTTTTCTCCTAGCTTCCAATTTACATACTTCTCTCTTGTCGCTTGTCCCAGACCGCAGCTTTTATTTTGTCATATACAAAAGCAAGTGAAAAGTTGGCCATAATATACATTCATTTTATCCTACAATTCTTAGAAGACTAGTTAACCTTTCACTAGCAATATCAGGTTTTTTTCTTAACATTTAAGAGTTAAAAAAGCAGTAATAGCAAAACAACCTCTGGTTTCTTAAGCTACTGTGTCTAGGCAATAAAGTATGCATTTAAAAGCAAAATACATTCTAGCAAGTCTGATAAATATCATACCTCAAATAGGAAAAACATTAGTGCCTGACTTGAGGGTTTTTCCAAATTTTAAATTGTAGCTTAGACTTTGAAAAACAGTCCTCATCTACTCCAAAATACTAAGCAGCCCCAAGCACTCAGGAGACTCAGTAACAGGAGAGTAACAAGGCCACACTGCCATGCGTATCCCCTACTTACTCCCCTACTTTACAACATTAAGTCAACAAGCAACTTGTTTCTCTGTAACCTCCTCCTCAGTGTACATGAAATAAGGAGGCCTTATAACATTCAGAAGACACAGAGGCTCCAGGAGGCACCATTACTTAAAACACCATACATTTTGAACAACAGACATAGCTTACCAAATGCTGATGAATAAATTTAAGAATTTGACTATTAAGAAGAGATGACTCAAAAAGTTTATTACCTGGGACACAAGCAGAAATAGTTTATATAGGGACAGGTAACTGGACAAGAATTAGTTACAGTTACAAATTACCAACCTTCACCTCAGTAATTATCTGTGTACAATGTTAACCTGTCCCAATTGCAAAGTAGAACACGTTAGCTTACACCTCAAACAAACAAATGACAAATTTAAGCCTAATTACTTAAAGTTTTGAGAGTCTTTTGCCTCATAGAGAATTTTACCCTTCTGAAAGGAACCCAGAAGACACAATGAAGATCAACCACCTGGAACAGACAGCAAGGCAACGCATCATAAAATGGTAACAAAATCTCACTCTTTTATTGGGGTAAAACTGAAATATAATCAAATGTCAGATACCTGATAGGTAACAGTAGGTACTAAATTCTTACAAGGGTTCATAAATCTCTAATCTTCTACTTCTTAACACCCGACGGCCAAAGAGCTAGAAAGACATAATAACATTCACAAAACTCACCAGTAACGATGTTGACCAATTTTGGTTTCAGTGCTGGTGCTTTGGCAGGGGGAGGCCACAACACGTTAATCAGGGCTGAAGTATCAACACACATGACATATTTTTCAGTCCTGCCGTAACTCCACCAGTGAGCTGTAGGAAGCATTGGACAAGAGTTCTACCTTCTGACTGTGCTATTATTGCTGGTTGACCCCGGCCAGCCCATAAGCACCCACAAAGCCACTCGCTCACCTCCCCTCAGAGGGACAGGGGAAAGAATAGGAATAGTAAAAGTGAAAAAATTCATGGGTCAAGACAAGACAGTTTAATAAGTGAAGGAAAGGGGGGGGGGGGGGGGAACACCCCCAGAAAACACAAAACAATTGATGCAAAGGCAATCACTCACCACCTCCCACAAGCAGACCAATGCCCTGACAGTCTCTGACCAACAGCTCTGTTGGAAGACCCAATAAAAAAAGTTTTTTATCGCTCAGCATGACTCTATTTGGTATGGAATGTCCTTTTGGCCTATTCACGTCAGCTGTTGCCTCCTTGGTGTTCACAGTTCTCCTGAATAGCAACTAAGCGAAAATAAGTCTGTCAAGTATCTTTGTTGTTCTCAAAAGGCTGACTGCATAACACTGACAAGAATCATTCCAACTTGAGTCTGCTGCTCAAGAAGTCTGTAAGTGGCATAAACAGAGCTATTCATAAGGATGTGTGGGGAAAAAAAAAAAAAAACACAACAAAAAGAGGCTGCAAGAAAGGTAGCCAGCATCATGGGACACTCCCGGAACAGGAGGGACACACAACACACACACACACAGTAGAAGGAAGAAGGCAGTGAACTACAAACACCTTTTGCCTTCCAATAGCTGAAAGTGACAAAAATATGGAGCGCGAGTGACCAAAAAACTTCATAATTTTAACAAGCAAAGAATTATATGAAAGGATGTACACTGTATGAGAGCCCAGAAGTAACACCCTGGAAGAGAAAGTGATATATATCACTTGCTTAAGCAAGTGAAATGTAACACTGAGGATGGCTATGGGCTGAACTTTTATATGCCACTCTGCTTTATTCTTGATTTTCTACCTACTATTGTTCCACTGTCAGAAATGTAAGGTCTAGAAAAATCTACTACAACCCACTAGTTCTGTCTTAATTGTGTACGGAATATTACCAGGTACTCCAAAAGCATAAAAACCATCTTAAACCACAGTACACCAGAAAACAACTGCCTAGTAGAAATGGCTTTGAGCAAGGGTTAATCTTCAACAGAAATAAGCAGTCATTTTAGATTTTTTTTTTTCTTCTGGAATGAGAACATTATTCTATCAAAATATCGCAGTCACAGAATACCTCTATCTCTAGGTCCAGAAGCAAGAGAAAAAATCCTATTATACAGCTGAAGGACTTTACCTCATCCTTCTCACTTGCAGCTTGAGAGTTTAAACATCCACAGACCTGAATTAGGCAGCTAGGCATGGTCTGGGGTGCATGCACAAGAAACAAGAAAAGCTTTCAGGCTCACAGTCTTTTCATCAGTTCACACAGAAAGCAAAATAAGTAGCATTTCCTTTTAGGTGCAGCACACCCCAGATACAAGCTCTCAGAGCCTGGTAACTTCAGTGCTTAAGACAAAGTACACACTCAAAGGCTTATGCACTTGTAGAATCAGACAGTGGCTCTACAAGAGGTTTAAAGACTGTAATTTTTGAGCTTTGCACTGCAAAATAGGGTGGTAGGAAGAACGTGACCATTTAAGTCTTTTTGTGAAAGCCTTACATCTTTGCTCTCTAGGCTTTTTAAACTTTCATTATAATTAAAAAAACCCACAACCTTAAATTATGAATTTAAACTCTCAGATTAGTTATATCACCCTCTAGTGCACACTGAAAATCATTAAGAAATCACAAGCTGCAGCTGCAAGTGAAGCTAACGCCACACAGCCACAAACAATACAGAACTGCTGACATGCACACCAGTGCAACATGACTGGAAGACAGCAACAAAAGAAAAATAAGCCACATAAGAAAGGCAAATTTGTTCTTATGATCAAGACAATTCATCGCTGTTTCTCCTCTTCCTCCACACTTCTCTAAGCAACATGTAATAGCCAAATTTTGTATGGCAATTAACATAATAAAGCAGGACAAAGTTTCTAAAAGATTTCAGTACAAAAAGCTGTAGGTAGTAAGCTCAGCATACAAAAACGTTCTCATACACTGTCAATGTTAAATTAAAGGTACCAACATGCCTTATAATAGTCTAAAGCCCCAGGGAACATTCTAGAAGTGCAAAACATCGTATTAGCCATGACAGACGGATCAAGTTGACCTCCTCATAGAACCAGGAATCGCTCCATGTACATTCTGAATATACAAGTTGCTGAATTCTTTTGAGCAAGGAGAATCTCTAGGATTCAGTAAAGATCGATTGAACTTTCACAGATGATAACAAATCAGAAGAAAACTCATTTCACTAGTAATGGAATGATGTCCTATAGACCTCATATATTTGAGAATATGAGGAACAAGTAATATAAGGAAAATAGCATAATGACAGTTAGTGTCTTTTTTTTTCCCCTCCCAGAGAAACAAGCATTTTCTGAAGAGAACAAAGAGATCACAAAACAAGACTTTTCCCAATTGCCTTTATTTGATGAATAATTCCATCATATTTGTCTTCCACATTTAGTTCTCTAAAATATTTCAATTCTGCTATTTCCTTCAGTAAAAATTCATCAAGACGTATTTAAAATAAGAAAAAAAATAAAATCAGACTGAGCTCCTAATAGCGCCCAGGATTATAAATAAGATGCAAAACGAGCTTTACCATTTTTAGTTCATACTACCAAAAATTCATAATATAAATGAAATATTATAGACAATATAACACCATTGTAAAAATTGCAAACCCTTAATCCTGAGAAAAATAAGGCTGAAAAATAAGCATATTAATATTCTCTATCTTGACTCCAGAATTAAATTCATGGAGGAGGAAGTCAAAGTTTGATCTGTTCTTCTGTTATGGTTAATCATCATAGTACATCAATCCAGTGCACAGGATAACAAGTAATTAACACCTCTTTGCCTGATTACTCAGATCCACCCAACATTTGAGCCTTTGCTCAAGCCAAAGATAGACACTACTGGGTCCTGACTCTAGCTGTCACTACAACAAATGCACTATTCCTCTGTAGCATCCTCTATAACACAACTTTTCTTCAAGAACTAATGAGAGATTAGCTTTGGAGCAGAAAAGCAAAGAAAGTACAAGATGCGGGAGGTAAATTGGAAAGATTACTCCCTTCTCTACAACCAAGAAATACTTTAGTGATACACAAAAATGACATAAAGGGGATTAATGTCATTTTGGGAAAAGGAAGCTGTAGCAGTCAGAGGCATGAGGAGATTCCTTATCTATGAAAGCAGATGCTACTTGCAGAGAGACAAATGAACTCATTCTCCAAATCAGAGAATAACACACATGATTGTGTGGACCTCTGGAGGAAACCTCACCAAAGTTTCATGAAGAATGAAGGAATAGCCGAGAGTATCAGCATCTTATTGATGTGGTCAGTCAAAATGGTAGATTTCTGAAGCCTCTGTAAACACAAACACTAGTCAGTGCAATATTCGAGCTAATTGTGCAAAAGTTAAAACAGTTATTAAATGGGTAATGCCTGACTTTAAATGTGCACACATATGTAGACACAACCATAAATTCTTTATATAGTTTCTGCAAAATTTTCTCATAAAAGTGAACGTTTACACCATTGAACAAAGCAGACTGTACGGAACTACCATAAACTCAACCTGCAATCATTTACAAGAGAAATCTTTTGTCATACAGCAGTCTTAATGAAATCAAGAGGACCATTCATGAAGAATAAAGTCTGTAGTCTGGAATTTTTGTAACAGTCTAATCTTGTAATTTGTGATTTCCTTAAGAATTCTCAGGAGGAGAAAATACCAGGTCAGTTAACTAAAACTGAAGGAAAAACCAAGTCAGCAGTGTGACACATCTTATTCCCTTAGTTGCAAGGCTTCAGCTTGCTGCTGCTGCTGCTACAGATCTTCAGGCATTTATCTTCTGGAAATAAGTCCTACTCTTAATAACACAGCTGGTACTTAGTTTCATCAGAACACAACTGGAATTCTCAAAACAACAACAACAAAAAAGCCCCAAACCAAACCTAAAACAAAATCTCCTTTATTAATTTCAGACTAAAATCTACTAATCTTATACTGTGCAAAAGAGGCCACAACCAAATGTTACCTGAGGAAAATGGATTCTTACACTGCCATTTATCTCAACAATATTTCAGCTCTAGAAAGCAGCCACCCACTGCAAAACAAACAGACCCCAGGAAGACAGCGCTAGAAAGCAGATCCTTTCAGCATGTGAACCATAATCACTTCAGAGTCAAGCCAGCAATTGCAAGAGGCAGGGATCTTTAAAACCAAGACCTTACATGTACTAGCACACGCGTATTAACAACAAAAATTTCTCTTCAGTATACTCAGTGCCTATAGAGAGAAGAAAAAGGGAAAGGGAAAGACATTCTAATCCGTAAAGCACTGTGTGTGTCAAGGCGGGGACTCAGTTCCCGCAGCAGAGACCGTGTGCAGGGTAGCTCCGGGAGGGAAGGATGGTGCAAGGTAACTGTAGGACTTACAGTAGACAGCAAAGCCTAGCAAAGCACCAGGGCGGCACAAAGCAACGGCACGGGCTCTGCCCCGCCGGGGCGGCGGCCCGGAGGCCAGGCCGAGGCGGTGGGGTCTCCGGGCTACGAGAGACCCCTCTTCCACAGCCGAGCCGCTCGCCTGCCCGCCCGCTCCCCTCAGCCGTACGGAGGGGGCAGAACATCCCGCCACACCTAGCTCCTGCACAGCAGCCGCGCCGCGCCGCGCCGCCGGGGTGGCGGAGGGCGGCCCGCAGGCCCGCCGGTACCTGTCTCCGAGAGCGGGGCGGAGAGCGCCCACCGCGGCCGCCGCCAAACCCGCTTCCGCCCTCACCGCGCGCTTCCGCCCACCGAGCATGCCCGGGAGAATTGCGCATGCGCACCGGCGGATCGCGCATGCGCGCCGGCGGCGTTGGCCACCTCTCCCGACCTCAGGGCCGTTGGCCCCGTCAGAGGGCGGTGCGAGCATGCGCGGTGCGGAGGCTGGAAGGCGCTGCCCTCAGCGGCTGCGCGGGCAGAGGCCGAGCAGGGGGTGGAGGGAGGCGGGAGCGGGCAGCGCGGGCCGGGCTGGCGGAGGGGCCAGCGGGAGCGGCGGGAAGGGCGGCGCAAACAAAGTGTCCCCTCGGCCGGGGCCCACCGGCCTGGCCCTGTGCCCCGCGGGGGGGCGGCGAGGTCCGCTTGCAGGAGCTGCGCCGGCCTGAGGGCGGCCTCCTGGCGGCTTTTGCCCACCTGCGCTTGGGCTGCCGGCAAGTCGGGGAAGGCCCGAGGCAGCGCCGTCTCTCAGCCCTCTTGGAAGGGGGTGCCCGGTGCGGGCAGGGACCGGCTCAGCGTTGGGTGGCCGGTAAAACGTGGATGCCGTGACATGGTTCAGGCGCACTTAAAAGCTGTCACCTGCAGAAAGCTAAAAAAATATGTGGGAGAAAAACCCTGCTGCTTGTGTTTTTGTTGTTGTTTAATGGCAGGGGGCATCGGGCCAGGCTTTGAAAGCCAGTATTTGTCGTCGTCGGAGTCACAGGGTCCCTTAGGCTCGCTGATGTTTGGATGCTGCAGTTGACACATGCCAAGATCCTATTTGCATTGCTTGCCAATTCAAAATTACAGCGTACATGGCTCAGCATCGCAACATCAAGGCTTCTTCCTTCAGGGATTACGGCTTTCTCTCTCCAGTACCTCAGAGAGATGTCTTCTGCCAGCCTGTGCTTGCTCTCTCCCCTTTCTCATCTCTGCAGTCCTGGATATCTGGGACAGCTTTCCTTTTCTTGTTTCTCATCACTTAGTGACTTTTTTAAAGTCCCACTGGGAATCATTTTCTCCTTTCTCTACCTTTAAATCTTTTCCTTCACAACCCTCCCCCTATTTTGGAACTGTTTTAGTTAAGTCTCTGAAGTGTTTTAGTTACACTTTGAATTCAAATTCAATTCAAGAATTGGACCGTAAATCCATCCATGTTCAGGAAGCCTCTGGAGGGGGATTCACTGGCATGTATGTTTTGTACTCATTGTCATTGTTGACGGCCTATCCTGGAACAGGTTTCTTTTCCTTGATCATCCCTGTTCTCTATAAATTGTAATCCTATGCCTTCCAATGGGCATTGATGTAGCATGCTTGGTTATAAGCAAAAATATTACTAAGACTTTGTTATACAGGCATGATAAAAATAGCCCACAGTCAGAGCTAAAATGGAGCTGGGAATTTAAGCACACCTGGTGACCTGGAAGACTAATGATCTGACCATCTGAAGAGCCAGCTACAGCAGGGTAGATAGGCTGAGAAGATTGGTGTCACTTGCCCACGTACTTTGTTTCCATCAAAAGGTTTGGAGAAATCAACCTTATTTTTAGACTACTAAGTTCTGTCAAGTGAGAATTTCTGGTGGAATATTGTCTGTCCTCTCTTAGGACCTCTATTTTCAAATCTTTATTTTGAAAACAACAATTTTGATCACAACTGATCAAGCAGAGAAGGATACCATGAGGAATGAAACATTTTTACAGACCCTTATCAGTGAGTAAAAAAAATTCTGGAAAATTTGGAAGAGTGCAAAGTAAGGGAATTCTGCTTTAACCCACTGATGAGCTTCTCTGTTCTGTTCTGTTTCTTTTTTCATGTCTGTAAAAGATCTGTTTAGCAATTATAATTATGGTGAAGTGAAATCATGGAAAGCTTATACATTGTAGATGAATTAAATTAAAATCATTTGGAAACAGCAAGTTGTACTCCTGAGTAATTTAAATCATTACTTGATCTTCTCATCTTACTTCTCTCATCTTTTGTTGCTTCTGTTCCCAGCTTCTTTTTCTAAATTTACTATTAAATTCTTCAATAAAGTAATCTCAAACCTAGAGGAATTTGAGTTTTGTATGTGCTGTCCTGTATGTAATCGAAAGAGAAAAATAAAGAAGAAGCTGTATATAAGCAGAATTTTAATTAAAAAAGATAGATCCCAGTTTTACATGTCGACAGAACAGTTGTTGGGTCTGTCATAAATTTAGCCTGAAATCTGGTTTTCTTTAATTTCTAATACTGTTTTTTTTAATGGTAGTCATCTTCCTCTTCAGTTATTCATTTTTCTTCAAGAAATTATTCAGTTTCTGCCAGTAGCATATTACAGTCACTATGAGAAGTTAGATGAACACTATATTGAATTACATTACATCAGAAGGCAATTTTAATGTTCCAGTAAGTATGTACTGTATGTTCTCATGCTACTTGCAGTAATCTTGAAATGTGCTGCAATTGATTTGTATCCTAGTAGAAAATAATACTACCTCTGCAGAGGGAAAAAAAAAGCCAAAACCCAAAACCCTTCAAAACCAGAATTCGGATCTTAACATTGGTTTGCTGTGTGACTTTCAATAAATCATGTTTAAAGCTTTCACTACTAAATGAAAGTTCATAAATAAGTAGCGACATGGTAGCCTTTTTTCTTGAACTTGTGTTTTGAAATGGCTGGTTGCAAAGAGGGTCCACGGGTAACAGTTGCCAGTTTAGGAATTCTTGAAAGCCCCAAATACAACGGAAATTCTGATCCCACTGAAAATAATGAAAAATTTCCATTCATTTCAGCAAGACCAGAACTTCGTGCTGTGCATCGAAAATATGTGTAACATAAGACATTGCATCAAAGCTTTCAGAAATAGAAGCCTTATACATTAAATCAATACCTAGTCACAGGAGCTCCTGGAGACTGTTCTCATAATGAGGCAGGAAACTAAATAGGGGTTTGGGAAACTAGCATCAAGCTCATGTTTTTTTCAAATTTTTGGAGTCATTTGAAGATACTGGGCAAGATTTTCAAATGTGTTTTGAAAAACACGCGTTGCAATGGCAGTCAAGTCCATCAGCAATATTGAAAGTTCTGTCTTTTTGACCTTCTTTTCCTCCAATATCTTAGTAAACAATAGCGAAAGAACTGTCCTGTAGGAATACAGGCTATCGCCATTAGCAGCTGTCTTGGTATAATGTTTTCCAAGTTCAGCATGAGACGTTTCTCAGGCTGCTGATACAATGTTAAATGTGAAGTATATACTCAGATTATAAATAATGCGGCTCTCAAAAAGGATCAGCTTTCATTTCATTTGAGAGCTATTGTAAAACTATTTCCAAACACATCCACAGCTAAAGGCAGCCCTTTTCTACTCCTTTAACTTTGCTCTGATGACAGCACTTGATTTTTTGGTAGACTTTTATGGATATAGACCTAATTCAGCCCATTCTGGGGCAGAGATCCTTTGCAGTACACGTGAAATGATGTGTTGCTTGTTAGAGTTGATAGGCTAATAGAAGTTAAAAATCCAGATTTATTAATATTGCTGAAATGATTACAGTATAGATGTTTAATCATTTCTAGATGATTTCCAAGAAGGCATTTTGACTAATTGCATCTTTATAAACATAGCTCACGTGCAATGAATCAGTAAGAAATCATATGATTATAGCACGCTTCTCCCTACAAAGTGCTGTGCTTAAATGATTTTCCTTCTGTAAAGGACAGTCAGATCCATGAGTTTTTGTTATCACTGCTGGCAAACCTGAAATGCAGAGGCCAGAATTACAGCCTTTTGAAATAAGTATATAAGAAATACTAAAATAAGTAATTCTTCATTATTTGTATTATATTAGGTTTCTGTGTAATTGAAGCTCACTTACATGGATATAGCTTATGTGGATGTCAAAATAAGTAGAACATACATTTAATAGGTATTTAATGGGTACATCATGATAATTTAAGAAGCAAGATTTGCAGAGGAGGGTAAACCTTTTATTAGACCAAATTGTGTAGGTTATAGATTGTACAAGTTATATGATAGCAGTGGAACACTTCCACAGACTATTGCTGGTATTTCAGTAGCTCACTCATAGAGCAGATTCATGACTGGCTCCCTGACCAGAAGAAGCCACCTTTAAATAACTCACTAATGGAGAAGTGGGTAAAGAAAGACTCATTCTGGGCAGGAGACAATTTTTTCCTATATTTAGGGGATAAGGAAAAGAAATGGGAGAGGATCCAGGGAAAAGCAAGAGACTGAATGTAGGCAAGGGTGTGAAGAATGTCTCCACTATTGTGATTCTGGAGATGTCTCTGCTTGTGGCAATTCTGTGGCAACTCCAAAATATGTCTGAAAATCTCCAAGTTTTCTTGTAAAAGAGGTGATATGTGATACGTGGAGTTTCTCACAAAGGAATAGTTCTTGTGCCTGCTGGCTACTTCAAAACTTACTGGGGTTTTGAGCATTAATAAGACAGATGTTAATAGAATATAAAGTTACTACAGTCAGTGTAAATTTTGGAACCTGACCCAAAGCTGCTTGAAGTCAATGCTAGTCTTTCCATTGGTTTCAAGGGTTTCCTATTCATCGAACCATCACAGGTACTGCAGATTAGATTTTTGTTTGCCAGTATTAGAAGTCTGCTTCTTTGTTTAAAATGAGACATTTTTCTTTTCTAAATTTAATACACTAATTAAGTATGCTTGCTCTGTGGTTGTGTTCTTAGCTAATTTGCTTAGCACTAGGATTTTATTTTCTAATGAGGCAGCTCCCCAAAAGCTTTCTGTAGAAATGAACAATAATGGATATTTGTTATCTCTTTGCATAGTAGTTTTCCTATATTTTAAAAGAAGCACTCCCTAGCTCTAAGAATGTTGAAATACTGTTCTTTATTCTAAAAGCTTAGCTGTCTGACTAGCTATAGAAGTTTGTGCTTCCTTCACTGATGCTTACAAGCTTATACTGGCTAAGAAGGGTACTGCAAAAATATATCTTAATTTATATAATTTCCCAAGGAGTTAATGTGTGACACATATTCTGTGAGTAAGATAATGAAAAGAAACCCCAACACTTCAGAAGCACTGGATCTTTTCTTTTGTTGCAAACACAGGAATAAAACCAGGAATATCTTAATACATTTCTGCAAGAAAAGTACAACATTCATAGGTACAAGGTAATTAAAAACAGAATGGCATCACTGAGGTGTTTAATCTTTTAAGTGCTTGTACTTAGTGGCAGAGCATTTGATTGTACGTCCATTCATTGCATGTGAATTTTGGTAAGTGCGCTTCAGTTGTAGACAACAGTGGACAGGAATTTAGGCATATATTTTCAAGGAAGTCATTAAAAGAGCTTATTAAAGGGTGCAATTGTGTGAGCACAGATAAGCAGAACTATGTCTGTAACAGCTATAGTAAAGTGTTTCTTGCTCTGTTATTTTCATTAACTGAAGCAATTGCTTTTCTACGATATATACTAAAACCTGAGAAATTTTTTTTCCTTATTTTTTAAATAGAATTCTTTATGAACCAGTTTATTTGGAAAATTCAAGTTCTTCAGTTTCAAGAATGAAAGTTGAACTATGGGTATTATCGCAGGCATCATTGTCCTCCCTGTGGAAATCTATAGATGCCATCATGAACTGGAATCCTTTTGTGTTTAACAATGCGATGGTGAACAAAAAAGCCAGTCTCCACCCCACTAGGTTTACAGTCAAAATACACTGAGACAAGTAGAACTGGAGTTAATTTACAAGGTAGTGAGATACTTACTTTGAAACCAAAAAATACAGGAAGCAAGAGGAGACTTGGGAAGAGATGTTACTGGGAAGCCTATTCCTATTAAGTTACTTAGCTTTCACTAGTGCGATAATGGTGCCAGTTTTCTAGACATCATTGCATTCTCCAGCCTGGAGAAAAGTTCAATACATAAAATGAATTATAATTTAAGAAAAAGCAGACTTTTTGGTATATATCAAATATGCCAAAAGCACAAAAAACATTTGTTCTTTTTCTTGAAAAATCTTTAGCTCTTAGGGCCCAATTCTGATAATTCTATCTCCATGGACTGTAGCGGGATTATTCAAAATACTTTTTTTTCCCTGCTTTTTTTACATTTAATTTTCATTTTAGCTTTGCATCAATGTATTTTTTTTAATTATATATTTCTTTTGGCTTTCAGTAAGATGAAAGTAAAAGGAAAATTAAATGAAAATCAGAACTAAGTAAATAAAGGAGGGGAAAGACCTGTGGCTTAAATAGAGTGACTTTATCACTAGTCATGTTCATCTCCTATCCTGAGATAGCCTGAATGTTTTCTAAGAGGTCCTTAATTCAGATTTTAACTCAAAGGGCCCTAAGTGGTTTTGGGTACCATGAAGCTAAAGCATTGGGCATCCAGTGCTCTTAACCTCTTTAGCTTCAGTATTCTGTGAAAAACTGAACAGAAGTTGTTCTACCATGAATGACAGACCACCTTATTTTAAAACTTTTATAACTTTGAAGATGTTTGTCTTTAATCTTCCAAACGTTTTCATCTGTATTTTCTTAGGCTAGATGATTATTTTTTTGAAGGTTCTGTATTAGAAACAGCATTTTCCAAAACATGGTAGACATTTGTTGACATTTGGAAACAGCCAAAATACTCAAACTGAGGCAAAATATGCAATTTGTTTTTTGACCATGAGTGAAATGAAAAAGCGTCCCTCAGCAACTGAATAAGAGGGAAGCACAGGAAAAAGTTCTGACATCTGTGATAGTGTCTGATATAACAGTTTAGTGATGATTTGCACTCATCTTTACTTCTAGAGTTTGCTTAACTCAAGAGTGCTTGTGATTTCACCCATTACTGGCCACATTTTTTTGAGTGCACCTGTGTGGTACTTGATGTCTTACATTCTTGTGGACTTCAATGGGACTTAAAGCCACATGGAATTTTGCAGAAATAAGGATTCTTCAGCAGTGTTAAGACCTTATTTAACAGACTACTGAGCTCTTGAGAGGTACTGCGTGAGCTCAATTTCTATAAAAGTGTCAGAACAGATATTCAGGACCTCCAGAATTATGAGCATATGCTGGTATGTTCTTACAACCTTGGCAACGGAGTTGTTGCTGTGGTCTCTAAAATACAGCACACCAGGGAAGCACGATAATCTGAAGAAAGACTCTTAAATAATATCAGATACTGAGGATGTCGATTCTTTGTTGTACTACAAAAGCATTTTGTCAAATTGAAGAAAATGGTTTTAAAAAATAAGATGCAGTCAACAGGGACAAGCAAAAGATACTGCACTTAAGCAAAAATAGTCAACTGCATAAATACATGAGGGTAAACAACAGGCTAAGTGGCAGTTCTTTACAGAAAAAAGGAATGAATCACAAGCTGATTGTGAGTCAGTCATGTCATTCTGTTCTGAAAAAGAGCAGATGACATAAATAACCTCTAAGATACATAAAATAACATTTCTGTTCAAGAGCTCTGATAAGCTGAAGTAATGTGTTCAGTTTCTGTCATAAAACTTCAAGAGAAACATAGGTCAGTTGGAGAGTTTCTGAAGGACATCAGCAAGAATGATGAAAGGCTTAGGAAACATGACCTCCAAAGATGGATGGAAAGACCTGGGGTTATTTAACCTAAAGTCAAGAGTATGTTTTTCTCATGTGGAGTCACGTGGTATACAAAAAACAGAAACGAAGAAATAATTGTTTCTGTGTGTCCATGGTACATAGGAGAAGAAATAAAAAGCTTAAATTCCGAAATGAATTATTCATATTAGACAATAGGACAGACTTTCTCATTAAAAAAAAAAAATGTTGAGACATGGAATAATTTTCCTAAAAACTGCATTACTGAATGGATTTTTTTGGACCAGGTTAATAAAATGTTTAGTTTAACTAGCTCATCTGTCTCAGAGTAGATGAATAGATAAGGTACATTCTGAAGGTCATTTCAACTCTATTTTTCTATGATTCCATAAGATTTAGTATGAAACTTTTACTTACTTTAAATTTACTCGCTTCTTAAAGCTGAATTTTTCTCAGTTAGATGGCATTATTCTAAGCTGTTTATGTGAACCCAAAGCAATCCCTAGCCAAGGACAGAAGTCTGTTCATATGCAGACTGTGAAATAAATATTTACAATTTGTTGCCTTTTTGTGGCTTAGTATATGTTCATTGTATTTGATTGGATGTGGTTAATACATGCTTAAAAGCTGTCATTTAGTTTTATTTTACACAATCTTGCGTGATTGTTCATTGCCATATTTTCATGCCGCATTAGTTCTTTGTTCTTTTTTGTATATTGACAGTGTCATTCAGTTTTGTGGCTTCTGTGTTTTAATGCTACTGGTTTAATTGTCATCTTTTAGATAACTCATAAAAATCTAAGAAGAATTGCTAAGTAGTTTCAGAAATAAATTTTGAAATTTATTTGATAATTTGATTAGTAGGAAAAAGGAATAAACACTGTAAACAGTGTTTTCTGATATATCATAATTACATGTGCGTTCAATTGAATTGACTAAAACTAGGTGCTCAACCAAGCAGCTAATTATTTTAAAAAATTGCAGCTGGATGCTGCATTTGCACTGAATATAGACAAGGGTTCCTGATACTGATTTCTGCATCTTTAAGAAAGCAGTCAAGCATGAAGCAGCATAATAGCACACCAAATTGGGAGCTTGCAACTCTTGCTAATACAAATAGTCTTTTCTTAGAGGAGAAGGTCAGTTTATTTGCATATGATTAGTAATGTTGATATAATTTATAGCTGTAGAGAGGATGTCCAAGGTGGTGTTTCCTAAGAAAACGGGACATTTTTCCAAGAAGGCACATTAGGAAGAGTCATGGAGATCACGTTTGTCTCAACCGTGGTGAATATGAGTATTTCTGTGCTAGTTTCACGTGAATCTTTTGTGTGATTCTGTTCACAGGACGACATTACAATTGATCAAACACTACGTATCTGAATATGTCTTCTCAAATCTGAAGCTCTCTCTGAAGTATTTACAACACTGAGGATTGCAGGAGTTTTAGCTTCTCTGTGGCTTAGACAAGTGGATTCTTCTAAACAAGGTTCATTTCTTTTTAAGAGCAGGGACTACTGAAGAGGTCAGCAACATTACCAAAAAGATAATTACCAAAAAGTCTGTGGTGGGTTGGCCCTGGCTGGCAGCCAAGCACTCACGAAGCTTCTTGTTCACTCTCCCCACCCTCAGCATGACAATATCTGCTCTGCCGTGGAGCACCTCCAGCCCCTCTGACCTCGGTGTTCTCTTGCTGTTTCATTCTGATTCCCCCCTCCTATCTCTGTTTCCTCATTCTCTCCATGTTCCCTCCTCCTCTCTCGGGAGTTTTCTTTCCTTTCTTAAATACATTTTTGCAGAGGCAACACCGACTTCACTGATGGGCTCAGCTTTGGCCTGTGATGGGTCCAGAGCCATCTGGAACTGACTGTGTCCAGCACAGGACAATCCCTGACCTTCTTCCACAGAGGCCACCCCTGCAACTCCCAAAACCTTGCCACACCAACACAGAAACTTTTATCCATATTGCTTTTTCAGACAGAAAATCCCTATCCTATCATCACTCTTTAAGAACTGAATAAAATCATCAGAAATTTGAAGTTCTGCATGCTTTCATTAGCTTTCATCATTCCTTTCTTCTCAGCCTGCCTCACGGCTTTTAATTTAAACAAATAATATAAAAAATGTGTGGTTTATAGCTATTAGTGTGACTCGTGATATTCAACAGATATTGCTATGCATTGACAAAGATAATTTGTCATTTGTGTTGACATCCAGCTCTAAATTTCTCTCAGGGTGGGCAAATTTTATTCTTATTTATTAGGTTTATTACTGTAGCAAGTAGGCGCTTTATCAGGAACTAACACCACATAGTTCTGAAGAGAACAACAGCCGCTGACAGTAAGTGCTTTCAACCAGTAGAAGACAAGAGAAGGCCAGCGAGGTAATGAGGTCAGCCTGATGAGAGGTAGTTTTAGCACAGCAGCAAATTCAGCGTTGCCAAGGTCAGCAGTCCAATTTCTTAGTGAGTCATCTGTCCATTTTCCTGTTGATCTGACAGAAGCCAGTCTCCATGTGTGAGAAAAAGTCAAGAGGGAAAAAAAGCCAGAAGGCATGAACTGTGGTGGACGGGATTTAAAAAAAAGGATCATAATGAACAGTGTAGGTCATTACCTTCATTGGAGAAATATCCAATAACCATTCCAGAGGATTCACATATCCCACAGCTAGTGTGTTTGGCTAAATGATAACAGAAAACACAGAGATAATTTAAAAAAAGGCAGGCAAAAAAGGACTGCAGTAGTGATTAAAGATAATTACTTTGTACATCTCTTAAACTCTGAAAATGCCGTCACTACCTATTAACTCTGCCTTTTTTCTCACCTTCATCGTAGTTTCATGAAACTCTTGGGATCAGAAGAGGAAAACAAGAAGAGGTTGTCTGTATTCTGTGGGTCAGCACCTCTGGCCTCTATGGAGAGGGCTTTCTACAGAGTTTTCCTAGGACAGTGGTGCTGCAGTTTGGCACATCTCACAAGTGGGAAGATGCAGAGATGACAATCATGAAGTTCATAGGCAAGATAATAGTAAGACATTGATTAATTGGTAGTCTGTTTACTACCACAATCTCACTCTAAACTTAATAATCACTGAAATATAGGGTGATTTCCCACATGATGTGCTTGCAAAACAAAGTATCACACACTTCAGAATATTAAAAATCTTCCTTTCTTATGTACATGTAGGAATCAGATTGTTCTGGAAATGTTTATCAGGTGGTACTGGTAAAATGGAAATTTTATCAGTACCGCCTCAAATGATAACGTATGACAGAGCACAGCTTCCACTGATACCAACAGGTGTTGCATGTAACCATCTGAGAATTGATGTGGACTCTCTATATAGAGTGACATTCCAGAAATTAATGGATATTTATGGAAAGTCACGAACAATCCTTATATGAATTATTTAACTGTCATAGGCATATCTACATAGAAAACCAGAGAAAGGTGATCTGAAGAACTGAAATGGAAAACAAGATAGAAAAGGAACAGGACAAGAAAAAAGAAGGCTATAAAGCCAATAAAAGATACATTTAACATTTTACTATCTGTCCAGACATCTATAACTTACTGTAAATCTATACCATCTCCCTTAGGGCATAAACTAGGATGTTTAAGAACTCCAAGAAAGGGGAGGCTAACAGTTAGGTCTTAGGTTTATTGATAACTAAGGAGAAGTATCTGTACAGTAGACTTTAAAATTTTATAAGGCTCTTATAAAAGCCAAAGGATGTCAGCTACTGATGGGTCTTGTGAAATATCAGAGCTCATCAGGCATGGCTGTGAGTCTGACATGATGCTTTCCCTTTAAATCAATGCAGTAATAATTATACTCTTTTTAAATACTGCTGAAAATTGTTCACAATTTTCCACAAAAAGGGGAAACATCCTCAGAAGATAAGAATCAGTAACTGTCATTGGCTGTTCTACCCGTAAGAACAAGAAAACAGTCTGGAAAAATGAAAATTGGTCTGAGAAAATAGAAAACATAATCACCTGTTGGCTGTTCTTGGTGAAAAATAAAAATCAACTGCACCTATTGGCTGCTAAAAGTGGTGGTGTCCTATGCTCTCTTACATCTCTATGATGTAAAAATTAGTTCATGTTTAGCCGAAATGGAGCCTCTCTCTGAGAACTTCCCATGCTGCACATACTTTTCCTAAACAGGTTGAATTTTCCACACAAACTTCCTACAAGATCTTGGACTCTCAGTGGGGATGCCTGGCTGGCTCCAGACAGTGACATGCATCATCTTTGCAGTGAGACTCTGCCTGTTATTCGGTTGGTTCCCCTCTGGGCCCACAGTTCTGAGGTCAGTTCAGTTTGTCCTCCCACCTCTGGGATGGCTGGTTCCCCCTCTGGGGTGGTTTCCCCCTTCTGAAATCTGTCTAATTTGCTTGTTACAGGTATTATATATCCATATAAGTTGTCTTTCACAAGTATATGAACATGAATGTTGTTGCTAAGTTTGCTTCACTAATGATGTTTCTAGTAGCCTGTAGTAGTATATACCTACTTGGTTGTTGCTGTTATTGGTTGTTGCTATTATATTGATTGTTGCTATACAATTAACTGTTGTTATACTATTGATTGCTGCTATTATTGATTGTTACTATTATCAATTGGTGCCATACCATTGATTGATACTGTATTACTGATTGCTGATAATAATTTGTAATAGCTCGATATTTCTATATATATATTTTCTTTATTAATCATAGGTATACTGGCTAGTGGTGATTTTGTCGTACGTGTGGTAATCTGTAATAAAGTAGAGAAATTTAGAGGATAAAGCCACCATGTCCTTGTCTATTATGGAATCCTGAGAACCCATGGTCACAATCTCTACACACCCGCAGACTGGGTAACCCTTTAGGTTGTGACAGATAACTGGCTTGGAGGATGAGGGGAGAGTAGTTTATCTCAGCTTCAGTAAGGCTATATCAACTCTATTTCTTATAACAGCTTGTCTCTGAGGACAAGCTGATTAAGTACAGGCTAGATCAGTGGATAGGGAAGTAGACTAAAGACTGGCTGAAGAGCTGGGCTCAAAGTGTTGCAATCATCCGGACAAAGTCCTGCTGAAGGACAGTTGCTAGTGGTGTACCCCAGGAGTTGATCCTGGGGCCAATATCTCTTCGTTAATGGCCTGGACAACGGGACAGAGTGCACCCTCAGCGCGTTTGAATGTGATGCAAAACTGGGAGGATTGGCTGATGGTTGTGCTACCTACCCTTCAGAGAGACCTCGACAGGCCAGAGAAGTGGGGCAAGAACCCAGGAGACAACACATTTCAGAGTGAATTCATAAAAGGAGCCTCACCTGTGATCTCTGAAGGAGTCTGTGGAAGAGTCTGTGTCTCACCACTGGCTGAGAAAGGAGGAACCTCCATAGTTTAGGCTCTTATGCCTGAAGTTACACTTTGTGAACGTGCACCTTTTAAGCGGCCAGCTTGTAGAGCCTGAGCACATAAAATCAATCTGATGGGAAGGATATTTTCTGTCATATGACAACTGGTTCTCAAGAAGTGGAATACAGAGCTGAAATGACATGAGTTTCCTCACCATTGTCACCGTTTCACTCCTGAGTAGTGCTACCCGGTGCTTGTCCAACCAGTGTCCTGACAGCTTGTCAAAAGGCTCCTTGGAAATAGCTTTCACATGATTTACTGCATCAAACAAGCTGTCTTTCCATTCCAGTTCAGGCTTGACAAATTTGTCAGTTTTTCCAATCTTTTCACAGTTCATAAAGTCAACATTTCTGTGAAGCAACCAATTCTGAGAGACCTGCAAGGAAACCCCTGGTGGTTGCTTCAAGTGTGACTAATTTAGAAATAGTGTAAGATATTTTTAAATCTCAACAAAGGAAAGGAGCTCAGAGGGTATCAGGAGGGCTTCATTAAAAATTATCTAACAACATCTGAGAGTTTGCTGTGCAGCAAAGATTTATTTCAGAAAACTCTCACTGGTCTAGGAAAACTCAGTGCTTCGCTTGAGGAAGTATTTGGTCCGTATTTGTAAGCTCTTAGAGTGTGTGTTATAAACATGATGAGGATACAACCTTTAAGCGCTTGGATGAGCAAAAAACCCACTTATTTTGCTGGCTAGATAAACAACTTGAGTCCTGCATTCCTCAAATATTGTCATCCTTTTGAAGTTGTGTTTGCAAAGAAGTTTCCCACTTAATAGTGTTTGCTATTTTTATTTCAAGCAGGGTATAAAGCTGTTACAATACATATGGCAGTAAAACAAGAAAAGGTAGGTTAGATCTTAATAGTTCTCTCTCCTGCTTCCTTTTCACACATGTGATTTGTGTTATTTTAGCGAAATTGATTTTTGCCATGTTTTAACAGATGCCACAAGTTAAGAGAAGCAAAACTATCTAAATTGCTAGGGAAAAAGAGAGTGAAGAGGAAAAATAAAAATGCAAACATATAAACCAATTCTGACTGTATTGAGTTCTAAGCTGGAATTAAGTTTCATTCACATCATTGTACTTTATCAAATGATATAGCCTATTCACAGTAGCATTGCATGATGTGTTGTAGAAATTTTGAGGGATTCAATTTTTTTGCTGTTTTCTGTACCGATTTAATCTCTTGCATGAAGTGGAGAGATTAGTTCAGCTTTTTGAAAACTGCATTGGCTTTTTCTGAGTAACAATAGCAGGCTCTGAACAAAGACAAAGGAGATTTGTTGCTTAGCAGAGCAACGTATATGGCGTTGCTTCAGAGGACAAGAAGTGGTCTTTCAGTGCTGGCCAAAGCAGCAGGACTCTCTCAGTTGTTGGCAGAAGCACGAGCTCGAGACTACTTGAATGTGTGGGCAGAGATGTGTAATTGATAGTCACAAAATCACAAAAGTCCTTGGAGGATTTGTGGCACAAACAGGACTAGAAATGTGACTTTCAATCTTTTATACAATTGCTTCTGCCTCGCAGTCTCAGCACTAACCAGCGTGCTTGGCTCTGCTGTGGCAGTTATATGTCTGAGAGCCCAGGGTAATAACAAAACCCCTTTGTTCTTGCTACATGCATGCAAACATTACTTGAGGTAGCTTGATTTGTGCTACCACTCCTGACATTTTCTCTGTCAGCAGAGAGAACTACCAAATTTGACAAATCGAACCACTCTTGCTCAAAACACTTTTCTGGAAATCAATTTGACTGTTTCACCTGGCAGGTTTGTAAATTCCCCAAACCTGACGTTCTGTCCCCAAGATGAAAAATGCTTCATAATACGAGGATGGTTTTTAACTTTCTTTGGATCCAAGACATTTGTCCCAGCCTGCAATTTGTGAAGCAGTTTGTTCACAAAGCCTTCAACAATTTCTTGTGCCTTGAGACAGTGTTCACTCTGTTAATCATCTGGAAACAGCTACAGGAGATGATCATGACTGGGTTTGGCCAACAAGAGCCATAGTGTTCTCCTTTCTATTTTCTGTTACCAGGAAGGAGTGTTTGGTAGTCTCCTGCAATAAGTTTCCTCAGCTTGAGGTCATGATCTGTGCAGTCAAAATACCTTCCAGAGACTGGGCACAACAGAACAGGGCAGCTGCAAGTAGCCAGTGCAGCTACATAGTTCAAGGCAGGTTGGATTTGGTTGGAGCCGCAGTTTTATTTGTCTAGTCCAGCTGTGCTCCTTGCATACGTTTTTTTTGCTAACTTTACACTAACAGAGTTTACCTAGACAGGAGAAATGCCCTGTTGCTGTATGTTATCGTAGCTTATACTTGTTGTGGTGCCTGTTAATAGCTACTGGTCATCAGCTCCATATACTCCAGCCTTGTCCATGTAAGGCGCTGTTCTGCTGGATGGTGAAAGCGTCAGCTGAACCAGCTTGAGAGTGCTCTGTGATCATGACACAGTGAGTTAGAGAACCTTCTTGAAGAATGGCAGAGCTATAAACAATGTCAGAAAATACGTGACAAAAGGAACGTGTGCACTTCAGACGTCTTGTGTTTTGCCTCTGTGCTGTGCTCTGTGGGTTGTGTCAGTGAAAACGCAGCAAGTTCCCTTGCCAGGGACTGTTAGCTGTAACTTGGGGCAGAAGAGCAATGTGTCAGGTCGATAGTGAATACGTAAACGTAGCATTAGATTAGCCCAATGTGAGGACATGATGTAAAATTGAATCAGTATGAACAGACATAGTGTTTGAGACTGTAATGTACGTAGGAAGCCACAGGAGCTGTTGCCACATTATATGCCTGTTACAGCATTTATTTTTATATGTTTATTTTATGTATATCTAAAATTTTATATATATATATTTCATGCAATCCTCATACTGGACATAAACTACTAGCTCTTCATGCAAAGTATAGAGCTGTTTCTGAGTGTTGGAACACAACTGCCTACACTAGTAAGCTTTTAGCTTTTTAGCTAGTGTTTTTGGCATGATTTTTTCATGTGCCATGAGTAACTTACCCAAAGAATTCCTGGGCATGATGCTGGAGTTGGAAAGTTCCAGTGAGGGCTGCCAGTAGATAGCTTGCATGCAATCACCCGATTTCCCAGGATAACAGTGATTACTAGCGTAGAAACAGGCTTTTCGGTGCCAGCTGGTTTCAAGACCCAGGAATACTCCCAGTAAATTTAATTTACTAGCATAATTCTCGAGTGTCTCATTTTTCTTTTCCCTTCATTTTTACTTGATCTCCATAAAACTCCCCCTGATCTCTTACAACCCAGAGTTACTGAGACCGCATTCAGGAAAAGTAAGTTGTGTCTTTCATACTTAGGAAACTGGCTGAAAGGTCAATTAGGAAAATAACTTAAGGTTTATTTTATTGCTTCAAGTTACCGTAAGTGTTGTATCTCAGATGTTCAAACTTTTCTCTGCAACTACCTAGGTCTAGGAATATAATATTTTTGCCCCTTCATGAATCACCAGAATCCATATGCTGAAGCTTTGGAAAAGAAATTGTCAGTAGACTTTCCCGTAAATGCAATATGCAACAAAACATCAAAAAATGCAAGAAGCGCATAAAATTAACTGCAGAAGCGCTTAAAGGCATTACAGTAATTCATGCACTACGTTATTTTAAACTCTCTGTTGTCACAGATGCATGCTTTTAATATTACTGACGTAACTAATTCTTGTGAAATCAGTAGGACATCTCACAATGGATGATATTAAGGACAAACATTGGTAATTGCAACAGCATCACATATAGGTTAAATAAAACTTTTTTTTTTTAAAAAAAATCCATAGTCAGATGGAGCAGACCTAGTAAAAAATTCATGAATTTTCATGACCACAAAATAAAAAAAACCCCAAGGGTCAGCTCTCTTAAAAGGAAGTAGTGACTTTGGCTTCTCTCTTCCAGTGGAAGTTCATATAAGGAAGAAAAAACTATCACCTCAGAATTTTACCTTCAGGTTTTTAAAATATAATTTACAGATTCTCATGCTGTAAAACTGTGATTTCCCTCAAGGGAAAACATCAGGATTTTATTAAGGAGCAGAGGTAATTTCTTACAAGCCCTTCTGGCTAGCCTAGTGGTTTTTTCTTTTTTTTTTTTACTATACCAGCTTTTCCTGACAGAAAAGTAATTGCCAGGTGTTCAGAGAGATATGGATCCAGCTCACAGCATCCAAAGTTAAAGCTGGCAATTGAAATGGAAGAACCTATCCTTCCTCCATGGGATGTTTACTATTTAAAAATTCTGTATAGCTGTATTAAATAATACTCAGACACTAAGCTAAGGCCAGTGAGTAACTATTTGAGCCCAAACAGCTTCCCTTGAGTTCTGGTGAACTATGCTCAAAGCCAGATTTCTGTTTCTTTGATCCTAGTAAGCCAAGAGCCAGTTCAGCTCTTCTTATTCATAAGAGTAGCTTGAGGTTATCCAAATTTACACAGCAAATCCACTCCTCCAGCACTCAAACTGTTTTGCCAATACTAAGGCTGCTCTAGTGACCTTCTTTCACCATCGGTAGTACTGTTGTAGCCACAGTAGTATAAAGATAAATGAAATATGAAGTAAATAGAGAGTGGCAATAGTCAGATAGCTGAAAAAACTGGCAGAGCTGGAGGAAAGAGGATTCTTTTAAATGTTATTCCATTATTGGGCAAGTATTAGCATGTCTCTGCTACAGACTGGAGAAAAGTTGGGAGAAGGGATAAAGAATGAAGCAAAACTGATAAACAGAAAAATCTCACTATATAACTTGAACTATCTTGAATTTTTGTCAGGTGGTGATTCCCTCTACCCCAATTATTTGCAACACTTCAGTGCTATATGGATGTCAAGTGAAGCTGTTAATTCTGATCAGACCGTTTATTCAACTTGTTTGATAAACACCTTTCATAGAATCATAGAATCATAGAATCATAGAATTGTTCTGGTTGGAAGAGACCTCCGAGATCATCGGGTCCAACCTTTGAGAGAGGCTCAATGATATTTCTGAGAAAACTGCGATGATCTGATGATCCATCCCTGCCCCACAGGATGGGACCTTGTTTACTTATCAATTGTGTAATGGTCTTTCCTCTTCCATTCACGGATTCAGTGAAGATTAAGAATGGATCAATTTTTGTTGATAAAATAAATAACTTGATACTGCCAGTCATAAAATTAGCCATTTCTTTTTAAAATCTGTCAGGAACTTTTGATTGTAAGACCTACTAGTGTTGGCAGTTGTACATCCTGACTACAAAGCATGCAAAGAAGTAGCTTGGAGTAGCCTTCGGAAAAAAACAGTGACGGCAAAAGCACCAATTACTTCGAACGCCAAGCTTAGTCATTTATTATTTGTATTATAGAACAGAAAGCAAGGGGCTAGAATCAGAGAGCAAGAAGGTCTCTTTTAATCTATACTTCTAGGGTTTTATTTATTTTAAATTTAACTAACACTAATCATAGGTAAAACAGGCAGGATGGGCGATGCTGTTGCATCAGGAGGGAAGTGTGAAATATATGGATTGTGTACTTTCTACCTTCCCAGGAACCAGTTGGCATCGTAATCCAAGCACTATTTTTTACGATACCAGGATCAATACTGAAAATGGGAGAAGTAATAAGCAGCTTTAATTCTTCCCATAAAGTCAGAACACCATCTACCAAATAATAAATAGGCTCAACCATTGCTCTGTTTTCTGGAATGCTACTTATCCACAAGGACCTATTTAATTATTTCTTTGGTTATGGGTCTGTCTACAGTCATTTACTTTTCCTTCACAGTCGGTTACCCAAGGTAATTCTAACTCTAATGAGACTGGGATGTTTTGCTGCGGAAGTAGGAGGACAGCTTAGAGGCCCCGCTGAGAGCATTTTCCACTTGCTAACAGTGAAAACCTCGTGTGCTGAGGCTCCTGAATCCCTTTGTGAAATAGCCTTAGTGCCCTGACAAGCCTCACCTGGGACCTCCACCCACCCACCCTGTCCACGGCCAGGAGCCCCATTTCAGCTCAAGCCTGGGCCCCTAGCCTTTGCCTCATCTGCCTCTCTCCAGCCCTGTCCACTGCTGTTCCTGAGCTGTTGATGAGATTTCCTGGGCTGGTATGAGACAGGGCTTGTTGCCTCAGCTTTGTCTGGAGGGTGGCTGGGACCCACTGTGATGGGCATCCCTGCTGTGCTCACCCTGCTCAGATGCTGTGGGTCTGTGCCTTGCTGGTGAGGACACGGTGATGCCTGTGCTGTGCATAACCTCAGCTGTGGTTTGCCCTCCCTGTTTGCCTTGCCTGCCTCTTGCTGCTCCTCAGCAATAGTTTTGGCAAGGAATGGGGCTTAGTCTTGGGGACCTTTGTCAATTCAGTGGCTGTTCCAAATTTGCAAAGCTAAATTCAACAGATTGCGTGGCCTACAGCACCCTGGAAGATATGCTCATACCCCTGGAGCATCTGGGTTCCCAGTGCACAGCTCAGCCACACCAAGAGGGCTGAGGGATCTGGACTGGAACACCTCCCAAATCCTACTTCTGTCATTTCATTTTAAGATGAAAACCCTGCTGAATTCTGTTCCAATGGCCTATTATTCCTCTGATTTATTGTTACAAAATTATTTATCTTAACCACCAAATGCCTCAAAAAAGACATCTATATCAAGTTAGCACCCACTAATATCCATGATAAATACCTGTTGTTTCAATGGGAACATAAGCTAAAGTTTTGTGTGCTTTTGAAGACTTCATCTGTACCAGCAGTCATGTAATCCGTTAGCTTAAATGATCAATTGGACGGTAGTGGTAGCACAGAGGGGGCTGAAACAGAATTTTCTGAATAATCTGCACTAGATCTGAAGAAGAACCTTAATTTGGATGAGATAAGTGCAAGGGTGAATGTGTATGTGTATCCTTTAACCAGACTGTCTATGTGCAACAATTTCTGTAGCATGACAAACAAAACAATTTGCTCAGCATAAAAGCTAAGCATGGAACCATCCTTCAACGGACTGTGGTGGTGTGCTCCCCCTCCCACTCCGCCCCCTGCTTAAGCCATAACCACCAGTGGTGGTCATGATGGCTGCATCCAGCTTAAGTTGGACTGTGGGGGACGGATGACGACACAGTAGCCAAGGGCTACTGTCTGGCGCAGTGACCCAGGCGTCTTGCCGGTATGCAAGTATGACTGAAACCATTGTCCAAGTCTGGGACTAAGTCTGGATCCAGCCGCACCTAGACTCCTCTCTGAAAAAGAGTTTAGAATGCAAGGTTGTCCTCTCTCAACCTCATGACTCAACGGGAGGGTCTCCCTAACAGTTTTGTCTGACCCTGTCTTCTATGCAGTAAATAATCAAGTGTACCTTGCCATTGAATCTTGTTAAACCACTGTCACATTTACCATTGAACTTTGTTAATTCACTGGTTTATATCAATAAAGTATATTGCTGCTCCTCTCTTGCAAGTGAAGTGCATCTTGCTCTCTCTGAGTCTCTCACAGACCTATTTTTAAAAGATAAAATCAAACAGGCAAAGCTACTGGAAGGAGCAAGCAGATTTTAAGACAGGTGTTATATTGCGTTTCTTTGTTGAAAGGTGAGAACAAATATGTAAATTTTGCACATTGTCCTTTCGCTTTGATTATATTTTTGTGTTTCAGCTCTTTCGGTTTAAATACTTCGACATCACTTCCATCTCAGTGTCATTCCTGTTTGCTGTTGGCTTAAATATCCTCCTTTGAGACAATAAACTGTTACGTTCTAAAGTGAATCAGTGATCCTAGCCAGGCTGCATGGGAGAATGATTAATCATAACTAATAATTACATTTTGAGAGAAGTAGCTCTCCTCAGACTAGGGGCTGGAAATGTTGCATGGTACTAATGTTGTTCGATTGTTACTTTGTTTCTTAATTACCTCTGAAAAAATAGGCAAATCTTTCTTGTTGTCAGGAAATTCTCTCATCATAAGCATATTGCACATAGGGGCCCTCTTCACACAAAGCATGAGAATACAAAATTAGCATTTTAAACTCCATTCTTTAACCATTTTGTTATAGTCTCTGACTATTACACCGTAAAATATTGCAGCTCCTGTTTGGAAATGTAGTAGTAACATGTAGGAAGAAAATATGTTAAAGCTTCCATCATCTGGCTTATGAGGGCTAGCTAAAGCTTTAAATGTTATTTAAATAAATATTTTTATGAATTAATTTGATTTTTATTGTTGTATTTTAGAACATTACCAATAATGCTGTCAGCCATTTTTATATGAGTAAATGACATAGGTTTAGGGTTTTTCCTTTGTTTTGTTTCTGATTCTTTTCTACGAGTTTCAGCAATCAGCCTAAAATTCTGAGTCCAAATTTTCAGAGGGATCATGTTAAAAGAAGGCTGTGTTAGATTATTTGGGGTTTTGTTGAAAGAAATAGAAACTCTGACTCTGAACCCTATAGCATTGGCTGAAAGCATCTCAAAAAATCAAATCACTGCAGTCCATTCCTTTCTTCTTGGTCGTTGAAAAGGAGAGAATAAACAAAACAGATGCACAAGAATTTCACAGTCTGGGGGGGGGCAGAAAGGATATTTGAACAAGGAGAATGTGTCAGCCCTGCCCTAATCCAATTAACAAGTTTCAGTTTCCTGAAACTGCTGTTTTAGTTTCCTATTTCTGTTGTTCCTTAAATATCCTTCCCAACCCATCTCATCCCAGCCCTGTGGGGATGAGGATGGCTATCTGGAAGGATTAGATTGTTTAATTTTTTATTGTTGTATGTCAGCATAGTTTTTCCTTTAGTAATGTTAGAAGTTATTTTCTTTAATTAAAAGAATTAGTCAGAAGAGGAGAAAATT
This sequence comes from Phoenicopterus ruber ruber, assembly GCA_009819775.1. Lineage (NCBI taxonomy): Eukaryota > Metazoa > Chordata > Aves > Phoenicopteriformes > Phoenicopteridae > Phoenicopterus > Phoenicopterus ruber. The sequence continues at coordinate 24,657,426 of CM020215.1, read as the reverse complement.
TTGCAGACGACCATAATTTTAAATGTTTTGTTATTAGCCAGTTATAATTGCCCAGCTTGGGTACTTCAGTACAAGAGAAACATCAACAAACTGGAGAGAATCCAGTGGAGCGCCTAAAGTGTTTATGGGCCTGGAGCATATAACGTAGGAAGAGGAGCTGCGAAGCTGAAGTTGTTTAGGCTAAGGGGGTCTCCCCCTACTGAAATGGGGTTAGAGACGATGGAGCTAGACTCTTCTTGGAGGTGCACAAAAAAGTCTTCACAGTGAGAGCGGTTAAGCACAGGAACAGGTTGCACAGAGAGGCTGCAGAATCTCAACTGGACAAGTCCTTGAGCAACCTGCTCCAACCTTGGAAGTTAGCTCTGTGCCAGGGAGCAGCATGAGTGGGCTGCTCTGCAAAAGTTGCTGTCTGACCATGCAGGGATGGGGTTAAGAAAGCCAAGGCTGACCTGGAATTGAATCTGACAAGGGATACCAAGCACAAAAAGAAAGGATTGTGCAAGTACATAAACAGCAAAGGGAATACTAGGGAAAACCTGGCCCCAGTGCTGAATATGGAAGAGGACAAAGGGCATGGAAAAGACCAAGGTACTCAGTGCCTTCTTTGCTTCAGTCTTTACTGGTAAGACCAGCCTTCAGGAAGCACAAGCCCCTGAGACCAGAGGAAAGTTTGGAGCGAGGAAGAATTACCCTTGTTGGAGGAGGGCCATGTTAGGGAGAACTTAAACCAAACTGAACATACAGAAGTCCATACGGCCTGATGGGTTGCAGCCACAAGTGCTGAGTCACTAGAGGCACAAGTAGGTAAAGCATAAGAAGGTGATCAGGAGTAGTCAGCATGGATTTATGGAAGGGAAATCATACTTAACCAGCCTGATAGCATTATACAATGAGGTGACTAGGTTGGTGGATGAGGGGACAACAGTGGGTATTGTTTACCTTGACTTTAGTAAGGCTTTTGACACTGTCTTCCATAACATTCTCATAGATTAGCTGAAAAAATATGGGTTACATAAATGGACAGTGAGGTGAATTAAAAACTAGCCGAACAGCCAGGCCCAGAGGGTTGTGATCAGTGGCACAGAGTCCATTTGGAGGAAGGTTACTAGTGGTGTACCCCAGGAGCTGATACTGGGGCCAATATTATTTAACCTCTTCATTAATGACTTGGATGATGGGACAGAGTTAGCACGTTTGAATATGACACAAAACTGGGAGGAATGGCTGATACACCAGATCGTTGTGCTGCTGTTCAGAGGGACCTGGACTTGCTGGAGAATTGGGCTGAGAGATTTTTCATAAAGTTCAACAAAAGGAAGTGCAAAGACCTGCATCTGAAGAGGAATAACCCCATGTACCAACCAGTACAAAGAGGGGCTGGCCAGCTGGAAAACAGGTCTGCAGAGAAAGGCATTGGGGTCCTGGTGAACAACAAGCTGGCCATGAGTCAGCAGTAAACTCTTGTAACAAAGAAGGCCAGCAGTATCCTGGACTGCATTAGTGTGGTGAGTTGGCCCCAGCTAGCAGCCAAGCTGCTTGCTCACTCCTGCCGTACACACGCAGAGTGAGACAGGGAATAAAAATAGGAAAAAACAGAGTGAGAAAACTCGCAAATCAAAATAAAGACAGTGAAATCACTCACCCATTACTGTCATGGACAAAACAGACTTGACTTGGGAAATTTAACTCAATTTAAAACATTTAATTACTGATCCAGTATTGGGAAGCAAAGAAGACAAACATTTAAACACTTAAAGAAAACATCTTTTCTCCCTCTTTCCCATGTTTGATTTCACTCCAGACACCTCTCCGTCCCTTTTCCTAGTCCCTACTCCCCTCAGTCCCTTCGTTGAGGCAATGGGCATTGCAGGAGGTTGGGGTCAGTGCATAGCAGTTTCTTTCTGCAGCTACTTATTCCTTACTCTTTTTTCCTACTGTGCCTTCCTTCTTCATGGTTTCCTTCAGTGATGTACCTGCTTTGGCATTGGTCCTTCATGGTCCACAAGCTCCTCACGGTTGTACCTGCTCGATCATGGTCTTATCTACAGGCTGCAATCCCTCTGGGGTGTTACCATCTCCACTGTGGAGCACCTTCTACTGCTCTGGCCTTGTTCCTTTGTCTTAATGTTTACTGCCCTTTCTCAAATATGTTGGTACAGAGGTGCCAGCAGCTTCACTGATGGCCTCAGCTGTGTCCTGTGGTGGGTCTGGTGTGGAGCCAGCTGGAACCAGCTGCAAGTGGCACAGAGGAGCCCCTTACCTTCTCCCACAGAAACCACCCACGCAGCCCTTCCTGCTCCCAAAACCTTGGCATTTATACCCAATACAGTTAGGAAGAGTGTTGCCAGCAGGTCAAGGAAGGTCATCCTTCCCCTTCACTCAGCACTAGTAAGGCCACACCTGGAGTACTGTGTCTACTTCTGAGCTTGCCAGTATAAGAGAGAGATGGACATACTGGAGCAAGTCCAGCACAGGACCATGAAGATGGTTAAGTAACTGCAGCATCTGTCATATGAGGGAAGGCTGAGAGAGCTGAAACTATTCAGCCTGGAGAAGAGAAATCACAGGGAGAATCTTATCAGTATTTGTAAATACCTGATGAGAGAGAACAAAAGACAGAGCCAAACTCTTCTCAGTGGTGCCCACTGACAGGACAAAAGGCAATGCGTACAAATTGCCTCTTGCAGACAAATTGTTCCCTTGCAGACAGGGGACACAGTTCCACAGAACCCAAATGAGAACAGGAGAGCAGATCTGGTGATGGTAACCAGGTTCATTGAGTGATCACCAGAGAAGTCTGTAGTGACAAAACATGTTTGAGGTCAAGCCAGAAAGTCAAGCCAACCAGGCCAGGATCAACAAGATACAAGGCCACGCACAGCATGCATACGTTATAGCTCAAGGAAGGATGAAAAGCAAGGGCCTGAGGTTAAAAGCACTTTAACTCCGCACCCGGAGTGCGTGGTTAGAAAAGCCAGATGAGGCTTCTCACTGCTCCTTTTCACAACTCAGTTGTCTTCACTGAAGTCTGAACCAGGGTTTCACAGCTGTATTATATCATAGCTGACTTTGACACAGGCAGCTGATCCTTGGTCAAAGAGGTTACAGGGAATGACAGTTACAGAGTGGTCAGGGCAATTAGAGCCTTCTGGTGCACATGTGTACCTGCTTGTAGGAGGCGATTGGGCTGGATGATGTCCAAGGGTCCTTTCCAACCTGAATTATGTTATGATTCCATGACTGATAAGTCAAATCCTGTTTCTTCTTCTTCAAATAGATTATTCATTTTTGTTAAAGTACATTCACAGTCTGTCCTTGTTGATGACAGTTTAATTGCTGGAAGATCGGAAGATGAAAAACAATGTGCCATTTCTGAGTGGTAAATTCTCCTCAATTCTAGGAAGTAGAATCTGGGATCTAGCAGGTAGGCCTCATAGACAATACACCTGAAAGGACTGAGGCCATGTAATCCATTTGCTACTATCTTCAATGCAAGATCAATTAGAGCTAAAGCATTTCTGACAATGGCTTGATTGACCACTTAAAAACCTCTAGTGACAAAGACACCTGAGCTTATCCTGGCAGTACTTCCTTGTCTTTACTGTTATGAAGTGTTTCCTTACTGCTTACCCTAAAGGTGTCTTGCTGCAACTGAAGCCCATTATTCCTATCCACTGTAGAAATGGAAAACAAATTACTTCCTTTCTCTTCTGAACAGTGTTTTATGTATTTAAAAACGGCAAGTAAGTCTGTTCCTTTTTTTTTTTTTTCCCCCTAGCTATTTTTAATCTATGCAATTCTATGCCCTTCAGAGCTTTTGCACATGTGGCATGTTTCTAGATATTCTCATTATTCTCCTCTCATCTCTTTGTCTGGTCTGCATCTTTTTTTGAAGTGCAGTGCTCAAACCAGAACATCACACTATGGCTGAATTCTTTTCATGACTGAACAAATTGGAAGGCTTAATTCAGATACTTTGGAAGTTATACTTCTGTTTACTTGAAAAAGAGGTGCTAGAAATTGACAGTGAAGTAGCAGAAGCTTTTAAAAAATACATCCATACTAATGGAATTGCAGAAAATCAGTCACTCAGCACGAACTAGTGTTCATGTGGTGAAAGCCTGTGCTTCCTAAAATAGGTATGTTTTCTATTTCTTGCTTTCTCACACACGTATATGTGCACATACCACTCATTTATGTTGTATTTGGAGTCAGAATTCTTCACATTCTCTTTAGGTGCATTTATAATGTAGATATCCACAGCAGGTATCCCATTATCATCAAAGGCAAACACAAGAATTATTCATCTGATTTATTTTGATATTCAGATGAAATATTCATCTGATTTATTCATCTGATTTGAGGGATGGCATGCCAGCGAGGCCCTTCAGTCAGCTGTCTCAGATGAGGTAGGACAGAGAGACCCGTGCAGCAGCAGGGACACAGGGGTCATTGACCAGCTAGGAACCACAGAAATACCTGAGATGGGACATGTAGGGAGTAGGGCTTCTCCCACCACAAAGGCAACAGGATCACTAGCCCAGCTGAAGTGCATCTACACGAATGCATGGAGCATGAGCAACAAACAGGAGGAGCTTGAGGCTGTTGTGAAAGGGGAAAACTACGATATAGTTGCCATCACGGAAACATGGTGGGATGACACACATAGCTGGAGTGCCACGATGGACGGCTATAAACTCTTTAGAAGGGATAGGCAAGGAAGGAGAGGCGGTGGGGTAGCCCTCTATGTTAAGGAGAGTCTGGACTGCCTTGAGCTCGAGGATGGTGACGAGAGGGTTGAGTGCCTGTGGGTTAGAATCAGGGGGAAGGCCACCAAGGCAGACATTGTGGTGGGAGTCTGTTATAGACCACCCAATCAGGATGAGGAGTCAGATGAAGTATTCTACAGGCAGCTGGGAGAAGCCTCACGATCGCTGGCCCTTGTTCTCGTGGGGGACTTCAACTTGCCAGATGTCTGCTGGAAATACAATGCAGCAGAGAGGAAACAGTCCAGGAGGTTCCTGGAGTGTGTGGAAGATAACTTCCTCACACAGCTGGTGAGGGAGCCCACGAGGGAAGGCGCCCCGCTGGACCTGTTGTTTGTGAACAGAGAAGGTCTTGTGGGTGATGTGACGGTCGGAGGCCGTCTTGGGCACAGTGACCACGAAATGACAGAGTTCTCGATTCTCAGAGAAGTAAAGAGGAGGGTCACCAGAACTGCCACCTTGGACTTCCGGAGGGCAGACTTTGGCCTGTTTAGGAGTCTGGTTGGCAGAGTCCCTTGGGAGGCAGTCCTGGAGGGCAAAGGCGTCCAGGAAGGCTGGACATTCTTCAAGAGGGAAATCTTAAAGGCACAGGAGCAGGCCGTCCCCATGAGCCGAAAGATGAGCCGGCGGGGAAGAAGACCGGCCTGGCTGAGCAGAGAGCTCCGGCTGGAACTTAGGAAAAAAAAGAGAGTCTACCACCTTTGGAGGAAGGGGCAGGCAACTCAGGAGGACTACAAGGATGTTGTGAGGTCATGCAGGGAGAAAATTAGAAGGGCCAAAGCCCAATTAGAACTTAGTCTGGCTACTGCCGTAAAAGACAACAAAAAGTCCTTCTACAAATACATTAACAATAAAAAGGGGGCTAAGGAGAATCTCCCTCCTCTATTGGATGCGGAGGGAAACTTAGTGTCAAGGGATGAGGAAAAGGCTGAGGTGCTAAATACCTTCTTTGCCTCAGTCTTCAACAGCAAGGGAAGTTGCTCTCTGGGCACCCAGCCCCCTGAGCAGGAAGACAGGGATGGGGAGCAGAATGTAGACCCCGAAGTCCAAGGGGAAATGGTCAGTGACCTGCTACGCCACCTAGACACGCACAAGTCTATGGGGCCGGATGGGATCCACCCAAGGGTGCTGAAAGAGCTGGCAGAAGTGCTCATCAAGCCACTCTCCATCATTTATCAGCAGTCCTGGCTCACTGGGGAGGTCCCAGTTGACTGGAAGCTGGCAAATGTGACGCCCATCTACAAGAAGGGCCGGAAGGAGGATCCGGGGAACTACAGGCCTGTCAGCCTGACCTCGGTGCCCGGGAAGGTTATGGAGCAGATCATCTTGAGTGCCATCACGCGGCACATACGGGACAACCAGGTGATCGGGCCCAGTCAGCACAGGTTTATGAAAGGCAGGTCCTGTCTTACCAACCTGATCTCCTTCTATGACATGGTGACCCGCCTAGTGGATGAGGGAAAGGCTGTGGACGTTGTGTACCTGGACTTTAGTAAAGCCTTTGACACCGTCTCCCACAGCATTCTCTTGGAGAAGCTGGCTACCCATGGCTTGGATGGGCGTACTCTGCACTGGGTAGGAAACTGGCTGGATGGCCGGGCCCAAAGAGTTGTGGTGAATGGAGTTAAATCTGGTTGGAGGCCGGTCACAAGTGGTGTTCCCCAGGGCTCAGTACTGGGGCCAGTTCTGTTCAATATCTTGATCAATGATCTGGATGAGGGGATCGAGTGCACCCTCAGTAAGTTTGCAGACAACACCAAGTTGGGCAGGAGTGTTGATCTGCTGGAGGGCAGGCAGGCGCTACAGCGGGACCTGGACAGGCTGGATCAATGGGCCGAGGCCAATTGTATGAGATTCAACAAGGCCAAGTGCCGGGTCCTGCACCTGGGTCACAACAACCCCAGGCAATGCTACAGGCTTGGGGGGGAGTGGCTGGAAAGCTGCCCGCCAGAAAAGGACCTGGGGGTGTTGGTTGACGGCCGGCTGAATATGAGCCAGCAGTGTGCCCAGGTGGCCAAGAAGGCCAACAGCATCCTGGCTTGTATCAGAAATAGTGTGGCCAGCAGGAGTAGGGAGGTGATTGTCCCCCTGTACTCGGCCCTGGTGAGGCCGCACCTCGAGTACTGTGTTCAGTTTTGGGCCCCTCACTACAAGAAAGACATTGAGGTGCTGGAGCGTGTCCAGAGACGGGCAACGAGGCTGGTGAAGGGTCTGGAACAGAAGTCCTATGAGGAGCGGCTGAGGGAACTGGGGTTGTTTAGCCTGGAGAAAAGGAGGCTGAGGGGAGACCTTATTGCTCTCTACAACTACCTGAAAGGAGGTTGTAGAGAGATGGGGGTCGGTCTCTTCTCCCAAGTAACAGGTGGTAGGACAAGAGGAAATGGCCTCAAGTTGCGCCAGGGGAGGTTTAGATTGGACATTCGTAAAAATTTCTTCACCGAAAGGGTTGTCAGGCATTGGAACAGGCTGCCCAGGGAGGTGGTGGAGTCCCCATCTCTGGGGGTATTCAAAAGGCGTTTAGATGAGGCCCTAAGGGATATGATTTAGTGGGGGATTTGGTAGTGATAGGTTAATGGTTGGACCCGATGATCTCGGAGGTCTCTTCCAACCAGAACAATTCTATGATTCTATGATTTTAAGATACCTTCTCTAACATGAGACATACCATAATCTAGAATTCCCATTTTTTCACCACTGATTATAAAATGAGTCTAAATTAGTAGCTTACATATAGACAGTGAAGGAATTTACACATGGTCAGATGCATCCCATCTCCTATGCTTCTGATTATTTCCAGTACACCAGCAGCTAACAATAATACTTGTCCATAAAGGTCAAGGTAATCAATAAGCTTCTTTTCCCTAAAGGCAGTATTTATTTGACTTGCAGGCCATTTAGTAGTCATGCTGCAATGCTGTTACCAGATGCTGTTTATTTTGAATAGCTTATGTAAGCCAGTGTTATTGCTGCTGTCCCAGGCCTCTTTCTCAGATCTACAATTCAAAAGATTTTTACGTGTACTGATTACTAGTTTCCTATTGACACTGTAACATATTTCATGTATCCAAAAAGACATAGGTCAAATTCTCTTTACATCCATATATTGTACAACATCATTCAGGCCTAAGATTTCTCCATAAATTGTAAATAAGCAGTCCTGAGAAGACGAAACAGTGTTCTGCTTCAAATCCTTTTCCCCTGGTGTTAGAAATGTCTGGATAATTAGTGAAACATGTCTTTGAGCTTAGATTAGTTATTTCATGCTTTTTTATTGGACAAAGAGGTATGTTTTGACATGATAGACAGCTTTTATGTTCACGTTTCCGTGTCGATCATTGCAATTCCAAAACGAAGAGGCTTTTAATTGATAGCTTGCATCCTCTCACCCTTGGCATAGCTGTTGCTGGTTTGCCAGCTTGCTGCCTTTCTCAGTAGTTTTGTCAATACCTTTCCTACCAAGTCTGTTAACAACCAACTGACTCAAAACAGCACAGAGAGGTTAATATTCTCTCTTGCATCCAGTAACAACATGTACCTTACCATCTAGTACAACTGAAAGGCATAGAAACTGAACTATAAAGCATGGGCTGTCAATAAAATAGTCACCTTATATTTTGTGCAAGAGCCCAAGTTTCTAAAAAATCGCTCTGCATGGAGGGTTTTTTTTCAAACATAATATCGTTTCTATCTTTTTAATTTAGTCCTCTTCAGTAACTACTGTATTTCATCATTTAACTCAGAAATTGGATGCCTTAGGGCTTGACTTTATCATGCACTAATAAAATGAAGAGAAACAGACCTTTAAAAATAATTGCCAAAATAGAGTCTGTCAGCAAGCATTAGACTCAGCTGTGGCACTGTCTTGAAAAGGTTATTTTGCTTTAGAATACATTAAACATTTATTAGCTTCACCTCAGGTAAACATGCAGTTGTTTACATATCTGCAAATTTGTATAGACACACTTGTAAATGAATTTAGAAAGGAGCACCACATTCATAAATGTATACCTTCCTTATCTATGGTTTGAAAAATAAATAATCAAAGGGTTCCATTAGCAATTGGCCAGGGGTAGAAAGGTAGGGTATTTGGGGAGCAGGACTGATTTCCTTAATCTGTCTAATAAAATGTGCTACTACTAATTTGGTTTGGTCTGTCTTCCTTCTGCCTCAAACTCTTCCCCTCCGCAAGCAGTGCAGATTGGCTTGGGGAACAGTATATGAAAGTAAAATGGATTCTGGCTTTCTTCAAACTTACCAGTAAGAGAAGATGACGTAAACCCATAAGAATTGTCTCTGCTGTGATCAAAAGAGATATGTGAAACTGAAGGTCTCAACAAACTCTGTTTTTAAAATCTTGCTGAGGCCAGGTAACATTCAGAGGGTTTTCTTTGGCACCTAGGATAGGTTTTTGGTGGAATGTGGACATGTTGCTGGACCACGCAACACAGTCATTAAGAAAGCTTATTCCCCAGAACACGTCACTTAATTCCGTGTCAACATTTTGAACTTCAGAGTTCTTCAGGTCTGTGAACTTAGGCTCCTGCTTATGCGCAGAAGCGGTCCAGTCTGGGGAAACCAGCACCTACCTCATGGCCAGGGTCCCGAGTCCCCGGATTGACCAGTGGACAGAGAGCTGCAGAGCATAGCAAATGCACAAAAAAAGTGAATGAGAAAGAGTTGAATGCTCAAACGCAGTATAAGAAATCTGGGTTCCCGCCTGAGTTCTCAGGACTATTTCAATCTTCTGCATAATGTAAATGAATAAATAGTCATAGGATTTGAGACAGCATCGGTATTTAAAGTTGATTCTGGACCTTGGAACAAATTCCTCCATACTATTTTCCAGTGCTTGACTCAGTTTTATCTGCGCTATCACTTCTCCCTGTAACATTATTTACTTAGTGTTTCCTCAGCACTTTTATTTCTAGCTATCTTTAATAATAGATATCTTTCAGAAACTATGTTTTATTATTCTTGCCTGTCTGCCGCTTGTAAAATATAAGTTTTTTATGTCCTATGGCAGTAATTCAGATTCTTCTGTTTTGTTCCTTGCAACAGTGCACAAGCTTGCTGAGCTTTTTACTGCCCTCACCAAATTTTCCAAGTAGATTAGGTTTCATTCTATCAATGATTGTGTTCCTAGCGTATTTTTCCTATAAATCTTACCATTTTCCTCCTGTTGTAGTCCTTCCCTTTCCTATGTCTTTGATTGCCTGATTTTCCTTTTCCTTTATACTGAAATCAGGCATGGGCACTACATGATTTTTCACAACTTTCTTCAGTAATTTAGCAACTGAAAGTTTGTCTTATCTGTGTATTTTCCCAGCTACTTACATAGATTTCATCAGTTGAGAGAATTAATCCTTAAATAAATTCCCCCAGTGCTAAGACATCCCTAGCTTTTCACATGATTGAACCGCCTTTTCATTTGCATTATCCTGTCCTTACTTCTCCTGAAAAAAACTCCTTGGCCTGCACTTCTGTAAGCCTCTTCTGCAGATCTGGGTAATCCTCCGTGCGCCCTTCCCATGGGATACTGGCAGTCATTCACTGCAGGGTAAAGGACAGTGAGGACACATCTTGTAGTTACCTTTCTCTTCAGCCCCTGCATCTACAACGCATATCCTTGGTCATGGCAAGCAACAAGTAATTTTAGAAATATTACAGTGACGGGCTGAAAAATTATTTCTAAATATGAAGTTTCACTGAGTGATTTTTTTACCTTTTTTTCTTTACCTTTTCCATGGATTAGTATCGCTGTCATTTAGGATTGACAAGCTGACCATCAGCTGTGGTGAAATGCAAGAGGTTTCATACACTTTCTCAGCTTTCAAGACATAGTCCCCCCGTGCAAAATTCCTAAGCTTCAAGCTGGAACTAGTCACCAATACTGTCAGCTGTGACCAAACAAATCACCAGAAAACAGACGAGAAGAATTTTTTTGTCTCCAAGGAGCAAAGCCCATTTAAACACTTTAATATCTTTAAGGAATGTCCAAATTAATATGAATAATAAAATAATTAAAAATATTAATAATATTTTACATCCACATCTGCATTTGTATCTTCTAAGTAGTGTGTTATTCTTTAAATAAAAAATATCTGAGCAGTAGCTAAAGCTTGCAGGAATTTCTTGAAACCAAATAGAAAAGCTATTTTTTAACACATTTCTCTGTTTTAAGATTAAGGCACATAGTGAAAATGTCTCAGTGTTCCCCAGAGGTCATAGCTGTACCTTTTCTTTAGGTTCTGTTACAAAGATCAGTTTCTCTGTTTGCTGGAAAAGACTGGAGTGCACATCACTTTATAAATGTACAGTGCAAAACCCTTTTGTATTCAGATGCTCATCATCTCTGTGGACTAAAATTTATGCAGTGTTGTAAACACTGTGAAAACGCATGCTTCTGTCCTTTACGTTGTAATCTGTATTAAGCTCATTGGAGCCTGCAGCACATAGGTACAAATAAACAACGCAACTTTGTAGAAAATACTAGTGCCACAATGTTATAATAAGTAGAGCTGCCTCTGCTAAAGCAGTTAAAAATGGTGGCATTGTTCTAATTGCAGGACACTTTAGCCATTAAAAAGACTTACGAAGTGTGCTCAGCCTCCTCTGACCACTGTAGAGAAGGACTGCCACTGGGGTGTCTTTGCGTTCATATTTTTTAATACATAGATATGCCATATCCATCGAAACCGTATTAAGACCTCTCATTCCTCAGCAGGTATAAGTTGAAGTCGGTATCACTTTGTTGTGTGTCAGTTGTATCCCTTTTAAAACTGTTGTGAATGTGACCTATGATGGGATTTTGAGTCAAACTCTGCAGGATTGTAGTTTGTTAAAGTGATTTACCCTATGCACACATAATTTGAGCAAATTAATGTTTTTGAAAGTATACTTTGAGGAAAACCTATTAATATAGGTATTCACACTGTGCTCACTGGTGTGGTATGTCTGCTCCTTGCATAGCAAGCAGGAAATGAAAGAAGAAAGAACTGATCAAAGAAGGTTCTTTCAGCTTCAGCAGTGTGCATGCACACTGCTGGCTGTCTTTATGCCATCTAGTTTTCTCCTGCTATCCCAAGTTGTCATGGTTTAACCCCAGCCAGCAACTAAGCACCACACAGCCGCTCACTCACTCCTCCCCCCTCCCGGTGTGATGGGGAAGAGAATCGGGGAAAAAAAAAAAGATAAAACACATGGGTTGAGATAAAGACCATTTAAAAGGACAGCAAAGGAAGAGAAAAAAAAAATTAATAATAATAATAATAATAAAAATTATGATAGAAGAATATACAAAACAAGTGATGCACATTGCAATTGCTCACCACCCGCTGACCCCAAGCAGTGATGCTCCCCAGCCAACTCCCCCCAGTTTATATACTGAGCATGACGTCATATGGTATGGACTATCCCTTTGGCCAGGCTGGGTCAGCTGTCCTGGCTGTGCCCCCTCCCAGCTTCTTGTGCACCTCCAGCCTCCTCGCTGGCAGGGCATGAGAAGCTGAAAAGTCCTTGACTTAGTGTAAGCACTGCTTAGCAACAACTAAAAACATCAGTGTGTTATCAACATTATTCTCATCCTAAATCCAAAACACAGCACTATACCAGCTACTAGGAAGCAAATTAACTTTATCCCAGCTGAAACCAGGACACAAGTCAACAGAAAAACATTTACTGTGTGTGATTTTTCTATGAAAGGGAAGAATATATGAAATACGGTGCATGCCAGTTCTGTGCTGTACAGTATTACACCCCTTTGACACGCCTCAGACAAACTAAATGGAAATTGCACTTTTGTAACTCAGGGCAGATACAATTTCGGAAAATAGGAGGCACCTCTTGACAGTGTGAGGCTTGAAATATGCATGAGCATTCTTCTGAGAATCTTCAGTCTTCTGGAATTAACCTAGTAAGTATTTTAGTAGGTACATCAGGTTAAAAGAGTAAGAAAAGATTTTCAACACTTGGTGTAGTCTCTCACAGCAGAAAGCCTTTTACACATAGTGTGCAAGCAGGCACAGAAGGGGACAATAACACTCTAACCAGGGTGGTTTTTTGCAGTTCCAAAACATTAAACAACACCCTTTCTTTGCAAAATCTCATCCCAAGCATTTCGAATTCTCAGTTCTTGGTCCTGTCCTTCCTCATTGTTGCCACAGCCATGACTTTCTGACACACTAAAATCCAAAGGGGGGTTTTCCAGACCTGTGATCATGAATCAATACAACTTGATCTTAACTGTCTGCTGTAACAACTCTCAATACTATGTAGATCAGGCACAGAAAGCAGTATCTACCATACATTACCCAGTGGGTAACAAGAAAACATAACAGAAAATGAAATTATTCATAGCATGTATCATCATCTTTGCAGAACTATGTTGACTGGTGCATTCGTGCCAATAACATGACAAACATTTCACATTTCTTAGCTAAGAAGCAGGTTTGTGACGTGGCTGTCACGTACAAAAAAGTACTGTATCTGCTGCCTTTCTTTTTGGCAGCAAATCTCATAGTGACAGTGCAAATGATTTGACAGAGGGACTGGCATAAAAATAGCATCATGATCTCTCTGGGGTGGTTTTGGAAAACACTGAGACAATTTCAAAAAATCTTTTGGCTTCCAGTATAAATGTAAATATGTCTCAGATAGTGTTAGTCCCGTTTAAGAGGATATTCTGTATAAAACTAGGTTAGAGAAAATGTAAGAAGCTTGTTCTGTGTTTGGCAGTAAGAACAAAGTACCTTGAACTACCATTGCACAGTGCCTGCATACAGAAATGCACGACACTTGAAAAAGATATGTCTGGATTTTCTTAACAACTAGAAATTACAGTATGTTACATGGAGGATTTAGTGGCAGGATAAATTAATTTTCTTTAATAGACAGTTAATAGATTTGTATTATACTTTGCACTTCTACAAATACTGAAGTGAGCTAAAGGGGAAATTAAGAGTTTAATTTTGCCTGGCTTACATTTCTGGAAGCAAGTATTTTAGCCTTTGTCCATAATGACTGTACAAAAGAAAGTACAAGTAGGTAATTATGGTCCACTTTTAACAACAAAATGTGTCACCTGCCCTCCTTCAAGAATCCAGATGTTGCTTAGTAGAATTCCTCACTCTATAGGTGACATTTTAAGAATCCAGAACAGGAATTTTTTATAAATTTACTATAGCCACAAAGCAATGGCTATTGTTGATGGAGGACTGCACACTTCCAAAATGGATGCTAGCATGAAAGTAGGTGGCTTGATATTTTCTTGACAACTAGTGAAAACTTTAATTAAAAACACGTTATTTGTTATAGCACAGATTTGTACATGTGAATTTTGTGGATAATCATTTTCTATTAGCCCGGAAAATGGTATGAAGCTAACTTCACTGACACTTTAATAGGCTATGTCTCACCTAACTTTAGTTATGTGAAAATTACATGTTTTGCCTAAGGTGATTGTCTAGATGGCTCTTTAGTCAGTGGAGATATTTTCAGAGTGTGGGTCATTATAGCCAGAAATAGATTTCTAATACAGAATGGGATTAATTTCTGTCTGGGTGTGCTCATTTGTCTCCACAGGTTAGAGAACAACGACAAGCCCAAACCAGGCACATAGTTAAGTGAAATAAATTCTAGCACTAAATGAATGAAACTCCCATTGGGTTAAACTAAAGGAGAGGATGAAATTTTAATTTCATTAACTGACCTTCCAAAATTACTTTGAATATGTATTGTCCTGAGATAGTTGTTCACCGCAATCCCTTATTTAAATTATTTCACGAATATGTATTTATTGACCACTGAAAATGAAGTTCTGTCCTGTGTTAAACAGAAAGTAGGATCTGCAACTACTCTAAACTGCTTAATGATGGAGAAGAGATGCAGAACTTCTGCACTAGCACATGCTGAGTAGCACGTTCCCATTACTACAGTCAGGTGATGAAATCCAGTCCCATTAACTTCAAAGCAGGTAACGTTTTAGCCATGGAGACCATTCCATTATCCCCACTTGCCACCACAGAAGAAAAAACCCCATCAAAATATACCCGAAATGATGTCAAATTATACTCAGTCCTTTCCCAGTGAGAAGCAGAAGCTGAAAGAGCAGCAATGCTTTGAAACAGATGAGAACTGAGAAGAAATCTTGGCTAATGACACACTACTTTGTTTCAGGTCTCTTGATCCTTTCTCTCCATTGTATCCAGAAGGAGATAAAGAAAGAAGACTGAAGGATCCCATTTTCTCTCCCTGATTCCTGAGCCTGCTCTGTACCAGGCTTCGCATAGCATAGTTTAACCTTGGGCCTGAAATGATCTGTGCTAGCTGATAATAGGCATTAAGAGATTGTTAACCAGTCAGAAATTGCATTAGCATTGTAGCCTTCCAACACCTCTCCGCATAAAGCAGGTAGCCTGCAGAAAATGTAAGTAAGAGATGGCTGTATAGGTGTATATCTGCATGATACTGAGAAAACAGATGGAATAGAACAGAGAATATGGTCTTTTATATCCACATCTGTTGCAATTTCCCTTAAACTGAAACACTTTAAAATGCATTTTATAATACACACTTGCTCCTGTACAGGTTCTTTTATTCAAAATAACAACATGGAGTAGGAATGGCTGATCACACTTGTGATATACCCTAGAACATTAGGAGTTGTTACCTCATTCAGATAATAAGGGATTTTTTTTTTTTTACCCTATTACATATGTAATATTCAGTGATGCAGTTGCCTTTTCCTCTAACTGAAAATAAGTTGACCTCATCAGGTGGAGGAAAGGATAAACCAAAGAGAGTGCAACAAGTTATTTACCCCCTGTTAGCACCTCAAATCCAAAGGAAGAGCACTTTCTGGCCCCTGGCTCCTTGCTGTAATTCTTATTCTCCCACAGAGAAACACTGCAAGTAATTTTTATGTTGTCCTCCAAATCCATATTTTGATTTTATGATGAAAATTAAATAACTCAGCATTTAGACAACTCTTTCTTAAAAAATTTACTAAACCTAGATTTGGCACGCAGGGTTTACTGATTGCACTACAGGTCAGGAAGCTGAGCCACTTGGAGGCACTGATCCGTCCGCATGTGCACAATCAGCTCTGCAGGATTGCTCTAATTCTATCTGGGTTTTCTTTTGGTTTGGGTTGGGTTTTTTATGTATGTTTTTTTTGGTTTTGTTTTGTTTTGTTTTTTTTCCTCAATAGACCATATTTTACAGACTCTTCTGCATCTGCCTGATGTGTCAAAATCCAGACACTATGTACTAATTGCTGTGATTATGACATTAAAAATCAAATTTCTGACTCCTCAGCTGCAGTGGGGTCAGCTCAGCAATCTCTAGTGGATGATGGATACGTAAAAGGTTTGAATATAATGTCATATTTAATCCATAAGTGTCACAGTCTTTCCTCATAATTAAATCTATTGGGTATTCCTTTGCAAAAAATATGCTTTACTTACAGTTAATTTTTATACATTTATGGAACAAAAAGTAGCATTGGTTGATTTCCTTTGACTGGCAGAGGAGGAGCTTTAAAAGTAAAAATGTGGTGCTAATACCATACCTTCCCTCCCCTTCCTGATCTTTTAAATGGAATTTCTTGATCTTCTTTACAACACTGCCCCACAGGGATATTGATGTTTGCACGTAATAACGAGTTGCAAGCAGTACTCTAGATAAATCTTGGAACAGAAAGAAAATGGACTGTAAATGAAAAAGAGAAAACTCTACTAGAAATGCAAGATAACATAGTGGACTGGCTTTGCTGCTGTTTTAAACCAATGTATTTAAACAGATAGTCTGAATAAGTAAAAATTATTGGAGAGAAAATGTAGAGACACAAACATATACATGGATACCCTAGAAATGAGATTTTTACTAAAGAGAGAACTTTCATATTTATTTCTTTATATTTGAAATGGTGCCAAAAATGAACAAACAGAGGAGAGAACTTCAAGAGAGATCAGAGCTAAGAGCAGCGTTGCTGGAACTGATCCAGACCCTGGCCTGCAGCTTTCTTCTTTCGACCCACTTTCTTTTATACAACTATACAATAATTTTGTTCCTACTTCAGCTTTCATAGTAAGACTGGGAACTATTTGTAAAACTGGATTGAAGTCAGTGAAATAATGAGAGAAAGATTTGAAAGCCTTCAACATAAGAACATAACAGATAACAGGGAAAGTTTAGGCTGGCTTCTTGTAGGACTCTTGTCGTGGACTTCAATAGGCACTGGAGCTGGCCTAACTTGACTGAAGATAAAGTGTTTTCTTAAGTATTTTCAGAGAAACATTAAGTATATATCTACTGAAGAGAGATGCTCTGCTCGGTGATTACATTGTGTCCTGCTGCATGTTGGAATTTTGTGGCAATGCGTTTTTACTCTTTGATTTCAAAGTCAGTGGAGTTATTTTGAGGGCTCCTCCTGGGTAGTAGAGCAGCGTTTGACCCCTTACCGTCATCATTCTTCTGGCTGTCAGCTCTCCCAGCAGCACGCCACACGGGTTGCAAATGGAGTCTGGCTAATAACTGCCCTAGCGAGTTAATCAGTGGATGGCAATGTGGAAATGTGTTTTCCTCTGTCTTGTTTCATATTCTGGTGGAAGAAAAAAGAAAGAAAAAAGGCATGTACTCTTTGTATTACTGAAATGACAGGCATGGAATAGAATTGCGTAAGTAACTATGATTCTGTTCTTTTCTTCTAGGTATTAGAATTGGAATAGATATATGTCTGTCTATATATATATATACACACACATATATTACATACTGAGGAGAGTCAGAAAGGACATAGAGAAAGGTCAGTGTAATTCAATTCCAATAAGTTAAGTTTAAGAACAAAACAGAAGTGAACAAACATATACATATTACACACACTGCTGAATGTCATCCTTTTCTGCATAAGGCTACGTGGTTGCACTATATAATCTGACCTCCATATTTCTCCTTTCCCCAGCAAATCCACCCTTGGTAGGGCACACACACACACAGAAATATACAGAAAGATGATCAGCTTAATCTTTTATTCCGTTTACACAAATCCACGATTTCTGTGTGAGCTGTGTTAACCCCTTAACAACTGATTATACAAAAAGAAAAAGAAAAAAATAAGGAAAGGCAGTGAGGAGGTGGGGAAGGTTCTGTGAATGTGCCACTGGCACTATATGGCTATACTAGCCCATGGCCACTGGGCTCCCCATCCCTGTATTAAGGCCCGGCACATGACTGCTTATCTAAACCTCTTATGGAAAATAGGCCATTTTTGGAAAATGACCCTTGGTACCTAAGGAGCTACACAGGTTTACTAAAGTGATTTTGCCAAACGAAAGCAATCCCTTGTCCTCAATATCCTGATTTATCTGGTAAAGTGAAGTTTAGTTCAGTAAGGAGTTCAGTAAAGGATTTCTATCTATCAGTTGTAGAATAGCATATAGTATGACATATGCCAGCTGGACCAAAATACTGTAGCATGGATTTGATGTCTATCTGAGAAATAGCAAAGTGAAGAACCTGACAGGGTTAGAAAGGGGAATAAGATTGCTGAAGTAAAAGGAATTGCATTTTTGTAGAATAAAGTGTAACTTAAATCATGATCATGTTTGCAGATAGCATCTATTGTGGTACAAAGATAACACAATGCTCAGAAACATGCCCACTTCTTGCTTACATTTGTTATTAATTTCCCATTGCTGGTTTGCTTCTTTGTAAGGATTTTTTTTTTTTCTTCACATTAGTTTAGATGACCATAGCGTGCTGTAGTCCTAACAATGACGGCATCAGAGAGACCTAGCCAACCATAATTGTTAAGGGTTTATTTTATAGTTATCTGACACTTGATGCATCTTTTTTCTACCCATTCACTACTCTTAAGCAAAACAAATAAATTTTTCTCAGTGAATCTGTTTTTCCTTGGAAGAAGATAATTTGATAGAAGTGAAGCTTTTGTAACAAGTGATTTTTTGATATATCTGTCTGATGATATATTTTAATCTGATATATCATTCCTGTTCACAACATTCATATTAATGTTTTTGGAAGTACTTTTTTTGATTTGAGAGATGCAGGTTCTCAGCTCAGCACAACTCAGTACTTCATTTCTAAGTCATGTCCCATTTCTAAGTCCTCTGGCTTGTCTCCAGAAAAATGGAAGGATTCTCTGAAAACCAATACCAGCGGGGTAGGAAAGTGACGGAGACACAAAAGCTAATTGCAAAATGACCTGGGCATACCAACAGAGTAAAAGTTGAATGAAATGCACTGCCAAATATTATAAACAAGTTAATTCTAGGGCAAGAAAGTAGGAAGCATACCGCTTGTCAGGGCCCATCCCCGTCCCCAGGGAGGTGCCCGATCCCCAGGGCTGGGGCTGCCACTTGCTGCCACCCTGGTTTGCCCTGCTCCTGGCTGGGGGCAGACAGGGCAGGACCCCACAGACAGAGCCCATCCCGCTGCCAAATGGGCCCTGGCTGCCAGGTCCTGCCCTGCCCACCCTGGGGACAGCAAGTGAGAATACAGCCAAACATTACTGGTGGATGAAAAGCTGGACATGACCTGGCAATGTGCACTCACAGCCCAGAAGGCCAACCGTATCCTGGGCTGCATCAAAAGAAGTGTGGCCAGCAGGTCGAGGGAGGGGATTCTGCCCCTCTACTCTGCTCTGGTGAGACCCCACCTGGAGTACTGCGTCCAGCTCTGGAGCCACCAACACAAGAAGGACATGGACCTGCTGGAGCAAGTCCAGAGGAGGGCCACAAAAATGATCAGAGGGCTGGAGCACCTCTCCTATGAAGACAGGCTGAGAGAGTTGGGGTTGTTCAGCCTGGAGGAGAGAAGGCTCCAGGGAGACCTTATTGCAGCCTTTCAGTACTTAAAGGGGGCTTATAAGAAATATGGGGACAAACTTTTTAGCAGGGCCAGTTGTGATAGAACAAGGGGTAATGGTTGTAAACTAAAAGAGGGTAGATTTAGACTAGATGTAAGAAAGAAATTTTTCACAGTGAGGGTGGTGAAGCACTGGCACAGGTTGCCCAGAGAGGTGGTAGATGCCCCATCCCTGGAAACATTCAAGGTCAGGCTGGGTGGGGCTCTGGGCAATCTGATCTAATTGAGGATGTTCCTGCTCGTTGGGGGGGGGGGTTGGACTAGATGACCTTTAAAGGTCCCTTCCAACCCAAACTATTCTATGATTCTATGATTACAAATTCCAGTAGATTCTATTTTTTTTTTAACAAACCAAAAAGCTCATGCATCGTTATGATGCACCAGAATGACGTGAAGGAGCTTGACGTGCCACTGAGCATGTTGCTTGACAAACTGCAGGCACCTCTGATACTGAAGAGTGAGGGGATGCAGGGAGGGAGTCAGAAAATACAATGAGCTTCAACAAGAGTAATCCAGTCCAAGGATATGCATAGGGGAAATAACATTTTATAGTCTAGGAGAGAGAAGGCTCAGGAGGAACATGATCACAGTCTATAAACACCATCAAGGTAACAATAAAAGTGAATGAAGGGAATTACACTGTCTCAGAAGATGACATGACAAGAAGTGATGGCCTGAAGCTAGGAAAGAAAAAGCTTAAGTTAGACATTAAGAAAAAGTCTTTAACAGCTACAACAATTGGACAGTGTGGGAAATCACTGGGGGTGGCAGTCAAGTCACCAACACCATGGGATATATTTGAGAAAAAAGATGACTTTTAATGTTTCTGATAAAGAAATGCAGCAGAAAGTGGGTGGCAGACCAGAAGACGAATTCACTTTTTTGTAACTGAATTTGTGAATTATGATTTTATATATATATAGCTCTGTATATTTAGAAGAACTAGACATGGGCATTGATTTTGAAAAAGAAATATTCTCTTTTTTGTTGCTATTGATTGAAGTCAACTTTCATTTAGGACAAAGAATCTGATTTTATTTTTTAAAAATACTTCTAGGGGAAAATATCTTTATATTAACATTTCTGGCTCTAAATTTTTGGACATAAGTAGCCAATTTCTTTAATAAGACATGGACTATGCTATTAAATAGGAACAAATGACAGATGTGCTAATAAATGCCTGCATTCTGTTTCTGCTGATGTGAGGCATTAAAATACAGATCATAATCATCTAGAGTAAACCACAGGACTGCAAGTTATGGGAACAAACTGATTTTTTAATAAAGAAAAGTTGATGACTGTTCATGATTCTAGAGATACATAAAATAAATCTCCTGTTGGTGAATCTGGAAAGGCATAAAGTGAAATTGTGTACGCTT
The DNA here is from genome assembly GCA_009819775.1 of Phoenicopterus ruber ruber. Lineage (NCBI taxonomy): Eukaryota > Metazoa > Chordata > Aves > Phoenicopteriformes > Phoenicopteridae > Phoenicopterus > Phoenicopterus ruber. The sequence continues at coordinate 24,636,398 of CM020215.1, read as the reverse complement.
CTCAGAAATAGCAGATGAGGATTGGAAAAATCTTTTACAGAGCAGCTCAAGATTCCCACAATGTGGTGGTGTGTAGCTGTTACAATGCCAATGTTGCCAAAATTACACCTCAGTGTTTTAGCTTCTTTCCATGCAGGGATTTCCAGGGATAAACAGCATTATTTTCTTTTGATGATAATGCACCTCATTCTGGTAGTCCCCAGGAAGTATGATTTTTTTTTTTTTTTAATCCTTCCTTCTACTCGTCCTCCAGCAGCCCAGTAGAAATCTTGGAAATCATTCATAACCATTTCTGTGGCCTATGAGATCTGGGGTTAGAGTAGTGGTAAAGCTTTAGAGGCAAAATCTAACCTTGGATTTCTTTGTACTTCACTTGAGGTAATTTAGGATTTTCTTTTTGGAGTCCCAGTTGCAGGGATTTTTCAGCATGCAAAGTAACAAAATAATACAAATGTCTGTCTCCAGTTTTTCTAGAGGCAAACTACAGTGACTCTAAGTGCTTCTACCGTCCATGTGTAGACTTCATACAGAATACATGTTTTCTGTCAAAAAGACCTGTTTTGATATTGGTAATAGACTGGTGTTATGAGGAACTGAATTTGTGCTCTAAGGATGACTGAATACTCTGCGTGGAAAATAATGGTTCTGGAGTGTTAGGATGTGTTTTGAGTTGGCCTGATATGTTTTACTATGATAGTTGAATTGACTGAGCTAGGTGTAAAAAAAAAAAAAAAAAGGCAAGCAAATGATAACTTCTTTCTTTTTCTTTTGCAGCTCTATTCAAAGAAAATGTACTACAGGACTTTTAAATTGAAGATATTATTAGGAGCGCTGTATTATGATTCTTGGGATGGCTGAGGGGCTTTTTTTTAAATCAGTGATCTCAGAGAGCATTTCAAGCAGTAATTAGGTATCACAAATCCGTGGAGATATAGGTAAACAGGATTTATTCACCCGCCACAGGAATACAACCATATTCAGATTGGCATACAGCAGGTAAGAACAGACAGTAGAGTGACATGCAATTTTGCTCTGAATTAATATGAAGTAGCAGTCAGCAGGGGGACTAGACAGTATGAAAACTCAAATCAGACTACTATGAAATGAATAATGGCATCTATGTTTGAAACATTTAGGTAGACAGACTGTAAGCACCAGCAGATTCCAGCTAACTGCAAATCAGTAAAACCCCTTTCCTATTCCAGTTCAAACACATCACCCTTTCCTATCCCAGTTCCCTTTTTATCTCATGTGCTTGGTTTTTAATTTTTGGGAAGAAATAATGTATATTGAATACGAACGGTATTTCTCCAATATTCAGCCTTTCTGGAATTCTATCATTTAATGGTGACTGTGATTAACTTGTGACATTTTAAAGGATCACCGTACAATCTGGTAAGCACGCAATATCAAACAACAAAGCTAGCAGAAGGGCTCAGAGCAGAGGCTGCTTAAAAACTACTCCTGAGACCAACAAACATGATTAGTGCCCTGCAAGGGAATTTTAAATGAATGAAAGAAGATCAGGGCAAGCTGTGGTGCACCAATGAATGATGACTGGAAGCATTTTACATGAAGAGAAGTTTGGCAATGACTGGCTGAAAATGTTAAACATGAGTAGGCTGAGATATGGAGGAATCATGTGGGAAGGACAGGGGACACCAGAGACACTTGGAAGGGAAGGGTGTATGCTATCTATCAGTGCACCTGTGGATGAGAAGTCTATTTATAGAAAATGCCTTAGGGGCAGAACTTAGTCCTTTTACTTTTTCATGTATTATTAACATAGAAAATTGCAAGCCAGATTCAGACGCTGGCAGGTTGGTGGCAGTAGAAGCCAGCCTGTGGGTCCCAGAAGGGAAAGAGGTGCTGCAAAGAAGAGCGCTGCCCATACTGCCAGGACAAAACTGGCCCAGAGCTTCTGAGGATATTTCATGCCGCTAGGGAGGCCAGCCTAGCAGAGGATCGAAGATGCTCTTGTTCAACACATTTCTCAAGCAGCCTCTACGTCTCAGGGGTAGAAATGAAAGGTAGTATCTGGCCAGAAGGATTGCAAGAAGGGCACTGGAGCTTGCTTCTCCCAAACGCAAATCCTGTATTTGTAGTTTATGTTGTGAGTAGATTGTTGTAATGTCTTCACTGAGGCAAATGGTCTCGTCTTGTTTTTATAGATAGAAAGACAATGTTTCAGTCAATAGTTTGATCCCCCTCTTCGACTGTGCCTCAAGCCCTGCCTGTTACTTGCAGCCTCCACAGAGGAGGCTCTGGGAATACTAGAAGGATTTAAAACAAGTATACTAATACTTGCACGAGCTTCAGCATAAATATATTTTGCATGATTATTTCTAAGAATATAACTCTACTCAAAGTAAAGAACTAAAAAACTGGTACAGATAATAAAGGGGACTTGAAGGAAGCAGAGGTCATCGAAGTTGCTACCTTGCCCTCACACTTGAGAGGAGTCGTCTCCAGAGACTGCAAATTGCTGCCTCTCTTCCAATTCCTCTCTCAATTCCCCGGTTCCTAGCAAGGGATCCCAGCTGTTGGGCTTCCTTGCCTTCCAGTTGCTGACTGTCGGCCCCACTATCCCAGCATCGGAGCAGCCAGGCAGCAATCCGCTCACCTGGCTGGCGGCTGTAATCTTTCCGCATGTCTCGAAGTTCTGCTGAGGTCAGGGACCGGGTAGTTTCTGCTTCCTGTCGAAATTCTCTCACTCCTTCCTCTGATGTCCTTGTCGAAGGACCGGCTTCGTGATCTGACCCTTCCTCTTCTTCCTTTTCCCTTACTAATCGAGGGTATGGACCCGTTGTCCTCCTTGTCCATTGCTTCTTTTTGACTACTGGGGCAATTACTGTAGTTGGTGGTGTTGTTTGGGTCCCTATCTCAACCATGGTGTCCTCAGGTGCAGTTTGGGTCCCTGCCTCAACCGGAGTCCTCTGGGAATGCTGAACTGCGGCTCGATAGGCACAAGCCAGGCCCCAGTACAATGCTAGAAGCTGCTGGTTCTCATTGGGATAGGCAAGGCACCCTTCTATCAGGTGGCGTGTCAGTTTGCTAGGGTTGCTCACTTGTTCAGGTGTAAAGTCCCAGGCTATGGGAGGTGATAACCACCCTAGGAACCTGCCCAAGTCCTTCCACACACCCTGCCACCCTGGGACCGGCTGCCTCAGGTCACGCTTCAATATAGCCTCACCCAAAAGTTGTCTTCTCTTCCACCAGGACGAGACCAGATTCCACAAACCGCATAACATGCCAACAATATTAGTAAGTAATACCAAGCAGTTCACACAAGGGTGAGTAAGGACCTCAGGAGCCTGTGTAATAAGCCTGTCCACATTAACCCTGGGTAGGGAGAGGGAGATGATGTATTCCCTCATCCTCTCCACCAGATAGCTCCCCCAGCACAGTGAGACCGTCAGTGCCAGAACAAACCACATTCGCATTAACATGTTGCCAAAAGTCAAGAGATAAACAACGCAGCCAGCAAACTTTTTTTGACCCGTGCAGGAGCTTGTCGCTTAGTAATTACTACAGTTAGAGCACACTTAATACAAAAGTACTGTTGTCGTGCCCCACGTTGGGCGCCAAAAAAGGACTGTCGTGGTTTAGCCCCAGCCGGAGGCTGAGCCACGCGGTCGCTCGCTCACCCCCCCCCTCCCGGTGGGACGGGGAGAGAATTGGGACGAAGAAAAGCAAAAACTCGTGGGTTAACAACAACAACAGTTTAACCAAACAACAAAGGGAAAGAGAACAAACAAGCGAGAAACCCCAACAATGACAACAACAGCGTGTACTTAGCAGTGCTTTCCGGACAGGTCGCTCCCGCCCGCAGCCCGACGCCCAGCCCGCTCCGAGCAGCGATCCCCGCCCCGCCAGTCACCCCCTCTAAATAGTGAGCGTGACGGGCACATGGTATAGAATAGACCCCGGCCAGCTTCTGGTGAAAATTAACCCTATCCCAGCCGCAACCAGGACACTTATATTCTAAAAAAAATTGCAATATCTTTTTTTTTTATTATTATTATTATTCTAAGCCATGACTGGAATATAAATCTTTCTAATGTTTCCCACTGGACATTCCTCTTTCTGTCAATGACACTTGGAAATTTTGAAATAAAATAACAAAACTACCACTTTTTTTCCTAAATATTTTCCTGTTGAAACATTTATCAGTGTTACCTTTGCCTGTAGCTCCAACAGTTCTAGAAATTGGGATTTTCTAATGAAAAACAAAACACCAGTCAACTCTCCACTCTCTTCAAATTATGTCACTTTGCATTTAAGATAGAGTGCAAGTTAAATCAGCCTCTCATCTCAGATTTAAACCAGCCCAGCAACAACAAGAGCTTCACTGACTCTAATGTTATAGGGGTTTGGCACATTAAATCAAAGCTTTGAGTCCAATATAACCTTTGATCAACGGTGACCCCAAAACACTGTCCAGCAACAAAACACAGGTTGTTTAGCCTGGAGAAAAGGAGGCTGAGGGGAGACCTTCTCGCTCTCTACAACTCCCTGAAAGAAGGTTGTAGCGAGGTGGGGGTCGGTCTCTTCTCCCAAGTAACAAGCGATAGGACAAGGGGAAATGGCCTCAAGTTGCACCAGGGGAGGTTTAGATTGGGTATTAGGAAACATTTCTTCGCTGAAATGGTTCTCAAGCACTGGAACAGGCTGCCCAGGGAAGTGGTTGAGTCCCCATCCCTGGAGGTATTCAAAAGACGTGTAGATGCAGAGCTTAGGGACATGGTTTAGTGGTGGACTTGGCATTGATTGATAGGTTAAAGGTTGGACTCGATGATCTTAAAGGTCTCTTCTAACCTAAATGATTCTGTGATTCTGTGTGATTCTAGTTAAGTAAATGGCAAATACCTTTGCTACCTTTACTCCATTTTCTTTATCATCCTTGTACTGAAAGGGTTTTATCTGAGAAACAGTTGCTTGTATTGGGTTCATTTATCAGGAGGATATTGGTGTAAAATAGCCTTCTCAAATCTGCAGTTGTAATGTAAGGAGAAAAAAAATGAAAGAACTGAACCAAGGTAACCACTATGAAGCCGGCAGATCTAAGTCTGCTCTTAAGTCACAAAGCTAATAAGAACTGTATTTAAAGTTAGCATAGGCTAACATACAAAAGACAATAGTGGTCTTTTCTTTCACTAATAATAGCCATGATGCATTTTTTTCTTATCAGGCACTGCAGTGCTACTTCTAATGGATTATAATAGTTGAAAGTTTGATGGTGAAGAAAAAATGAAATCTTGTATGGTTCCCTAAATTTAGAGTTAGTAGAACGTGAAAGTATATTATAACTTTATCCTCAGTTCTACAATGAAATATGCAAGCTGAAATAATTTCATTGCAGGATTAACAACTTCAGTTACGGATTTTTTTTCTTTAATGAAATCTTTTTCCAACAAATTCAATCACTAACCTGGCTTAGCTCAAATATTTGCCAAGTAGCATGTTATACTTACTGTAAATTTACTTTTTCTTGTGTCTGAGGGAGCTGCAAAATGTGTTAAAAATTTATATAAGTTCATTTTGATTTTACCTGTAGACAAATCATCTGGGCATTCTCTACTGGTACAGAGTAAGGATAATTGGGCTTCTGATATCTCCTATAGTACCTAGGTCTCCTGTCCTGCTCAGCTGTGTTCAGCATATATTACAGTGCACAGATTTGTGTGCCCTGGTAGGAGCCAGTAGACTTCTGGTGCTCGATGGTGGCTTTCTCAGCTGTGCCCATCATAGTCACAAACCAGAAATAACACATGTAGAGGTGTCCAGACAAAAACAGTATTAATACACCGTACGCACAGTTTTACCTTTTCTGACCTGCACTGTGATTGATATTTCTGGTGAAAATGTAAACTATGAATGAAACGAGTGCCTGAGGTTTTGCAAACATAACAACACTAGATAACATAAAATGGGACCATGGAGATCAGTGCTGCATGATAGTTTCCTTATCTGACTCAAATACTGTAGTTTCTTACTAATTAAAATATAAAGTAGAGTTTTGCATGGAGACAGAGCGAGCAGAAGAAGTAAGTCCTCTTCTACTCTCTGCTGCATAGCTTTGCTAATACAACAGTAGCAGAAGTTAGGTCTACGTTGCTAGACAAAATTAACACAGCATCTTTATCCAAATTAACTCATAGTCTAATACTGTACATTACTCATCACACTTCAAAAGGAGAACATTCATTATTGGTCTTTCAGTGGACTGATCCATTAAAAAAATCCAGAGACTTCCTTTTAGCAGTTACAGTGCGTGGTGGCAAGGTCAATGCTAACTTCCTAGACCACTGTTAGAGAAAATAGCGTTCTTATAAGGAATGTCCCAGCATTTCACATTGTTCCTGAGTCTAATATTACATGGGAGCTTAGAAGGCAGTGCAGGGCTCCACATCACACTTTATTTCCCTCAGAAACACACATAATACTCTCATACAGCTGGAGCTCAGTAGTTTACTGTAGGTGGTTATGATTATTCTTCTGTTTTGATCTTTTTTCTTTTTTTATTCTGTTAAACTTCTGCACTTTTGAGTGATGAGTATGGATGTTCACGGCACAAAACCCAGCTTAGTCCCGTACAAAAAGAGATGAGTAGCTATCTATGAGTACAAGTAGATTGTACTTTACAAGCAGAAAATGCCTGTGTGGTTTTAGGGGTAACCTTGTTGTCAGCATAGACAAGGAGAGTAAATGGAAGACATCCGTACTTAAGAGAAGCTTGGGATCCCTGTAGTTATATTTTGCTTTTCCTGCAAAACTCTGGCCTCAACACCAAGAGCTGATTACGTACTTGCCTCTTGGGCCACGATCCCTCATCTCTGAGGTGAGGGTAACAACTATGTTCCTACTGAGTGCTGTCTGGATTTTGAAAGCAGCTCCCTCTGTCCCTTATGGGCTTGAAATCTTACACCACAGCAGAAGTCAGTAGATGGACAGCAGTACCATCCTTCCCTGTGTACAACCATCAATAGGAGGCAGTGTAGCTGCTATTTTGCCATTATAAATAAGTAAGTAGTAGCATTTTTCCTTGAAATTGTTTGGTATTCAAAGCACTATAAAGATCTGTCAAGGCTCTGCAAGACAGCTGCAGGTCTGTGTTCTGCTGAGCACGTTTTACAAATCCAGGGTAAAGTTGCTCTTTTTAACAAAATGCCAGTGCTTTGTTTTCTGACTGCAACTCTATTATGTTTGTTTGTTTGTTTATTTATATATTTATTGCATTCTGATTTCTTTGAGGAATATGCCATTGTCAAAAATAGAACAAATCTGTGGGCTGGCCCTGAGTTCCTGCTAGCCAGAGAGCACAAGATGATGCTACAGCTGGCCAGCTTGTTGATGGGCTGTAATTTATCTTCTTCAGTTTAGTTTCTTTATTTCCTGGCATGGAATTCCTCTGTGTGAATGTTTTTTTGTCTCCTTGCCAAATCTGTGGCCAGTTACAATTACACATTTACTGACAAATTAATATTTTCTCTTGGCATCAGCCTTATGTTTATTTTGTTCAGATATGCAACATTTTATTTGCAGCATCTGTGTATTTCTAATCAGTTTATCTTCAGTATATAGCCCCTCTCTCAGAGGGACAGGAAGAGAATGGAAAGCTAAAATGAATTAAATTATATTATACATGTATATTTTAATATGTGTAATGAACGGTAGGGTTAATCCTTTATAAGGCTTTCCTGTTTAATAAAAATCATAACCCTCTCCCTGTCGTTCCCCCTTTCTAACTGATCTTTGTTAATTTTTTTCAAACAGTTTGAATCTCTTGAGAATGCAAAGTAAAGAACATTAAAGCAATGTAGTCTTGGCTATTCCTTTAGAAATATTTTTCTCCCTAATTTTCTTCTCTTTCTTATTTTCTAGGTTCTAGTGGTTTCTTTTGCAGGTCCTATGTGGGAAGTTACATCAAAGATACCATTATTTCATCACCTTCAATATATAATTGCTTGATACCCTGTGAAATAAGTCCCTGAAGCTTCTATGATTAATTTGTGCTTATTATACTGTTTCAGTAATACAAATGAAATAAATAATATGGAAAAGAGATCCTAAATTTCAGTAGGTGGCCCTGTTATATTGTTTCTGAAGCATGCAGGAGTATGTGTGATGCCAGACATGCGTAGGGGTGTTGCTCTTTAATGACTATGCAGGACAATGGTTTATTTCTCTTTTTGGCTGGGATGATTTTCTCAAAGCAGGTTTTATATATTGTACAATTTGTCTGAGGGGCTTCTATCTGCTGCAGAAATTATTCCCTTTACAGTTTTTCCATTCTTTTTACCATTTTCTTGTCCTCTTCCAGCTTTGCTCCTGAAAGTTGAGAGCTCTAAACATCCTCTTAGCAGCACCTTGGAAAAGGAGGTGGGACATGGCGATAGAAAACTTCAGAGAAGTAGTGTAAAACACGGCCAAATCAGTCCCTCTCTAGGGTTTCATACTGATTTAATCAAAGATACACAAATCAGAAGTTGTCTGTTACTGTGGGAAGCCACAGTACTGCAGCTTTCCAAAATATGATAGTTCCTTAAACTCCCTATTTTTAATTCTTCATGCCACAGTTTTTTCCATTTGCAGAGGACAATCACATACCTGCTTTTTAAGACTCTGAGTAGCCAGAGTTACACCTAAGTGCCACAGAAGAATCTGGGAAAACCTGTTATGTGTAAATCTTTAAAAACTGATCCTGTTTGCCGATTTACCCTGTTTATTCCATAGGGCAACTCGCTCTACGTTGGGTACAGCAGGCTTGTGGAAGTACCTGTAGAGTCACGGAAGGATTGTGTGTTCCTCCACGTGTATTGTTTTCATTTATTATTCCTTGTTGATCATATGTGAGGGATATATAATCCCAGTTGCTTAATAGCTATGCATGATGGGCCGATGGTTCCCAGGTTCCGGCTGGGGCGCAGCACTGGAGCAGAGCTTCACTTTCATGAGATTGCCTCGGGAGAGGTCTCCTCAGTCCTGGCACGGCATCAGCTCTGCACCGCCACCTTAATAGCTCCATAAAGAGCAATCAGTAGAGGTAATGGATTAAACAACTATATTATGGGAAAATGAGGAGGATAGACGTTTCCACAGTCATTTTCAAATTTAGAAGCAAAGATGATTTAGAACTGATATGAGGTGTTAAGACACAGCACAATATTTTACAGAGATAATTTGTGTGAAAAATGGATGTATTTAATAGATTGAGAGCTTGCTGTTCCCTCTGTCTCTGAAAATATTTTTATATATATAGTTAAAAACACATCTAATAAAAAGTGATTTATGACAAAATTTTGTATCTTCATCTTTTTCTTCTTTATGTTGTAGCAGCATCATTTTCCCTGAAACTAGGTTCCTTGTGCATTTGGCATTTTTTAGGTATGCCATAAGATGTCATCTTTCTTGAATTTTAGGCGTGTGAATACCTAAACTCCCCCACTCTTCTGACTGTATATACAATCATATGATTGAAATTTCATGGGAGTTTTATTTATTGTGATCCATTATTTGAATTACAATTAATGTAAAGCATCCCACTCCAGACCCAGGTGGCTCCGTAGTAGTAGATACCGTTCAAGCCATATTGCAAGAGAGAGTGCCTATGTCTGGGGCAATGTAAACAGGCGGGAGGACAGCAGATAGAAACTCTGCAGCAGGGGAGCTTCAAGTAAGATGGCCAGAGTTCAGAGGGTCTGCCAAATATTGTAGTTATTGAGTCAGGCTGAACTCTCTGATGTGTTTCCTGCAGACTTGGTTTTCCACTGAAGAAGTGATACATTCTGACATGTTTTTTAAGCAGAACTCTCTTTAGAGGGGGAAGTTATGTTATCATCATTTTTCAGGGGGAGAAACTGAAGTAGGGAAAATTAAATACATGCCTGTGATCACCCAACAGAGACAAGACTGGAATCTAGTTTTCCTGAGTGTGATCTTTCTTACATGCCATATGTACTCTGGGCCTAAGTTTTTATTAGGACAATATGTCATTTCTTCATTACACCAGTATTTTCCAGATGATTACATACTTCACTGATATTCAGTTTTCAGACCTTCATAACCTCCTGAAACCAAAACAAATTTCTTTTGGAAAAGAACACGGCCAATATCTGTCAGAGATACCCCTAATAACATCCCTGTTCTTTAAGTACACTTGTTTTGTCTGAAAGACTTCAAATACATAAAAGAATGTGTATATTTTTCTCTCCATCGATGTACACAGATATAATCAAATCACTTTTACTCAAACTCATTTTCATGAAGCTTACCGTTAGGTGAAAAGAAAAGAAAATTTTTGGTACAAAGAGTGAAAAGAACAGATAACTAGCTCCTAGAGAATGCTAGAATGAATAATTTGCAACTTTAATGGTGTTTGCTACTTTTTTCTATTATGCAGTAGACACAGTATATTTGGAAATGGACTTAAGCTGAGCCCTGTATGAGGATAACTGATCAGAATAAATGGGGACTTCTGAAGGCAGACGATACGGCAAATCAATTTGAAGTCAGAATTTGATCACTTCTGACTTCTCCAATATTCTCAGTAAAACCCAGGATGATGAGAGCTCCTTCAGTCTTCAGAGAGCTTTTCATGAATATTGTGTATGTAGTTAGGAAAGCTCTGCACAGATAATAATAGCGACAAGGATGTACTCTGATTATTGATAATTGTCTTGGTTTAGGCTGGGATGGAGTTAGTTTTGTCTCCAGCAGCTACTGTGTTTTGGATTTAGTATGTGAAGAATGGTGATAGCACACTGATGTTGTTGGTTGCGGCTAAGTGATCTAGGACATTTTGCAGTTTCCCAGGTTTTGTTACTGTGCAGTAGCAAAAACCTGGGAGGGGTAGAGCCAGAATAGTTGATGCAAACTGGCCAAAGAGAGTATTCCATACCGTAGATGTCATGCCCAGTATAAGCGAGGGTCGGCTGGTGGGCCCCTTCCCTTCTAGTTCCCTTGTTGTTCCCTTCTTCCCCGCCCCCCCCCCCTTTTTTCGTTCGTTCGGGCCTTTTCGTTCATTCGTTCAGCTGTTTGTTCCCTTGCCTGCTCTCTCTGGAACTTGCTGTTCTGGGATAGCTGGGGGGGGATACCCCTGCTCCCTACCTGCTGCTCGGGACGGGCTGTATCGGTCGTCGGGTGGTGAGAAATTGTGCATCGTTTGTTTTATATATTCTATTATTCTTATATATATTATTATCATTATTATATTTTATATTTCTCCTTTGCTGTCCTGGTGAACTGTTTCTATGTCAACCTGCAAGTTTTCTTTTCTCTTCGATTCTCCTCCCCACCCCACCAGGGAGTGGGGGAGTGAGTGAGCGGCTACGTGGTATTTCGAGTTACCATCTGGGGTTAAACCATGACAGTCCTGTTTTGGAAAATCTCAACAGAGGCAGCCGGGGAAGGGCAGCCCTGCCTGGCTCCTGGCTGCTGCAGGGAAGCGGCACCGCGGCTGCTGCTCTGCCCCTCGCTCCGCTCACGAATCGCCACTCAAACGATGCACAATTTTCTCACCACCCAATGACTGATATGGCCCATCCCGAGCAGCGTGCAGGGAGCAGGGGTATCCCCCCCAGCTATCCCAGAACAGCAAGTTCTGTCTGCAAATATAATCATGCTGAAGTTAGAAATGGTGAGATATTTTAACTGCAGCACTGATTGAAAGAATTTACTGCTTGGATTTTTAAAAATCTTCCTCTGAATTCCAGCCTAGTTTTGTTTATGGTCAGTTTATCTGCAATAAAGTAATACGTCTACACATGATCTCAGAGGTGTCACTGGGAAGTGGCGGATTTTTTAAAGTGAATCTACTAAGTACAGCTTCAGAGACAAATTAATATGAAGTTAAGAAAAATGTAAACAAGAAAATCTGATGGATTATATACATTACATTTTTCCCCTATCTGTTTTTCTAATATTGCAGGGTGAATATTCAGTAATTATTTCACTGAAACATACTTTTCATACTATTTGTCAGAATGCGCAATTAATTACTAATGATGAAATGGCTATAAAACAAAGGGCATTCCTATTTCATTGCTTGTTTTTGCCTTTCCCTGCAGGAGGAAGTATCCCAGATATTCCATTTCAAGCTTTAAAATATTTAATCTTTCATTTGGCAGTGATTACGCTGAATCAGTGTTTCAGGGGTCTCTGAAGAACTGATTCTGCAGTCAGTTCTCTCTCCATTTTCAAGTGATCTCTTTTCACACAGGACTGATTAGAAAAAGGGAAGTTGGTATTTTACTGACCGTTTCAGTTATTCTTTATGTGAAGCCTTTTCAGTATAGCAACCTTTCAACCTGTTAATGCAACGGTGTCTTACTGTTCTGTTTATAAATACACTAAAGAGGGGCGATGAATCTCCTAAGTTGCTTTCTCCTCAGATCTTTGATGCTGCAACACCAAGCAGATATGCCGTCATTGGCAGAACATGGGATAAGAGTCTGGGGATTCAGCTTACTTTTCCTCCAGCACTCCCCCTTAAAAAAAGCAAAACAAGTGAGACTAAGCCCCTTACTAACAACATCAAGGGAGAGACGAGTGCTAAAAATGGTAAAGCGCAGGATGCCATCTTGCTTCTTTGGCATTGACTATCTTTTTAAAATATTGAGCTACTGGGAAGGTAGGTAGACAAAATGTGGAAGAATGTACTTCTCATGTTAATTCTGCTCTGTCCGAAAAGCTGAGTGCTTTTTTTGCCTTTTTTTTTTTTTTTTTTTTGGACCACAACCAGGGGCCTGACCTGACACAAAGTGAGATAGCATGTTGTCTTTCTGTGATTATGTTGCTATCAGCATATGCATTTACTTCCCTTCTTCAGGATTGTTCTAATATGTCACCCTTTTATTTTAATTCAATAACCACTGAGATTCCTGACAAAAGGTTAGAAATCAAGGTTAACCAGTAACAAATTACTCTGAAATAAAAATGTCACAAAGCCTCTGTGGAATGCAGCTGCAGACATTGGTTACTCAGGATCAATTTTTCATTAAATTCTCCAAATGATTTTAAGCCTTTTTTCTACATCTGTGAAGGATCTGTTCTTTATCAGCTGCCAGAAGATGGAGCTCTTTTAATAAACCATGGTGTTGGCATTTGAAAAAATGCAGAAAAAATTACACAGAAAAGCTTTAGAAAAACATTAAGAATGATTTCCATTTGTTTTTTACTAAGGCTCAGTAAATACTTTTTAAAGCAGGTAAAGATTATAGTCAACTGCTGTAAATCTGAAAAACAGCTTAGTATATTAACTGTATTTTCAGGTTTTACTAGTTTTAATGTTATATTTTAAACTCCCTTCTTCCTCCATCTTCTAAATTTTCCAAACATTCCTGAACAGGCCCTTTCATTAGGATACGCACAGTTGCAAGAGTGCAAAGTAAGTAAAAAATTGACTCCAAATCCTTTATCTGTGCTCCCGGTTTCGTGGTGTAAGGCTGGAGTGGGAGGCGGCGCGGCCGGGCTCTGCAGAGCTGCACGGCTGTCACACCAAACGTGTCTCCCGGATGTCTCTGACAACGGCTAAGCGGGTGGGCTTCACTTCTCCTGACATAAGCCACCTTAGACAGGTGATGGTGGAAAGTGAGATAAATGTGCCTGTGAAGGCATCCCTTTGTCTCTCCTGCTGTATTGACCACGGAGGAAAGATGGATAATGAGGTTAGACTAGACATCTAACTTTAAGACAACTAAAGTTAGGCAGAACGAATCCAGAAATCTTATTAACAGAGTTTGTGAAGAAAAGATCGAATCTCTGTGCACAGCATTGATTCGCACTTCTTTAGTATAAGCTGTGACCACAACAGAGTACGAGCATGAAGTTTGAATTTTAGGGAGACAGCTATGTAGCTTGGAAAGCGAAAAAAATTGTTATTATTTCATATCCAATGCCATATGTTAGTTTTCCACTTAAAATTGAAAAAAACCTTTCCATGAGTGTCAAGCTTAGATGGAGGAATCATAAAATACAGATTATGTTGCTTTATGTCATTTATCATAGTGTTATTGAGAGTGAATGGATGATACACTGAAGAATTCTCACATTGACACAGCGCTTGAAGAAATTTAGACCTCCAAAGGTTGCTTGGTATGACAGGATTGTCTTTTTCATCTATTTTAAGAAAACTTCTTTTGTCTGTATGAGAATTAATCAGCTTGTGTGATCAGCCTGTCAATAGCTCTCACTGAATTTGTCAGTTAGCCTGGATTGCATTGAAAGTCACTTTAGGCCTGAATTTCAAAATTGAAAGTGTGTGTGTGTTTGCATGTGTGTGTGTGTTTTTACCACTCTTCTCCCGAGGCAGAGAAATGTTTACTTTTAATGGAGATTAATAAAATAATAAATGCTTTTGCATTCTAGCCTCCTATCAGTCATGATACAGCAATTCTACTCTGTGGATTATTCACTTTGTAAAGCCTTTATCAGTGGTAGACAATAGCAGTTTTGTCCTACAACCTGTCCTCTTTGTATTATGCTTCTGTGGATGTACTTAAAAGCTTTTCACAGCTGTACTATACATTAGGGGTAAAGGCTGGAGATTCGCATATGTTCCTTTCACACCTTTGCTCCCTCTCAAGCCACTGAACAGAGAAAAGTATCTCCTAACATTAAAAGTTGAGCATGTTCAGAGAGGAAGTTAGAGCATTGAATGAAGAGCTTAACTACTGTTTGCTCTATATTGATTTTATAGGAGGTTATGCACCTCAATTCAAGCCAAAAGTTCTGATAACCCTCCTGCACCCACGTGTATTTTCCAAGTGCACCCTCTATCATACACCCTGAAACTGTACTGTGATTACAGGTTTCAGCTTTGCTGTGATTGCTACTGTTGTCTGATATCATGAAAAGAAAGTCCACGCTTGCATTTCAAACTTTGAAATGAATTTAGAAAGAAGTTAAAAAAAGATATAATTTTAATTTTCTTTCTTTTTAGGATTATTTTTACAGTCAGTTTCCAAAAATTCCATTAGCTTTGGATCTTTCTGCAGGTTTTTCTGAGTAACAATGAAAGGTTCACATCTACCACAAAGGAGAATACTTACTTGACAGCAAATGAGCCTAATGGACACATGCCAGAGGATTCAGCAGGAATGCAGGTGCTGTCCATCTGTAAATGGTGGCACATAATGATGACAGAGTGCGTATATTATTATTTGAGGCTTTTATTACTTATGGTTTTCATATTTGTGCTGACACATCCTCTTGCAGTCTTAAACAATGTTATATCAATCTCCTTGCAATTGTACAACCATATAATTTATTCTGCTGGACAGTTAAGTTTTCCTGTAATTTTCTGAAGAGCCTTCTCAGAGGAGGTTAAAGTTATGATTTGTATTTTAAGCCCTAATGCAAGCACAATGTAGCACCTTACCATTTTCCCTTGTATTTGGTTTGCCTGGCAAGGCTTTGGTATCGGGGGGACTACAAGGACAGCTTTCTGTGAAAAGCTGCTAGAAGCTTCCCCCATGTCCGATAGAGCCAATGCCAGCCGGCTCCAAGAGGGACTCGCCGCTGGCCAAGGCTGAGCCCATCGGCGACGGTGGTAGCGCCTCTGGGATAACAGAATTAAGAAGGGGAAAAGTTGCTGCACAGCTACCTGCAGCTGGAAGAGAGGAGTGAGAATATGTGAGAACAACAACTCTGCAGACACCAAGGTCAGTGAAGAAGGAGAGGGAGGAGGTGCTCCAGGTGCTGCAGCAGAGATTCCCTTGCAGCCCATGGTGAAGACCATGGTGAGGCAGGCTGTCTGCCTGCAGCCCATGGAGGTCCATGGTGGAGCAGATAGATATCCACCTGCAGCCCATGGAGGACCTCATGCCAGAGCAGGTGGATGCCTGAAGGAGGCTGTGACCCTGTGGGAAGCCCATGCTGGAGCAGGCTCCTGGCAGGACCTGTGGGCCCATGGAGAGAGGACCCCACACTGGAGCAGGTTTGCTGGCAGGACTTGTGACCACATGGTGTACTCATGCAGGAGCAGTCTGTTCCTGAAGGACTGCACCCTGTGGAAGGGACCCACGCTGGAGCAGTCTGTTCCAGAAGGACTGCACCCTGTGGAAGGGACCCACGCTGGAGCAGTTCATGAAGAACTGCAGCCTGTGAGAAGGACTCACGTTGGAGAAGCCCGTGGAGCACTGTCTTCTGTGGGAGGGACCCCACACTGGAGCAGGGGAAGAGTGTGAGGGGGTCCTCCCCTTGAGGAGGACGGAGCAGCAGAGATGATGTGTGATGAACTGACCGCAACCCCCGTTCCCCGTTCCCCTGTGCCGTGCAGGGGGAGGAGGGAGAGAATTTGGGAGTGAAGTTGAGCCCAGGAAGAAGGGAGGGGTGGGGGAAGGTGGTTTTAAGATTTAGTTTTTATTTCTCATTATCCTACTCTGATTTGATTGGTAATAAATTAAATTAATTTTTCCCCAAGTTGAGTCTGTTTTGCCTGTGATGGTAATTGCTGAGTGATCTCCCTGTCCTTACCTCAACCCATGAGCCTTTCATGGTATTTTCTCTCCCCTGTCCAGCTGAGGAGGGGAGTGATAGAGCAGCTTTGGTGGGCACCTGGCGTCCAGCCAGGATCAACACACCATATCCCTACTCAATTTCTTCCCTTTGCCCAAGCTAGAAATAGCTTGCAGAGTGATTAACAGGTAGAGGGATTTTTGGCAGGGTTTGCCAGTATTGAGCCTTGTAATTACAAGGGTTGTAGCATTCTTCTCATGCATCTCTCCCACTTCATGAATACTGCTATTACCTCTCATAAAAATAAAACCCACCATTGCACTCATTGTAACTGCTAGATTTCACTAGTTTATTCTTCATTTCCTTTGGTTATTTGAAGAAGTGTTATGAAATTGAAGGCTAGTCAAGTACAGAGGGAATTTAAAAGCAGCTTTTCGTAGAATCACAGAATCAGAGAACGGTAGGGGTTGGAAGGGACCTCTGGAGATCATCTAGTCCAACACCTCTGCTCAAGCAGGTTCACCTAGAGCAGGCTGCACAGGACTGTGTCCAGGTGGGGTTTGAATATCTCCAGAGAAGGAGACTCCACACCCTCCCTGGGCAGCCTGTGCCAGGGCTCTGTCACCCTCACAGTGAAGAAGTTTTTCCTCATCTTCAAAAGGAACTTCCTGTGTTCCAGTTTGTGCCTGTTCCCCCTTGTCCTGTTGCTGGGCACCACTGAAAAGAGTCTGGCCCCATCCTCTTGACACCCACCCTTGAGATATTTATAAGCGTTGATGAAGTCGCCTCTCAGTCTTCTCTTCCTCAGGCTGAACAGTCCCAGCTCCCTCAGCCTTTCCCCATAGGAGAGATGCTCCAGTCCCCTCATCATCTTCGTAGCCCTCCGCCAGACTCTCTCCAGTAGTTCCTGGTCTTTCTTGAACTGGGGAACCCAGAACTGGATGCAGGACTCCAGATGGGGCCTCACTAGGGCAGAGTAGAGGGGGAGGATAACCTCCCTCGACCTGCTGGCCACACTCTTCTTAATGCACCCCAGGATGTCGCTGGCCTTCCTGGCTGCGAGGGCACATTGCTGGCTCATGGTGAATTTGTCATCCACCAGGACTGGACATATCAGTGGTACTTTCAGATGGAAACTGATACTTTTCCACCAATTTAATCTTATTTTAGAACTAGTTTTTCTTTCTTACTGGCTATGTGAAAGACCATATGTAAGAGAAATAAAGACAACATGCTCTAAAATAAACAAATTCAAACAGCAAGGCTAGGAGGAGAATAGAGAAACAAGACATTGTTTTTCTAAGGCCTTCTTTACATATACAAGTTGTACAACTGTGACCGTAGTGGCAAACGTTGTGTAACCCATCTGCTAAGTGTGCACTGAAGTCACTGTAAAAGGCAGCAAGAGGAGGAATGCTTTTACAGGAATGCTTTTCTTCTGATATAGCTGTTCACAAAGCAAGAGTTGTGCCGGTTTCAGTGATGTAATGACTTCCATTTTTACGCAAAGTTTTATCCTCAACCAAAATAATTACAACAGTAGCAAACCTGTAGGTTAATTAGGACTAGTATTTTTCTGTTACAACATTGTCCAGGGTTACTTTTAAAATTATCAGTGAAATTTTTCAGGAGGAGAGTATTTAATTTGGTGGTAATCCTTAAGGCTTTGTTGAAAATATAAGTAAAACCAAAATTGATAGTATTGTTGCAGAGCATGGTGAATCCCATGACAGAGGTAGTTACAGAAAAAATATTTCTTTTGATATTAAGCAAGGAAATATGTTAGAAAGTGGAATATTAATTTCTCTCAAATGTTTACCTCTGATATACTCTGGAAGGCAGTTCTTTCTTGGCAGACCTCCTTTTACTCTTTTGGAGGAAGGCTTCAGACCAAGAAAACTAGTGGAATAGCTAGTTATTACCACAAAAACCAGTGGCAAAGTAAGTACCTAGCTAGCTAGGTAGATAGGTGATAAACAAGATAGCTAATATTTTTGTTTAGTACATCTTGGACAATAATAGAATGAGTGTAGGAAGATAGCAGCACTTTTGGGAAGGAATTGTACATCAAGTCATTGATTGTAAATCCTGTTACTATAGTTTAAGGCATTTACAGTGTATGCATCTTCTGCTAACATGTGTAAGAGATATGCACTGTGTTGATTCACATCTTGTGGTAGCCTACAAAAGGCAAGAGCTAGGCTGCCATAAGCCTAGAAGGGTAACCTAAAAAGGACTCCAAATATTTGGGACTTAGCTTTCATTTTCATTACAGGATTATGAGACCATTCCAGGTGCAAGCTCTTTAACATTTCATTTGAATATACTTATTTTATTTTTTTTTTCCTAAAAAAATAACTCCCCAAATATTTGAGGAGTCAGAACTGGATTGATTTTCAAGGTTCATTTGTCACTATGAGCAGAGATTAGAGCTCAAAGAAGAGTGACTCATGATGTCTGTGCTCATTGCAGCGTGACTGACAGTTTGCAAGTAAAGACAGACATACTTCTCTTTTCCTTTTGGAAGTCAGCAGAGAAAAGGATATTTTACTCAGCCAAACTAGAACTGTATTTTGGAAAAGGTTGCATCCATTTTGCAGGTATTGGTGGGCACTAATTCAGTCTGTCCACCCAAACCAACGCTTTCCCTGATGTCAGAGCATTTTGCACTGACGACTGTCCTGAATGCACTCTTTTCCCTAACTTTGGGCCTCATATAGAGCCTAGTTAGGGCAACGCAGAAACTCCTACTGACTTTGATGGACTTTGGATCAGGTAAAAAGATGCATTGCGAGTTTTTTGCAACAAAGTGGCTTTTTGGGTCCTTAATAACAGATCTATAGACGGATATTGACACCGCTCATTTAACCTCCTCTTTTCAAAGAACTTCTCTTTGAATTGCCCAGTTTCCAATAACCCACCTCTAACAGACCTCAGACTCATCTTATAATGATGTGAAGCACCTTTAGATTTAGTTGCTTAACTTTGAAGTGGAAAACTGCAGCAATCTAGAAAAGAATTGTTAAAAAATGTTCTGGTTGGTTTCAGCACCAGACTGAATCCATTATCCTCCTGCAGAAGAGGAAAACATATTTCCTTTATCTTGTTTTTCACCCTTTTATTACATGATTATAGACAAACATTCATATTATTGGGACCTCAGCTAATGAAGATCCTTATAGCTGCTAGAGAGAAGCTGGATATTCCAGCAGATTCAAACAGTTCAGGAGATAACCTTAATTTCACAGTGTAGTTCTACATTGATTAATTGGATTAATTTTCCTAAATCTGATCTTAGACCATAGGAAATCTTTCTCTTGCGGAAGATGTGCAGGGGGCTAGTACTGCAGCACTGGAACAAGCCTACTTGATTCCTACACACAGAGTGGAGGCTATTCCTTCTTTTAGCAGGATACATAGTGAGGCATTGAAGGAGGCAGAATTGCTTTGAAAACCTGAGTTTCGTACAGCTGCAAGCCACAGAAGAAAGTGGTGCTTGAATACTGTGGCTGATGCAGAATTTTTAGAACACAAGGGCATATATAATTTAGCAGTGACAGCGGTAACGGCAGGAGAAAGAAATTCACTTCAAAGGAAGAAGGAACAGAGGGAAGGAGATGTTTTAAAAACAAACCAGGGAGCTCTCTCTGGCAACGGTGCCTTACAGGATTCAAACGCAGAAGGCCAGACTCTGCTATTGATTGCTGACTGATCTGTATTTTTCCCCCTGTCAAAGTTAGCATACACTCAGCTTTTAAATCTAAGATCTGCCCTTAACTTTAAAGGAGTAAAGACTTGGATGATTCCTCTCAAAAAATTGCTTTTCAAGAAAAAAAAGAAAAAGTAACACACACAGAGAACAAAACCTTAATGCATTAATGCCTTTTCTTGTCTCTAAAGGTGTAGAACAGACAACTTAACTACCCAGAATCTCTTTTTATCCACATGGCACTCACCTCCCTGTAAACATCTGACTCCTCAATAGTAAGATGTCCTGAACAAGCTCTAGGATAGCTTTCCCACAGCTGCTTTGAGCTGCGATTTGGGGGATGCAGAAGGATCTCCGGCGCAAACAATCACCACCATGGGGAGGGGTTTAACGATCAGTCAGCAGTCACAAATGAACAAGTCTGCATACTGAGGAAAAGCAGAAAGCATCACGATCCTGTCATTCTACCATGAGGCTGGAGTCCTTACAGACCAAGGGAATCACAGCATCTGCCAGGACTCCCACAGGCATCCTTTCTTGCTTGGTTAAAACTGCACTGGTCCTTAGGCGTCCCCCATCAGCTGGGGGAACCTTCAAGAAGCACAGTCTGCATGTTTATTACATCCTGTTGGTTGTTAATGAGAGAAAAAAGAAGGAAAGAAAGAAGTGTTCTACTTCCCTTGTAGAATTTAATTGCTCTCGTTGCTGGAATGGGGATGATAATAATATCAGAAACATATAAATCACTGTAGGATATGCTGAAAATGTTGCACATTTATCTTGAACTCATCTGTGAGGTAGCAATAAAAGCTGAGATTCTGCCCCGAATTCTGTTTCTGTCTTCCTCCATAAGGATCAGTTTTCTGGACCAGAGCTAACAGGTTGCTAGACTAATCACTGCATATACTTTGGATGGTTCTGTTCACTTTGAGGATGGTACTTCCAGAAATAAAGAAATGACCATATAGACATGATTTCAAAAGAAAGGTTAGCCTCAAGAGGAATTTCCTATCCATTTTAGCATATCGCTTTTATATGACGTTGAGAATCTGGACAATGATGCCCTGCCTTGCTCAAATAAGGTCTTTTAAGAAAGGTATCAATATGAGGAGAGGTGATGCTGAGAAACAACATTTCAGCAAAGACAAAGTGTCGAAGTTTACATTTTTCACAGCTATCAATTAAATTTAAGCACTTACATTGAAAGACCCCTGCCAGCCTTACTGCACATAGTAATAATGAAGTAGTTTTTGTTTTGAGAAGGCTGTTGTTTTCAACAGCTGCGTATTCACATTAGCATTGCCATTCTCTATTACAAAACAAAACCACATGCAGCTGTATTTCTGACACTCTACATGGTTAATATATACCATTTTGTGGTAAGTGCTTATATTGTAAAGTGCATTTATTATGTACTAGCTATTAAAAGTCAGTGTACACTGGGCTATAAGTTATGAAAGTATGAGAGAGTAATTATTTTGACTTTCTAAGTATAGGGAATTATTGCCATACCTCAGATGTCTATTAATAAAACTTCTGTGTTATAATTGTATAAATATAAGCTTTGAAAACTTATATTGGTGATGGTAAGCACAGTTCCAGAAGCAAAATCTTAAGCTCTACTGCGTTATTCTGTGCAAATTTTAAATGGTTGTACTGATTTATTACAAAGGAACTTGATCATTTAAATATGATTTTTTATGAAATGCAACATAGAAAAATGAAAATTTCCAGACTTTTAAAAGAAATTTTCTGTGACATTTAAGCATGAAGTAAACATAAGTTATAACTGTGGGTTGGTTTTTTTTTTTCTTTTCTTTTGGCTATAAGACTATATTCAGCCTAAAAGCTAGATTAAGTGACATTTTTAAAAGCAAACTATAAAAATGCATCAACAGACTGAATTTACTCATTTTTCTCATAAAAATTCCCAGGTTTTGATCAGTGCTAGTACTGAAAAATGAACTAGAAATTGATAATGGGACTTTCAAAATTACTTATTGGTCTAACTTTTAATTGCTAAGGTCACTGAATGTTTTGTCATGGTCTAATGGGAGCCGTTGGCCAATGAAGAGATCTCTAAACTGCTGTAGTATCGTGCAGCAGCATTGGCCAGGGCACCTCCATCACCCTGCAACTGGGTTTGGTTATCTGTGTTTGCCTACTGATTTGCTGACCACATTTCCTCATTCTGTGGTGCTCAGACCTAACGCCTTCATTTGACCCCAAAAAGACTGTGAGATTGCAAAGACCTACCAAAATTATTGCTAGTTTATACAACTTAGTTTTGATGTAGCTAAGATTTGAGGAGAAGGGAAATCTTTCAGCACATGTATGAAAGACACAGAAAGCGTCAACACCAGTGGGACTTCCAGGGACATTTAGTCTTTAAGGGAGAAGCCAGTTCTAGAAAAGGGATACATAAATGTTGAGATATTCAAGTCATTGAGTTTATTGCGTTCATTCAGTTTCCTTTTAACTGTTAGAAAGTCCATGCAAAAGACTGTTTACTTTAAAAGTCTTCACAGAAGCTGTAGGACTGATGAGAATTACATCCTGTATACATTATCAGAAGACTTTATTTTTAGATTGTAATTTTCACTACAGTATATTCAAACATGGCAAGTTACAATTCATTTTAGTATGAAAGTAATAGCAGAGTGATAAAAATAGGTAAGATAGATAACTTTTTGTATCCCCAAAACCCCTACATCATTCCTAAGAAGTAATTGCATCAGCCTTTTTTACCTAAAAGCAGCAGCTACAGCAATATATCAACTCTTCTTGGAGCCTGAGAACTAAAAGATAAAGACCTGAGTGATTGCCTCTCTGTGCATATAT
The DNA here is from genome assembly GCA_009819775.1 of Phoenicopterus ruber ruber. NCBI lineage: Eukaryota > Metazoa > Chordata > Aves > Phoenicopteriformes > Phoenicopteridae > Phoenicopterus > Phoenicopterus ruber. The sequence goes on along the minus strand of CM020215.1, from coordinate 24,613,390 downwards.
TTTTTTTTCTTATTTTTTAAAGATACTTTTGGATCCACTGTGTAATGAGGGCAATGGCTATGAAATAATACGATGCATATGTTTCCAGAATACCTAGTACACGCCCCATAAATTATTATCAAACATTTTGGGTTTCCTCCTTACATGGCGTGCATTGCTCCATTGGCTTCAGCTGCACAGTAACAGAAAGCCTAGCTCTTTCTTTCTTGCTGTTATTATTCTTCCACTCGTTCTGCCTCCTCTCTTGCAGTCTCAGAAGAATAGCATTTTCTTTTGTTCAGTTAAGCATGAAGTCACAGAAGCAACACTTCAGTCGGGAGAGACTTATACTGATAGGAAGAGAATTTCTAAAGGTCTGGGAACTAGGCTTTTTGTCACCAAAATCCATAAGAGTTTTATCATCGACTTCAAGAAGAGTGGATTCAGACCAAAAATGAATAGTTTCAGAAATCTCCCAACAAAAAGTAGCTCTTTCTTCCTCTTTTGCCTGCTCTACTTCTCCCCTCCATCCTAACTTACAACTCTCCCAATAAATTTGTTTTGAGAGCTATTCAGCACATATACTGGATTTTTAACTGTAACTGGAATTTTCAGAATGCGAGAAGTATGTGCTGACTTAGTGTATTTATTTATACACAAAATAGTCAGTATGGCTTATTTATACCAAAAGTATATTGCAACAGCACCTCTCAGAACATCAAAGACAGTGGCATGGTTTAAGAGACTTTAGATGCTGAATTGTAAATGTCATTGTCTTCATCTCTATATTTGCATTACGTCCACCAAATGCGTACAGCACTAGAGACAGATATTTTAAAATTATTTATATTTAAGTGGAAATTTTTAAAATGTGAGAATTTTTTTGAAACCAAATAGTTTATCTGTTGATTTGTTTTTGTCTTAAATATTCTGTTAATTTAAAATGTTCACAACTATATTAGATTGATTCTGTTAGATTGTATTCTAAAAAGAAATGGGTATTTCACTGTTGTATTTCTTTCCATATACTGAACACAGAGGAATAATTCTTTGGAATTAAGTGTTGACTGAATGCATCAAGTAAGATGTGATTCATCTACTTAGTGCCGGTGACTTGAAGATCTCATTTTATTTAGATGTATATATGCTTATATACACATGCCTGTTTTCCGTTCATCACCTTTTATTCTCTGTGTCACCTCTCCCACTCCCTGAGATTTCATGTAAGGAAGTTACATCTAGACACTTTCCCATCTGCTCAGGAAAGTGCTGCAGAAGTTTTGTATCATCATCATCATCTGTATGTCACAAGCATAACAGCTAATGTTGCCAAAGTCTGCATCTGGAAGGTAGTGAGAAAGATGCAGGATCAGAGCCTTATTTAGCAAAGATAACGGGCAGGATTCAGATGCCTGAACACAGCATCCAGTGACATCTTAGACAGCCCAGAGTATCATCTTGCCTGGATTCCAGATGGCTCACCAGAGGGACGTGGGTCTTGCAGGAGCTATATTCTATTTGCCGGCCCTGTGTAGGTTCTCTTGGGCATTTGAAGTGTCGCCAGATATCGATGTTTAGACAGGGGAATCTTACCCAGTTAACCCATACTGTTCTGTAATGTTTTGAAGGGGGTGAGGAGAGGAAGGGTATGTCCACGCAACAGGATGTAAGAACTCCAGAGGTTTCTAATGGCCATATTGGAGAAGAATTATTGAAAGCACCATTTTTTTTTCCAGAGTATTTCATTCCTCATTTCTTTTTGTACAAAACTAGTGAGATGAGCTTTTCAAGGTGACTTTGCAATCCAAGTTAATTCACAACCTGTCAGAAACTGTTGCTTAAAATAACTGACCCTAGAGGTTTTCCATTCTGTTCTAGACAAAAGTAAATAAGAAAATACATAATCTAAAAAATACCTCTAGTTGAATTTTTAAGCTCACAGTTCAGAAGAATTTTGCCAATTAAAAAGCCTACATGTCGATTTACAATGGCCTATTTCGTTTGATATTCTGTATGCAAATAGTGTTACAATTATTATGAATTAAAATAGAGTAATAAAAATAACTAATTGAGGCTCCTGATCATTAAAAGTATTTGAGCTTTGATGCTTAAAGCACCAGTGGACTTATATTCTGTATCTCCAATGTACCCAGAAGGCTCATCAAGAAATCCCATTCTATTGTTTGTTTTTTTAAAATTTACCTCCATGCAGTGCCAGCTCCCAAGACATTATCCAAACAGCTCATTTAGAGGTGGTTGTTTCACCCTTGTTGATTGATATTCCACGTACAGTCTTATTTTTATTCCTTCTTTCCAGCCTCATAATGAACTTGTTGCTCTGTGTTACTCCAGCCCAAACAGTTACAGAAATTCGGCATGGTAAGGGGAGACAGTTGGAGAGCTATACTTTTTAAAAGTAGCTGTTCTACTGTTACAGCATAAAGATGTTCTTTTCTGGCCCTTGATGCTCCTGGGCAGCGAACAGCTGTATCAGGCTTTCTGAGTGATTGATAGCTCCTTTCAGCTCAGCTAGGGGAAAGGGTATTATTTGTTAAAGAGCTCTGTCTGTATATGAGAACTGAAATTTTTCAGGGAGTGCTGTGACCTGAGCGTTCCTGTGGATTAGGAGGTACAGGAAGCTGCAGTTTTGGTTAACTGTCTATTGCAGTCCTTGAACTGAAATGTATCAGAAAGAAAAAGATTTTAAGCAAAATGCAAATTCTGGGTTTTGATTCTACTCCAGCAGAAATTAATAGCATAAATTCTTTTGATTTCAAATGGAAGCAGAACCATCATTATATTGAATTTTCCTGTGTACCTTGAAACTAAATCCAACAGATACATCTTTAGGAGAAAATCCTGCTTGAAAAAACACATCAGGTCCATTGCCTAGCTACCCTTCCAGCCTGCAGAGCTACCGGTAAATTTGCAAGAAATTGCATACTCCATGTGGCAAAGAGTCAGCAGAGTTGGAAAAGTCAGGTATGTGTAAGTAGAAGAGAGGTTTCAGAAACCACTCTGAAAATCCTGCTATATCCTTTCCCTGTGGACTGTAGTTGCTCTTGTCATTATAGTCCCTGGCTACAGAATCCTTTAGAAAACGATAGAAAGCTGCCTTAGGGAAGAACACATTCCATATCCCCTCACTTTCACATCTTCTTATGAGCCAATTGGTCAGGCAATGAATAAACAAATCGGACCTTTAAGACTTTGAGGGGCATTGGGTGCTCAATGCTGAGTTGACAGAGAATTGTTTGCGATTTTTTTTTAAGGACAGCAAAGGTTTTTGAGGAAAACTAACTTTTTTTTTTTTTTTTTCTTATTTGAGAAAAGTTTCTCAAAATCCAGTCTGGAGTCTGTGGGAATAGAGAGTAGGGCATCAGAAGAAACACTCGTTCAGAGACACAAAGGAGACCCAGCTTTATCTTCTTGCTCTACATTGAGATCAAGTATTTGAACGTAGGTCTCCAATATCCAAAACATGCTCTAGACACTTTATCATCCTGACCAGGCAGCTCAGTCTCCCCAGTTTTTGTACAGCTATTCACTGGGCAATATACTGACTGCCTCTATAGTAGTGGAGGTAGCGTACCTAGCTAGGAAATGGAAGATTTTATTTGGGTTACAAAGAACCCACATGTTCAAGATACTACAGTCAAAACGAGTGTCAAAGCATAGTGAGGTCGGAGTAAAATGCTCTTACACCAACTTTGAGGTTTTCCCAGGGAGAAGAAGGAAAGTAGATGAGTCTAATGGCTATTTCAGTTATCGCTTAACCTTTTTCCATTGTTTACATTTCAAGCACAGCATAATTGTGAACAGGGAAAAAAAAAAATCAAACCAAAAAGTAGCCCCCTAATTGGAGAATACTGTAACCAGCTTTCAGAAGCACTGACCTTTGTTTCCAAGTTGGAGGAGGAACTGGATTGTGAAGCAGACATGAGAGTCAGTACCTACACAGAGCATTGAAATAAGCAAGTAGGAAAGTCTCTGGTAACAGGCTGCCATCCCAACACCTTATCTCTATTGATTCACAGACCATCTTAAAAAAAAAAAAAAGTTTGAAAATAAGCTGATGGACTATCAGACAAATGTACATGTCTTTGGGACCTGTCACCTCACCTGAGGAGGTGTCAGGCCTCAGTCCCTGTGGTCTGTATCTCTGGAGTGCAGGCATAAAGATTTCTTGGATGTCAAATAGCCCCAGAAAACCATTTGGAATCAGGAGAGCTTTATGGGCTAAATACTCACACTTAGAGAAATTAACTGTAGAATTACATGGAAGAACCCACAGAATAATTTAATTTCTTTAGTGTTAGAATCTGGCAAGTAAAGCTTTTGTGTCTTAAATTTGCAAGGATGAAGAATGTAGTCTGCAGAAACTCTTCCAGGTTGCTGTATTACAAAGTGTTTCACTTCACTGAGTATGTGAATGAGGGCTGCATATGCATAAAACAGGCCTAGAGGAGCTCAGAAATTTCCTCCCATTTAATTTAGTTTGGATAAAGGAAAATTAGGGCCTGATATATGTACATTTATATAGGCATATGGAAATATATATACATTCATATCCATGTATATCTCTGAGCATGTGTTTGTTGCATGCTGTATGAGTACCTAGTGTATATCCTTTTCTGATCAGAAAAAACAAGATTCCTGCTTCTGCTGTGTGCCCTCTTGGAAGCTCTTCTAGTCTCTTCTCTGAAGGATCTTCAAGTAAGTTCCCAAGAGACTGTGACAAGACATATTTTCTATGGCACTTTATAGAAGGTTTTTTTACATTGTAGGCTGCTATATTAGAAAGCCTGAATGTCTCAAACAACAGGGAAAATAAGAGAAATGGCAGTCAGCAGATGATCAATAGGTAACTTGCCATTTTCTTTATTAAAGGACTAGAGAGAGAATGGACAGCTTTTAAATGCATGTAGCAATTAGAATTTGCTTTCAGTCTATAAGTAAGCCACTTAGAATTTGGCTTTAAGTGACAATTATTCTTTATTTTGCAATGAAGAAAAAAACCTTAGAAGACATCATTTTGTCATTTAATAAATTTCTATGCAACTAATCAAACCAGCCTCCCAACCCACAAACCAATAAAAGCAAACTACACTGGCAGAACTTTCTGCACAGCAGAAGCCTGACAATACCACTGCTTGTGCACACAAAAGTAAAGGGCTGTTGTGCTTAGCTATGGGAGGCAGCTTTCTGAAGGAAAGTAAGTATGAATAATGACACTTCTCCTTCCAGCTACCACATTTATGAGATTAGATGGTGAAAAGTATGTTTACGTGAAGGAACGGACAACTTGCAGAACATTAATAAGCAACATTAAAGTTCCTGCAAAGAGTGTCTCTATGGTAGGAACAGGAGGTTCTGGAAATGAGGTTGCTGAATTCAGATTTTTTAAATTCTTACCAGAAGGTTTCCTTTCCCTGCCTATTGCTTATTTTTCCTTGTCTTTTAAAACAGTTTTGTAGTGCGTGATTCATTTGAATATTTCTGGAAGGCAAACACAAAAGGGTCATTTGACATGAGTTGAATTTTTAGGAGAAGGAGTGCTTTTAAAAATTCCAGAAGTTGTTCAGCAAGTTGCAGTGAAGGGATATTTTGAAATATAATGTTCGTGTTGATATACCAAGTGTCAAATGACAGTTCTGACCACTGAAATCATGCAGCAGGTTCTGGAAGCCGTTTTGGCAGAGATCTGCCACTCACATGCTGTAAAGCAGGCAGGAGGCTGATTTAGCTGAGCACCTGAGGATGCTTTACAGGAGAAGGGAAGCCCGTGGGGATGGTATAGCTGCAATCACTGTTCCGAGTGTACCATTCAGAATATGTTCAAGGAAAAGATAAAATGCCTGGGTTGCTCAGCCAGTCCCTGTTGCCATGACAACTCTGGAGAGCAGTAATTTAGATCAGCCTTAAGGCTACTCTATCAGCTCTAGCGGAGGAAGGGACATAAGACCACTTACAGCTGCTGGAGAAACCAGTGCTAATGATACAATGTCCGCATGTACGCATGAATCCATTGTATCAGCTAAATAAAATATTGAGGTCACTGTCATTTGCCTTCAGAAAGATGGCAGCAATTGTCAGTGTACTGGTGCAAAAGCAGAGCCTGAATCTATAAGAAGGGAGAGGGTTCAGGTTATTTCATTGAACCAGACGTGTAGCATCAGGGGTCAGTAGTGGGCCCAGTCTTGTTCAATTTATTCATCAATGACCTGGATGAAGGGACAGAGTGCACCCTCAGCAAGTTTGCTGATGACACGAAACTGGGAGGACTGGCTGATACACCAGAAGGCTGTGCTGCCATTCAGCGAGACCTGGACAGGCTGGAGTGTTGGGCGGAGAGGAACCTCATGAGGTTCAACACGGGCAAGTGCAGGGTCCTGCACCTGGGGAGGAACAACCCCATGCACTGGTACAGGTTGGGGGTTGACCTGCTGGAAAGCAGCTCTGAGGAGAAGGACCTGGGAGTTCTGGTAGATGACAAATTCACCATGAGCCAGCAAAGTGCCCTTGCGGCCAGGAAGGCCAACAGCATCCGGGGGTGCATTAGGAAGAGTGTGGCCAGCAGGTCGAGGGAGGTTCTCCTCCCCCTCTACTCTGCCCTAGTGAGGCCCCATCTGGAGTCCTGTGTCCAGCTCTGGGTTCCCCAGTTCAAGAAAGACCAGGAACTACTGGAGAGAGAGTCCAGTGGAGGGCTACAAAGATGATGAGGGGACTGGAGCATCTCTCCTACGGGGGAAGGCTGAGGGAGCTGGGGCTGTTTAGCCTGAGGAAGAGAAGAGTGAGAGGGGACCTCATCAACGCTTATAAATATCTCAAGGGTGGGTGTCAAGAGGATGGGGCCAGACTCTTTTCAGTGGTGCCCAGCAACAGGACAAGGGGCAACGTGCACAAACTGGAACACAGGAAGTTCCTCTTGAAGATGAGGAAAAACTTCTTCACTGTGAGGGTGACAGAGCCCTGGCACAGGCTGCCCAGGGAGGGTGTGGAGTCTCCTTCTCTGGAGATATTCAAAAACTGCCTGGATGCAGTCCTGTGCAGCCTGCTCTAGGTGACCCTGCTCTGGCAGGGGGGTTGGACTAAATGATCTCCAGAGGTCCCTTCCAACCTCTGCCGTTCTGTGATTCTGTGATTCTGTGATCACACCATGTCTGCACTCTGTTCACTGTCTTTTCTTTTCCTCCTCCCTGGCCTTACCAGATGCTGCTGTGCACCATGCCAACCCTCTTCATAAGTGGTGGCAGCAGCAACAGCAGGCTGCTGGGATTGAATGTACCTTCTCCTTGTGTCACACCCTTGTCCTCTTCTATGAGGCACTCTTCAGGCCGCTGTTTTGCCCCAGCTTCGCTGTTTCTAGCGACTCTAAGGGACTGCTCCAGGGTTTGCAGGAGATGGCTCACAGACTCTTATAAGCTTGTAGAATTCACTGTTTCCTTTTTTGTTGCTGCTCAAGTAATCCCCTTTTGATGTGGAACAGTTTGTGCTGCAGAACCAAGATGTTTCTGTGTCATTCACCTCCGCCTCCATGTCACTTCTGGTTTTGGCCTCTTCGTACTTACAGTGTGAAATTGGCAGCAAGGTATAGCTGATTTCCATTCAGCAAACTAAGCCGCTTTCACCCCAGTCACAGTATGAATCACAGACAGTGATCACTCATACTCTTAACATGTTCCTTCTGTGACATAAAATATACAAGAAGCAAGACTTCGTCTGTTTCATAGGTCAAATTTAATGCATTCACAAATGCATCTTTAACACCTCAATGAGGAGAACACAATTGACGAGGTTGTGTAAACAAGAAGCATATCCAGAGTGTTAACACAGGCCATTCTTTTCTTCTCTTTTAGCAAGAAAAGACTTTGGAGAGCTGAATGCACAACATTTGTCTCATTATGCCTAGCATGCTGTTGCTTTGCTTTTTCACAATGGCAAGGTAACCTGCTGACACAGCTTGCCAAACTCCTGCCTCCCTCAGCGGATATATAAGCCAGGCTGATGCAAATGGACTATTGTATTGCATTCACTTGGCAGCCCTCCCACACACAGGACGAAGAGCAGCAACTTTGATTTGCAGGACCTCTTCTCATTTACTTCCTTTGTAGTGCAGTATCTTTTGTTCGAGAAACATGTAGTCTGAACTGAGAATTTAAACTCGGTCCAGTGGTGCTGTAGTGAAGAACCTTTGCCACTGTTAGAGATAACATTCCTCTAGCAAAACAAGATACACAAACACGTTCCTGCATTCAGCGGGTCTGCCTAAATATTTAACAAAATCAGGTGCCCAGGTGTTTTCTAGTGTATGGCTAAAACCTGCAGAAAAAATTTTGGTTTGGAAGAAGGATGTTCTCAAAATGTACATATTGGCATTCAGTGTGTATATATATTCATTTGAATATATTGAAGTTGTTAATATATATATTCATCAAACGGTTGACTTTGGATAGGATCCTTTGATATCCTTTAGGATTATTTTCCTTTTGGATTTATTCTTTAGGTCTATTAAGACTAATCAAAGTAGAGAGAAATGCCTACAATTTATTTTTTAAAGGGAGTTCAACTTTTAATTTTAGTAATTGTGAAACTTTTTTTCTATTAAAATAATTCAACTCCTAGTTAAAAATTGCATTCCAATTTTATTGCCTTTTTCCACTACTAGTGGTAAGAAAGGAGATCTGTAAAATCAAAACCTATGACTGTTTCGGATTTTTGACCATCACTTCTTGCTTGGGAAGTGGAGTGGGGAAAGCTGCATTTCTAGAAGAATGTGGTTGCTTTTGATGGGAAGGGACTGCATGTGAGTTGTTTTCTTTTATTCATCAAATAGATAGTTTAATCCTCCTTCTCATGTAAAGCTAGAAAATTGTTGTAATGTATTCCTGCATAATATAATATGGAAGATAAGTTTTGCATCCTTGTGGCACCTGCTTCATGTCCAAATCACTCCCAGCAACAGTGGTACTTGAGATCAGGTTGGGACCTGCGGTGGCTAGAGGAGCACAGGCACACAGGAACGTTTCAAGAAATCTGAAGCACAGACCTAGCTATGAGGTTCAGGCACCTTCAGTGAGCTCTGTAATGCAGTTTTGGAGTATTTTTAGACTATGTTTACAGTATTTAATTCCCCCAGCCCCCTTACCATCCAAATAGGTGCTGCTCCTCACAAGGATAATTGCTTCTCCTAGGCTGTGCTGATCAGTTCTGCCTGCAGTGCTGCAATTAGAGTAACATCATCCCAGTCCTGACTCTAAATGCAGCTTTACTAGAGGCTGTAACCTTAACATTTTCCTTACCAATTTCAAAAGGGAGGCAAGAAAGTGTCTGTACCAAAGAACCAAGAGCTTTAGCTGTGTTATCTTTTCATGTGCTTCTGCGGACTATCAATAAATATTGCAGAGGGATTTGCCCTTACCCTAAATGCTCCCATTTCTCTTAGAAGCATAAATACTAGTAAGCACTAGCCAGCTTTCATAGGAAACTATTATCTTTCTGCCCTCCCTGTCCCACTCTCCCTTCCTCTCCTCTCTGTCCACTTTAATCAGACAATTTAGCCACTGAAGCTGAGGACAGCGGCCGGGATCCCAGCCTCACACAGGCACCGCATCTACAGTTTGATTTTTAATGAGAGGGGGAGAGAAGGACTCCCGTCCCTCCCCTTCTTTGATTATGATTTTGGTTGGTGTACTTGTCTTCACTAATTCACCTCAGTCACCTTTTTCTCCCTCAGACCCTGTCGTGGCCATACGTTTTTAGGCTTTTGATTGTCAATTCAATTCTCACAGTTAGGCACAACTCAATGAGGATCCCACCTCCAGTACTTCAGCTGACTGGCATGTGTCATCCCCTGACTCACCGTCACAGACAGCTGGTCTTCTCTTCTGAACCAACAGACTGCTATTTTTACCAGCACTCAGCAGCATCAAATGTCAAATAAGTAGCATTGCACCCAGTAGCTGCTGGCCGTGTCCTGAGATATGAGGGCAACAGGAACTTTAAAATACCCACCACAATGCTCAGAGACATTGTTAAATCTCCACTGCATTCCTTTTGAGACTTTTTTTTTTTTTTAACCAATAGCCTATAGTTCTTTTAAACTGAAAAATCTAAGAATTGCTGTACCTGCTCTTCCTGACCTGACCAAGCTATCTACTGCGAACTGCTCAAAGTAAAGATTACTTTGCCTAGTACGGACTTTATCTTAAAATGCCAGTATCTTACTTGGCAGGATTTGGCCAGGCTGACTTTCATGTAAGAGCGTGTTAAAAGATTTCATGTAATAATAATTAAATTAAGTACTGACTTTAGAACATGAAGAATTTGAGCTGCTGCAGAGGTTTTGGAAAAACAGGATTTCCAAACCTGGTCCCTTGACTATACTATTGCTGCGTAATTATGTTTGCAGATCTCTGAAGCTTCTTCTCTCCCAAGCGGTCAGGCTGAAGGAGCAGATGGCAGAGAGGGAGTGGCAGGCCAGATGCCCGGGTAAGGCCGTATCTCTACCTTCCAGCAGGGTTCCTAGGACAGCAAAGCCCCAGCGGACGGGCTCCTTCCCCCCCGAGCGCGGGGCGCAGCTGGCTGCCAGGCTGACCAGCTCTTTGCAGCACTCGGTCACGGAGCGGGCAGGGCTCACGCCGCGGCGCCGCAAGGGACGGCGGCACGGGAGCTGCTGGTGCGGGTCCCCCTCGGCCACGCGACACGCCTGCGTTCTGCTGCTGCCCTTTCGCGGCTCCAAGCGGACACACCGCTTGCTGATTTATTTATACCGGCTTGTTTGGTAAAAGAAGTTGACCGGACCATTAGTGTCAACTGTGTTAGAAGACAACAGCCGTGGAGGAGTTTTACTGGCAGATGTGGGACGCATGAGAGAGCTCTTTGAGGCTAAGAAACTAGAGATATTTCAGATATCTCAATTATCTTCTTACAGTAACTATAGACATGCATTCTCTGAAGCAAAATAAAAGAACACTTAAAATTGAGAACTGATTATAAAGTTACCACTTTTAGTAGATAAGAAAAATATATTTCCATTTTGCATTCTCCCTTAAGATACTGTATTTATTCTTCTGTTCTTCCTTCCTTTTGAATGAAGCCATTACAGGCTTTTTTTTTCCTTTTTTCCCCTCATTCTTTCTGTAGAGTCAGTATTAGAATCAAGAGGCCTCTAGAGTGATGCTAAGATACAGCATCTTTCCTTTCCCTCTAGATATTAGGAAATTTAGGCTGGCAGGTTTTTCATGAGGAAACTAATCATTTTGGGTTACTGGCATCCCAGCACTTCCCCATATGTTTGCTGTTTTGTTTTATTTTATGTTTAGTAAAAAGCCTTGTTTGAAGAATTTTGAGCACTAAAGTGGATAATTTCATCATTAGACAGGAAAGGCTCAAAGGAGGGTTTTTTTCTCTATTGTATGTAAGGAATTACTTACATTCATGAGATTGGGATAAATATCCATTCTGTGTTCTTTCGGACGTGATAGCAATGAAGATTTTTATGGCCTGATGACTAAACAAAGTTTTCCAGAAAGACAGCATATGTGCAATTTGACTGAAATGTATGTGTCTGAAGAATTAGTACCCAATATGTTAACTATGAGTAGCAGAATATGAATGGAGTAATAAAATTGCATTTGGTTATATAAACAAAATCAGAAAGAATTTTAAACCTGCTTGTTAAATCAGGGCGGCTTGTGTCGGTAAAAACTTGATATGACATGGTATGTACTTCGGCTATCTAACAACTAGACATATCTAGACAGCTAAACATATCAGACAAGCAAACTAATGGCTACTGGTCACTGGCAGCAAAGGCTTAAACCATGGAAGCTTGTAACTTGCTTTAGGTTTCATGTACGTGAAGCAAGATGTGTTACCAATTGCAGAGAGCAAGTTATGGTTCTACGAAGAGGTAAAATTAGCTACATTCATAAATAAATTTTTGATTGTGAAAGATGTGTAGCCATAGCAACAAAAATTTTCAGTTTTTCTAATGGCTGGAGAAGAGGATCCTGTGCACCTGCCTTGGATGGTCTGAGTAAAGGCTTGGCACCACTTCAAAAGCAGAGCAATACTTGAGAGCTTCTCCAAAACTAATGTCTAGATTTTAGACAGATCCCACCGAGCTTGTAATGCTCAAAGCACTGTAAGTTAGTGTAAAATTCAATATACAGTTTACTTAAACCCTGACCCACATAAATCACATTTAGGAATAACTCTTTTGCCATTCAGGTTTTCACATCTTTTCAACACAAATAGAGGGGCAGTGTACAAGGACAATGACACTGATTCTACATGAGGCACAGAGCAGTCATAAAATATCTGTGCTTTCTTTCAAAGACAGATAAAGTCTGGGTTTGAACAGCCTGACTAGATCTGAATATCTTTTTATTTTATTACTAGCCCTGTAAGACAGATGGCTACAAATCTTTTCTTCCTGTAAAAACAACCAAATGCCTGAGTGTTGGGAGGAATTAAATTTCCATGTATAACTCTATCCTCTCATTCAAAGTATCTAAGACCTTGGAAATTCTGGTTATTTCTTCCTGTAAAGAAGACACTGTTCCCCACTGTAAAAACTTTGATTGTCTCCTATTTTATGGCTTCTCTGTATGTATGTTTCTTCTCGTTTTAAAATGCTGTTATTTATCAGGGTTTTTTTCTTCTCGTTGCTGGCCATACCTTGTGGCAAATCCAAGCTGTCCACCTATGAGTATTATGAAAGTGCTTCCTTCTTCAGTTCAGAAGCGTTGCTTGTCTAGTGTCCCAAATCAGGCCGTGGGAACATGAAGAGGTCGTTAGTAGAGTATGAAAGCTACAAACTATAAACTGTCCTTAAGGACGCTGTTTTTAAGACTCCAGTAAGCCCACAGCAGTGCAACCAGTTTTCTAACACTGAATACAGCTGATTTTCAAGCTTTTGAGGACTTCCTGATTTTTTACTGCAACAAGCTCCTCGTATTGTTCTACAGTCCTGCCTTTCTTACAACTCTCACAGCTGGTTGCTTTTTTTTTCCCCGTTTTTCTTTTTTTTTTTTTTTTTTTTTTGTTTGTTCAGACCTTTTTGTGAATTTGTTCGGCTGTTTGTTCCCTCGCTCGCTCTCTCTGGAACTTGCTGTTCTGGGATAGCTGGGGGGGGATACCCCTGCTCCCTGACTGCTGCTCGGGACGGGCCGTATCAGTCATCAGGTGGTGAGAAATTGTGCATCATTTGTTTTATATATTCTATCATCCTTACATATAGTATTACTATTATTATCATTATTAATATATTTTTATATTTTTCCTTTGCTGTCCTGGTGAACTGTTTTTATCTCAACCCACAAGTTTTCCTTTCTCCCCGATTCTCCTCCCCACCCCAGCGGGGAGGGGGAAGTGAGAGAGCGGCTGTGCGGTACTGGGTTACCATTTGGGGTTAAACCACAACAAGTAAGAACAAAGAACAGGAACCACTATCTTCCTTTGTTCGGGAATCAAAATCTTGCTGACAGTTTATGACCCAGGCAGCTCTGTCTCTGCTTCCTCTAAGATCTATGCTTTCTGGTGTCCCTTTGTTTTTTTCTGAGCTTTCTGGAAGTCACTCCTCTAGTTTCATCAGCTGTAGTCACAGCCCTTCAGTTTGTAACTTCTTCTTAAATTTCTTCTTGTTCAGATATTTCCAAACAGCACACCAGATATTAAATGTAGTGTCTTCCAGATTTCCAGTTATTTAACTTCTCGGGGAGACATTGATGAATTCTTTCATCAGATCTAGATGGAACATGGCTAGAAGCTTGTCTGCTTTAACAAGGTCTGTGTTTCCTACGGATGAAAGGCATATTTACTGGCACAGATGATTCCAACATGACTGCATATTTTCCCAATTAATATTGTTATATAAATCTCTGCAAAATTCCTAGGAGTGGGAGGTTTAGGAACTGCTGGGTTATTTTTGAAGATTATTTATAAGAGACTGTTATCCACATTCTGTGAGAAAAGCCACACAAATGGGATATTCTGAAAAGTAAAAAATAGAAAATGTATCCTCACTTCTTGGCACTATGCTAATTTTTATTTGGCAAAAGCTTTTTTTTCTGCTCTTTAGTCAAAGAAAGTAATGGGAAAGGTTCTTTGTATTGTTAAAAAAATCTTGAATGTGACTTCAATATATAATGAGGGTGTGAAATTAAGCAAGAAACTGGTGAACAGGGGTTAATTCAACTCCTTAATTTGGGAAATTTCACTGAAAGAAGGAGATATGGTTGTTAGATTTCTCTGCGTAGATTTCGCTCAAATAGCAGCACATGAGCTTTCATAATCGCCAACAAATTTATATTCATATATTTTACAGTTTTGTGGGCCAATTGGTCAGTAGTGGATTTATGCACAATAAAATATGTATGAAAGGATTATGAGCTATGGAAGTATTGGAGTTTCAGGTTCAGGAAAAAGGCAAAGATAAAATGTCCTGGAACACTTACAAAGTAAAGAACTGGATAGATGGTAGGAGGAGAAGATTGCAGCAATTCTGGCCCATCAAACCAATGGCATGTCCTGGTCCTTGCTAAATCCACTAGATGATCTAAGAAGTCATGTCTTTCCTTCAGTGGAGGGGCGGGGGAAAGATACCTGCTGCCATGCCAAAGGGAGAAGAACAGGCTTATAACGACACTGATGCTCTCTCCTGCAAGGTAAGTGCTCCTACAGCTCCATTTTGGATGTGGGAAGATGGCCTGATAGGTCTTTCTTATGCTGTACTTTCAATTTGGGTTGATTTAATCCAACCTTGGGTTTTGATCTAAATCAACGGTGTGAACTAGGTTCCTTTGTATGGACAGGAAAAGAACCACTGTAGTGTGGTAAAATAATGAGCTGTATGGGGCACCCCTCCCCAAAACAATTAGATGACTAATAAATTAGTGAAGCTAGCATTATGGTAGTGCTTTATAGAGCACTTAGTGCGTGTTGATTCTCAGCTCAGGCTTGCTGCAGGCTTAAGTATCACTTAAGCATATTTTTAGAAGAATAAAGGCTGAGTGAATGGCATCATGATTTATACCCGAGGTGTAAAATAGCCACCCTGATGCATTGTATTACAGGCCTGAAGCACTATTACGGAGAACTTTTAGGCTCTCTGCCAGATTTGTTCGATTACAGTATCTAAGTGGTCCTGCATTTTGAGATGAAACTCAAAATGCTGCTTCTGTCTGTATATTCACCCTATATTTTAATGTTTTCTCCAACAATATTTTGCTATACTTATTCTGCTCTCCTTCATTGCAAATCTTATGACTTAACATATGAAAACCAGTCATCAAATTAGATTTTTTTACAACAAAAGCATTCAGAACTCATCAAACTAATGCCAGCAAGCACTTTATGTGTTAAGAAAAAATAATATTGCCCTTTACCTTTAACACATTTAGCTCCTACCAGAGGATGATGACTGTCTCTTGGATTCAGCTGGATTTCATAACATTACTTTTTTAAATGCATGAAATTTTCCAAGAGTTTTCACAGTTAGCCCAAGACTGCTCCCCTTAAAACTAGCTGATATTTTGGCAGTGACCCAGAAAAGGTCATTTGGAGACCCCAACTTTGAGATTAACCAAAAGGCTTAGATGTAACTTTTTCGTTCTAGACAAGAGTTACAAAACTGCTATTTTCTTAATTTTAAAAATGTTCATTTATATATGACTTGTCATAATATCAGAGCAAAATCTTTTATTTCTGGTCACAGATATTTCCCATTAAAATAAATGATAAGCTGCTCGCTCAGTGTGAAACAGTATTGCTTTGGTTGCCTAGTAACAAAAAAAAAAAAGAAAAATATTGAAAAGCAGGACTTTGGAGCCGGTAAAATGAACAACAATATTTGCATCAATAGAGTAAGAGAATTCTTGCTGTCTTGGTGATGAGTGCAAGTTTATCAGGCTAGCACATTTACAATGTTTACTGTTTGAAATGCTGGCTAAATCTGTATGAAAATCTTAACTTGCCTGTGTCCACTCATATCATAGGAGCAGAAAGGTACAATGTGTGGTCTTTTCTACTGCAGTGGCCCATTAAATTTTCTTCACAACACTGTGAATATTCCAAAGGCAATTCACTTTGGTGTAACTAAAGAGTGTTGCTTGTGAAAGTTGACTACTATATCTGTCTTTCCTTTGCGGTGTGTGACGTCCTTATATTTTTGTCGTAGCAGTTACAGAATTTTTCTTAGGAACAGCATTTTTTGTTCGTGTCACACAGTACAGTAACTCACTGCAAATATGTGCAATACATTTTTCATCAGATTGTCACAGAGTTTCAATAATTCAATATAATTCACAAAAATAGCAGTTCACTTTAGGGCTTACTCATAAGCATTCATAAGCATTCATAAATCTGTTTGCATAATGAACATTGCTAGACTTATTATTGATATTTTATATAATCATTGTTGAGATAAAATCTTTGCTGTTTGCCTGGCCACAAACTGCATATTTTCAACACCCACATACATTCACTAAAACTGACAGCTTCTCTCTGATAATTCATGTCTGACCATTGTCAGCAGTGCAAACAGTAAAATAACACAACAGCACTCGCTGTTGGATGGGGACAAGGTCTGCCCTGGTATCCCAGACCCAATCCTGTACACAGATGCATGTGGACAAACCCCTCAGATGAATAAGACGCCTCAGAGATGCTATTTTGCAGCAAACAGATGTGATCGCAGATTCAGAAGAGAAAGTTTAATATTGTGAACCAAATCGATTTTTAGGGCTAGCAATGGAACAATTTGTTCAGACTGAATTTGAAAATACATGAAAAGGTATGTGGTCAACAACTGCAGTAAATAAAGGATTTAAGATTCTCTGATTTTAGGGGAAAAGGGTAAGTGTTGGTAAGAACAGGCAAAGAAATGACGATCCTCTTTCATATGAAGGAACATATTTTGTCTTGCAGAGATAAGAAGAGTGGCACTTAAAGAATGTTATGATGATGATAATTTTTGAAGGATATGTTCAATTAATAACCTATAGGTACATAGAGGAGGGAGAAGGAGGAAAAGGAATGCATGAAGGTTTAAGTCACACATGCATATGTGTGTTTATGTTCATAGCATATGGTAAAGAAAGGACAGCGAGGAAGAGGGACAAGTGACACAGGGAACGCAGAAAGGACGTGACTGAGACAGGAGGATAAAGCAAAGAGAAAAAAATCCCTCACTGTCTCATTACCAGTTAACTCTGAGCAACTAGAAAAGAAGAATGACACTTCCTCAGAGCGTGGCAAATATAGTCCACTGAAAAAGCTAAATATTCTTTGCAGGTTTTTTTATTGTTATTATTTTAGAGCCAAATGTTCTTTTGTGTGTTCTCTGATGAATCAGACACACAGTACTTCTAAAAGTGCTTCACATTGGCAGGGAGTCCTGATGAAGGACAATGATGTTCTGGGCAATTCTCAGTGAGTAACAGCCTACAAAAGTGTTACAGTTGCAGCGAGGAAGATTTTTCTTTTAACAAAATAGATTTTCCTAGGAAAATGGTGTTTTGTCAGGATCTGAAGCTTGGGATTTTTCCAGGAAAATGCCAATTTTTGTGAAAACTTAGTTGAGAGAGATTTCTCAGATCAAGATCTGTGCTAAGGTCACTTAAGTGATCTGGGGGAGACCTGGCAGTGTGATTCCATGGCAGCCTGTGCGGTCTCGGCCCCTGGGGTGCAGGCTGCGGCTGTGCACAGCGCTGCGGGGGTGCTGATGGCCTAGGGTGTTCCACTTCTCATCATGCTGGTGACATCATTTCCAGCTCCTTTTATTGTCATGCTACCACTGTTTGCAGAACACGACCTGGGTTTAGATTTAAAACAGCTACATTTTTTGGCAGGTTCTTCTTCAGATGCAGGAATCCTGGGCTCGCCCACAGGAGGGCTTGGAAACAGAGAGATGCGCACTATCACGCCAGTACTGCTGCTGAACTTTTTGCATCAGAAAAGTACAACCTGAATGTAAGTGTTTGTGTATATATTATCTCACACATATATACATGTTTCTTAATATATTTATTTATGTATGTATTTATATACAAAACAAATTATGTGGGTCGGTCATTAAATTGTAATATATAACTAATATGACAGATGACTTGAAATCTGCACATCTACAGTCTGAAGGGCAATAAAACTTTTATGTCAAATTGACAAGGGTAGAAATTGTTTGTGTTTGATTATTTGTTTCCAATATTTGCCCTGCTAGTAGAACAGCTGCACAGGGAATAAACGCATGTGACATTTTGGGTCAATTTTTGTGTGTGCTGAATTTCAATAATTTGTGCTACTGTATGCTCAATACAAAGCAATAGGAAAGACCCTGGAAAAAGGCCTAAGACATTCTCTTTGGCAGATTGTTTTTCCCTGTTTACTTGTTGATTTAGTTAGCAATCTTGGCTAGATTTGCAAGGCATAATGTGAGCCTGTTTCCTTGTAAGACACACAAATCAAGGATCCCAGAGAGGCCAAATATTCTGTGTTTGTTTTAAATAGTCCATTACAGAGACATTAATGTCTAAAATCCAAACAAAATGGGTAAAAACCACTTATAATTATATTATCTCCCAGGATGGTAATCTGACCTAACTAGATTTCTGCAATGCCATTCTTTTCTGCCCTTGTCATCAATGGAAAGACTTGGGCTTGATTTACATGATTAAATGTGATTTATATGATTAAACTGATATCAGGTTGAGAAATATCACACCATAAAAAAGGCTATTTCTCTGTGGATAGTTTAGCTAGACTGGAAGGGATTCTCTCTCCCTTTCAATTTCTTTCTGCATAGGAATTAGCTTTTCCACTTTTTTGTTCTCAACGGGACACTGATGATGATGTGTCAGTAGTAATTTGTGGCCTTGCATATTTCCAAGATTTTTTCAAGATTTGGAAGTTTGCTAAAGTATGACAAATTCATGGTCATGCTGTTACGGAATCCTTCTGTGAAGCTGCAAGTGAGGTTCCACCACCGAAGAGCTGTGAAGAAGGGACAAACACATTGTTGGTCATGCAAGAGAGTTAAAAACACCACGGGAGAAGAAATTTTTGGGTTTTCTTCAAATTTTACAGGTTATTAATAAGGATTGTGTGGTACATTGGTTAACAGTATGTCATCTACATATAGAGGTACTGATTAGTCTAAGAACATAGTCTAGAATGTATAATTGATTTTATGTGCAACTAACAGGGGCTAAATAGAGTGTAATGAGTAAGTTGTTGATACAAAGGTGAAAGGGGGAAAAAAGCACTAAAAAGGTAGTTCCCACTAAAAGCAGAAAAAGCGTTAAAAGGAAAAGACTTTCTGATATGCTTTTAACTTCTTTTATCTATATTTAAACTGTCGTGCTGATGTGGTCTGTCACATACCTTGCATTCCCTATCTTTGAAGTGTGCAAGTTGAGGGACCTGACAAGTGATGCTCTCCTGGTTCTCTGACAGGGTGAGGATCAGAAAAGAACAGCGTGTGCTCGTCTCTTCTTCCCACATGAGGTCCGAACATGGTTTAGTGGTGAACTTGGCAGTGTTAGGTTTACGGTTGGACTCAATGATCTGAAAGGTCTTTTCCGATCTAAGTGATTCTATGATTCTATGGTCCGTGTGTGCACCCAAACTGCTGCACCTGTTTTTGTAGGACTACTTGACCTCTTTGCAGTCTTGCGCATCTATTGTGCAAGCACCTTCGGCACTGTGAGTGGCTGATTTCACAAGGCATTAAACCTATCTGAAAAATCTTGATTAAAAAAATATATTTGTATTAGGAGCAACATGAGGAAGGATTTTGATGGGTGGTAAGATGAAAAAAGAGTTTGCTTAACAATTGTCGAGACTTTTAAGACTGATGTTTGAAGTGTGTTTGGTTTCCATACAATACAAGACAATACTTTCATGATCATTCAGAAATTATTGGTGTGATGAGTCATAAACACATATGTAAGTGCTTTTGATGCTAAGGCCAGAAAGCCAAGTGCTCTGCTGGATCAGACCCATAAAAGGAACTGCCCAAGTATTTTAAAAATGGTGTGTACCAGGAGATTAGGGTTTTTGGGGGAAAGAAGGGGCTTACAGTCATGTTTTTCAGGAATATTTTAATATCTCTGTATCTGTCAAATTGCAATTCAGTTTAGTGACACCGGTTTCATGGAATGTGTCATTTTCATTGGACAGGATGAAGTTCAGAATGGGATTTCAGATAGAAGTACCAGAAGAGAAAAATTTTCTTCTCAGGATCATCTAGTTTTTGGGACACTTGCCTACAATAGAGAGAAGACAAGTAGTAGTCCCTGCTCTACAGTTCTCATCTAAATGTTTGCAACTTGCTTTCTCACATCTCAGATAATTTCAGATATTAGTGGGTTATTGGCTATTCTAAGGTATTTTTTCCATTGATTATTTGACTTTCTATAAGTAATTATTCATTTTCTATGCAGGAATTAAATTGATAACCTTTTAGTTAGAGTGCTTACCTAAAATCTAGGAGTGCCATGTTCCAATTTCTCCTCTTATGAGCACAAATTGAGAAGTAGTAAAAAATATGCAAAATACAATCACTCCAAGAGAAGAGGCTGGAAGAGCCCTTTATCTTTGAGCTTTGAAATCTTTGTAGGCATAGCACTCAACTGGCATGTGGATCCCTCACAAAGAGGTAGAGTTAAGGTTCTGCATTTTTATTTTGAAAAGCACCTTTTAAGATCCTGGCCTTGTCCCTGTGAAAAACCCTACAATGTGCTGGATGCAGGGATGTGTGGCAATTTTATATACTTTGTGTGTCTGGAGTGAAACTAAAAGTCCCCTGTTTCATTTAATTTTAAAGCTATTCCAGGTTTATTGGGGGTTGTTTTTTTGGGATGGTTTTTACTTTCCATTTTAAATATAATTCTGACTTGTCTCCAAGGAAATAACACTTATTTAGAACATTTCAAGGTATTATATTTTTTGTCATTTAGTGACATTCTTCGTATGACTAAATTTTTTTCTTTATTCTTGCCATCAGTAAAGATTGATTGTTGGAATTGTCTAAGTATTCTGTGTAGTATATATATCATCTGATATTTTATGCTGGTTTGTTTACCTTCCATAGAAAGGCAAGAAAAACGTAGGGTTTTTTTCCCTATATAGTTACAGAAGGATTTTTAAAGTATTGGCAATCTCCTTTTTCTTGGAGAAAACATACAGATGGAAAAATAAGTCCTCTTGTAGGTGGACTTTTGTTTTTATCCTTGTCTTCCACCATAATAGACCCCTATAACAAAAGGGCATGTAGGTTAGAAATAATTTAGAGTAATTCATTAGTTTTTAGAGCAGGTAATATAAAAATACTTACTCCACAACTTTTCTTGATTCCTGTGTAAGTAACAAAAGGACATGGGTATTCTTCAAGAAATCTCAGCAGGTGGCCATCTGTGCACTGTTTCTTTAGATGATGTCTTAAATCCCAGCCTCATAATCAAAGCTCTTTAAAAATGTCGTTGACTAAGCAAAAACCCCACAATTGCCTGAAAAAAAGACAAACAGTTGTTTTTCTTATTAGGGTATGGGACACATTTTCTGTACTACAGACATTTATGTGAATTTCAAAGTTTAAAATAAACAGGAGAGCTAAATTATCAACAAATGATGAATGAATAGTGGTAAGGTCCTATTGCTTATAATACTGATGCCAAGTATCCAGATAAGGCTTGTCCGATAGTCTAATAACAATGTATATTTATTATAGTCACATCTGTAATGTGCTTAGCATGCCACCGGTCATTTATTGATACCCTATGAACAATTTATGAAAGTGGTATTAATAAGCACTCTGTTAGATCATGTGTGTACTGATTTTAAGGATACATAACTGCGTAACTAGAGTCTTTCTTTTCAGAAAACTTTTATTCTGCTGTTCATTTGAGGAGTAAGCCATTTAACTTCTCTCTTTCTAGTTTATCGTCACAGTGAGAGACTAGTAGTCAGAAGGTAAATGACAAGAAAATTGCCAATGAACCAGAGTTAAACAATAACAGCAATAAATCAAATTCAGATTTTTTTCCTTCTTCTTCATGCGTTTATTCTTAAAACATAAACATTTGTGGTGTGCTTTGGGAAGCAATTCGTTTAACAGGAGATACTTGAATTATAGACAACACAAAATGGCTTTGTAAATACCTTTATTTAGAGCACAGTTAGCATAAATGCTTTCATACAGAAAGTCTGAATTATTCTCTGAAGGGAGGATATAGTTTCTTTCAGAAGAGAATTTAATAAATTGTGCTTTGTTGGCACTTGGCAATTGCCAAGGCAGGAAAGGCAGGCCAAGCAATGCTGTCATTTCAGTGTTAGTACTCCCAGTGTAATAAGAGCTTGCAGAGAAAAAAAGTCCGTTGAAGGATGTAACACCAAACTTGATAAGAAATCCTCTATGGCAGCAATTAATGCCTTGTGAGTTCAGGAACAAAGACATAATTTCACAAGGAATTTCCAAAAGTCAAGTCGTAAAAATGTATTCCATAGAAATCTTGAATAACATATTGTAAGAGTCCAGGAAGTCTCAAACAATCCCCAGACTCTGCTTTTTGGTATGGTAATAATCTCTGCCCATGTCTTTCACTTACTCACGCCCGTGCCCCTGAGTGAGCACCTTGTTTTGCTTAACGCTTCATTCCACCTGGCCATCTGGGCTTTTTGTTTCCTTGAACGCAGAAGTTCATTGTACTTGAGGATAATCAATCATTATTGCTAATACTCTATTAAGGTGAATGATAGAAATACATTTCTCACTGGATGTGAGTGGTCTGTTAGCAGCACGTTGCAGGAGGTAGTACTGAATCCACTTGCATCCCCAAGTGAATTGTCATATTCAAAAAGATTGGAAACTAAATTTCTGGTTTGTCTTTAGACGGAGACAAACATTTGTGGTAAACGTTATTGGAAGACTACAGAGAGGTTGCGTTTGTGTTTCTACCACCTTTGATAAGGACAGGTTGGCTGGTGTAAAGGCCATTTGAGGAGGCTGCTGCATCACACATGAACTGTGTGAGATTTGCAGACAAAAGCGATAGCGTAGGCTTGATAGTTCTGGGGACTTCAGCTGCACTCAGCACTGGTACAATGCAGAGGCACTCACTCTCTGGACATTGCAAAAGAAAGGAGTACAGACTAACATGCTGCTGAATCAATTTTGGCAGAACTCCTTAAAAATGTCTATGTGTATGTATTTCCCAAGTTGTATGGGATTTTTCCACTGACGCTGTGTTCAAGCAAAGATCTAATTGTCCTATAGGAGAATCAAATATGAGTGAAGCAGTGCACAGCTCTGATACAGTCCCCTCCAAAGGAGTGTGATTCTTGCATAGCAAACCCAATCTTGCACGATCCCAGATGATCAGTTACCGCCTCCACAGAAAGCCATCGATTGGACTGGATTCTTTGGAAATATATATACAAGAAAACTGCTCTAGAAGTTGGCAAGTGCCAATTAGTCTGAAGGTTTGGTGCATCTGGATATTTTTCAATCTATTTTTCTTTTCCTTTCTTCCATGTTCAGTCTTTTAACACTAGGAATCATCTTTTCTCTCCTTTTCCACCAGGGAAGAGGTTTTCTAGCAGCAAAAGATCATGGAACTTTCTTATGCTCACATTTTAGGAGTTGACTCTTTCACTGAACTCTCTCCCATTTTGCCCTGCAGCCTTGCTAGTGAATCAGAGGAGAAGCATTCTTTGTTGTTCCAAAGTACAAGAAAACATAAAAAAACTTTCCATCTTGGATGGCAAGATCTAGTGAGATGGAACTCTACCTTAAAACAAACAAACACTACCCACACATGAACTATAGTCACAACCTTTGCTTCTCCAAAGGTTGTTTCTGGTCAGCTTTTGAAAGGAGGGAATACTCTTCTTCATTCTTTTTACTCCTTGGCTTTTATTATGGATGATATGTTTGGGCTAAAATCTTTGGAACATAAAAGATGGTGCTGTCTAACCCAGTAGTTTACCTCTGGCAGTGGCAAAACAGGATAGTGTTTAGGGAGATGACACAAACCTTGCTATTTTCTGTGATTCATTTCCATCATACTCCACAATCCAGGGGAGAGGTTAGCAATTAGGGATGACAACGGGCACAATTCTGCCTAATCTCATCGGTATTTGTTTAAAGATGTGTTGTGCATGAATTTCTTGAATGCCTTATGAAGTAGCTGAAAGTATCTGCTTCCTGTGGCAATAAACTGCAAGAGTTCACTAACCTCAGTGTAAGGTTTGTTTTAAAGACATCATCTACTAGCTTCAAAGAGTGCATCATCAAATGAGACAGTAAAATGAACAAACCTTCATATGGCTAGATATCGATTTCATTGCTGGAGATTGGCATTCCTGAAATAACCCCGTTAAAGTTACTGAGAGAATTCTACCCTTAAAGCAGTGAAACCTGGCCTTCTGCAGTTACATCTGAAGCTGAAGTAACCAAGGAGTAGTCAGCTGCATTGTGACAGCTAACTTTGTATTTCTGGCCGGTGTACTTTGTTAAGGTCCTAATTCTTTAAACTCATTTGTAGCACATCCTAATTCTTAAAATACTAATCTGACAATCCTGTTTGAAACTCCTTGTAGTGCTCTATTTCAGCCAAAAATGAAACAGTAATAGGATTAAAATGGGACATAAAATCTTAATGAACAGACGGTTATTCATCAAAGTGACAGTTAAATCAGGAAACACTGGAAAAGACCCACAACAATTGCAAAACAGAATTTATTCAATTTTGTCACCTCTCCTGTTCCCTCATTTTGAGTAAGTCCATGGATATATTTATTTTATTTGCTGCACTTCTCACCTCTTTAAAATTTATGTTACATAGATATGACAATTGATTATATGCAAAGATAACGTTATAAAATTTTTGTCAATTCTTCATTTGATAAATTGAAAAACAATAGCGATTTGTTACCCACTGGCTTTTCTTAGCAATCGTTTGTTTATATGCCTCAATTCATTCAGTCTGCTTGTAGAAATCTTTTGTCATTTCGCTCTTATGTCCACTGTGTTCAGTGGGAGGAGGAAAGGTGTTGTTTAAACAGTATTGATTATTTCCAATCTGATTTCTGAAATCTTTAGTAGTGCTTGGTGCAGGGACGTTACCAATATTCCAGTCGGCAATAAAAGAGAGAAAAATATTGCAAAGTATGCTTTAGAGAGTTACATATTTCAGGTTTTATATATAAAATACAAATAATACAATGTAGAAGGTAAATATTAACCTATCCAGATACTAACCGTATATATATGTATCTCTACCACAGTAAAGGTTTTATGGCATAGTGTCCTTCTGCAACACAAAAAGCAAATTAATGGAACAAATACCTTCTCATGTCTGCGATGGTGATCACTCTGAAAGCAGGACAACAAAGCCCTGATTGTCACTAGTGGTCCAAGACCATTTATAAATGGGTTTTTTTCCTGTCTACCCCTCAGTTTCTGATGTATAAAGCCATTTTTCCTTTTCTCATTAAACAGCAGACTATTGGTCCTCAACACATCTTTTCAAAGTATAATATTGTTTCTGTTCAGTGACTGTACTGGCCATTTTTTGCTGAATGATTTGTCTTTTTTTTTAATATGGCTGCGTACTTACCTGTTGTGCTCTAAATTTGTATCATCACAAGATAATATGATGGAATCTCAGTGTATTAATTCCTTGGAAGTGCAGTAAAAATCCCAACAGTGTGGGTTAAGCCTTTTGTTTGCCCAAGTTAAATGATATTAGTTCAATGTAGATTTTTTCTGGGATGGTCTAAATTGATTAGAGCAGTCATTTGAGGCTCCGAGTGGTGTTTCATTTCTTTCTTGTCATTCAATATTGTGGTTGAACATCAGGGCTGCCCTTAGGGGAAAAAATTAAAAAGACCACCATAGATACAGCTCCACTAGTGTATACTGATTCATAGTTACTGTATGTCAGTGTACATTATCAATGCTAGCAAAGTGAGTGCAGTCAGTCTTTGACTATGCCTTCCACTTTAAAGAGAGAATTTTATTACAGTATTTTTTAAAAGTATATGTGATTCGTCCACTGCTTTTGGTCAAATTTTTGCTGTTCTCATGGGAGGCCGTGCAATACTGAATATACCACCACATTGGTGATATTCTCCCTAGATGATGTGGCAATGTGTGTTTAGTTATGAAGTACATCAGGATTCTTTAGTTTGATTGGTGCTGGCTATAACGACACATAAGTATCTCATTCATAGATCCAGAACTGTGAGGCACGGAAATGTAAATTATTTCCATTTCCTTGAACACAATGTCCTAGTGCAACAGCGTGGCATATCATAGCCAATTTCTATATATTCTTTGCAGTGATTCCCATGCATGGGCAGAGTGGAACAAGTAAATAAGAGAATTTAGTCAGAAACAATTTTGTGGCTCATTGCTGGGTTTGTCTACAGGAAATTATGATATAGTACTGGCTGGGAAATTGATTAGAGGTGAGAACAATTGACCTGTATTTTTCAAAGGTCTGTTTTAGCTTATTAGAATCAGAGAATCTTATGGGTTATTTCTGGATTATTTTCTTTTAGTTCTTGCACATCTTGGTCTGAAAGGTACAGAGGTGTCATTCACAGATCGCTTCTCAGATGGAGCACAGGAGTTTTCTTACACAAAAGAGACACTTACCTCCAAAGTTGTCTCTTCTGGTGCATGCCAAACAGTTTATCACAACATGGTTGATGTATTCTTTTCACCTTCATCAGTGAGTTAGTAATAACCTTCCAGATATTTCTGACCTTGTGTGTATTGGTTATAAAAAAACCTCTTCTTTTTTGGCATTTAGCAGAAGAGGTTATCATTGCTTTTCTGATGAAAAAAAAGAAACGTGTGCTTCTGTGTGTCCTACAATAGCTCTTCTGTAACTGAGGCTTGGAAGAAAACTTTGCATTTTGCTGTGGATTCTCTTGACTTTCAAGTGCAGAGAAATAATCGTTCTTTCTACATTAGTGTTTGAAATTCTGCCATTCACATGTAAAACATGGAAATCACTTTCATTTCAAAACTACTTTCTTCAGTTATTCCAAAGGTACTAATGTAAGACAAAAGTATCTGGAAGAAAAAGAAAAATGAGAAAAGCAGTCTAGCTTGGCTGATGCGGGGAAATGCAGAATATATCTGTTGTTAGGCTGTCCCCTGAGTTGAGAGTAGCCCTGCCAGAAGAGATTACCTAACAGGCATGGGCTGAAATTGAAGTAAGCAGTGGCTGCCTTAAATGGAATCCCAGTCTGCTTTGGAGAAGAAAGTTGACTTTCTGCAATCTCCCCTCAAGCTACAATCATTTGTCAAAATGTCCTTCTGCAATTGTGGAAGCCATTGCAGACCTTGGAAGATGAATTTAACTGTGTTTGGAGTCTGTTTGTCACTAAAGGCAAAATCCAAAAAAGGGCTGACTTAGGTGTTTAAAGAATGACTGGTGGAATTGAGATACCAGTTGCAATTCATTAGCTCCTCAGCTAACTGCTTCTCAAACGCAGGGATCGACACTCTCATTAGGTATTTGTTTGTATTTAAATCTCCTCAGCCGCTTACAGTTTTGCTTCCGGACATGGCCAGATCTCCCTCGCTCAGTACTGATCCCTTCTTTAAGGACCTCCCCTGCTTCAGACTTTCCACGGGCCTGATCCAGTAGGAGTGTTCAGAGAAGGTCTGTCACGGACAGTATAAGTCCTGTGAAGAGATACTGGTTTGCCAATATTCTTTTTTTGAGCATAACCATAAAAGATTCTAGTTGTGGAAGCAAAATAGTTAACATATCATCAGCATTAGTTAAGAAACATTTGCAGCTGATGGTTTCACCAGTCAGCATGATTTAATTAACAAAGGGGTGAATTGTAAAAGGATGTATTGTCTAGAACCTTCTTACCTGAAGAATTCCAATTGCTGTGTATTTACCACAGTCCTGCTTATGTGACAGAATTTTGGTGAAGAACGGTTTGTACAGCCTAAAGGTATATACGCTCTGTAACTACCCCATTTGGGTAGAGTCCTTATAGCAGAGCCTGTCAAGTTGCTGCTGCTCTGTGTTCTCTCCTACAGCCATAGTAATAAACTGCTTCTGTTCTGACCTGATCTCAAGTGTATTCCAGTTCTTCTGCAACAGTAGAAGCTACCTATATAGAGCCTGCCTGTAGAGATCTCGCTGAGGAACAGACATCTCATCTGCCTCAAAATAATAGCAAAGCATTCTTTGTCTGCGACATTTTTAATTGCTGTTGAAACAATACCAAGGGTCAGAAAACATTAAAGTTTCAGTGGGAAAAAGAGTGCGTTTGAAGAATAGCAAAAAAAACCCCAAACCGGATTACTCAATTTAGCATTATATCACGATGCTGACATAAAATCTTAAGGACGTATTGATTGTTTTGTGAGGAAATCAGAGTAAATGGATTTCATTTGGCAAGGGATTTATTTACAGTACTTTGAGGATAGATCTTAATAGAAATGGTGTGTGCTGGCCATTATTAAAATCTGCTTTTCATAACAGCCATTCATTCAATTTCTGTTTCTTTCCAGTCCTTCCATTCAATATATTTCAAAGTAAGCATTTCCAGGCTGTCCAACACTAAGAAGGAGATAGGCTTCTGATTTCTAAATTTCTCATGTTTAATATTTAATACAGTAAAATATATTGAAAGTATATGAAATTTTAAAGCCGTTGAATTCCTTTCAAGCTGAAAAAAAATGCTGTCAGAAAAGGAAAAAATCTCTGTCCATTAAGTCTATGGGCAGAGATCAGGCATAATTTTTATCATGAAGGAAATAGATCTACTTTCCAGGGACACTTCGGGTGTGTGGCTATATAGGAAAGATAGATCATCTCTTCAATTGTAATTCCCCAAGCTCTGTCCTTTCCTAATCCACCTTTGCTCCTCTATATTTTGTTTCTCGAGCAGGGCATGATATTTGTACTGATCTGAAATTTCACTTAGGCAGGTAACATAAGCATTGTCATTTATTTAATTTAAGTAGAGCTGGTCAAAAAGCTTTTCAGGGATACAATTTCCTATCAAAGAAAGGCAGTTTTGTTGGAAAAGTATAATTTTCTAAAAATCTATTAATTCTTATAAAACAGAGCAAAATGAATTTGTGAAATGTTGTTTCTATAAAGATCCTATTAATTCTGATTTTTTTTGTCTGTCTATACTCTTGAAATACAGAATGTTACTTCTTGGCTTCATATGCTGCAATAGTTTAAAATATATAACCATACCATAACTTTATCATCACAAGTCATAGCTTGAGTGATTCATATTTCTGAAGTCTCAGTGATATTTAACAGAACTGAGAAAGGGTTGCAATCAAGATGTGTATTTAATCCATACTTTGTAATCACTTTAATGTGGACAGACAGGGCAACAAGCAGCACAGTTTCACAAAGAAATAGAAATTGGACTTATTTGCAATCATATACACTTCAGATACCCATTTCTGATTCAGCACTTTTGCCCTTATTCTCTGTATTTTTCCTAACGAATGAGGCTGAAACTATGTCGCTATCATTCATTCCTTTATCTCAACTAGAGTTACCTCTCAGTTTCACAAGGGACATGAATTAAATGCCTCTGTCTTCAAGAGAAAACCTTTATTATCATTCTGTTCCTCTCTTTATGCTTGAGCAAAAATACATAGACATAAGTCTTTGCTCTTCACTCTAGCTGGTGGAGAAAATTGTTATGACTCCAATACTACTGGGTAGGATTCAGCCCCAGATTTGTACGTGTCTATATTTTGGTCATCTACCTGTGAGTCAGTGCCTAGGATTCCATTATAGTTCGTGGTGATCTAGCTCATAAAGTCCATGAAGTTAGGATGAGATCTAGATGGAAAAACAGATGTTTGGTGAACTCTAGGGTCCATTAACTGTACTGACTAGATGTCTGCTGACTGCGATGACCATCTAGCTCAAATGCAGACACACTACAGACACTTTCTTCTAGGTCTGAAACTCAATTACAACCAGAGTCTACAACAATTTTTCATGTGGTGGTGGATGTTTAACCTTAGACGTTGTACTACTCTCATGTATGCCACTTTGAATATAACTTGATTGAGGGAATGGCATTTCCTTGAATAACAACCTTTAGTTCTTGCTGGGATCTCACTCATCTATTCTAGAAGTAGCAACCTATTTTTTATGATTTCAGCAAATCCTGTGCTTCTTGATGTCTCTACACCTATGACTAACATGTTCATGTTTTTCTTTAGCAACCTGCCATATCAAAGGCAACAGTAAAAGCTAGACAACTTTAGTTATAACTAAGAAAAGTACGTAGTCTTTTGAGTCTGCTGCGTAGAGAAAAAAAATTCATGAAAGAGCTTTCCCATTCATGACCCTCTGGAGGGTGAGGACATACCAATCCCACATTACTTTCTGTTACTGATCAATCCCACATCACCTTCTGTCTGGACTACTAAGCAATCTCCTGTAAGAACTTCTGATGAATCCATATTGCCTTTCATTTCTGCTGCTTCTGAAGCCTCTTTCTTGTGACTAATTTGGGTCCATTCTGAAGACTCTCTAAGCTCTCAGCAGATGCAGATGGCTACATGTTCAGCTATTTGAGATGTTCTCCTCCATTGATTTCTGTTTGTGTCTTCTGACAAAGAGAAAATACTTCTTTTTCACATCAACTTAAGGGTAGAAGAGATGAAGCTTAACTAGCCAAATGCTGATATATAAAGCATGGTTCAGCAATTTCGCTTGGGAAAACTATTAACATAGTGTCTGTCATAAGTACCTGTGGAATGGATGAGCTTCTTAGTAGGACACAGATCCTGCCAACTGGTGTTTGTTTTCATAGAATTTCAAGGAGAATGAGTGACATGTTACCATGTTTAAAATGCGTATTTATCTACCATGCACTCATCTTCCATTAGAAATTTTGGTACATACTAAAGGAAATACAGAAAGATCTCATCACTGTGATGTGCATCTCTATCAGATCCCAAATTTGCAGTACTTATTATGGCTATGAATAACTAGCAAGCTCCAAGGCATGTATCAACCAAACTATTCCTCCTCCTGCTGATAAAGATAATGCATCAGATAATTTAAACCACAGTAAATGAACATACGGAGTACTTTGAATAAGATCTTAAATGGGCTATTATGTAAAGATCAACACAATATATAGTTGCAAGTCTTTAGCAAATAAGATAATACAGTGATAAGAAAATTTCATGGCACATTAGTAATACATCTCAGCAGTAACCAAGGTAAAACTGCTCAAGAAAGTCCATTAACAAAGCTGATCCACGATCATATGATCTTTTTCGATCATATGTTATGTTCCTGCTGAAGAAACAGCACTTTTTTCTTCATCTGATTAAGGCTGTTGATACAGCTTGAAAATGGCAAGAACATGTACTGAATACATCATATATGTGGTTTTCTGACAAAAGCAATACTAGAAGCATCAAGACATTACTTTGTAAAGTACAGAAGTAAGACAAAACTGCTCACTAAGGAGCAAAATGTCTTATCAAGTGTTCTTAGAATCCAGCATCCACCACCCATTAGTGAGTTCTCAAACCAACCTGGTCTAGGCAGTGCAGACATGGAGAATAAAAGCACGGTAAGCTCTAGAATCTGAAAATGTCATTAACGTCATTACGATGTAAGAGGAGGAACGTAAAATTACATTGAGAAAATTTGCACCTTAATTAAAATCTTAAAACCTCAGTTTCACCTATACCAAAAAGATGGGCTTTGTCTATTAAATATTGTATTTGTTTTTAGAGAAATTAATAAAGAAGACATTTGAGATAATACTTCATAGAAATAATCTCATTTTCCACATGCAAATTTATAAAAGAAACACAGAGAAACAATGTAATTTCACAGAAAATACATAAGTCTGAACAGCAGTTGCCTTCCGTTATGTTTGTCCATCTCACAGTATCAAACATCTGGATTACTCAGCTGTACCAGCATCCAGCAACCAAATTAGGGTATGGTACTGTTAATTAACTCCAAACAAATGCTCAGTAGAGAACTCTTTTTACAAAGAAATCAGTGAATTCTACAATACAGTTATGCAACTTGACATTTTATCCTTAAACATGAGCTCATATTTCTCTCTTTATAAAATGAAGAATAAAATAGTCAAGAACATCTACAGGTGTTTTCATAAATTCCTCATTGAAAATAAATGGGAAGGCAAATACGAAGAGACAGTGAGGTCAGAAAGCGTAGCAGAGTTTTGGGATTCATGAACAAAATAAACCTCACTGATACCTTCCTGCAGTTGACCCTTATTGATTTCTGCATTCATGAATCAATTGGCCATGCCTTAACAAGCATATTTCTCTTCATGGGACATCAGGACAATTTTCGTTCCTCTTGAAGAATCTTCACATTAGCTATCAAATCATTTATATCTTTACAGAAAAGATCCCTGCAAATAGGATCCATTGGCTCCCTACAGAGGCTGTCTATGCTTCAAAAGTGCAGTTTGACCTTCTATCCACTGTGGCCACCAGTTTATAATTCCCAGTTTATATACAGGAATATAAATTGCTCTGTGCAAAAGACTCCTGAGATTTCTCTTTTCACAGCAGAAAGAACTTTTTCCCCCTGTTCAGATCATACATAGCTTGGACCATCAACCTCGTTAAAAACTCCTTGCCCCACTACACTTGTCACAAATATACCTGTGAAACTGAGTTCAGGATTTGAATTCTGGAACAACAAAGCAGACATAAACAGTTTGGGGAATATTTAATGGTAATGGGACTAAACTGAGGTAATGAAAACATTTAAAGAGTCAGGGGAAATATCTTGGCACTGAGGTTTATTAGATTGTGGAATAGTTTCCCAAAGTGATCATGCTTACAGAATATCCATTTCAGCAATTTCGTGCAAATACAGGGGTGTGCAGAGGGAGTAGCCCAGATTTGAGACTTCAGCATATTTGGGGAGACAATACCATTTAAACAGTCAGACAGCTTTATTGTGAGATCTATGTTTGAATAATAGGTTAGTTGTCCAACATTATTACAGAGGCTTCAGTGTCTTTGGGTCTTATTGTTCACATATAGGAATTAGGAAAGTATTCAAATTAATCTGCAGTTTTATTTAAAGGATCAGATGAGAACAATGACCCAAAAAGTGTTAGGGTATGCCCTAGAGTTAATAAGTATGTCAGCAGATATTTGCAAGCTTTCCTCGTGCATCTCACCACTGACCTCCATTAGCATTACCATTCCAGTCCAGTGCCTGTGCTAATCATGCCAGATTCTACAGGACCTCTGTGATTCCACTATTTCACTAGAAAACTGAACAAGAAGATAAAACTAATGTCACTAATAATCTAATTACATTTAAATACTTTTTTTAACCAAGGCTTTTAGAGGACTGAATATGTTCAACAAATTCATATGGATTAATTAAGTAAATTTTGTATCTTTTCCAAGACTTAATGAGAGTTGATTGTACAGGATATAGCTTTAGACATGGAACTGGCATTAGCAATATGTATTTTTATCATTAAACTGGAAATCTTCCCAGATTCATGCCAAACAATATCCAAAGTATGAAAAACATGCCATTTTTCATCTTACATATTTAAGATGTGAAACACCTGCATAGTAAAGGGAGAAATCTCACTCTATAGTCAGCAGTACCTGGTGTGGAAATACTACTCAGCTTCAGTCTGTTTTTGGTGAGATTAGAATATTACCACATGCCCATATGTCAAGGAAATGACACATGGACATATAAATTAAAAAAAAAAAAGCCACTGAGATAATAGAAAAAAATAAAAATTTTGATCACACAATTTTGCTCTTATTTTTCTTTTAAAAGAAAATCTTGACCCTAGTACAGGTGAAATAAAAAGGATGTACAGTCTACCTGTACATCCTTTGAACACCTGGAAACACTTAAGCATGTGCTTAACTTCAACACTACCATGCAGACTTTAACTCCAGAATCATAGCCAATTGTAATTAGTGAGAAAAATACCACAACCTTCAATGCCTTCAAATATGTTCATTTTAAAGAGAATGCCAGATAGTATTTACACTGAGCCAGACAGCTTAAAAAACTAGATCCTTTCAGATAATCTGTCTAATATATTATAGAATCATCGAATATCTCAAGTTGGAAGGGACCCATAAGGATGATCGAGTCCAACTCCCTGCGCCTCTCAGGACTACCTAAAACTAAATCACATAACTAAGAGCATCATCCAGACACTCCTTGAACTCTGACAGGCTTGGTGCCATGACCACATCCCTGGGGAGCCTGTTCCAGTGACCAACCACCCTCTCGGTGAAGAACCTTTTCCTAATGTCCAATCTGAACTTCCCCTGATGCAACTTCATACTATTGTTTAGTTAATCAATGTATGTCCTCCACTGGATGCTCGCAAGACTTTAAATATTAAAACTAGCCATAAATAAAAGGTTTGTTTGAAAATCATAAGATTCCTTTGAAATTATGAGAAATTTAACCACCTAAAGAGTAAAAAATGGATATAGAAGAAAAAAATGAAGAATGTTAGTCTGGGAGTTGATTTATCTAAGTTTATGCATAATTAAGTTATTTTATATTTTTTCAGATCCATTTGTCCTTGATTTCTATTCCTTTTTGATCCCCACTGTCTATTTTGGATGGGAACTACAGGTATCTTGCTGTTGTCAATAGGATGTATTACTTCTTCACCAGAATTGGTCCGTTTTCACTATCTTGTAGGTCACTAAGTACTGTTCAATCAATGCTGTGGAGCTGTTCAACTGATAGCCAATCATATGAATAGGCTATTATCAAATAATCTTTGGGGTACTTGTTCTTAAGAGCTTAATTTATTGCACACTGTTTTAATTGCATGTGCAGAAATCATCCTTTTATTTGCAAAGATAGAGGAAGCGAATATTGTCAGAACGAATGTCTCTATAAGAAAGGAAAGGAATGGTTGATTTCCTCTTGGAGAAAATACTTCTGCCACTAAACATTATTTCTTGAGATTTTTGTGGGTTTGTCTCCTTCCCTAGATCATATGAAAAACCAATGATTATTTCTATCTCTTATCCTTCCTTCCTTCCTCCCTCGCTCTCTTCCTCCCTCCGTCCTCCCTTCCCTCCCTCCTCCTTTCGCCCCTCCCCTTCCCCTCTCTTTTCTACCTCCCTCCCTTCCATTATGAAATTAAAGTATTGAAAGAAAAATTAAGCAGAAAATTTTTGAGATTTTTCAATGAGCTGTAGAAGAAACCTGTTAATTCTGAATGTCTCTAGATGTAGTATTTTCATGCAAGACCCAAGGATACAATGTGCAAATGACACCACTTCCCAACAGGGAAGATGACAAAGTAAGAAATTATAAAGATAGAAATACAGGCTTATGATGTCAGTAAAGAAAGGAGGAGAATAATGTTGTGGAAGGTTCCAGCCTGATATCGAATAAAAAAGATGAGAAGTACATATTTTAAGTAGCAATTCCCTGTACTTCTGGACAAGCTTCTCATCTTCCCTGATAAGTATTTTAAAACACATTTACTCTGACAGGTGCATTGAACTAGAAGCCTAAAACAATCTGATTTCCAGGCTCAAAGCTCTTATAAATGCTGCTGCTGAACGATAGCTGCTCCCTATTTTCTAATTTGCAGACTGCACACATTTGTTCTTCTGGTAGGAGGAAGGAATCAACTAGCACCGACACTTACAAGAAAACTCAATTGTGGAGGCCAGCATTTATGTTCAGCTCCACAGTTGGCACTGCAGTATGTCAATCCACAGGTCATCATGTCTACCAGGCCATTAATCTGTACATGACATTCTTCTAAATTCAGGTTTTAAGAAAAGTTATTTTTTTCCTATTCATGTTCATTCTCAATTTTAAATAGTAATGCACTACCATACACATTTTTAGAGGCTTGGAGCCACACTCTGAACAAAAAGTCCAGAGTTAATCAACTGAAAACTGCCAGCCTGGGACAACTGTAGTTGAACACACTGGTGTGGGAGAGGAGGGGAAGCAGCAATCTTTCAATACAAGCTTTAAATTTCTAAAAAGAATTTGCAAAATGTGTGAAAAGAACTACCTAGGGAAAACGGAATGTCTGGGATCTGGCTGAAGTTATTATACTTTTTGACATAAATTAACTCATGTTAATAAGAATTATTTTAATATTGTTTTGATCTTTCTGTTGTTTGGGGTTTTTTGTTGTTGTTTGTTTGTTTTGTTTTGTTTTTAAATTTTGCTTCTGTTTCAGCCTACAATGATTAAAAAAAAAAAAAGGAAAGTTAATGAAAGTGTTAGAAAGAAAGCATAGTGAAGTTTTTTCTCACACTGGTCCCAAAATAAAGTTATTTGTTAGAAGGGTGTTATTAAGAAAGAACTACTGAGAGTGAGAAAGTGCAAGCAACAAACAGGATCTGATTAGATGTCTCCAAAGAGGAACTGAGTTTCACTAACAGCATTTCCCAGGCTCAGGTAGTTGTTTGTCGCAGCTTTAAGCTGTCCTGGAAAAGCCTTTTCTAAGCCTCTTTAGGTTGAGGGAGCAGGCTTAGATAGGAAAGCACTAGTTTGAAAGAACATACACAAACTGAGTGCCATTTCCAGCTCAGCGTCCTCTGTAATATACGAATATATGGCTGCCTTTAAAATTTATATAAGATTTTCCCACTGTCTGCACTAGAGCTCAGACAAACAAAAATGCAACCTGTGCTCTCAACCATGAACTTACTTTGTAGAGATTTTCACCCAAAGCAACTACACTTTCATAAAGGGTCATTCATTCCCTAGGGCTCTGCTGTAATTATTTGTCCTTGGTTTATGTGGTAAACAAAGAGATTATGCGTCTGACTAGGAAGATGGATAAAATTGCTACCATACAGTTAGTTTTCTAAAAGGCTTTGAGAAGCAGAGAAAAAATGGAAATTTGTTTCTTTAAACATTAGAAAAGGATATGAATTGAAAAGGGGCAGCATGGATTAAGACCTAGACAGTGGAGATGTTCAGATTAATTCACTGGAGTTTGTATATATGATTATAATTCTTTTACCAGGGAATTTAAGGAGTGAAGAAGCACTACATAAAAATGATGTTTTCTATGCCAAATTCAAATCTGGAATAAAACCCAGTAATAGTACATTTCCGCAACATGGATCAGTGTCATCTTCTGAAGAAAATATTAAAATACTGTTAAATAAGTGACTATTTGGGCACAAGGGTGTTGTTAATTTAAAATCTTCAGAAGAAAATGTTCATCGAAACCAAAAGAAAAATGGAAATTTGCCAGTATATGTGTTCTGCAGCATGAAACTGTGCTTGAGTGTCCATGTGTGTGTCTGCAGTGGAGTATTGAAAAGCCTGCTTTTAGTGCCCCTTTTTGCAGAAGTGTCCTGAGGGGCATTAAAGTTTGCTTTCTTAAAGCCTGATCTTCAAAGCTTGGTCAGTGGTTACATTTAAAAACCTAAGTGAGGGTTTGTATTCAGGCATTCTCAGTGCTCCCAGCATTAGATAAAACCAACAGGAGACATAATTACTCTGAAAAAACTTTTTGAAAGACCTCTGAAAAAGTAGGGTGCTAAATACAGATGTTGTGATATTACCAGTTTACATATCAGTTAAAATGTTTTGATCTTTTCCTGATCCTAGCTCCTGCTGGTTTAATATCTATTTATGTATCTCTACCAGCCTGGGGCATCTCATTTTGTTCCCACCTAATAATGTTCTGTTCTTTATAATTGTGTCAGGGTCCACAATTTTAATAAAGCACATAACAAAAACATTTGAGAAGTATTAGTGACAATTTATTAGTACAGACAGTATATTCATTTGAACACCTACCAAATGTTTACTCTAGTGACTAAATTAACGCTTGATTTCAGCTTAATTTGCAATTTCAGCACACACTGCAAGATATTGCCTTTCACTGCATGTTTATATTTAACTTTAATTTGTGAATTTACTAGAACATAGCTTTTCTTTCATTTAGAAAGTAGAAAAAAACCAATGGGTTTCTTTTTCAAGTTAAGAAGTCTATTAAACAGGCAAAGCTGAAATAACAATGTTCTACTATTTCTCCCTTTGGCTAAATAATGCAATAACAGGCAAATGCTAAGAACTAAATTTTTTCAGAGGAATTTCTAAGAGAAGAAGTCCTGACACCAATGTAACCTTGACAACAGGAATGTAATCTTGACAGAATGATTTTATTATGAATCAACAATAGCAACAACTTTGACTTTTACTATACCAAGGCATAGACCCTTAATGATTTATGACTTGAGTGGAAGTTTAGCATATAAATACCTTTATGGATCAGTGCTGGTATCCTTGTAAGCTTATAGTAATAATTATAACAATTCCAACAAATGCAATTCTACTACTTTGTGATTATCACACAGGTTGGGTGTTTATTTGATGCAGACCTACACAGAAATACTGCTAGCTCTAAACAAGTTTAAGGCAGATAGCATATATTAGCCTAGACACAAGAACTGGAATATTTCTCAGTTTAAGGAATATGGCCATTCTTACATGCTACTTAAGGAAGAAAAGGTGAAGCTGAATTGATTCAACCAGTTCTCATCTCCTTAATGTTCTCCAGCATGTTCTTCAACCTAAGGCTTGCCATCCTACGTCAATCTTAAAGAAATACCTTGCTACAGAAAGCAATGGTCGATTAAAACAAAAATCACCACATTATTTCCCCTGCTAGTTTGGAGCAAAGACTGCTTAGTGGTTCCAAGCTCTCTGCACATCCAGGCAGTCTTAATAATGTTCTGGAAGTGAGTCCCTATTAAGTGTTGGCTGACTTTTAGTAGCCAATGATTAAATGGTTAAATACTGCTTGCTGAGGTACTGCAGCCATCGGATCCTGCAGCCCAAGTGCCTCAGCACAGTACATTTTCACTGCAGGATGAACGGATATTTAGTGGAAATTCTGTGACTATTCGTAGTCATCAGTCTTTAGTACTGTTTCCCCAGCATGATTTGTTTTGCCTTTAAAGCACCATAGGCCTGTGAATTACAATGCCCTTAATTCCTGATTTTGGTCTACGTGGTTGGTTATGTTTCTTATCTTCCTTGTTGCTAATCCACCAGGTCTACAGCTTGCTACTGCCTCACAAACTGCGAGGCCGTGGTGTTACAGATCCAGCTGTGGCCCTGCATGAGTTTAGCCTTGCAGATCCCAAAGTCAGTTTTTGCACATTGACCAGCAACTCTTGTCATGTTTTCTTATCCTGTGACAGAAGCCTTTTTTCTGATACAGAAATGGATCCTTAATCCTACTTCTAAAAAGCCTGCATGGTCCAATAAAGAATACCTCAATAGCATTGCCCAGAAGTGGGAAAAAATGTGGAGACAAATGCCACAGAGCCCTCTTTTGCTAGTGGAATGTTACAAAACAACATATACCTCCCAGATCATAACACTGCTTTTAAACATACATATTTATCCTTTGTTTAGAGAACAGTGTTTTTGTTTACAGAAAAGTGACATTTTCTTTAAAGTACTCTTATTCACTTGCTTGGTTTTCTCCATATAAACTGATGAGAAGATGTAGGAAAAATATCTATTCAGCAGCAGAGCTTCTGAACTGTTCAATAATAATGAACATTGCTAAATCCAGTCACGACTGCTCTGTTGAGTTGACACCACATACAACATTTATTCTCCACCTGCTCTAACTGCATTCATTGCTCACAGAAATCTACATAAAGAGCATGTGAGGAACCTGAGATTGAAAAACATAAAAATAGTTTCCATATACTTTTTAGCTAAGTCTGGAAACAAACAATATGAAGATTTATAGATTTGCTTCTGTGCATATGTGCTATGTGCTTGCACCCGTTCAGGGATAAACTGATTTTTTAATATTTAACGTGCACATTTTATATGAGAGATACACAAGGTTTCAATTTATTAAAACGTTGTAATAGATGCAGCAAAATCAAAAACTTTCATCCTGTTCCTAAAACATATTGAAAGGGTTTGTGCAAAGTTAAG
Source organism: Phoenicopterus ruber ruber (assembly GCA_009819775.1). NCBI lineage: Eukaryota > Metazoa > Chordata > Aves > Phoenicopteriformes > Phoenicopteridae > Phoenicopterus > Phoenicopterus ruber. Next base: position 24,573,416 of record CM020215.1, on the reverse strand, counting down.
TTTAAAACTTGTCTGTTTTTCATATTAACTTGTGTCTCAGCTTTTGAAAAGTAGATTGTTCCTGATTTTTTTTCCCTTTTTTCTTGGCAACTGGTAAAACAGGCTGCTAGAAAAGGAAATAAGCCTTCCTGTTATTCTCTTGGAGTGAGGTAGGAGGTCCTGTTTTATCTCTTCTTTTGAAACCCCCCAGTGTGATGATGCAAAAGGATGTCCTAGAAAGGTTCTGAGCCAGCAAGACTTTGTGAAGACAGTAAAAGGAAGACACATATATATGTGTGAATATATAAACGTTAGAAGCTTCCATGCTGGGTCAGCTCTGAGATCCTTTTAGTCAATCATGCTGTTCCCAAAAGGGGTTCATCCAGGATGCTTCGTGAGAAGTAAATAGAAAAAAAACCCAAACCGTGAAGGGTCATCCTTCCATTTTAACTTCCATCAATCACCTGTTTAGGGGCTGGAGGTTGGTGATGTAGATGTCTGTCTACTACCAACACTACTAAAGGACACAGGCATCACATAGAATCATAGAATCGTTTAGGTTGGAAAAGACCTTTAAGATCATCAAGTCCAACCATTAACCTAGCACTGCCAAGTCCACCACTAAACCATGTCCCTTGAGGATCCTCCTTCTGGCCCTTCTTGTAGATGGGCGTCACATTTGTTAACCTCCAGTCAACTGGGACCTCCCTGGTTATCCAGGACTGCTGATAAATGATGGAAAGTGGCTTGGTGAGCACATCCGCCAGCTCCCTCAGTACCTTTGGGTGGATCCCATCCAGCCCCATAGACTTGTATGTGTCTAAGTGGTGTAGCAGGTCACTAACCATTTCCTCTTGGATTATGGGGGCTTCATTCTGCTTCCTGTCCCTGTCTTCCAGCTCAGCGGGCTGGGTACCCAGAGAACAACTGGTCTTACTCTCAAAGACTGAGGCGAAGAAGGCATTAAGTACTTCAGCCTTTCCCTCATCCTTTGTCACTATGTTTCCCCCCACATCGAATAAAGGATGGAGATTCTCCTTAGACCTTCTTTTGTTGCTAATGTATTTATTGAAACACTTTTTGTTGTCTTATACGGCAGTCGCCAGACTAAGTTCTAGTTGGGCTTTGGCCCTTCTAATTTTCTCCCTGCATAACCTCACAACATCCTTGTAGTCCTCCTGAGTGGCCTGCCCCTTCTTCCAAAGGTCATAAACTCTCCATTTTTTCCTGAGTTCCAGCCAAAGCTCTCTGTTCAGCCAGGCTGGTCTTCTTCCCTGTTGGATTGTCTTTCGGTACATGGGGACAGCCTTCTCCTGCACCTTTAAGATTTCCTTCTTCAAGAATGTCCAGCCTTCCTGGACTCCTTTGCCCTTCAGGACTGCCTCCCAAGGGATTGTATCAACCCGTCTCCTAAACAGGCCAAAGTCTGCCCTCCGGAAGTCCAAGGTTACATTTCTACTGACCCCCCTCCTTACTTCTCCAAGAATCGAAAACTCTATCATTTCACGATCACTATGCCCAAGATGGCCTCCAACCATCACATCACCCACAAAGTCCTTCTCTGTTCACAAACAACAGGTCCAGTGGGGCACCTTCCCTAGTTGGCTCACTCACTGGCTGTGTCAAGGAGTTATCTTCCACACACTCCAGGAACCTCTGAGACTGGTTTATCTCTGCTCTATTGTATTTTCAGCAGACATCTGGTAAGTTGAAGTTCCCCATGAGAACAAGGGCTAGCGATCGTGAGACTTTTCCCAGCTGCTTATGGAATATTTTGTCTGCCTCTTCATCCTGGTTGGGTGGTCTATAACAGACTCCCACCGTGATATGTGCCTTGTTGGCCTTCCACCTGATTCTTACCCATAAACCCTTAACCCTGTCATCACCATCAGTAAACCCTAAACAGCCAAAACACTCCCTAACACACAGGACTACCCCACTGCCTCTCCTTCCTTGCCCATCCCTTCTGAAGAGTTTATAGCCATCCATTCCAGCACTCCAGTTGTGCGAGTCATCCTACTGTGTTTCCGTGATGGCAACTATATCATAGTTTTCCTGCTGCACAATGGCTTCCAGCTCCTCCTGTTTGTTGCCCATGCTGCGTGCGTTGGTGTAGATGCACTTCAGTTGGGCTATTGATCCCATCACCTTTTTGGGGGGAGAAGCCCTAATTCCTACATGACCATTCTCAGATGATTCTGTGGTTTCTAACACATCGATAACCCTTGCGTCTTTGCTGTCACATGGATTTCCATCCCCTCCCTCCACTGAGACTGCAGATCGAAGGATCTTGCTAGCACACCATCCCTCACACACTGGCATGCTGTCCCCATACTTATCTCTAGCGAGCCTGGTTTTATCCCCTTTCCCCTTCAAATCTAGTTTAAAGCTCTTTCAATGAGCCCTGCTAACTCCTGTGCTAGGATCCTTTTCCCCCTTTGAGACAGGTGTGCCCCGTCTGTTGCCAGCAGGCCTGGTGTCATGCAAACTGACCCATGATCAAAAATACCAAAATTCTGCTGGTGACACCAGGCTCGGAGCCAGATATTAATCTGCTGGCTCTTCCTGTTTCTTCCCTCATCATTCCCTGCAAGTGGAAGGACAGAGGAGAACACTACTTGTGCTCCTGATCCCCTAACCAGTCATACATCTCATATGCACTCTCCCCTGCTCTGAAACAGGTATCAGATGATGACATATCCTGATCATAGAAGATATGAGGCAGTCTGGAGCTGACGAATAAGACTGTCATTGTTTAAATCCCACCTTTAAAGATACTCAGAACTTTTTTTTTTTAGTTTTACATTTTTAAATGGAGTGACAATTTTCAATTAATGTATATTTCTAATTATATTAAATTAATGCTTGTGATCTCTTGTGTGTCGGATATGACACAGCTGAACTAATAAAGGCACGTCTGAATCCCCACTCATCAGAACATGGAATGCATAGGGATGAATGGAAGTTTGATATTTCCATCTGCATAATCATTGCTTGAATGGCTTTGCCTGATCTCCTGTGTTCTTTTCTTTTTAAGGAAAAATAAGTATTTTTTTGGAAATATTTATAATGTTGCTATTATTATGTGGTTTGTTTGTGTTCCGTCTGAACATTGGAGGCTAGATACTCCACTGGTTTTACATCCCAAGGTTAAAAAAAAACTTCTTTAAAGTGCTTTCTGGATTGTAGCCCTAATTATTTTGCATAGTAGCTACATGAGAACTGAAAATTCTCTATCTCTTTTCTGTTTCACAGATATATGATAAGAGGCAGAAAGCTTTTAAAGTGTCCAAAACATCAATGAAATATTTGCCTCCACACTACAAATAAAGAGAAATTATTTCCTGTTTATTAATGGTCAGAGTGCAGCAGCCATGGCAGTTCTATCACCAAGCGTGCCCCAGATCAGCTCAGGCTCCTAGAAAGCCCTGCTTGCATTGACTCTGCATGAACTAGGGTAAAAACCTTACAGAGCAGTTACCTGTGAGCTTATGTGAACTGTGGAGTAGGACTAGACTTTTAACATATCTACCATTACATCATATTTTCACTATGCATCACATATCACTATATGGACCTTCTTGTTGGTGATGTATTATTATTTTAAAGATGCCAAAGTGTGACTTTTCAGATTGACTTAATTTTTAAAGTAACATGCAAAGCCATGTTCATGCACACATAAACTTTGGATGGAAAACAAAATTTGTTACAACAATAATCAGCATTGTTATGGCTGAATGGAACAAAGAATTCTTGAATCCTTAAAGAGACAAAGCCATTAAGCCATTTGTGATGTTTTTTTGGTGGGGAGAATATATTACTGTATTTTGTTAAGCTTAAAAGCAACTTTCACATGATAGCTTTATAGAGCAATTATAATAAAACACAAGCAATGTTTTGATGCAACAATGAAGCATCATTTCTTTCACTAGTTTTCAAATCAGATTGTTTTTTCGCCACATTCTGTTTGCATTTCATGTGCATAATACATCTAAAGCAGTCTGAATTTACAACATTTATTTATCATAGGCTAAAAAGATTAGCTAATGTTTAATCTTTTTCACATTTTATGCTTTCTCATTATGTCAAGCAATAACTATACTCTCCAACAGAGTTGGTGTATGAGTCAGTAGCTAATGCATAGGCTAACTTACTGTTGTTTATCAATACATGCACAAGTAATTAAAATCTTAAATTACCTATTCTTGGTTTCATTTTTTCATTTTTCTGTTCCTTTTGAAACAAATTCTTCTTTTTACTTCCCTTTATTACCAAAATACTCTTTTCCCTTTGCATTTTCCAAAGTGAGGCAGAAACATAACAAATTACTGTATAGAAAAGAAATACACAGCTGTTAAACTCAGTTCCTTACATAGACTTCCCTATAATTTATTGCATGACAGCTGTTTACATTATGAGAGACATTCTATTGCTAAATATGTTTCTGCTTAAGACAAATGGTATTTGATTAGTCTTCCCTGAAAAAGGTATTTAATTGTTTTCTTTGAGTGTTTTCTGTTTTTCCTTCACTTCTTGCAGAACTTGGATGACAGGTCCATTAGTTGTCCAACGTTATATTCAATCTGGAGTATACATATTATAATTTAGGGGCTTCAGTAATATTCAATGGAAAGTATGTCAGAAATTATGACATGACATTTAAAAATGTATATTCTTTTTCCTTACAGCTGTCTAGGTTTAATTGAAAAAGAAAACTCAGCACTTTTGGCCTCACTGATGCAACTGTTGTACGTATGACTGTGTGCGTGGATGTGGCTCGCTACCACATTTTCTACCTTCAGCTTCCCCAGCAACGTCTGTCCCCGTTAGCCAATTTCAGCCCAATGTGAGAAATGGGCACAGTTTTCAGAGGTATTCAGTACTTATGTGCTTAGGGAAAATATGCATCTGTGTAAAACAAAGCAAACAAACACAAAGAATCATATTATCTGTGCTTTTAACTAGTAAGCTCACTCTAAATGTATGTTTCCTTGCAAATGCCTCTGTCACTGAAAAAAATTTATCACAGGTCACACTTTCTCAGACACTGGAGTCACTAACTACAAGACACTAGTCCTGGTGGGAAACCCAGCTTCCCTGTTTCCAACAGACATATTTTATATCTTTACCTTTCCCTGGGCTTCACTCAATGGCTGGTGAATTTTGGCTCAAGCTCTTTACTTCTGCTTCGTACGTTTGATATATTTTAGTATATACTTTCTGTGTATAGAAAGTATATCTTTGTGTGTTTTTTGATGATATTGTAGGAAAGCAGGAACTATACAGCTAAATTATATTTTTTCATCACTAGTAAAATTCTGAATTTCATCTTATAAAAGAGACACTGAAAAAGTGTAAAATACAAGTAGTTAAAAAAAGTGAATGCCTCTAAGACTATAATTTTCTAACGTTCATGGGAAATCATACTTATTACTGGTCACAAAAAGAAAATAATAACATTTTACAGGACTACCTTTAAGAATATGTGTTTGATTTGGCTACTGATGTTGTTCTTTAGCCATTTTGGTTTGTGGGTCTTTTACCAGTCTCTAGTCTTTAGATTTGAATCTGCAAAGTCTTCTAGATATATTTAATGGTATTTACTAGGCATTATTATAAAGCACAATTTAAAATAATTGTGGAAAGCTCAATGGGAGAAAAGCTTTGATTATATTTGAATTTCATTAATTTTTACTTTTATTGGCTTGTCAAGACTATGCACTTTTGCATGCGATACACGTTTGTACCAAGAAGAAAAAGCCAAGTGTGAATGGTCTTTTTTGCTAAACTATATAAAGTAACCCTCAAAAGAGCAGTAGCTTGGGTGTTTAGTTTGTGGATAAATATTTGAATGTGGGCATGCTTTGCTGAAATGTAATCAAATTTCTTAGATGTTGATGTTTCAGGGATTTTTTCTTCTGGGATCTTGAGAAAACCAATAGCTTATTCTAAGACTGAAGAATACAGTTTCCAAGCTTTTATCGGTTTCTTTAAGCTCCCTTATTATTATTACCACATGCTGAGAATGAAAATAAGAATCAGTCTCTTCTAAGCATCAGACTGCTGCATCTTTAGCAAAAACTCCAGGAAAAAACTCTTCAATACAGAAATAAACATGGCAAAATATTGGAAGAGACAGATGGAGAATTTACATGCATCTCTGGAAGCAAATGATATTGCAAAGAAATAGAAAGAATGATTTTTCTACATTGTTGTATGTGGCAGGACCAGAAGCTTTGTGAAACCTTGGAAACAGTCCGGTGTGAGCAAGATGAATACTATTGTAATAGTAGATAGTCATTTTAATGGTTACAAATAGGGTTTCTTGCACAAATAATATTGATAGCAGCTACACTTTCTTGGTAAGAAACAGGATCCACTTCACTTGTTATGGAGCTCTAAATTACAGGTATAAAAATTAAAACTGAGTCTTGGGGTATACAGATGCTCACAAACTCAAGCAGCAACATTATCCAAACATGGATTCAGGGTGCTCTGTAAGGCTGCAGTCGGGTATGTCTGTGTTAGCAATGTAAGTGTGCAGAAGGGGTCCTTTTTGGTGAGACCTTTATACTGGAGTCTCATCATACCCTCTTAAGAATGCCATCATTGAAACTGTACATTGGGACATCATGTTGAGTGCCCCACATGCAAAGTGGACAGAAGTCCTCCAGCAAAGTCTTCCTTCTGTTTTTGTGCAACGCCATTTACTAATGCGAATGTACCCGTTGTTTCTCTCTCATCCTCCTAAGCAGAACAACTAGTGAGAATTTTTGCAGTGTAAGTATGCATACACCAGCACCTTTCGTAGTTCAGTGAAGTAAGCTGAAAGCCTCATTACTCTATTTGCCAAGACCATGGTGTAGAGTTGATCTAAGTCATTTGAGCTCGGTGATAGATATGGTAGCATATGGTATCATATTCTTAAGCATATGATAGACACGCTTTAGCAAGGGGTTGGACAAGATGACCTCCAGGGGTCCTTTTCAATCGCAACCCTTCTGTGATTCTGTATCTGAGGTCTAACCAATAATCTGGAAAAAAATTGAGATATTGAAAGTCCTCTAGAAAAGTGACAGGCTTCAATTCAGATATGTAATTAGCTGTGCATCATACAGCTATGAGGTAATGTATTGTCAAAACAACCTCTTTGGGGCAGGATATTTCTTCATTTTGCAGCCAGGAAGATGAGACAAACATTAAGTGATTTAGCTGGGTGAGATTCATCTCACCAATCCTTAGATATCACCAATCCTTAGATATAACTTGCTAAGATGCAAGTTTTCCAGACCACTTTACAATCTCTGAAGTAAAAATTGCACTTCTAGAGCACAACTCACCTCATATTAATGTAAACATCTAAACCAGTTCTGATGAAACCTGTTGTAGATATAGCTCTCTTCACTGGTTAAAAAGTTTACATGACAGTTTAGATCTACACTGTAGCCTCAAAAGAGAAGTGAGATGAGTCCCATCCAAATTTACAAAGTCCCTGCGGGACCTAAGAGAATCCTCACAGCCGAGACATTTCACAGTATTTCCTCGTCTGGAGCTTTTCCTGTTGAATTGCAAGTATTATGGGTATGTATCAAATTGAGGGAAAACACTAAAACAGGTATTTATGATTGATAATTTGCTTAGCTTATTTAAAACTTGTTTCAATTCATATGTAAAGGCTTTCAAAAGGCACAGTTCACTATTTTTCATTGCATTTACCAAAATATGGGCCTTAGAGACCTTAAGTGGAGAATTTCACTATCTTTCTGCAGAGGATCTCTGCCTCATGCTTGTCAGGGCCCTGAGGGCACTTAATGGCTTCACTGTCCCTGCCCATCCCCAGCAAGGATCTCCCCCCTCCCCTGCCCATGGCCTAGGACCCCATTCCAGCCCCCTGGGACTGTCAGTCCCTGCCCCAGTGACCCCACAGCAGGGCTGGTCTCCAGCTCTCTATAGCTCTGCCCTGCCCGGCCATGGGCCCCACTGAGCCAGGCCCACCTACACAGGCTGACAGCCTGGCCTGGCCGTGGTCTGTCCCTGTCCCCAGGGAGGTGCCAGGGTTGGGGCTGCCCCGATGCCCCAGCTGCCTGTCTGGGACGTGGGATGGGTCCTGGCTGCCAGGCCTTGCCCTGCAGGACACTATGGGGGTGCCCCGCTGCTCCCACTGCCCAGGAAGCTGCAGACCCTCGTGGCACCATGAAGTTGCTCTTAAAACTAGGTTTCCTATATAACATCTGGAAGCTCTTTCCTATATAACAAAGCATCAGCATGCTGACTGGGGACTGATTTAAATCTGACCAAAGTGCCACAGCGGCACCAATCTGTCATTTGGTTGACTGTCCTGGCATTGGTGTTGCCTTTTCCCCGTGTGGTGTTAACACCAGACTGCATGCCCCGTCTGATTCTTGTAGAGGAACCTTAAACTGGCATAGCTCCTATGTGAACATCCTCTTTAATTTTATTCCTTTTTTTGATGCAATTTGCAATCAACTTTTGTGTAGAAGTGATTTCAAGTGATTTAAAAAGTGACTGTTGGGTTCATCAACAGCTATCTGAAGCAGTGGATGGGTTTTAAGAGAGTTAGGTGCCCAATTCGCCTGAATTTTCATGTATGTTTAGAGTTACTTAACGGGATACACATCTCTATTTTCTTTACAAATTAACAACTTTGAGATTCTTCCTTTGTAAAGGATTTCTCCCTGGTCCCAGTCCTCTTGATAACTGTTTTACCATCATATTTTTCTTTATCTTGTCTCTAGCAACTTGATTCAGTTTCCCACACAAAAGTGTCTAGTGATATTTGAAATGGCTAATAGTATCACACTTGGCCTCCAGTTTCAGGTTCAGACGGGAACATATCCATCAAAGGTCCTTCGTTATATCTGCCAACCCAAAGCTGATGGCTCAGATGACCTAAAATGCCCCAGATTACAACAGCTGCCCACAGAGAGACAACTAAATAAATTCAGACCGCTGTCTCTTGTCATACCTTTTCCTCCTTTTTCTCTTTGCTCCTGTTGAGACTCTCTTTACTGAAATCACATTTTGAGATTGAGACACTTAACTATACACCTTTACACATGAGCAAGGTGTGTGAGGTCCCGTTATAGACAATGGAGCCATGGATCTTCGAAAGAAAGTTAGCTGATCAGCTGCTAAAGATATCTAGCCCTTGTCATTTGATGTCATTTACATGTTTTGGAATTGTCTGTGACATCTATTTGCTGTTTTTCAAACAATCAGAAGTGCTTGTAATAACAAGTAATACACAAGACCATTTCACTTTATTGCCAGATATAAAAATCAGAATAACAAGGCACTGTGCTTTACCCAGATGATGATGATGTTCTTGTTCCTGGCCTCACCAACCAGGCCTGCTCTACTCTAACGAGGTGGATTCCTACAGTTTGCACAGTATTTTTTCAGACTTCAGATCCCATCATTTTGTTCATATGTTTATTTTGTATTGGGTTTTTGCCTCCAGATAACAATATCAACAGCATCTAATAGACGTTACTTAAATTTCTTTGTCATGGAGGAATTCAAGGAAAACATATTTATATTTATATTTATGCTTCAGTTTCTTCCCTGAGAAATTGAGTCTGCAACACTTTTTCTTCTTTTTGACACAGTATCAATTGCCCTTATTTTACATTCTCTCATGTTTAACTCTTTGTATAATAGTATACCATGCATAACAATAGAATATCTGATTGACTCTTCGACTCTTTGCGTAACTAAGGGACAGGTAAGAAAGAAAAAAAATAAATGCAATGCTTGGCAAATCCATTGGAGCAAAGCATAATCTATATACACAAAATGACTGCAGGCTCAAAGAAATGGTTGTTTCCCTTACAAGCCTCCATCTTATGTAAGCCCTGTCTCATATCTGTCAGTCAGTTGCCTATCTTGCTTACTGTAGTATCTACAGTGGCATTAGGCCCCTGTGTTTATAACTGAGTCTTACCTCAGGCGTGTGTTTTAGGGAGAACTGAATAACTAAGTGCTTTGAATCATGATGTGAATCCCACCGTTGTTGTTTATTCCTCAGAACCGTATCTGCCTTTCTCTTTGCAAACACCCTAAAAACTTGCTGATAGTGGTTGGAGTAAGAATATTAGTAGTTAGAAATTCTGAGCATGCAAGAATCTCTTTGTTATCACACAAAATAAGTCAAAAAACATGAGGTAAAATCTTGTTACCCTCCAATACTGCCTGCAAAGTTCCAACTGAATTTGAAGGATTTCACCTACGGTCCCTGAGCTGACAATCATACAGACAGCATCTTAGTTCAGTCAGCAGCTGAGCCTTCTAAACATGGCAAAGGAGAAACAGGGCACAATTAGGTAACAGCAGAACACAGTTACTCAAGCAGTCATCCTTATTTTTCTTGGTTTTTATTTAACAGATGAAATACTATTTTCAACAGTAAGAAAGACTAAGCAGAAAAAAGTTACCTGAAACTATGCAGAAAAGGATGCATTTAGTAGCACCAAAAATCTCCAGTGAGCTAGTTCTATCTTTTTTATAGTACCTGTCACCATGGTAGCCAAATATCTGTAACAGAAAGTAACATGTATTAGATGTATTCGATAATGGATCCTCACAAACTGTAGCTATACAGAAAAAAAGTAAAAAGTACTGCTTTACTGTTAATCTGTTACCCCAGTAAGATAAATGAATACTTCTTGAATTTGTTAAAGTTAGAATGGATGTCAATTTGTAGAGTTTTGGTAAAAAAGACTCAGGGAACTAGATCAGTCCCTTTGAAATGCAATAAAGCCCGAGTTTTTCCCTATTCTGGATGGGAGGCTTCTAGATGTCTGCTTGAGTGCCCTACGTAAAACACCCTCCTCTTAATTGTGGCCTGTATAAACGAAGAAGAAGTAAAATAGATGTTAAGATACTCATCAAGAAGTAAAAAGTAATTCTCCCAACTTTTGACAAAGTAATTTGTAACTGCAGCTAAAATCAGCCTGACCCAACTATTTCAATCTCTCCTGAACTATTTGATAAACAGGAGCTGAATCTCTTGACATTTACTTCTCAAAACACTTTTTTATTCTGCATTTGAATCACACTGTCAATTTCACATTTATTTTATAACTAACACAGCTTTATAGCATTAATTATCCTCAAAACTATAAAGAAGTTTTACTCCAGAAAGCTGATTTTGAAGAACCACACAAAATCTTTCTCTCTAATATCATCATTGTAGAAGCAATTCATTGTGCAATTCATGACAAACTGTTGGTTTCTGACCATGCTCCAAATTCTCCCAGTAAAGATGCTTTCCAGAAGGCATTTTTTTTTTATGTTATCTGCAATAAACTGCCACATCTGGGGAGCAGAAAAGGTTAAAAAGCTACATGAATGGGTGTGGTTTGAAACCTATCCCTTATTCTGAGCGCCTAGGCTATAACTGAAACTACAGATTAAAGCAATTGTTACAAGTATGTGTTATAGACTGTAATAGAAAAGTGGCCTGATAAATACCTCTGTAAAATAAATATCCTAGATGAACTGATAGTAGAAGATATAACTCCTTATGGGAAACCAAATTCTGGGAATAAATTTGGATTTTTAATGCCTGGATGAGCAGAAACGGGAAACAGCAGAAAGCTGCCAGGCAGTTTTGAGAAGAAAATGAGCAGATTAACTACCATTAGTCTAGCTAATATATTCAAAGTACTTTTCCTGCTGTACAAAGAGGTGTATAGGCTGCTGAAATATGACATTTCTACTCCTGCTCCTCCCTTTTTGATTTATTGGGTGAAATAGACCCACTGAGATAAAAGTAAAAGTAAAATTAAAAAGGAATGCTTTTAGCTAATGGAAAAAAAAAATGAGCAAATATTTTATCAGTGGAGAGAATTCCTTCTTCCTTTCAGATCAGTATTTTTCTCTCAGTATGTCCCCACAGTAGAATAAGAAAAGAGCTATTTTGTCCCCAAATACACTAGAATACGATGAGTGTTTTTGAGTCTCAGGTAAATAATGTTGCAGGAAATATTTGATTGCATTCTTCTTAGAGCAGAGCTGATTTGCGTTGTCCTAGGTTAAAGTATAGGCATAGGGAATTCATGTTTGCTTCATAGTACCCAGTATAGATGTACCTATTTCATCTTTGCAAGCTATTTTCTGAGGGCCTTTGCAATTCAGGAAATGTGTACTCTGTTTTTATCTGCATAATAACCAAAGGATAATGAATCCAAGCCACACTTCAGTAAAGTGAGAGAGGAGGGTGTGAATGGAGGAGCTTCAACAATGGTAGGGGGGTTTGCTCAGCTTTTCAAATAAAAGCTTTGTATCTATTTTTCTCAAGGGCAGCTCCTCAGGGAATAGTGGAGGAATCTGGAGAATTTTTATGGCCTGAGACATGTCTGTAATAGTGTTCTATCTATATTAAAAACAAGTTAGGAAAAACTTGGACTACAAATGCAAAAAATATTTATTCCATTCATTGCTATATTTTATCCTCTACCTTGTTTTCTGACAGCTTTTTCCCTTTCTTTCCAATCTGATGAATGCATTTATCCTTCTTCCCTCCATTATTCTCTTTTCCCAATAAGCGTCTTTTTATGATGAATTAATATGAAGACAAGAAGGTGGCTAGTCTGGAGTTTCTGCTTTGAAAGACAAGAATGCTTCTGAAAGCTTCCAGTAAAAAGGCAGGTACAGAATTCCAACAGCAGAGTGTCCCTGTTCTCCCTGAACACAGCATCACTGAGAAAACCTGAATCCTAAGTCTTTCTAAACAATAAGTCAAATCATTGTTTGATACTTTTTCAAAAGGACATAGTTTCCTTTTAGCCAGGCTTTTTTAAAAGGATGTGTACTTAAGCTTAATTTTAATTTCATGCAGAAATCATCTGCTGTATGCTGCAGCACAATCTCTCCTCTACTATCAAATGTAATGGGTGGTTCATTTAATCATGTAATTAAAAATATTATTGGTGCTCACTTAGTTGTGTGTTTTTCCCTATTCTGCTTAGTTCAATAGGATTAAAAAAAATACAATGCAAAGAAGCATTAAGTCAAGAAGCTTAGAAAGAGAAAAAACAGAGTTGTGGTGGGTGTTCCTCTTAGTATTTAGCAAATGCTGTCACCTGCATAGGAATTCCTCTAGTGCTGTGGACTACAAAGAAAATGAGGGGGTAGCTAAATATGCAGAGAAGAAGATAAAGAGCTCTGCTATATGTATATTTTTCCTCTATTTAGACTATTATCCCTGCTGAAAAAATGAAAAAGGATGAGTTTAATACCAACCTATTTGTGCTGAAACTACCGAATGAGCAGCATCTGCCTGTGCACGAGCGTGTACACACGTGCATGTTTTGTGTGTAGCTGAACAGGTAAGCGTGTGGCCTTGTAACCATCGTAAGGAAAGAGAAAGACAGCAATTGCATTATTATAGTCCTCATGCTGTTGGCAGTACGACCTGGGAGCCCACTCAGCCCGGCAGAAGTCCAAGGGAAAGGATTGTATTACAACTCCTGTAAAGTGCATGAAGGGTGCGCATAGACTTGTGCTTGCTGCTGCTGTGGGGTGAATTGTCATCCCTAGCCCTTCAGTGCTTGTAGAGATGATGGCACTGAAAGATTTTTTCTGCTCTCAATGTTAGCTTCCAGTCTGCACAGCATCTCTTACAGAGCATGTCCATGATCTGTCTCACAGCAATAACCTGGCCCCTTTGGGAGTGACAAGCTTTGCACTGATTTCACTGCAGACTGCAGTTCATGATATGTATAAAATCAAAAAAGAAAGAAGCAAATGCCTGAATACGATTGCCAATATAACACTTAAATGCTATCGAAATTTTTAGCCACTGCCAATTTTGGAAACATTTTCATATTTGTTAGACTTCTAACACTACATAGACTCTGACACCATGTTTCTGATGTAGGCATGTGAAGTTACTTACATGGCAACATTAAACAGTTCAGAGGAAATCGAATGGTCCGTGGGATTTACAGAGGGCAATCTCTCTCCCACCTCACTTCTTTGTAAGGTTTGCTCAAGTGTGTGCTGACTATCTAACCTGCACCTAGAAGGGGAGGAGGTATCTAATATCTAATATTCTTATGAGTACAGTGGTCAGTGTGGTAACAGTACAAAATCATATTCTTCCTCTACCTGATTTATCACACAATCATAGCTCTAGATTCCTGGTTACCTATGCTAGAGAAGAGGATCTTAGCAACTCTGCCAGTGCTGATGAAATATGTTTAACCATTTTTTGCGTGCAAAATTGAAGTATTCATTGGGGCAGGAGTAAAGATGCCACATATAAAGTCTGAGAGCCATGAACCCACAAGTCAGACAGCTGCTGCCGGTTTCTCTGGCATTACCTTGAAATCTTTTAAAATAAAACTCTAAGCCTTGATTTTCGATGACATCATGTTAATTTCAATGAGAGTTCACTGCAGTCTCTGGAGGTCTACTTCCATGAGCTATCTGCTAAACTTCTCCTTGCACATGGGATTTAGGAGCCTAAATTCTTCTGAGGAACAGGTTTTACTCCTTTTCCACTTACCAATGAAAGGTGATATTGCAGTAATATAAACAGTTAGCACTTATGAAGGTATTACTTCAGAAACTAGTTTAACACTTAGATTAATTTGTATTTTCATTGTTGGTCCTAGTTTTTCCATTTATTCTTATTGATTCAATAGACATGACTGCCATGGCTGAGTCAGCAGTATAAAGGATCTTAATTCCAATAACTATATAAAAAGAAAGAAAATGAAATTATGTTTAATTCAAGCTAAGAAAAGTTTGCTCATATTGTTATGTAGTTAAGGTACTAAATCTGTATTGCAGACAGAATACACCCAATCCTGAAAAGAAAGACAACTGACATCACAGCTGGTCTGTTATCAACAACGGAATATTTATGCAAGAGAAAGTATTTATAATTGCTGATGTTTTATATGACTTGCTGTACCAACAGAGCACACTCAAAAAAACATAAGCCTGAAAATGCTAGAAACACTCATAGTCCCTTATTTGTCTTTATTTTCCACTTTACGTTTATTTTCAGTATCAGCCTTCTTGTATGTTTCTTTTAATGTGATACCCTGTACCTTCATATTTTTTTTAAGGAATGTTCTTGAAGTTACACCTCAAAGACGAAATCAAAATAATATTTTTCTAAGGGCCTGGATTTACTCTCAAAAAATGCAACAAGCACATTGTCTTATGGGGTCAGTTTAAAACACTTTGATCATTACAGTAGCTATTACTTTAGTAGAATTTAAAATTGTCAGGTAAGTCAGGACTAGTAAGAGCTGTCTGAACTATATGAGCAGCTTTGTATAGCACCTTTCTCATTATTTCCTATTCCTCTGTGGCTATCAACTCTTCACAAAAGTTTATTAAAAACAGTGCATTAGAGAAAAAGTTAGAGAAGGAGAAATCCAATTCTGTAGTAACACCATAATAACTAATTGTATATTTCTATGAGACTGTCTCTGGGGAAACAGAGTCTGGAACAACAAGAATTGTTTCTCCTGCTTGTTCCAACATTTGTAGTGATTTAGAAATGCTGTATTAACACCAAGTAGAACCCTATAGAGGGAGACAAAGGACAGGCTAGCAAAATTTTGGCTATTAATATAGATGCACAATTTTATCAAGTAATACTGTCCATTGATAAAAAGAGGTCCTCAAAGAAAGGATTGTTTGTAAAAACTTGGCTAGACTTATTGCTTAGGCAAGCAGTGAGTTTCTGATAATGAAATCACCTTTTCTTTTTCTTCCTTCTGAAAAAGGAACATTTCATCCCATCTTTATTGATTTGATGAGAAGATATGAGCTCTACACAATTCTGATGTATCTTAACCCAAGAATAAATCTTACCATAGCAATGTGGGTAAGGGCAAATTAAGTGTCTCTGAATACTGGCAACAGCAAGATGTGATTGATTTATGCCAACCTGATTCAGAGCTTCCAAGGTTTTTACAAGATTATCTGTTTTTCTGACCCTTCTATTATTCTGTGTTTCAAAAGCATTTCCTGCTTTTTGTGCAACTCTTGTGCATTTCTTTTCTGTGAACCAAGTCTGAATCGTGCTGGGGTTGCATGCTGATTAATTTATTGAACTGTCACTTCTGGTCACATGTGACTCAAGACACCACAAATAAAAGAGCAATACATGATTTTAGAAGAAATTACTCAAACTGCATGATAATGGAGACAAACTTATGGAAGGACAAAAGAATACAGAGGGACTTTAATTCAGTCTATCCCAGCAGTTGTCTGAAGTGACAAGTTCTTTATCAGCCTGAATCTTGTTGCTGGAGGAAATGTTTTCTGACAGAGACTTTGAAATTTCACTCTGGTGAACTACAAAGCACTTTAACTATTTTAGTTCAGTATATGTAGAAGATGGTAACCTACTAGACCTGCAAGTAATTTGTTCAATACATATATAGAAGTGTAATTTTTTTTTGTTTACTAGTCTGATGCAATACCAAGTATTGAAAAACGCCTCCACTTTTGCTCCCTGCTTTCTTAAGCTGAAAAATCAATGATGGCATGTTGAAAAATCCATTTTTTTGGACCATATTCCTCCACTTACCAGTTTCCTTCTCTCACAGATATGTTTCCTCTGGTTGCCATCAAAACTCACTGCAACAAAGATGTTTGGTGTTTATCATTTGTGACAAGAGGTGCAAACCAAAACAAAATTCCTGAACTAATTCTGGCTGCAAAGCTCTTGTGTATTTGGGCAGTGAATTGTCAGGAGGAATAGGTTGTATGATCTTGGCATTTGTTGAGCAACCGATAGCTGTCTGAAATTTTAAGTAACTGTGTGTGCATAAACTTCCTGGCAAGGCTGCTATTCAGTGACAAGTTTGCCAGTGATAATTCCGGACATTTCATGTAGACTGGGGTTGTGTTTGCTTGAATCAGCAAGATTCAAGAATCGCTTTACCAGGGCAGTACTCATTCCAAGCTTTAGTTCCTGGGCTTTGGCTCAAACGCTTCAGGAAACCTTTTAATGAACACTATTAAGTAACAGAACATCTTGTATCATCTGTCTGGTTCATATTGTAATTTTGGAAGATATATTCATGTGCTATTAAACTGCTGTAAAATAACATTCCAAAAATGCCCCAGCCATGAAAACTATCTCAAGAATATCCTTTTTGTCATGTGACAAGCCCTGCTAGGACTATCAGTTATTTTGATTTCATACCCACTGTTTTTTAAAGAACTTTGTAAATCTTTGTAAGATTTTGTTTAAACGAGCTCAAACAGTGGCAGCATCTCCTTGTTCCATATAGTGCACTCTGTAAATATGTCTGAGCTAAATTGTAACCTAAATCTATCCATGAATAAATGTCATTGGACCAAATGATCTCTTCTGAGAATTTATTAAAATCAGTGATTAAGAATCATGATTAATCATGATTAAGAAATAAAAGAATCTAAAGTAAACCTTTGGTTTCCCAGTTGAAAATAATGCTGAAACCTTTGACCAACTTTTTTAATAGCAGTCGCTAAAATTGAAGAACTACTATGACTGGGAAGACATACAATTAGAGGGGTATGGGATATGGATTCTATTCCCAGCTCTGGCATTTAGTTGCTTGGTGATTTTGGAGAAGATATTAAGCCCCAGATTTTCAAAATAATTTAATAGTTTTTTTAAGTCTTAAGTAACTAAATTAAAACTTATATCCTTATTTTTTTCAGAAGTGTTTCCACTGATTTCCTTAAATGTCATGTGGTTGTGTCACTTCTCAAATCAACCTCAACAGATATGCCTGTACTTTTTTGAGGAACATCCCAAGGCTACCCACAAAATCAATTTCTCTTACTGACCAGACAGAAGATTTGGTACCGTGAGACAACGTTCAGCTAGAGACCAATGTCTGGATGAAGGGGACCTTGTGTGAAAAATCAGCCAGCAAGTTCCTGTGGTGTTTGGTGGGTGGGTACGCTGCCGGCGTATGCTGCAGGCTGCCTGCAGGCCTTTCGGGAGGCAGTATGAAGGCTGTCTGTGAAGCCACTGCGTTTTCACAAGGCAAAGAGATTTGGAAATGTGTTGCCTTTCTTACAGGTCCTATGGCTGTATAGGCAAGGAGTCTCAAGTTGGAGACATGTTAAATATATGGATTCAAAATCAGTATGTCCTTAGTATTTCTGGGCCATACCTATTTCATGTCTTACTTTTCTTACTTGTCAAATAAGAATTATTCTTATTCTGAACTCCGGAGGGTATCGAGAGCGTTAATACATTAATGCTCTTAAAAATCTTACTTCAGATATTAATAAGCTTGTTTTCACTCTTGTACATACTCATTTTTTCCAGCATGAATTTTGCATCAATTATTTGCTTTGTATATGCAAATGGATGGTTTTACCTGAACTGAAAAACATGCATGAAGATTAGAGTTAAGATGTAGGCCTAGTTCCAGATGCTTTAAAAGTTATGAACAACAACTAACAGCAAAACCATGATCTAGCCCTGTACTGGGCTGAGTAATGATGCATAATGCTGGATAAGGCAGACTTTGGTGGGTTAAGAGAAACAAAGGTCTGCAGTTCAAAAGATATCGTTGTATAAAGCCTCGTATACTACTTACTACAGAAGGTTATTTTCAAACCAGCATAGCTTTAAATTTAACCAGGCTTCACATAATAATCTTATGACCTGAATATTGATTGGAGCAAGGCTGCATATTGGATAAGTAAATATATCCCTTATAGCCAATCAACAAATATACTGCAGTGAATGTGTGTGTATATTGTCTATAAAGGAAGCTATGATTTAAACATTTTGAATTCTAACTGCTGGGCAATTACCCACTTGTTATTACTTGACTATGAAGAAGTTACTTATCAAACTATCCAAGTAAAGATACCTGTCTGACAAATCCAGGGATGAGTCAAACTTTATAGTTAGACAAGACTGAATGTCTGTGGCCTCTGGAGGAGGTGAAATTCCAGGTGAATCATGGGTCAGTAGATGAGCCAAGAGTCAAGCAGTGTTTGACATCCCTGCTGTCTTTGGAGACCTGGTAAGAGCCTGTGGGAGAGACAGCCGTGGGAGGAGCTGGCATACAAGTCTGAGGAAACTATGGAGTGCGGAATGGAAAGTGGAACGTCTACAAAGTTTTATGTATTTAAAATATTTATTACATATATGTTTCCCAAAACAGGTTAGACAGCCATATGTGATTTAGTTCTGTGATAACCACAAAATAAAATTAGTTTCACTTCAGTAAACAAGCAAATTGTAGTTGTTGATAGGACTAATACATTGTCTTTTCTTGCACTGTCTGCCTGGTTTGTGGAACAAGTGGAGGATGCTCTATTTGCTTATGTAGCTAAAATCAGATCACAGATTTAAAAATTCCCTGACTCAAGGAAAGCATAGCATGTCATCCCCTTTTATCTTTATCAGCCACTATGAAAAAGTAGACGTCTTCAGAAAATTAAAGTTAGTAATGATGGTGACCATGCCTATGTTGTTCTAATGTGCATATTCACTTTCAAATTTCTCATCTCATCACCAATCATTTCCTTTCCTCTGGGGAACACACACTACCACTGTACAGTGATTGTATATTATTTTTGTACCAAGTAATGTGTGAAACTTAATGCCTGGAGACAATAAAATCCTATTTACTCAAAGCGAGTTTACGTATATAAGAAAGAGGGACAGAAACAGAGTGAAAAAGGGTGATGTAGACATTTTAAATACAATGTACAAACAAAATAAAATACTGAATGTGTGGATACAGCTGTTGAATTAATACTTTCCTTTGCAAATGAATAACCCATTTAGAGGGAACAGAGCAGGCTACTAGAAAAATGACATCTAGAATTCTACTTCAATGGGTATTATAGGCAGCTTTGCACCTCAAAGGCTGTATCACTCCTTGTAAAAGACGAGGGATGAGCGCTTGAGAAACTGAAGTAGTTCTCATTTAGGATTTTTTTTCCCATCTTCTTCCCTCAGAGATGAGGTAATACAAGGACTGAAAGTAAAAGGAGGTTGCGTAACCCTGCCCTTATTCTTGATAGACTTTCAACATTTGGATTCTCCCTGTGACTAAATATTCATCCATAACTGACAGATCTTAAGAAGAGTTGAAACCACTGCTGGCACCAGTGTTTGTTCACTGTGGCCTTGGATCTCAACAGGAGTTCAGGCAGTCTTTTCCACAGAGGTGTTTCTTCTCACTAGTTTCCCAAACTACCTGCTTCTCCAGCTAGAAACGTTACTGTATACAGGGGAGGAAAGGCCACACATGGTATTATTGTGGTGTTATCCACACACATTTGATCCACCAAGCCTAACTTCAAGGCAGTAATGTTGCTAAAAGAGAGACTATAAACACTGAAGGACAGAGGCCAGAGTTCTGGATTCACCCTAAGTGCATTTTGCATTCTAACAACCGCAGGAAGTTTGTCTGTCTTATGCTTTCATATTTAACTATAGGGGGAGCTTCTCACTTTCTCATGGAATGATTTTGTGAATTATTTTGTCTGCTTTATATAGCTACCTTCTCCTGGCTAGAAGTTTTCTATCGTTCTTCCAATGTTTTTTTCAAAACTGGAATCTCCTGCAAACTAGCCAAACTTCAGAATGCAAACACATTTCTGATGAATCACATTAGGAAGTTTGATTTAGGATGTAATATTCAGAGACTCATGTCTAGAATACTTTGTGTATATATAGATATACTGTTACATAATTCATATGTAGAAAAGTTCTAAAAAGTGAAAGAGGAACCAGAATCTGTATTTGAAGTAAGATGGCCGAGTTTGTTGTCTTTTTTTTTTGATGCAAGAATCCCATAGAAATTTTGATTAAGCTTCAGAAGATTCTTCTGAAGGGTTTGGAGAATTTTTGTATTGTTATTCCCATCTTACATGTGGGAAAACAAAGGCATAATGCATTGAGAGAACTTACTCATGTCCCAGGGCAATTCAGAGGAAGATAGAATAATCAAACGTTGATATTACATCTGGTTAATCTGAATATTTAATAACTTAAGATTCCTTTTCTGAATAGTGCTTAGCAAATTGCCTGTAAGGTTTTTTCCCTCTCTCTCTCTCGAAAATTGCATTAATGTCATTGTAAACTGTTGTAGATTAATCAAATCTGACTGTAATTGCCCGTGTACATGACCTGGTGAAGGTATCTAATCACCTACATGTAGATAAAGTGAAGGGCCAGTCTGTAAAACTGGCATCAAATTTTATTGCAACTTGCATGGTCAGATACCATTTATATGGTACGAAAATCAGACTCAGCAATTTACCAAAAAGAACAGATGTCTGATTTTTAATCTTGTTAATATGCAACCTTACTGGTCTTGTAACAGCCCAGAGGAGAACATGTTAACCTCTAAAAATCTGTTACTAGGTGAAAAATCTAGTATTCAGAAAATAGATGTTAACAACAAGTTAGAATGGAAATAACTTACCTCAAAACACCTGTTCTCTGAAACAGATATTCTAAATAAATAAGAGTTGAATTAAGAAGCTATTTAAAGTTCTGGTAGTTTCTTTGTTTTCTAAATACACAAATACACAAATGGATTGTTTCTCTTCTGCTGAAATTTGTAGTATGTCTATTGGAAGAGTTCTGAAAGAGTTTAGAGCAAGTTTGGAAATGTTGCACAACAGGAGTTGGCAGCATCTCAATTCCTTCCAGGCTAGGGGGATGAGGATAGGTTTCACGTATGGGGAGAGACGCTAAAGTTCCTCGGTTTGTGGTAGCAGGTCAGTTCCTTTAGGCAGCAAAGTATAAACATTTTCCGATAGTAGCTCCAGGTAATTCTCTCTTCCTTGTCCTTGAGGAACTGAGCAGCTGAAGCTATTGGAAGCAGAAGGAGGGGTGAAGGACTCACAAGATGATTAGTCAAAAGAGGACTGCAAAAAAATTTTAAGAAAGCAGTGAACTAAGTCATCCATATGGGGGAAGGGAAAAGATTTGTAATTATTCTAAAATGTCAGAATCACTAATGTAGACAAAGAAAGACCCTTAAATGCAAGAGATGAGAAAAAGGATTATTTACATTAAATATACTGTCTCAACATAAAATCTTAGCTCTGCAGCATACCAGTTCTGCCAGATTAAGATTTTAAATTTATGCAAACAGAAAATTTATTCCTCTTAATTACTTATTTTATGTGTTGATTAATTTTTTATAAGGAATTGAGCAAAACAAAAGCACTGTCAGCCTATGGAAAATGTTGGAAGCAGGAGCGCCATGGCAAAGATCCTGCCTCTAATGTAGGAGGTAAAAAAGGGCCAAAAGTTGGTCAATGCTGGGACACTACACTGGGAAATTATCACTGTATACTTTCGTAGAAAAGCTGCTTTTCCCTCATCTCATTATATGCTTTTCTATACTTTTCCATACCTTCCCATGTGTTTTTATATTTATTTTATGGGAATGGGTATATTATTGTGGAATTGATTTAGCTTCCCTATCTTACTTATCTCATACCAAGGACACAAAGATGAGAGAGGTGACTAATGAAGAGTTTCTGGCTTTCAGGTTTTTTCTGCATGCTTTGTAAAGACTGTCGTGCAGCACCTACAAAACAACAGCCCTCAAAATAACAAAGCCTTCCTGGATGTAAAATTCCATGTGCTTGAAAGGAATGCAGAAATAAAACTCAGCTCCCTTATAACAAAGCCAGCACAGAGAAGGAGCCACATGGCGTAAGAAGCTGTGCAGTGAGCCTGGGACTTCTTTGGGTTCAGGCTTTCACCAGAGGAGCAGCCATGAACAGAATACTGCAGCAAGGCAGGCTCTGTCCTGGGGTTCTTCCAGGCAGAAAATGGCCATAAACCGGGGAGCCCTTCAGGTTGCTTAAATGTGCAGTAGTGATCTCAGTGGCCTGTCCAGAAAGGACTCTCTCCTGAGCTTTGGTTTCTTTTACACGTTTGTGTCATGGAGTTATTTTTGTTTGTTTTACCACTTACCATTAATGAATGTTCTCCCTTTGCAAGTGCCTAGTTACATACACATTTATAGTTACCTTAAAAATATTAAAAGATTATGATATTTGGAATGAAGAAGATGACAAAAATGTCAAAGCTTAGTTCCAAAACTCAGCTTGTGGGGTTTAAGGACTTCCAGAATAAATGTTTGAGTGAAGTGAGCAACATTTTGAAGATTTGTGACTGTTTGCTAGTTCACAAGAGACGGTCACTTAAGATAAGCCCACCAGGTTGTCTTGGATATTGATTTTTTTGCCAAGTCTGAATTGCTGTGTTTTGTTGGATTTGTGCTGGCTATTTAATATTACGTTAAAATACCAGAACAGTAATGCAGTTTGTTTTGTGCTTTTCTTTTGAGCCATTTCAGTTTAGCGTTTAAAGACCTCTGTTTTTACAGATGGTTTAAGCTTGTAAAAGCAGTTATGTTTTTACTGTATGGTTCTGTTGATAGTCTGCTTGTTGTCAAGGACCACAGATGGTGAATGCTATTATTTTTCACTACTTTGGAATCCAGATTTTTCCATCTTTTTTCCTATATCATTTGCAAATCCTCAATTAAATTTTATTGATGAGTCTTCAGTGATCACTCTATGTATAATTTAAAGATGGGACTTGTGTTCTCAAGCTTGTCTAGCATTTCTGAATGGAGGATTTTTTTTTAATATTTGGTATATGGAGGTGTGACTGGAACAGACTTGTTGCCACATGCTTCGGGGAATGGGTCACTAATGCTTTAAGAGATAGGTAGAAATTTATCTGAGAGGAAGTAAAAGTGATGTTTAAATAAAAATGTTTGATTTGGACTTAAATAAATGGAACTGATTCATTTAAGCAGCATCTTTCTTTGCAAGGGAGTCCAATTTTGCTATGAATAAAATTAAATAAGAGTTGTTCTCAGTGTCAGGGTCCTGAGGCACTACCAGGCCTTATGGGTCATGACCAACACCCCCAGGGCCTCCCCTCACCCCTGGGGCCCAGGACCCCATTTCAGCCCAGACCAGGGCCATCAGCCCCTCGCCACAGGCACACTTGGCATTGGAGGATGGGGCTGCCCCCCGGCTACCCTGCACCCTGGCTGGGTTTGGGACGGGACAGGGTACCAGACCTGGCCTGTTGACCCCCATGCGGAGGTGCCCATCTGGTCTGTGTGACACCCTGACATGCAGGTGCTTGGAGTCCTCCATGTCTGTACAAAATGAGGGAGCTCGTAGCTGTCACAGGAAATGCTGACCTGACTAAAAGTCTTTCTTACGTCTGCTTAAAGAAGCTGAATAGGTTTTAACTGGAGTGAAGGTCGTCTTCTCATAGGCAATTGTTGCTGGTCAACCTGCAGACTGCAAGATAATTGAAAGCCTCAGTAAAATTAACTGCTGTGTCAAATGCTATTCTTCCAACTCATTGCAAAACACAGTTGGGTCTCTGGCTGAAACAAAAATAAATGTAGAGAAAAGCAAAGGGCTATCATGGAGTTCTTTGACCATTTTGTTGGTTCAGGAAAACCAGTTGCAGTAAGGCTCAGGAAAGCAGTCTGAGGGACAGCAGCTACTTGCACCAAAATGTTATAAACTTCAGTGCTCTTAAAAGCTTGTGTAATATGCTATTAGTCAATGACTTTTTAAAGTATTATTCTATGTCATGTTATTGTTTTTTAATTTAAACTACACCATCCATCTTTACTGATGCACCAAAAGAGGAAATCCTGTAAAATAATCACTTATGCATATAGGTTTTTAACATAGCTTCATCAACTTTCCATTTCTTGAATCATTTGCCTTCTGAGTTGTTCCTTTTTTTTTTATCTTCTACTAATTATTAGAGCATTTTCACCACCATGACTTCAAGAAAGAAGTAGCTAGCCCTAAATCAATATTGTCGTGCCCAGAGAAGTGCTCTGATGTTCAAAATTACTAATTCCCTGGAAAACTAGACCACTTTTAAGCACTAACATATGGATTTTTTACAGCTTTCAAGACAACTTTAAGCACTTTAACAAATGGCCTGTATTTACATATTGCTGAATTCTAAATACTGTTCAGAAGTGTTTACTTCTTTGCAATTTGCAAGTGACATGGGACAGATTTTCACATTCTCAAAAAAAAGAAAAGAAAAGAAAGGAAAGATTTATCTACCTTACACAGTGTTGCCTAACCTAATTAGACAGCCTAATGCATCGACAGTCATCTCTTTTAGAAGAGTTTCTTTTCTGAGACTAAAGGGACCAGACTATAGCATGATAATTTGTAACAGAACTATTTGGCACAACAATAAAGAACAAAAACCACGCCCCTTTTGCTTCAGCTGCTTTGCATGCTTCAATAAATTAACTATTAATATGTGATATACAGATCAAAATTAAATGTCAGTGTGGAAATTTTGTTACTTTCTTGGCAACGGCTAATGCCAAAGACAAAGCATTGAGCACTGGTGCATGTAGCTTTCGCATCTTCAAGCCAAGCTGGTTTTCTTGCATTCTCTTGAAAACAAGCTTATGGGTTGCAGTTTTCTAGATGGAAAAATGAGGCTGTTCTCTGTCATGCTTGCAAGCAAATGTAATAGCTCCTAGAAGCCCAAATGTAGAAGGGATTGTCTTTTTTCATCAACTACTGGTCTTGGAAGTTGATGCCTTTTTAAGTTCAGAGATTATTTGATACTCTTATAATTGTCAGCAGCCCCAGTTCAGTTTCCAAGTTGTCCAAGAAGGACAGTGATGTATTTCCCCAGTAGATGAGCAGTTCTGTTCCATTTCTTTCCCTCCCTCCTTCTTTTTTGTGTGGAGCTTTTCACAGTAGAATCTTTTCTTGAAAGAGTACAGCTCATTTCTTCTGCATTGTTTAAAAGACCAAAGACATTATTTTAAAAATAATAATGAAAAAATGCTGTTTCCCAAACAAAACCGTCTTCCACTGTATAATAATTATTATTGTCATTTCCATGATTTCTGCTGTCATTTTTCACAAATTATAGTAATAGAATTACAAAGCAATCAGTGCTTGAAGTTATTATGCGTTTTTTCTTTGTAATTTTTTATTACTTTGCCTGAAAGTGATATAGGAATTGCTGGTGACTGGAATTGGCTCTACAATAGCAGAAGAGAGAGTATATAATGATTCCTTTGTCTTTAAGAACAGTTAAGACTTTATGTGTCAAGAAATCCTTCCACGAGGGTGCCCAGTGTAGAGCTGAATCCCATCAGTTAAGAAAATGAGATGGGAAAGTTGCCACCCAG
Organism: Phoenicopterus ruber ruber; assembly: GCA_009819775.1. Lineage (NCBI taxonomy): Eukaryota > Metazoa > Chordata > Aves > Phoenicopteriformes > Phoenicopteridae > Phoenicopterus > Phoenicopterus ruber. The sequence goes on along the minus strand of CM020215.1, from coordinate 24,547,236 downwards.
GTTCTAAATGACATTGCAACCTCACATATTGTTAAAAAAATATAAAACAATCCCCTCCAATAGACATATAGCATGCATATATGAAACGCATAGAGAAAAATGAGTCTATTCTTAGTGATTAGCATACCTCTGTTTTGGAGAGCTGTATGAGTGATTGTATCGGCATAAGGCAGAAGCTGACTGAAGGCCACAGGAGTTTTGTCGGTTTTGCCAGTTGGGAATCTGGTCCAATATATTAAAAATTAATAATGGCTGATAATTTATTCTCATTACCAAAGCTTCTAACGCTCACAGTGAAAAATGTTCCTTTAACATAGTTATTTCTGTAGTGAAATTTAGAAATCGCTAAGGCTTTCTACTTGGGAGGAAAGCAAGGAATATTTTTCAATACATAGAATTTAGCAAGCCAATGGCCTAGAGTTTCCTGAAGGCAACTCAAAATCTGTACACCTAGCCAACGCTCTCAGGAATTACATTAACTACTGCAGCTGATTAGTCAAGTAGTCAGTTGAAATTAGAAAAACCTAACAACTCACTGTATTTTTCAGCTACTATTACTCTAAGTAGGGGGACAAGACTATTTTGTCTGCACTTCTGCATGTGTAAAGATGAAGAAAAATCTTTCTTCCACTTCTTACGGGTTTGCATAGGAGACATTTCTGGCAGTGGTCAGTGCCGCATAAGATGTTCTGCTGCCCATCACCTAAGGCCTAAGCTGTAAAAGAGGAACTCACCCTGAGGACTTAGAAAATGTTCAGGCCTTCATCTGTCTGCATGCCACTACTGCTGGCTAACAATCTGTTGCCACTGAACATATCCCCAGTGAATGCAAGACCCTATGAACAAGTGTATGCAAACATATGTTGTTGAGATAATGTGAATCTGTTAGATCTCCCAATTCAAGATCCCAGGTTTGAGTTCAGATTAAAAAAAAAAAAAAAAAGTAAGGCTTCTACAGGCAAAAAAGTTATTGCTGCCATTGCTGTGTCATTTGTGTATATACTTTTACAGTATGTGACAACGTAACCCAAAGTTGCATGGGTCTTTAAGCCTTAAAAATAATTGAGTGTAGACATTAATTAGATAGGGGATGGTGGATGCATGCTAAATGAAGTCATGAATTTAGGCACAGAGAGATATTAACAGCCATATATAATGCAAATGTTAATGAGTCATTAATTAAGTAAAATTTAACCCCAAGTTTAGGTACATTAAGCTGTGTTAAATACACATCTTAAGTTAAAATGGATCAAATTACTCTGCCAAATCTGCACTGGTGAGAGTGACTGATGATAGTGTTTCATTGTTCTGTTACAAGAATACCGAAAAATTAAGGTAGTGCTGTTTGGCTAGTTCACTCCTAGGTGAAAGATCAAAATATGGCAATACAAAGGTTGACCTTGACTTACAAACAATTTCTAAAAACTTCATTACACAGCTATTGTAAAGCAATTTTTTGTCCATATCACACTGGGCTTTGTCAAGGTTATACTACTAGGCAGCAAATTAGGCATTTATTAGCTGGTTGTGAAGGCATCATTCCAAGTGCAATCATTTAGACAACATGTTTCTGTCACCAGTGAACCTATAACACTTTTAGCTGATATACAACAGTCCTGGAACAGATTAAGAAATTAATAAATGAATGAATATCTGAAATCAGATGTTTAATGGACTAAAATCAATCTTGATAGCTATCACTGAATTTACGAATCTGTCATCAGTTTCTCAACATCCTTTGACTCAGAATTTTTGCAATTGTTTGTTCACAACATTGAAAAAATATTTGCTTTTCCATCTGATATAAAAGTCCTAAAATACAAGAGAAAAATTTCCTGATTAAATTTCAAGCACCTTAATATATTTGGGATTCTTTAGAATGGGTGATATTATTTACAGTTCAACTGTCATGAGTAATTTTACGCCTTTCTCATGGACCTTCTTCTGATGTTTTAGAGTCTATTTCTGCAAATCTCTTTTTAGCAAGAGTCCTGGGGCTCAAATGGCTGTCATTTATCCTCTCCGAAGTGAATTTAAAATGTTATCAGATAAAGAATGGTAGTATTGAATGCTCACTTTGCTCTGGTGAAAGTAAGGGCACAGACACAGAAGCTCGGCTTCTGATTACTTTACCAGAGTGTTAAATGGTTTAAGAGTGCAATTCAAATTTTCACATCTGGAAAGGAAAGCATTTATGCAAACAAAGCTTCCATAAAACAAACAGAAAAGCCGTATCAGCTCCTGGAGGAGGAGACAGGGATTATAGCCTTTCCCATGAGTCAGTCATTATTCAGAGTTAGCCATGGGATACATTTGGCAAAAGGTCCTAGGTCTCCATTTTCATAAATTCCATTATGGTTATCAAGATTGATTTTACTCCTTCAAATATATGATTCTAGATAGTTATTCAGTTACTAATTTCTAGATATGAGTTTGCAAGCCTCCCCTTATTTCCTTCCTTTATTTATTTTTATAGACACAAAAACTGGATTGCTTTTCCTCAATTCTTCCCAAATCCAGGAACTATAATACAACTGTTTATACTCATTTACTTCTTACAACATTACAATATTATATAACACATAGTGTCGTTCTGTATAAATATTGGAATGCATATAAACAACCTTTTAATGGCTTCCTCTGAAGCCACTGGAACATAGGTTTAGCTGTAATGTAAAAAGAAATCATGCATGGACAACGTAATGGATTAATCATTAGAACTCGGTATCATGCTATAAAAAGTTATCTCTGTCTCTGTGCTCTGCATTGTAATACATCAGTACAGCAGGATGACTGTTTATAATGTGACACTATAATACTTTCAAGATTCCTTTGGAAAATCTATTCAATTATTTCCAGTTTGCAAGAAGAAATGGAATGTTAGTGTTAATATTTTAAACTAATAGTTAAAAAAAAAAACCCACACATACCTTGAGATGCTACACTAACCATACATGGCTATATTTGAGTTTCTCTTACTAATGTGTTGTTTCACTATGAAAGTCCCTTAACAAGTAAAAAAACCCCTCCATGATGATTTTTCTCTTTCAGATCCTTAACCACAAGTGTAGGATTCATCCAATCGAACTTTACTGTGTATCTAGTATGTACTTTTATGCATGCAGAAAGAGAGGCACCTCTGCAGAATCACTGACCCCTAGTATTTTAGACCTTTCTTTCAGATAGAATTGCCTAGTCGCCGTCTATGGAGCGAGTGCACAGAGTCCCACTAAATGGATCATGTCGTCTAATTTTAGATGTCTGCAGTTCTCTACATGAGCTAGTCATCTAAACTTTCTTTGAAATTAATAGAAAGAAAGAAACACTTAAAAGGTACAATTTAGCTCATCTTAATATAGATATCTCAAACAGTTCACATGAAGTTTAACACTGTTTCTTTCCACTCAGAGTCTAGATGAGCAGCTTAGATGCAAACACTAAAGCTAGTACACTGATGCCTAACTAGAGGCACCTAGCATCATTTTGAGATGCTTTGGGTTATCTGGAGCATACGTAAGAAAATGGCAGCTATGACACAGGGAGAGTCACATCCTTTCAGGAAGCATTTGGAGGCCAGGTGGAATACCAAGGACATCTCAAATAGGACTAAATGCCTATGTTTAAAGAAAGGAATCAATCCTTTTGTCAGTGGAGCTTGGAAAAGTGCTCACTGACTACCCACTAGAGGTCTGCTTGAGGGTCAAATGCATCTCTCTGATTGCATGAGATAGGTGGGGGGATTCAGCTGCCTATACATAGTCAGCCAGTGCCAAGTCACACACAGTATAATACCCTGGCAGGCCTTCAGCTTCCTCCCCTGTGAGTAAATATAGCCTGCAAATCCTGTGCCATACCTCCTAGCCCTATACAGGTCTCTCGGATGTCCTACAGTATCTCAGATGGCACTGGACACCTATGTTCAGGTAACTGAATCAGCCCCTTGATATCTCTTGATGATCCTGCGAATTAAAACACTTAGGGAAGACGCTTAAATCTAGGTGTCATGACCTGAAACTGAATCCTAGCAAGAGCTGATGTTTACATTGCTAAAAAAACCCAGATACTTAGGGAGAGAGACTGAGCATGGGACATCTAATCAATCACACTGTTTATTTCTTCATGTTCATTCCCCGCCTTTACTTTGGAGCACTCCAGCTAGCTTTGAAAAAGGCAATACACATGTTCAGTTGGGGAGGAGGGAATCCACAAAGGCATTGCTACTGAAAGGCATTATGAGTGAGCGAGAAACAGCTCGCTCTCTCTGTCCTACGCAATCTTACAGCACTATTCGAGAAGGCTGCAAACCCTTAGACATCCCACAAAACTTCATTCTTCCCAGAGCAATCAACAAACATTGTAAACTGAACAGAAGCACAAGAAATGTCATAATTATGTCTTAGGCCATGGAGTAAGCACACAGGGCATGACAGCCAGAACCAGGGGCTATGTAGAGTTGCTGGTGTGCATCTTTAGGGAGTTTATCCCAATCAATGCAGATACAAACCAGTCAATGGTATCAGAGCCAGGAACCGGTCATTGGTCTTAATTTATTTAGTTAATACAGGCATACCTTTGTATTTTAGGTATCTGAAATTAAATGAAATAAATAACACGTTTAAAGTCAAAGTGATCTTTGCCATTAAGTTCAACAAGCATAATAAGTGTTAGATCAAAAATGAATGAGAGAACAGAGGAGCAATCTGCAGCTTCCTCATTAATTACCACCTTATGGGTAGGCTTGACCTTTAGCAGTTCAGAGTTTCTTTCTTATCAAGAGATGGGAATTTTCTCAAAAAGGAGAGGACTCGTAAGACTTCTAGTGATATTCTGCAAGCATTAGGCTAGACCCTATGCTGTTCAACTTCTTCATCAAAGGTTTGAAAGTAAATTTAAAATCACTACTAATGTAAACATGTCGTGATAATGTCAGGGGAGTCATTCAGGATGTTTTTGATGGGGTGAATGACTGCAGCATATAAAAGAAGAGAACACTGAAATGCTATTAGATACCTCTAGACTACATTTAGAAACAAGAAATTAAGGATACCAGATGACTGTATCTTGGAACCTAGTGACTCTGATGAAGAACGTAATCTCAGTTCCCAATGTGATGCTGAGGTGTGCCAAGAATGCAGACTTTTAAGTGATAGAAAGAGTTTAAAAGGGAAGGTGTATAAAGATGATTTTATCTAACTGCAGTATTTTTCTGATAGTGATACTGGAAGACTGTATGAAGTTCTAGTATTCTCAATTTTAAAGTAACTTTATAAAACTGAAGAAGATTCAAAAAAGTTTCATAAAAGCAATTAAAAAGTTGGATACCCTTGAGACTTAAAGAGCTTGATTTTTGTAATGTATCAAAAAGAAGATGGAATTATTATTCTTTTAAAATTTTTGTATAATTATCTTCATAGATAGGAAATGTCAGTTACTAAATTTATAAAGCCATAATAAGAACTAGTGACTGGACGTTGAAAACAGACACGTTTGAATTTGAAAATTAAATTATCCTTTTTAACTGAAAAGCTAATTAAGCACTGGAACAAACTGTCAAATGAATTCTAGAGTATCCATCTCTTAGCATTTTAGGTTTGAGACTGAGTGACATACAGAACAATATGCTTTAGTCAAATGCAAGTTATGCTTTAGTTAGCACACAAATCATTAGGCTTGATGCAAAGATAACTGGATAAAATGCAGCACCAGCAGAAAATAAGAGGTCACAGTAGATTATCTAATTGTCTCCTCTGGCCTTAATTCCGAAGAAACTGTTAGATATTGTAATGGGTCAGATCCCCAGCTGTCAAAAATCGGCATAGAGCTGCTGATTTGAGCTGTTTCTGGCATATTAATAATATAATTTTTCCTCTCGTTAAATACACTGAGTACATTACTACAGCTACCATCAATAATCAGTTCACTGGAGATCTCTTCAGATTGAGAATGTAAAAATAATTTTTTTCAGATAAAGTTAATGTGCTGATGCAGCATTTGGTTTTGCTTTCTGTTATTAAAACAAGGAATACTATACTTTCGCAACATTCTTACACTGAAGTAGCATTGACAAGATTTGTAATGAAGAGTCTATCTCAAATCTACTTTTTTCTATCTTTTTCTAAAATATCTTCTTGAATAGAACCTGTCTGACTAAATGTATTTAACATTAGTCACTAAAATTAGAATCAATGAAATTAAATGAGACCATGTCATTAAGTCTAGTCCCTCTGAAATTTTTCACACAATGCTTGTAATCTGTGCCCATATACCTAACTGATTTTTTTTTAAATTTAAATGCATAAGAGAGAAACTTGAACATCAAAGGCCTCTGTCTAATTTCATTAAGAGAGTTAAATTAATGATGCATAAGAAGAAATATTGGCTTTGTAACCAGAGTAGGAACCAAGCGATTTTAGTGGGTTTTAATATGTGTCTCCATTACACTGGGTGTCTTGGCATCTAATCATAGTGCTGTAAAGAAGCAAGAGCTTGGTTGAAGTGATATAGATCCGTTAAAGGAATTTTTACATCATTTGAACTAAAATGAAGCAGTTATGTATTCAATTTCTTAATGAAAAATCTGTCCCAACTCTGAGATGTGGATTGGAGATTTTAAGGATTAAATTACTGTTTCACAATCTGCAGAGTTGTGCATAAAGCCTGGCAGATTCTAATGGAAGCTCTATTCATTATAGGGACTGCGGAGGGTCATCTCCCTCCAGCAAAGGAGAATACACAGCAACTGGAAGAGGGTCAGGCCATATAGATGCCTGACATCTGTCTCCGTGTGGAAGAAGACCATATTCTTGTCACCCAGCATATACACCTTATATTGAGCGCAAATTCAGGTCTGTGCTCAGGTCTGTGCCAAGTACAGAGTTACTGACCATTTGCCTTAGACACAAATTTGAGAATAGCCCATTTGGGTTCTCAGTGTCCTTTAGCGTGGGGCCAAGTGGCTATCTTTGTACAGGGGGGATGAGCCAGATACGTGATGCTTCTTTGAGCAACCACTTGCACCCACTGCCTTTCCAAGAGGGCTGCCAGTGTTGCCTGCAGTGAGAGCAGCGGGGATCCAAAGGCCACCTGAGTGGGCTGCCTTAGACTGGGTGGACCTGCAGCTGAAAGTAGTGGCAACCTACGGGAAGTACTTGGTATGTCAGACTCCATTAAGGAATGCAACAAGTGTTGGATCTGCTACAGGGTGAATATCACACAACTGATGTCTTCTTTTAAAGTAATATAAAAACTATTCTGATTTATTTATAGGTGGCAGGAGAGTACTAGATGGAAAAATAATCACTTACAGACTCCTTTGTCCTAAATCAAAGCCAATCAACTTTGTAACACGTAAAGCTACATTGAAATGCATTTTGAGACAATCCCAAAACGAAAACACCTGCTGTTTTTCACAGATGTTTTGGGAAAAAGATGTATGTATGAGTTTCATATACTATTTGAGGAAGAACCAAGATATGTGTACCTTGGCAAGAGTTTCACAAATTTTGGATTTGCTTGATGTTAAAGTGAAACGTGTGAGGTATATGCAAACCAAACCTGAATGATAATTCTGGAACAAATCTCTCTTCAGCTGAAGTTATCATCTAGTTCGTCAGAATTTTGACTGAGACCATTACTACTATAGGAATGACTGATGGTCTACAGAAAAGAAATTTTTGACCTTATTCCTGTTTCTGTTAGACATATGCCCAAAACTCTGCCAAGCTGACATATTTGTAGGCGCTTTCAAAGATAAGGTCAAGAACTGAAAGAGCAAAGGGATTGAATTACCCAAGCAAATATAAGAAGAAGTGTGAAAGGCATGTTCTCAGACTTCAGAAGAGGGAAACAATTTTATGCAGCAACTTGTCTGAAGCAAAAAAACATCTGAGGAAAACCAGCCCTGTCTGCTCCAGATCTCAGCCAAGAGCAGTGAAAAATATATATCTGGTCTGGAATAGTGGTGGAATTGGATGCTGTTTGCCTAGCAAAGGTTTAGGCTACTTTCAGGAAGATAGAAGTGTTATTCTTCTGTCATTTTCTTAAACGGAAATTAGACTTTTGATCTATTTTGTAAATACAAGCTGTGGGTTAAAAAAAATAAAAATATGGGGAAGAAGGGCTTGGCCACTGCTGAGATGGGCCCTAAACAAATCAGCTAATTAAAAATAAGAGGTATTTCTGTAGATAACATTATTGGTGAGACAGCAATAAACTTTTAAAGTCAGTTGAGTAAGAATGTTATAAGAGAGTGTCAGCCCTGCATGATGTGTGTAGTCAGCAGAGGAACTAGCTAGAACTGAATGATGAAATATTCCCTAAAAGTCATTTGAGTGACAACCCTCAGATGGACTAGGGAATTAGATGATAAAAATGCCCAACGCCCAATTTTCACCCTAGGAGTAATTTCACCTTCTCAATGTTTTGTTGTGATTTTTATTCCATTCGGTCCCTGAAAAAAAAACACCCATTAAAAATCACCTCAGGCTTTTAAAAACAACAGCAGCATTATTTTCTGAAAAGGAGCTTAAAATATTGCATAAATTGTAACATGGATATCCAAATCAGAATAATTCCATTCTGGTTAAATCTGAGATAGAAAAACGCGAACGCTTCTGTTTTGACCTTACCAAAGTTCTTTCTTCCCCTCAAGTGTTTTACTGACATAAGAATTTATTGAAATTGACATATTCTTGCAGAATATGTAGATTTTAACAAAACTGGCCTTTTTTCTAGAAGAAAGGAAAGGTCGCAGGAGGATTTTGCCCAGTGCTAGTGAGGAGTACTGTGCCTTGCATGCGGTGCATGTCAAGACCTCCTGAAGACTCCATGCCACACCATCATCAGGAATCCTGGGTACAGCCTGATCTTTTGCTGTTGTACGCACTACTCATTTGGTGGCAGGATATAGGGCAACGAAGCCACGGCTTCATGTTTTTAGCCCGTTCTTCCCACCTTTCCTATGAATATGCTGTCACTGTTGATGCTAATGCAACTCAGATGCTTCATCCTGAACATTTGTCTTTTTTCAAAGGAAGGATACTAATATCTTGGGATTTTTAGTCTGTAAATGCATTACAGTTGGGAAGGTTTTCCTTCCTAATTCGGTCTATAGAACATGTGTTCCCAACTACATCCAGCCACATGGAGTCACCTAACTTGTGAGTACAGCTACACTATTTCTTTCCCCATGAGGGTAGGGCATTACCCTCATTGCAATAAAACACTTTTTTTTTTTGGCCTTATTTGTTAAATTATTATCTATTACACTGCACTAGCAATAGCTTTCAGTATCACAGCATCTTTTCTGAGCAAAAGGTTTTGTGTTTTGCAGAAAGTGGTATGGGGTTTTTGAGATATAATTATCTCTCATCATTCACTGTTCCAGGGAGAAAACTATAGCATACTGAGATCTGAGTAGTAGCTCTGTAGCCTTTATCATGTCAGTTCTGTTGAATAATTTCTCTTACATTTGGTCAAGGTAATACATTATCTTTCGACATTTCATGGGATTGCAATGCAGAAGGAAGTAAGTATTTTAGTAAAGTATTTGGGTAACCAAATAGTTTTTTAAAAATGAGATAAATTTTGGAAAGTGTTGGGTAACCTGTGAGAGATGATGAGAGGAATGATATTGATCTAGAATGATAATAACAAATAATTAAAATAATACTTTTTTTAATCCGCACTTTTTTCCTTATGAATATATTCTGACATTTTGTCCAATATCACACCTAAAGAACTACTCTTCAGATTGTTCTTGAAATAATTTCATGTGTGTAAAGGGTCACAGGGAGAACAGACAAACTAAGTAAATGAATGGTTCATTGGCCGCCCCTTCAGCAGCCTACAGGACTCAGACAGCTTTTCAGGAAGGACAGCAATACTACCAGACTTTCTTTCTTCAATCAGGATGGAAACTTAACAGAAAGCTTTGCAAATTTTCCCACAGACTTCTGAAAGTCCTTGCTGCCTGAGAAGTCTATATTTTCCATGCATGGTGGTAACTCTGCATAGTTAATCATCTGGCCAATTGTGTCACAGAATCATAGAATCATAGAATTGTTCTGGTTGGAAGAGACCTCCAAGATCATTGGGTCCAACCATTAACCTATCACTACCAAGTCCCCCACTAAATCATATCCCTTAGGGCCTCATCTAAACATCTTTTGAATACCTCCAGGGATGGGGACTCCACCACCTCCCTGGGCAGCCTGTTCCAATGCCTGACAACCCTTTCGGTGAAGAAATTTTTACGAATGTCCAATCTAAACCTCCCCTGGCGCAATTTGAGGCCATTTCCTCTTGTTCTGTTGTCTGTTGCTAGGGAGAAGAGACCAACCCCCATCTCTCTACAACCTCCTTTCAGGTAGTTGTAGAGAGCAATAAGGTCTCCCCTCAGCCTCCTTTTCTCCAGGCTAAACATCCCCAGTTCCCTCAGCCGCTCCTCATAGGACTTGTGTTCCAGACCCTTCACCAGCCTCGTTGCCCGTCTCTGGACACGCTCCAGCACCTCAATGTCTTTCTTGTAGTGAGGGGCCCAAAACTGAACACAGTACTCGAGGTGCGGCCTCACCAGGGCCGAGTACAGGGGGACAATCACCTCCCTACTCCTGCTGGCCACACTATTTCTGATACAGGCCAGGATGCCGTTGGCCTTCTTGGCCACCTGGGCACACTGCTGGCTCATATTCAGCCGGCCGTCAACCAACACCCCCAGGTCCTTTTCCGCTGGGCAGCTTTCCAGCCACTCCCCCCCAAGCCTGTAGCGTTGCCTGGGGTTGTTGTGTCCCAAGTGCAGGACCCGACACTTGGCCTTGTTGAATCTCATACAATTGGCCTCAGCCCATTGATCCAGCCTGTCCAGGTCCCGCTGTAGTGCCTGCCTGCCCTCCAGCAGATCAACACTCCCTCCCAATCTGGTGTCATCTGCAAACTTACTGGGGGTGCACTCGATCCCCTCGTCCAGATCATTGATAAAGATATTGAACAGAACTGGCCCCAGTACTGAGCCCTGGGGAACACCACTTGTGACCGGCTGCCAACCGGATTTAACTCCATTCACCACAACTCTTTAGGCCCGGCCATCCAGCCAGTTTCCTACCCAGCGCAGAGTACGCCCATCCAAGCCATGGGTAGCCAGTTTCTCCAGGAGGATGCTGTGGGAGACGGTGTCAAAGGCTTTACTAAAGTCCAGGTACACAAGTGTCACTGAATTGCAATTGAAAAAAATTACATTGATTGATGCTTTCTCATTCTGATCACTCATTTTCTATAATCTTTGGTTTCCTTCTTGTTTTAAATGTTGAAAACATTGTGCACGAGTAGTGTTACACTGATCAGCTCTGGAAATGGGACTCCTCTATCTCAGGTGCTTGTGTTGATGGGCCTTACTCTGCAGAACACGTGCAGTGTGAAATGAGTCCAAACATGAACATGCACAGGAGGCACAAAGCAGGACCTTCTGAAGCTAGGGTGACATCAAACCAACTTGACAGTTGCTTTTTACCTGCATGTATTCAGTAGTTGATTTACAGGGTATTAGTTATACAAATATACCAAGTGCTAACTTATACAGGAACACCACCACAGTATTTCTTCACTCATAAGCCTGTATGATTCACAGCACCTGCAAAAAGAACCTATGGAGTCATACATTTCTAGCTGGGATTTGTGCCAAGGCAGAAATAGAAGGCTTAGCTGATGAGAATAAAGATTTAGGGTTCTTGTCCAATGGTAATTAATTAAGAGTCCTTTGTTTTACTTCAGCAGGCAGTGGATCAGGACCTGTCAGACAGAAGGGAATTATTTGAACTGCCAGTCAATGGCAGAATCTTAATAAGTAGTTTTCACAATAAAAAACTTTATCGTTCAAGACAAAAGCATCACAGACCAAGAATAGCTGGTTGCCTGTTATCTTCCCTGTGCCACCTTTTAACAGGAAAACATTGTATTTTGTTATAAAGAAATTTGTGGCTTAAGTTACTTTAAATCACTCGCTTTTACTGCCTTCAGACTTATCATGAATGAAGACAAATAAAAAAGATAATAAGCAGAGAAAAATGAACCATTTCAAGACTGATGAAACTAATGAAGTTTACCTTCTTAAAGATTTGTGTCCTGTAGCTAGATTTTCTAAAAATACGTGAGCTCTGGACTAAAGCTTGTCCTGTGTGTGGGCTGTTCATAAACATGCTTTGTGGTGTGGATTCTGTAGTTTCCACTAAGGACTGTAGCCAGGTCTTCACCTGGCTGCCTATTTTCACAGAAGTTGTAGGAACTTACCTTTTTTTCACACAGCCAACTGGATCAAAATTTATTGGGAAGACAGTTAGACCTTCACGTTCACATGTACGCACATTATGGAACCGAATAAGATACATTTGCATAGGAAACAAGATCAGAAAGCATAATGAATTTCATGTTGTTGTTGAATTACTATTTTCAGTAGAAATGGAACGACAATTTGTTGTGAAAACCTCTATTTAGCCACAGCATCTGTAGAGAATAGAAAGCAGATCTACAGAGTACATTACCTGTACTCTGCTTTGGAAGGATCAATCTAGAAGTGCGATTACCGTATGGATCAGCATCTTATAAAATATGTGTTCTCAAATATATATGTGGTATATATATTAGGACAACTCTCAATTGCAAACAGTGATAGTTCTGAAGATCTTTGTGATATACTTTTTTTAATGATGTGTTTGACATCACCAGCCTAATTCACATAAACTGTCACATAATTTCAGATCATAATATTTCTAGGTCGTCATTGAACTGAACAAAATTGCCTGGATTACCCTGTATTTCACAATATACTTTCTTGAAATATATTCAACTCGATAGCAATTGAATCGGGTTTAGGTTGGTGCCATGCCACTGATTGATGGACCAGATGCTAAAATAATAGGACAGGGAAGTAAACATATTTGTCAAAAATTATAAAGCCTTCTCTACGCTATTGATATTTTTTTCAATATGTTTTGAAAATAAAATAATTCATAATGGTGATGCTAGAAAGCATCCCTTTCATTCTAACAAAAGGCCTGCAGAAAAGATAGGCAAAAGCTGTAATAGTGTTCTTGGCAATAATATTCACCATTCCACATGTATTCTGAATCAGATTTAATTTGAATTAAATAGAAATAAAAACTATTTACCATTGCACCCTAATGACTGTAATTTTCTCTCAAGCTGTTACTTACAGACACAGTATGCTGTACCTTTAAAACTCTTCCCTGTTTTTCTGTCTAGGGGACAAAGTTTTACTGCATGCATTTTTAATCACTAGACAAAAAATTATGGTTTCCACTGGGAAGGCTAATACAAAAGTAAAACAGAAAAATCAATTTTTCCTGTCATGATGGAGGAATTCTCAATTCATATCTTTTCAACTGGCTGGGCCACCAATATCTGCAGCTAACAAAATGATACTGTCTCCTCTTGTCCAATGGTACTTAATTCCATCAGGATATCTGTACTAACCATTTAACTCACCAAATAGCTATTATCCTGCTCATTTAGTGTTGTAGCCAAAACATCTCCATTATAACTGCAAGTAGCTAAACTCTTCAGTGCCAGATGGTATACAAATTGGTCTCATCACAGAGATACAGATGTCATCACACTCACAATTTGTCAGTATTATGAATCCCCCTCCTCCTGTGAACTTAGTGTGACAGAGTTCTCTTATTTAATCTCTAACTTAGCGATTAATATGTATCAAAACCCACTATCACATAAAACTGTACTAATTAGCAGAAAATTAGCATTTCCTCATTGTCAGCAAATAAATATCCAACTTGAGAGTCAGTGTAGGGATCTGCTGGAAATAGATGCACATTAAAAATCAGATTAGCTTTTTGAGTGCAACTTCAGTGCATGTTAGCTGAATTACTCCAAAGTGGCTTTGAATAGCTTCTCACCAAACACTGTAAACATTTGTTTGCTATGTAGGAGCATTCAGCTCTTCGTGCCAAATGAACAAGACTAAATGACAGCCTACCCTATTCCATGAAAGTTCCTCTCTGCAAAAGATTTATCAGTTAGTCTTCATGTTCTAGTACATTACAATTTCAGTACATTACTGGAGGGAATTTCAAGACTAATGCATGATAGCAACACAAGCTTTATCTTCAGGAAACAGCTAAATATCATTTTGTGTCATCTTCTGTTTGACTGGGAAAACTTAACTGAGAAGACTTCAAAATAGTTAAAGAGTTTGCTGGTTTTAAAAGTTTATTTCAAAATTGTAAATGTATCTTAGGCTGCAAAAGGTTTTCACGGAGAAAGATGGGTAAATGATATTCCTCCAATATTCTCAATTAGCGTTTATCTGTCTGTTTTGAACGAAAGAGAGAAAAAGCTTTAGTAATCTTCTCACAAAATAGCTGAAGTAAAAGACAGGAAATGTGGGGTTTTTTTTTTTCTATGTACCAGCATGCCTGGGAACAGAGCATTTATTTGTTTGTGTCCCTAATAGAAGTGTCCCTTACATAACATATACTTTCTCCATCTAACTTGGATGCGCTAGGTTCACTCTGCCCTTCTTTCTGCCAGCAAGACTTGGAGTGAATTACAGGTCTTAAAGGAAGGTGAATTTGATTCATGTCAGGATCCAGAGGTTTTCTCTGTTCCCAGCACACTGATTGTGTGACCACTGCCCATGGTTGTCCTTCTCCCCATCCACCTTGACCCCTCTTTTTCTTTACACTTGTCTCCTCCCAGACACATAACCCACAAGCAACTACTTTTTCCTCTTTGGTCCCAGTTTTGTAACACCATTCCCTAAATTGTCATTTCTCATGTGATTACCAAAGTAATCTTGGCTTTGTAATGTCATTACTGATACAGTTACTTCAGACTCTGCTCCTCAAAAGGACCTTAATAGTTCCCTTTGAACTGGATAGCCGGACTTCGGCTGTTTCTCACTAACTCCCCTTTAATCACTTGAGAAATCCAACTATTCCCCATGGCACCGTCTGAAACTTTTGACAACTTTGTGCTTTCTTTTTTACTACATGGTTGGTTTGATAGTACGACTTACGAATGTTGCAGTTGTTGCTCCCACCAGAAGTAAGGCAAAATTTTCATTGTTCATAAAACTTGTTCCTACAGGGCACCTTTACAAACTCAGTTGTAGGAACACACAGTGCATTGTGCAAGTCTGCAAAAACAGTTTCAGCAAATCCTGTGGATGGTGGGAGATGTGGTTGGTCTCCTACTGCTCTGGAGCTCTAACAGGGAATTTGTGGGGGAGGCAGGCAGGGAATTCAGAGAAAATAATTATATCTCTGTTGATTAGTGCTGACTGTGAAAGTTTTTAGGTTAAAAGGTTCCTTACTGAAAAGCCCTAGTATGTCACTTTTTTCTTCAAAAAGAATGAAAATATTTATTTTGACTAAGAATGTCTTGTTTTGAAACATTTTTTTTAAGAACAAATATTTCCAAATGGACAGTCATCAATATTTTCCAATCAAAGATCAGTGTATTTTCTGGTTTAAAAAGACTTAAAAAGTACAATTTAGGGATAGATTTTATTCTACATTGCAGAAGTTTCCCAGAGTAACTTCTCCATTATGTCTCTTGAAACTGGCATTTGACTACCGCAACATCAAACTGGAATGAGAAATCAGAAATGGGTTGGTAAAAATTGTTTAAACTACATAGATCCTTCATAACCTGGGGTTGGTTTCATACCTTTTATTGGGGAACATGTTAAGGAAGGGAATTCTCTAAAACTTTGGTCATTCTTGTGGTAGATTTGGTAATTGGAGAGGATGGGTAATGATTCCAGACAAGAAAAGATTTTTTCATCAGAATCTTCCAGGCAGAGAGAAAGGTTTCTCCGTTTGGAGCCACATTTTCTCTTTCTGCTAATGGAAAATGTTCTTTTAGTATCAGTGGGGTTTCTTGCACTGAAATAATTCCAGATTGTAGACTATGTTTTTAAGCAGTTTTTCCTTGCTGCAATTATTCTGGACTTAAGTCACAGAATATTTGAGGTTTAAAACCTTTGATAAAATATATTATACTCTTGCATCCCAGAATTGATGTAAATATGATCTCCATAAGCAGATCTCCATTTCTTAAAACTGATATTGCATCTTTATGGCAACCTGCACTGCACATTTGATAATAAGAATGAGAGAGCTGAACTGTATCACATGAGGCTTTTAAAAATCGAACTGTGGACCTGTGGCCAAAGGTTTGGGATATCCATGTACTGAGATAAGACACAATTAATATAATAGTTCTGCAGCACGACTGACCAGAATCCCATCTCTGTTTTGCACAGGGGGTTGTATAAAGTGCTAAAACTGATTAGGTGAAAGCAGTGTGTTAATTATACTAAAATGAAGTCACTATTCTATTGGTAAAACTGCTTCCGTACTAATGGGAAAACAGGACTTGAATTCTAGGAATATGATTACAAAGATACAATTTTTATTTCTGGGCAAGCAGTAAGATTAGATTCTGCTACAATTTAGAGATTTAGAATTGAAACTGCAAATTTTACTATCTACCTAAGTGAAGACAACTAAAGATTCCTGATCATTTTTTTCATTCCTTTCATCCTGTGGAAAACATAGTACATATGATTCTTAAAATTTTATTTCTATTGTATCTCTGTCTATAGGAGTCTTGGACATATATGATGTGGAAAAAAAATCCTTTCTTTTCCATCTTATGAGTATTCACTGTGTTAATTCAATTTCTCTGAGTTTTAATTGTGTTGGAAATATGACCATTACTTATTCTCCATCCAGATAAATGAATCATTGAGCTCTCACAAGCTTTCTGAGATAAGAATTAACTCATATTTTCTACCTCAATACTAATAATTCTAAGGAATATTTGTAAACACTCAGTCCTGGAAAATTTAGAACCACAAGACTTAGAGGTCAATAGGACTCATGGCTCCTAATTCTGAAGATCTGGGATCCCAAAAAGCTGAGAAACAAAATTGAAGCCGTGCAAATGCTTTAGTATTTACTTGTTACTTTTGGCTGTATTTCTTAAAAGAGTTCAGACTATTGATCAGCAAAAGGTGCTCTCTTTTATAAATTGTAACCTGAATCAATGTGAACCACTTAATGGTTTTCTGATTACCTGATGTTGAATACAGCAGCTGCATATTAATTAAACCTGAGGTAAATGCATTTCAAGCGTAAAATTTGTGTGAGGGAGTAAGGAAAATAAATTATTGACTCCATAACTGAGAAGTCCCAAAGGATCAGAGGTTTTGTATGTGTCAGTCATGGTTTAAGAATTTCAGCATATGACTCTTGTCTGCCTGTAGATAACATTATCTACCCCCTGCTTAAGTTCTTTTCATTACTTTGCAGTAACTTCTAGCAACCTAGTATCAGATATTGCTACCTGAAATACTTACATAGTTCTCATGACTGTAATCTTTAAGAATGTCATAATTTTAAAACATTTTTTCTTAAATACTGTTGTGATTGGGGAAATACTACTGTCCACATACGTGACAGCTCTCTGTTTAATCTAACAGCTCTTAAAAGGACAACACATAAGCATAAAACAGATCTCCTTTCCGTTCTTTCTGGGTGTGTATTCTCAATAGTTTATGCAGTCAGGCAGCACAGTTTAACACTTCTGTGTCCTCAAAACTGTTTATTCAAGTTGTCAAATGGGAATAGAAAAAGATGGTCCTAGACTGCCTTATGGTGCAGTGATTATGAAAAAATCAAAATCCCTCAGACAAGGAGACCTTAGAAGTAAGGCCCCCTGTCCTTAAGGGTGTCTTCCTACTTCACTATTGTAAAAAAGGTTACTCTAGTTGCATTCACTGTGTGCTTCTACTGGTCCTTTATGTTCCGAAAACTAAGATGTAGAAATGTACATTGTGAAGCCTTCAGCCAAGTAGATGGCTACTTATTCCAAAGATTACTGAATCACCCTACAGAAGTTGTCCGTAGGATCTGAAAGGAGAGAAGATAGAGCTAGTTTCTCTGAATAACTCTTCAGAGGCACTCTCACTCCGTTGGCTGGATAGGGACCAATTTCCAGCATTCCAAGTCATCCAGCAAAGACACATTACCTAAATATTATAGTGGCCAACTTAGAAGTGTAGAGAAAGCCATTTCAATCTTCCTTCCAACACACTGCAACAAATTTTCCTGTGCTTAGCTTTCCGTGCTCCATGATATTACCTTTGATCCATAGATCAAAAAGCATACAAATGAGGACCTACATAGCAATATAATGTTGAGATCAAAAGTGCGTCGTAAATCTCATTTCCTTTTAGAGCCTAGGTACTTTATTCAGAACTTCATGCATTAGCTTTGCGAGTACAGTGCTCACTGGGGAAGATTCCACAGCAAAGAGGCAAAACTACATTTCCCATCACTTTGGGCAGTGATTTACTTTGTAGAAGAAAAAAGAAAAGAAGATTCATTAGGACAGACAGAAAAGCATGATTCTGTTGACTCAAAGACAGAAGTGACAGAAGACGCCAATGGGGAGGGTAAAAATCTACATGCTAATATTCAATACAGGGGGAGAGTATATACTTTACATTGCACATAGTGGACAGAGTACTGAACTATTCTTGAAGATCTCTTACTCCCAGTGGAGGACTCTGATCATTAGGCCATAAATCAGTGTGAACATGATCATTTTCTTTAACAATTTTATTCTCCACTTCCCTAAGGAATTTAAGTATGTGCTTAATTTTAAATTCACAAATTGTATTACTTCAGTTGTGCTTTGTTCTAATAGTGACTTCTGCTGTGCTTAGTTTCATACATGCATAAAAGCTTTTTTTGCCTTCAGGGTTTTTTTTTGTTTGTTTGTTTGATTTTTTTGGTTTTTTTTTAAACATTATTGAAAAAAAGTTTGCACCTCTATATATGTTTCTAATGAGGTCAGTTGGCTCACTCTGCTGCCAGTGTAGCTTTTGTCCCTTCAGATTATCTTCTAGTGCCTTTTCTATTTCTAATAGAACCTAACAACCCTAAGTAGCTTCAATGAAAACTGGTATGCAAGCTGTTCTAGAAAGAATTTTTAATGATCACATGAAACAAAGGCCCCAATAATTTTTTACTAAGAGAAATGTGTGTCTTTTGAGGGTGAATATTTGGATGTTATTACAATTATTTCTGCTTTCTTACTCATCTAAATCTTCTGATGGTTGATGTTTTGCTTCTGAAGTGTACGACTTTATCTTATGTGTAACCTGTTCGTTTTTGAGCCTCCACAATTCTAACATTAGCAATTTCAAACTGCTTTCCCAACTTGGGTTATTTCCTCTTTGATGTCTTTTATGAGTCTGTGATTGAATTAAGCATTGCTTACTGAATTGAATTTCCTCTATGAGTGAAGAAGAATAGGTGATTCAGTGCCTGATGGCAGTATGTAGACTTCTTATTTCACTGGCAAAAAAAAAGATATTAATTTTTTAAGCTCCTTTAGAGAAGAGTTATTTCAATATTCACTTCTATTTTCTCACAGTAATAATTTGGGTCATCAAATATCTTCCATCTTCCTCACCGTCTTCTGTCCACATTCCGTTTTACAAATATCTCAAGAAATATTTGTGTTAGAAAGGTTCAACAGGTATGAGATATTTGGACCTGATTCATAAAGGACTTAGGATAAGATCCAATAGAAGGTTTAATGGTACTTGCAAGTTAGGCAGTCAATTAAGCTCAACAACATCCAGCACTGAGACATCTGAACAAAAAGAACTTTATTTATCCATATTAAAGAATCATTAAAAACAGTTTTTTCATAGGAGAAAAAAACCCTGCCCAAACAATGCATCTGCGAGAAAACAAGTGGTCCTTTGCCTGTGCTAGGTCCCAAATTGTGCCTGGGAATTGTTTAGGAGACTGATGGGATCTGTTCTAACAAAAGAAGAGTGTAGACAATTGTAATATTACCTGGCATTGTCTAATGTAACTTTACAAAGGCAGAGAATTTGGCCCTTCTAGAGCAAAGCAACAGCTAGATAGAGAAACATAAGTTAAAAGTGGTCCTTGGAAGTCATGCTACAGGCCACTAATTTGTGAGTCTGCCTTTGACAGAGGTGTTATTTGAAATAATATTGAATGATATTTCCCCAGTGTACCCTCTGTCCTCTGGACTTGGTCATTTAAATGCTAAGTCCCACTTTAGGCACTTAAATCTTATTTGAATATATAACTTAAGCATTTCCCTATTTTATAGTAGAGGGCATATCAGTCTAAGGGAAAAAGAAATAGCAAGAAACAGTCACTTAAAATCGAAGACAAGTTCCTCCATCATATATAGAATAAAAATAAATGATGTTCACTTATAGTCACAAACAGACTGTTCATCACTAGTACTTTTTAGACTCTAACCATTTTTTAAAAGAAGTGATATTTTTTCTTTTAAGTAGAAGTGAACTGAGAGAGAGACTGTGTTTAAAAATTAAGTCAAATAATACCGTGTTCTCTTTTGGTCTTACAAAAAATATGCGTAATAGTCATGGAATAATTTTTAAATTCTGACCTGAATATGTAATATAACCTGTAAGTCTGATCATATGTAGTACAATGAAATAGTTGAAGAGAAGAGAGCAATGACTGGCATTTATGCTTTTATTTTAGGCGTAGTTAGAAAAAAACACAATCGCTCTCTCTGAGCCCCAATAAGATAATGGAGAGGAAATTGGAAGGTCACAGTCAAATTTGATTTAACTACATATTTTTAAGTGCTTGTTGTTTTAATAATCTCTGGAAAGAGCAGTAATATGTAGATAGTAGCTTTCTAGATGTTGTCTTGTTAATCATGAAGATGACAGTGTTCATGTTTGTGTATCATCACCAGCAGACACAAATGCTTAGAAAAAAGCAAGAATCTTATCACAATTCAGCAGATATAATTCTGGATAAATCTTGATAAACCTTGGCTCTGTGTTTACTGTATTGATAACACTTACTGTATTTTCACCAACACGTGCATAGAGAAGGACTAAGGGGATGCCATTTCTTCTTTTGAATATGTCTTTTTAACCAGCAAGAAAGGTGACCTAGTGCAGTGCACAGACATTGTAAATTTTATTTCAGAGATACACTCAACTCAGTGATCAAAATTTACAATTTCCTCCAATGTAAGTCTTTCTGACTGCAGTTGGGAGCTACTTGTCAGCTTACCCAAATTTATGACAACAGCTGTAGCAAATTGTGGCTGACATTGATGCAGAACCTGTACATTTAAATTTGATGAATAGTTATGCTCTTATTAGCAAGCTGCAAAGCCAAATTACTAACATAAGAGTTCAGTTTCATGTTTTGACTATTATTTCTTTTCAATTAAGATCATTTCCTTAAGATACTAGAGTTAGAATTTTTGGATAATGCATTTAAAAATATCAGAAATATATAAAAGCATGTTAAAAATAATTTTGTGAGCTATATTTTAAACTAATTTAATCCCTCTGAAAGTTGCTGGATACATAACCTATAATATTAAGGTTTTCTCTTACTGAGCCAGGAGACTAGAGGAAATAATAACAATACAGATTTCCCCTTGTGCTGCTATTGTGGCTTTGGACTGATCTGGGAAAGGAGATTTCAGTTTCCTTTTCGAGTTAGGTCCCTAGTAGCAAATGGCAGAAGCCTAAGTTTTCCTTCTGCCTTGGACAGTCTGCCTTGGATCAGATACAGGGTCCTTGGAGTAATATCAGCAACCAAGGCATCAGCTGATGAGCTGTAATTTTACATTGTTGCTGCCAGTGTTCTAATTTCATTTGTATTGTCAGTAGCATTTTATGTGACAGCAGCTGACATCCTAGTTTTCCCTACTAGTCAAAGCGTATGTGCAAAGTATCAGTACAACAGTAAAGTTAACGGGATAACTCAGAGTATATAGTTACATTTCTCCTAAATTACTACATTGAGTCAGGGTCTTCTGGAAGAAGCAGGCATTGACTGTAATGGAAAACAGCATCCCAGTGCAAGGGCTGAGTGTGCTTCTGAAAGTGAGCAAGAGAAGGAGATAAGGAGATAGGGTTAATATGTTCATTCGCTTTGACAGTGTTCATATTTGTTCTTTGTATGAAAATTGTGAGCAAAAATGTTTCTAGAGGTATAAAAATAAGGAAGCAGCCAGGTTTTCTGAGCATTGATCAGCTTTCTGGCTTTGAGGGATGGAATTCATTAATATTGTTTTTACACAAATCTAAGAACGGAAGGAAATCAAAAGCTTTGTTAGTTTTTTAACAGATACAAGAATTTGATAAAGCAGAAAAACAAAACATGAGTATATTATTTTATTTTAATATAGGAAAAAATACATGCTCTCAATGCTGTATTAGCTAATAAACTTACTATTTTGCAATATTTCTGAAAAACCTTTTAGCCTCATATATCATTAGAGGATTGTAATTTGAAAATACTTGAAACACTAATGTTTGACACTGTTTCTATTCTGATCATTATATAAATGAGAATGATATGTGTACTTAGGCAGTGAAATGAGTATTCAGAGTGTATTGTGGAGTAGCTAACCAATGGGTAAAGCTTTAAAGGACAGAAGATGGGAAAGGAGGGATTGAGATTTTGAAACTTTGTCATTTGTCTTTTTCTTGATAAACAGAAGAATTATGAAAATGATAGCTGGTACTAAGTTCATGTGATGATAGGATGTTTATTCAACTATACTATAAGAAAGACATGTATCTAGTTTTTTCTTCAGTGTAAGCACTTAGCATTCCCAAAATAATGTATGTATTTACAAATGATTACTTTAAAGGTCCCAGTTATTGATGAGATATTCAGCTGGCTATGTGCATTTGATAGTGAGAAATTTGTATAGACTATCAGGTGCAAAATGATACTAATATGTAATTTACATTATTTTTGACAAAATAAGTCATATTGGACAACACAGGTAAGTGATTAAGTTCTCTTTCAGTTCTATTTCCTTCTATTCATAAGTAAAATGCCTTTTTACATAAACTGTACATATCAGAAGTACTCAGACTGTGAAGGCTTTCTGATGAATGTAAATTCAAATACAAAAGATTTCATGTTAAATTTCTGCTGATAATTTCTTAGCCATTTGACCTCATTTTGCAAAAGTTAGAATAGCCAGCAAACAGCAATTCCATTTATAGAATTTCCAAGGTCTTGGTGTCTATTTTCTTTCATCTTTTGGTTTACATCAAGGAAAAAAGAAAGAAAGAAAGAAAAGAGAGAGAAAGACAAGAAAAAAGAAAAAAAGAAGAAAAGATATTTGAAGGAAACCCAGAGTTTTGTAATTGTTTTTTCTTCTTTTAGTGAGAATACCCCTTTTGTCTTAAAGTCTGTGATTGTTCTTTTATTTGGGAAAATTCTTGAGTAACTACCATCAGCATATTGGCCTGGGAAGTGGAATGTCCAGATGCAGTGTCCTGCTTTACAAAGTTGTATTTTCATCTAAGAAATGCTGATTCTGGCAAAGGGGAGACCTGTACCAGGGTCTTTTGCAGCATAGACTACTGCTCAATAACAGCCTATAAGAAATTTGTAGTCTTCTTTACTGTTCCTCCCTGAAATCTTCTCAATATTTCTTATACAGGAAGAAGAATGTTCCAACTGACTCAACAGAGCACATTTTCAAGTGATGAGACAACAGAAAATAAATGTCAGTGACAGCCATAAAGAAGCAAGGCTGATTCAGCTATATCTTTAGAAAGAGAAAACGCAACTTTTGATTAGACAACTGACCTCATTTTACAAAAGTATTACTATATATATTTTTTTACTGAACTCATTATATTATGAGTACATGCTAAATAGTGCTTACTCTTTTACATTGAAAAATGCAGGTTCAATTGCCATTTCAGAACATATAATAATGTGGCCCCAATTTATCATGATAGTCACATAAAAACCATAATTGCTTAAAAATTAGAAGAGAACCTTTTTTAGTTTACTTTTTTAAAAGAAACTATACTTAGACTTAACTCAGATGGGGATTAACTTAAACTTGCTTATAGGATAGTAAACTACACTTTAAACTCTTGCAGTGAATCACAAAGTTCTTTAAGTCAAGGGTCCTGCCTACCTGTGCCCCTGTTGTCTATGTAGGACAACAGAGAACTGATATCCATGCCTACTCTGGACATCACAAATAGTCCTGCCTTTACCGAATGAGGGGATGTCTTTGTAGTTCTCTAAAATGGTTGAGTAATCATGGACGACTGCCTGCAACAGGTACGTAATGCAGGGAGCTGATCTGTAAGCTAAAGCTCAGGGCTGACGATTGGAGAGCACATTTACCTCAGTAAGAACCAAGCTTTCGCTTTGTCCAGCATTGCAACTAGAGCTTGCTTTCACTGGGAGACATCCCAGAGCACTTGTCAGTGCAATTTTAAAAAGAGCACATACAAGATATATATACCGCCCTGCTTGAAGGGAGGCAGTCCAGCAGTCCTTTTGACCTGTATTATTCTCTGATTATATGTTATATGACATGTAATTCTAAACAGTTTATTTTAATATATCTTGAGCAGAGTTAGAAATATACACATGGTTTCCCTATGTCGGCTAATGTATGTCCTCGACCGAGATTTTTCAGAGCTGTTCAATGGTCTATACAAACTTTACTTCCTTTTATTTGTAGTTTGAACATGTAAGCACATCAAATCCAGGTAATAGAGGAATTCCTGTCACATTTTGCATGTCCAAATCACTCAGGTCAGTAGCCTTTCTTTCTGAGTTACACTGAATGCAGGACAGTCTCTTAGTATCTAATGTTCAGTGTTACTGGCCTTCGTCATGTTTTGTCACAATCTTCTTACTCATTTATTGATTCTACATCGCTCCACGTGAGGATAAGGCAACAAACTTGGTACTTTTTAGGACGGGAAAGTCATTCTTTAATACTATGAAAGCCTCAAACCAAGTTAGTTTTTCTTGCTTGCCCTGCGAAGCCATTTTTCAACAGTTGTGACAGTTTCTTTATCCAGTGAGTAAATAGGAGTTTTTTCACTCTATTTTCTTCCTCTGTATTCTGCAGAATCTTTGACAAAGATGAGTAAAAGCAGCATACATTTCCCCTGGACTTCTACAACATCACAGTGGTGGAGTGGATTTGTAATATCTACAGTTACACATCCCTGCATGACAGTGAAGTTGTCTAGTTTCTTTTCAGTTACATTTGTCAAGAACTGAGAGTACCAAAGCAAACCTCTAGTCTCTATTCACTTGAACTCTGACATAAGGCCACGTGCTGCTTTAAGCCAGCAGATTTTACTAGTGACGGTCAAACACAGAAACTGAGATAAGATGATATCAGCTGGATACCTCCAAGTCCCCAGTACAGCTGGGCAGGAAACAATTTTCTTATCTTGAAAAAAAATCTTTTCAGAGTTGCAAAAGAACTTCCATTGTGCTTATAGGTGAAGCCAAAGCCTGTGGAAGCATGGCCCAAAGCACACAGGGGAATTCCTTCTCCAGTCTAGCTGATACGTACCATGACAGAACTGCAGACTGTAGACTAGAAACTGGATCTCAAGCAATGCAGGATCGTTGTTCTTAAGTTCATGGCTTTCTGCACTTCGTTATCTAAAAAGAAAAAAATTTCCCTTGATTTTTTTTTGGTATCTGATATGTTCTCTCAAGAAAACCTTTTGTTTAGATATTCTGATATTTTCCAATTTAAAAACAAAACCAAAAAATTTAATACTATGAAGTGTAAAAAAATATCCATGATAATGATTCATAGCTTCATACGTGTGAAATTATCTAAATGTGCATACACATAGCAGATTTGCACAAGGTGTGTATCAGAAGACAGGAAGACAATTTTCAATCCCCAAAGAGATTTTCAAATTTGCAAAGGAAGTTGTGTGTTTTCTGCTCTGGGTAAACAGGAAAAACATCTCAGAGTAGATGAAGATGCTTAGCGTAAATATCAGAAATGCATCAAAGGAAGAAAGTTTGGGTAATGGCTCATAACAAAATCTCTAGGGACAAGAAATTCTCTGTTTTCCTGTAATATTTGCCACCTAAGCAAAACAAGCATCAATTTTATCATGCTAAAACAAATATCTTTCATCATATTAAAGACCTAAGAGCTTGTACGTTTGCGGATTCTTTTTATGGCACAGTTAAGCAATCAAAGAGTGGTTTGAGCTTTCTTAAGCTTATAGTTTCTCATTAAAAATGGAAATAAATGGCTTCCCTTAAAGTAAGGAAAGCAGATCAATGCTCACACGTAGTTTGTATACCAGCATTTGTCTATGCAGCCTAATGAAATAGCTTAAATGACAGTAAGAATACCTTATATCAGCATGTAAAATTACATCGAAAACTTACAGCACCTGTTATCTAATCTGATCAAGGCAACTGAAAAAATAAAAGGATTTGGTTTTGAAACCAAACAATCACAAAGAACACAACAAATGCTGAGTAAGAATGTATATGATGCCACGACGATAGAGGCTTTGCTGCCTTTTTCTTAGTTAATCAGTCTTTTGTCATATTTTAGAAAATTCTATGCACTTTACTTTTATCCTTAGCCAGTGCTTGGACTTTGAATTTTCAATGTGCGTTAGCTAGGACTGTAATAACTTTGTGCTCAGTCTGAAATAACTGAAATCAGTAGGTAAAGAAAAATAAGGAAATGTCCAGACTTTTCTCATTTTCTTTTTCTCTAGAGTGCATTTAAAGATTATCTTCTCCTTTTCCACTGAGAAGCTTATCTATATTCCTTGTTTGGCTGTTTACACATCTTCCTTTCTATCTCCTTTTACTTTGAGCTCTTATAAATGCTACCACAAAATCACTTACTGTGTCAATAACCTTGCCCAAGGCCTGCTCCTCCTTAGACTCACTTGTTGTCCTTCCCTTTCCCTGCATGAACTGAAAGTTCACATTCTGCCTTTCAGACTGGCGTTTGCCTAATTTTCTGTCCTACTCGCTTCTGTCTTTCCCAGCTAACACAATTTGTCTTCCATTGCAGGTCCTCCTCTCATCCCATGCGTCCTCCTTCATGAAGTTCCTTAGAGATGCGTGCACTTACTCCTTCAACACAAGTCCAGGTACCCCCATCTCAGTGCCCTGCAAGTATTCTTTTCAGAACTCCATATTCCAGCACTCCTCACAGGATAGATAGCAGGCAGAAAGAAAGGGAAGAAGAGTACAGAGGGATAAGTATCATTCACCATGAGCAATTATTGTCATTTTTATCAAAGACTTGCCTGACATTTTTTACCTTTTGCAATACTTGATTAATTTCAAGCAAAGGAGAGGAATAAACATGAGATCGAGAAATAACATAATTCCTGTAAATACTAATAAAAAAACCTGTGGAGATAACAAAATGTGTGCTAGACTTCATATTGGATTTGATTATGAGTTCAACTTCTTGCTCATATTTCTATATTCCTGCTCAAATCCTAAAGTCTTCTAGGTAGCTATTTCACATCCTAACATCCCTGTAAAGACTGCAAAGCCCTGAGCACACTGTGGTATTTGAGACAGATTGGCATATGCTCTGTTCATTTTCAACCTGCAGCTGTGCTTAAGAGATTGTGTTTGAGCTTTGTTTTGGTTTAGAATTTTGCTTTTTTACTGCAGAGGCACAAGCAGAATAAATATACAGGTTAGACTTGTTAGATGAGGATGACAAAAGAGACATTCGAGGGATGCATTTTGTGAAATGGGTATTGATTTGGTAATAACCTGTTTTAATTGCATGGTAGAAGGAAAAGGAACACAATTATTGTTCTGTGGGCAAAGAAATGCCTTTTTATGTTTGGAAACAATTCCTAACACAGAAAAAAATATAAAATTTTACGAGCATCTCTTCAAGGGATTTAAATGCAAATTAACCCTGATGTATTCTACATATGTTTCATGCCACATAACAAAACCTACTATTAGAGAAAAATAAAATGCACTAAAAAGAGCTGCTTCAGCCTTCAAAAACTAGCTAATCAGGTATCACAGCAGTGGAGATTAATCAAAGATTCTTTAATTGATAGTTAACCGGACTTTATGTTGTGAAATATATTGTATTACTCAGTCGTAGTAAGCTGACTGAGAAAAAAAGATCACTGTGGTTTAACAAGATACAGATTTTTTTTCATGAGGCTGAAATGAGATGTAAAAAATATCTGTGGGCTGTGGTTTCAATAGGAGGCAACTTACCTCACTTCTTTCTTTTCTTTTCTCTTGTTATCCTCAAAGTTCACACCAGCAGGGTTGCCGTGTGGGTACAGAACAAGATAATTGGTCTAAAATAAGGTGGTTCAGTGCTTCTTAAAGGCTGCTCTGCAACCAAAGACACCATACTGCCAGCAAACATTAGCATGTGTTTCAGAGCTAAACAGAGATTACAGCTCTGTAAATTAGAACTGTCTGACTCAATTTTGGCATAAGTGCTAGAAAGCTAAGTAGGGCATTTTCTGCAGCAGTTCTTCTGGATATGGTATGGTGTCTTTTAGATGTTACTGGTTATTTTTGGTTTTGCTGTGTTTGGAGAGAGCTGGATCACTGTCTTTTTCCTTCCTGTGTTACATGATGTTGCTCACTCTGAAACTGGAAAGACATAAAGCTAAATTCAAAGGTGAAATACGGTTAAATCGCACGCATAAATGCACCTTTCTGAATTTTGACCTTCCATATAACAGCAAGGTATCAGAGAGTGTTTTGCGGTATCATTTCTTTCCTCCTTTCCTATCTAATTGGAAACCAAGAGCCTAATTTATAGTCAATGTGTACTGCCATTGATGCTCTGTAATTCATGCAAAATTAACTTCTGCTGTGACGGTTTCCTTGAAAGCTACCTTGCAATAATTGTTCAAATCGTATATGTGTAGGAGTAACATAGAAATGTTACCATTGTGTTTTAATTACTTAATATGAGGCAGGCAGCAGAACCACAGCTAGTCAATTGCATATATTGTGTGACTCGTACTATTACTGTAATCTTTACTGTAGAACTGCACACAAAAGGAGTGGAACACGTAGGTCATGTAGCAGTGGTATGTATCACTCAGGTATCACTTCTTCGGAGAGCATCTATTTCCTTCCCATCTAAGTGCTGTGGCCTGTCAAGTTTCTTTAAATATTTCTCACTCTAAACTCTTTTTGATTATAAGATCTACAGTACTGGTTTTGCCTTTTAAATAAACATTTTGTACTGAAAATTAATGTCAATTGTTCTTCTTCTCAGTTTATCAAATTCTTGAATTTATCCATGTTACACTTTTGGAACTCAGGCATGTACTAGAGTACAACAGCTACAGTTGAAAGGTCCAAAATTCCTGCCTGTATCCACATTTCCCATTGGTTAACTAAGCGGCCTGATTACAGAATATGAATTCTACTGAGGAAGAGGAAACTGAAACCATTCTCAGGTTAATAATTTAGGAGCCTCAATCTCCTTTATGAGATTGTGTGTGCATGGAAAAGCAAAGAGCTTACACAAACAATGAAAGTAGTAATATGCACATCCAGAAGACATCCAGATTATATTGGAGAACCAAGGAGATGGGCATGGAAGAGTCTTAAGCAGAAGAAAAGGTGCTAGCTGGGGCTTCTAATAGGTTTGTGCTGAAGAAGCAGATGGGAAAGAGATCATCTGATTTTTGGGAGTTATGGCTGCTTAATTGAATCAAGAATTTAGTTAGTAAATATTCACCCATTAACTTTTTGTACAAAATTGTTAAAAGCAGGCATTAACTCTCGAGAATCAGAAGCACTGTCTATAGACAGCTGGATCCAGCAAGTAGCTGTCTGCTCTCGATTACTAAGGAAAGCGACAGAAATTTATAGCACTTTATATTTCCCAGGATGAATGTGGAAGTATCTTTTAACTTTCTACTGGAAGGATCAAATGGGGGCACAACAACCCCCACAATAAGAACTGAGTTCACTGTGGACTCATACACAATTTCCCGGCTACACTCAACCCAAACTAAAATGCAGAAATTAAGGAAACTAAGTAGCACTTAGAAATGTTGCCTTTGCCAATACATTGTTCATTCAGAGTTTTCTATTTATGTTTTACATCCTATTTATATTAAATATCACTCCAATTAAATGACTGTCCTATGTAAATTAAAAGTAAATAGCATATGGCTCAAACATCCCCGAGAAGCTATTTTCAAAATTCTAATGCAGACCTTATTCTCCCTTCTCCAGTTTCTTAATCTTTTTTTGCTAATCAAACTGACCCGTCCACAAACAATCAGTTATCAATATGTGGAAGTATCCTAGAAAGCTAATATTTATTACTGGATTGTTGCTAATTCAAGCTTTTGATATGCTCTTTCAGCATTTATTAGATTAAAAGATTAAAATTCATGTATAAAATAGTCAAAGTAAGTTACTTCCCATGTCCCTCCAGTCAGGTTTTAAGCATCCTTGAAACTCAGGAGAAATCTTCCTTTCCCCAGCTGAAGTCTATGAAGCTTACTTTTAAAAAGAACTAAATCATACTGGTATAGTAAGTGATCATCCTCACTTTTCACTCGTTCTCAAGCAAGTGTCTTTAAGAACTGGACTGCTGCTAACAGGTAATACAATGCCTACTGACTGCTTGTTTAATTTCGTCTTTCTTATGTTTCAGTATTTTTGGTTCTGCACCTTCACTTTTGCGTAAAATGCCATTAACACTGTATACCCACAGATGGAAAGAATTCTCTTTTCTGTTTTGAGTTAATGTAATAAATACTTGAGGCTCTAATTTTTGGTAATTAAAGTCTTATTCATACTGCATAACAAAGTGAGAATTTTTGTAAATATACCAATACATTGGCTGAGTACATTAAATATTATCTGTAGAAATAAAGCAAAGCCCACTAGCTGATCCAATGCACTTTGCCTGATGGAGAAGACAATTTTCAGTTTATAAGGACAAATTGAAACACTGAAGCTATTTCAGAAAATAAGTGGATTTCAGCTTCAAAGTTTTCTTTTATGAGGGTTCAGAATAAAACGCGAAAATTCTGAAAAGTTCTATAAAATGACATTCAGAAGGAAAGGATTTTGCTTTATAATATTTTAAGACAAAGTGCCTGGGTCTTATCTAATGAGATTTTGATTATTTTATTTTTAAACCAAAGATGTCATAACATTCCGTAGTGTTTAAGTTTTAGTAAATCAATATTTTAATGTGGAAAAGTCTTCCATTGCAGAATTTATAGATAACTAACTGCAAAATGCTTTTATTGTGTTTGAGGAAAATTGTTTGCTACGTGGGGGCAATCTCCCCTTCCCTCCCAGCAGTTCCAAGAAAAGTACATGGGAGAAAACCTCTGGGTGGTTTTGTGTTACTGTTTTTCTCCTAACTTTGTGTTTATTGCTGAGTTTTTTTATTTTTACTTTTTTTTTTTTTTTTTTTTTTTCTTATGCAGCTACTCTCTTGTAACTCAAGCTGAAGCTTTCAAGGGAGAAGTTCTAGGAGAAAGACTAGTGTGTGGGCTGAGAAATGAAGTCAGGGAGGTAATTGCTTTCAGGCAAGCAGCTCAGATCCTAAGATTACTGCACAGTTTACAAGGAAAAAATAAACAGATTTTTAGAACTTAAAGGAGATACACTTGTAGTGCTGTAATGCACTGCGTGGAAGCAAGAGATACAAATGTAGCATGAATAGTGACGTGGCGGTAAGTTTTATTTAAGTTTCCGTAGAATGATGACTATGTAGGTACAAAGCTGAAATTACATCTGTACAATTTTCTTCATCAGCTCTGAATCAAGACTCTACACTGCTAGATTTCAGAGTGTCTTTTGACTTGAACAATGAACTATTACTTCGATTTTAC
This sequence comes from Phoenicopterus ruber ruber, assembly GCA_009819775.1. Taxonomy (NCBI): domain Eukaryota; kingdom Metazoa; phylum Chordata; class Aves; order Phoenicopteriformes; family Phoenicopteridae; genus Phoenicopterus; species Phoenicopterus ruber. The sequence continues at coordinate 24,515,483 of CM020215.1, read as the reverse complement.
CTCTTTTTTTTGTTTGTTTGTTTGTTTGAGGGGGAAGGGAGACAGAATGAAGAAAATAAGTTTATTACTTTTCACATTGCTTATTTTGGGGAATTGCACTTCGAAAGCTATTTCTGGAAATCCGTTGGAACTGGGTCATGTCCTTTATTTTCACTTCCAAACCCCCTCCCATGATTTCCAGAGCAGTAAATGCCTTCCCAGCTGTAAAGCCCATAGTTAGGAAGTCTAGCACTTCCAGTTAGGAAGTCTGTGATCAGCAGAGGCTCCCGGAGAGAACTGGAGACAGGCTGTGCAGCCACGGTGTGGGCCAGCCACGCTGGTGGGCCGGCAGGCTGCTGCTCCTGCCAGCCAGCCTCCGAGCACGTCCTGGCTGCTGGGCTGTCACTTTCCCAGTGGCGCCTTATGTCTTTCCTTCCCGTGCTTTATTCATAGGATCCTTCCAATTTTCATGTTTATTTTTATGCCAGAGCTTTATCTTTAACCCTTATCACTCTCCATTGTTTTATAGTTTCCTATCCAAGAGTTCTTGTGTATATTTTCCCCTTATATTTTCTGACTCGATTTGGCATTCTCTGAAACTCTCAGTCCAACTTTCCTTTCTTTTTTTTTTTTTTAATCTCTTTGCCTTTTGAGGTTGGGAATCTGGACCAGCCTCTCGCCAATGTTTCTAGGTGTTCCATAAGAAGCTGTGTGTGTTTTCCCTCTCCCTTTCCCAAGCTCCATCATTCTCCCAGCCCTGGAAACTCTTCATTTCTCCTGCTTCTTCTTACCTCCTTCTTCATGTCTTTTCAGGATCTGTCATGGGCTCTGTGAGAGCTTCATTTCCCCTATTCCACTATTCTTTCTACACAGGCAGTGAGTTATTTAGGATACCAGTGTCTTAAATTTAATCGAGAGAATGATGGCCCATTAGAAAGGTCTATGATCTACAGGCAATTACAAATATCCTTGCTATGGTGTTAAATCCTTAACAACCATGTCCACTACTTTTCCCCCTCTGATTTTCTTCTACAGTAATGCAAGACTATCCATCACTCACCTCTCCATTGTTTTGATGTTCCTTCACTGATCATTAAATACCCTGCTCTGCTAAACATTATCATTATTCTGTTTTTTTCTGTCCTTCATCCTTTTCTTTCCCATGTTTTCTTCAAAACTTTCTTTAAGTTGATGATTTTTTTCCATTGCAACAACTATGGTACAATTAGCATGGAGAACGCAGATACAGTTGTCTACAATACAATATTTATGCATCACACTGATGTTAGTGTAAATGCTGTGCCAACACAGCAGCATCCCACTTGACTTTGTTCTGCATTTGTGCTGTTGAGCACAACTTCACTTACGTGAGAACACTACTGTATGCTCAGTTTCAGAATTTTTCTTTAAAAGCTTTCATACATGATTAGTCCTTGCACTGTTGCTGGAGGTACAGGAGCTCCACATTTCTCGGCCAGGGAATATCAGCAGCCTCCAGAACAGAGGGATTATGTTTGACAGAGGAATCCTGCAACAGTGTATGTATGTCATAACGCAAAGCTGTGACATATAGGCAACTCTGAGTGAGTTTATTTAGGTACTAGAAGTACAGCACAGGTACTCTTGGGTATCACAGCTCCCTGTTAAAGGATAAATACCTAACTTATCATCACCTTTTGTTTTTCCCCAATTTATATAATTTGAACAAATATCTGATTTAATTGTGTGATTCGTAAGGAGGATTCGCCAAAGCATTCTATACTTTGGTTACATATCTGAGGGAGAATTGCAGTCATCACTGTAGTGATTCCAGTATTGTCTGTACTCATGTGTATCGTTTGGGGTCTTTTCCTTTCAAAGCTCGGTCCCATGACTGAGAGGTCAACCATCACATGATTTTCTCTGTGCTCTCTCTTGATCATTGACATAGAGGACCCATTGATCCCTGTGGAGGTTTTCTACCATATAATCACTTTCCAAGGGATCTGTCAAGAATTCTGCCATATTATCCAGAGTATTTTATATCCACCTAATTGCAAAATACTTAGATTTTATTTCTGCAGTAAGGCTTCATAACATTTTGAAATAATGGCAAATTGTTGCAACGTGGTTTTCTTGCTAGCATTCATAATGAGCTGAGAAAAAACCCACCACATAGATGACGTATTTTGACTAGATAATATTAAAGTCAAAACATAGTCTAATCTAATTTGAATAAACTTTCACATTTATTCTATTTCTTTGTTATAATGATGGTTCTTTTGTAATTAAAATTACGTTATAATTGATACTCTGATTGCATTATGGTTGTGTTTTTCTCCAAGTATTGCTGCAAACTTCTACAGGCAATAGGAGAATGGGAAAGAAAAAAAGACCCTCTGAAAACACTTAAAAAAACCCCAACAAACCTCCTCGCCTGTTAAACCACCATTACCAAATGTTCTATCATTAAGAAATTGTCTAAATCCCCGTTTCTCTCCATCAGAACAGGAGCTGTAAGCACTGTGTCTGCTAGAAAAGCAAGATGTAGGTGTTTTGGTGGGCTGTGTATGTGGGAGTTACTTATCCAGTAGTGTTCTGTTTTTTAGAACACTATTTTAAGGTTGAAAAGTTCACCCAACATATGTTTAGCAACTTGAAATATAGACGTCGCATTTTCTCGAACTTTCTTACTTTTATTACAGAAGCTTTCAAAGTATAAAATCTTCAAATAACTTTTTTCCTTTTTGCAGCATTCCTGCAACATGCGAGATGAGTTTACTTTCTGCCCCACAAGTTCTCTCGCATTTTAAATGTTCCATCTGTCACACTGATGCATTTTTTCTGAAGGTTGGCTTCTTCCTTTTGTTTCTGTCTTTCATATGCCTCCTCTGCGTTAAACAGGAAAATATTGAATTGTTTTCTTTTGAAAATCCTGCTTTAGGTATTCCTGCTGTTCTATTGCTGAATTATAGATAGTTTATGGATTTTTTTCAGCATCAGCACAGGCTATGATCTTGTTTCATCTCACAAGCTAAATGGCATAAAGAGTCGTTATTTTATTTACTAAGTGCTCAAAATGTTCTTACTTGGTCATATGCAGTATTTGGGCGGTAGATCTCAGGGGGCAATGTGTATACAGCATTCACTGGAAGCTGATCTCACATTCAAAACTAGTTTAGTGCTGGTGAAAAATTAACATATTTGATTTATATGGGTAATTGAGAAGGATAGATGAATTCAATTTTCTCTCTATTTTTGTTTGTCCATCTAGATTCTGTATGGCTGCCATTTTTAGAAGAGAAATATAATTGAGATCTTGAGTACCTCAGGAACTACAAATCTCCTGGCACTTTAGAGGAACGTGATTATTTACCCTACTTTAATGGACATATCCATTTGCCTGTTTGAATAGACTTTTTAATATTGTTTATGGCTCCTTCATTTTCATGTTATTATTAACTACTGCTTACCATATTGCTATGCTTTGAATATTGTCAGCTTTGAATGACAGATCATAATTTTAAAACAAATGAAGTAATTCTAAAGATAAGGTTTTTTCATTAAACCTCATGCATTTAAAAGAGCAAGGCTTTAAACTGTATATTTTTCAGTCTGAAACATGGCCTTTGCATTATTATTTAGTTCTTATGTGGTGTCATCTTCTTGTGAAATTGTATATTTTGTTTACCTAAGACCTTATAGCAGCTTTCACTAAAACTTCCTTATTTAAGGGAAAAATCCAATAGTCTTTTTGTAGATGAGTCTCCTTTTCAAAATGCTATTACTCAGTTTAGCTATCAAAATCCCTTTGAAAATCTAATATACGTTCTCATGAAGAATAACCTTGGACAATATTTTTTGAAATTATGCCACAGTTAGCCATGTGATTCCATAGTTTGTATATTAAAAAAGTTACGTGTTGACAACATTTGCCTAAAGTTGTAAGATTTTGCATATGTTAGCAAGCCTCTGTTGTGAATCCCTGTCTAATAATAATGGTCTTTGACACTTGTCGAGTCTTACTCTACAATACCTGGTATGTATGCTAACATTATAGTGGAATTTGCATGATCCTTTAATATTGTTATGCATATTTGTTAGGTGAGATATACTTTGCAGGTATAATAAACTGGCAACAACAGTGACTTGAAATTACTTGCTCTTGTTTATAAAATGTTTATGACTTAACAATACTCTTACTGGGATGCGAAAAAATTATTTCTGCAATAATAATAATTGCAATTTGATCTATGTATGAACATTATTTGTCTTCATTTTACCTGAGAACATTTTAAATGCATTGTGTTTCTAGTATCATATTTGTCTGAACAGAAGTCTGACACTGGTGTCTAGGACTTTGGCCATCATTTGTACAAAGATGTTCTGAGACCATGCACAAGACAGACTGAGACCTAGAGCTATAGATTTTGTCACACAAATATTATAAGTTATCCCGGCTGACTTTTTCAGGTAACAGTAATCTCATGAATCCAGATTGACACAACATGCTAATAGCTTTTTGAGCTGATCACTGTGACAGTTTCCTAGTTTTTGTATGAACGTTGTGAAGCAACCTCAGGCTTTTACGATGATCCTTCTGCCTCTTGTGAAGCCACAGGCTTTTAGTGATGAGACTAGACACAGCTGTTATGAGAGTTTTGACACAGTTTTGGGAGCCCTGTGACTGATTTATCTTCAGAAGTATTTTAAAAAGCCATCTGAATCATATTAGAGTTTCCGTATTTTGCTATTATGCTTTCACTTTCACAAGATAATGCCATTCTTTTTTGCAAACATTACATTTAGAGAAGCTATTAGACTCATGGTCATTTAAACTGATTGTTTAAAGTAGTTCACTCAACGTAAGTTACGTATTTCTGATTCCATGTGTAGTGGGCAGAAAATATTTCTAATAGCATAGAGATGACTTTGTAGCTCTGTATTGGGCATTACAAATTGAGATCATTATGGGAAAGCCAGAGAATGTTTATATGTATTTATGGTGAAAGCTGCTTATTTAACAAGCAAGGTAATTTAACCAAAGAGGATCTTATTTTTAAGAATCATATTACTGCACTTCAGCTTCACAAGGTAAAGTCCCTTCCCATTAGTTATGTTTCTCTGTGGCACAGAATATTTACCCTTCCTGATCAAACAATAGAAACAGGCAGTGACTTTTACAAGCAGGTATCAATGCCTGGGGCCATGCTGGGCTCACTGATGAAATAGCTGCCCATTAAGTTTTCAAAACAGAAAGGAGGCATTCCATGAGCTTGGATCTATACTTCAGAAATATCTTTGAGCTTAGCATTGCTATGATAATTTTACAAGAAAATTTTCTACTGCTGGCTGAAGAGCTCTTTATCAATAGAGATTAAATATAATTTGACAGAGTAGCTAAAAAATAAGAGAGCTTTTTTCCTTATCAACTACTTATCATTGGTGCTGTAGGGCTGAGAGAAGTCTTAGCAATGATACTGAACTTGACAGCCATGATGGGCAGAACAGAGTGAAGAGACATTTTTTAAAAGTTTAAAAAGTAGGCTGTGTTTTTTTTTTTTTTAAATTGACATGTTATACTATTTTTGATTGTCAGTTGATGTCACCAGCAGTCAGGTAATGAGCCACATGAAGTAAATGAAATGTCTCTCACTGACTTAGATTGTTTTGAGTAAGATCTTCATATTTGCTGGTGAAATACATTTTATGCCAATCTAGAGTATCTTGAGAGTCAAGATTCATCCTAAATTTTTATCCAGGGGGAAAAATGATATATTTTTTCTAGCTTACAGCACCTCATGCCTAAAGTGCAGAGAGTAGCTCCTACTAGAGGAATACAAGAAACTAGGTTCTGAAGTTTTCTATAGGTGTCCTGGTTTCAGCTAGGATAGAGTTAATTTTTTTCCTAGTAGCTGGTATAATTCTGTGTTTTGGATTTAGTATGAGAATAATGTTGAGAACACACTGATATTTTAGTTGTGGCTAAGTCCTGGTTGTACTAAGTCAAGGACTTTTCAGCTTCTCATGCCCTGCCAGCAAGAAGGCTGGAGGTGCACAAGAAGTTGGGAAAGGGCACAGCCAGGACAGCTGACCCAAAGGGATATTCCACACCATATGACATCATGCTCAGTATATAAACTGGGAGGAGTTGGCGGGGGGGCATCACTGCTCAGGGACGGGCTGGGCATCAGTCAGTGGGTGGTGAGCAATTGCATCATGCATCACTTGCTTGGTATATTCTTTTATCATTATTATGGTTATTATTTTCACTTCCTTTGCTGTCCTATTAAACTGTCTTTATCTCAACCCACGAGGGGTTTTTTTCGATTCTCTCCCCCATCCCACTGGGAGGAGGGATGTGAGTGAGTGGCTGCGTGGTCCTTGGTTGCCAACTGGGGTTAAACCACAACAATAGGAAAAAAAAAACCACTTGTGAAAGACAATTGAGTGCTTCCCAGGAAAAGGAAAGAAGTGACCTGCAGCTAACATATTGAATCTTTTTTGGTGGTCATTAGCAGGCCCTCTCCTTTTTAAAAGATACACAGAGGAAGAGCGTATTCTCTATGTGGTCACAGTATTGGATTCTGCAGAGCAGTGGGGATAAGTAGAATGCTTGCACTATATCTTGAGAAAGATTGACTTTGTTATATGAGTACAATTAAGCTTGAAAGACAACAGAAAGTTGAGAAATTGCAGCTTTTTGTCCTTATGCCAATCACAGAGTTTTGTTGCCTTAAGACCAGAAAGTAGAAGCAAGATGTTGCTATTCCTAGGTTATTTCCCTAATCATAAAGTCCTAGAGTTACGGTCCTCTTATTTTCTCTCCTAATGGCCTATGGCTCTTGTTCCCACAACTGCAGCATTATGTTAATTTCCTGTAGGAGGCAGAAAGGGCAACACACAGAATTATGAATTCTTCTTTACCTTACATGCAAAAGCATCTCATTTGTTTGGTGATCTTTATCAACGATACTTAAATTACTGTACAACAGAAAAAGTAAATGTCCAACATTAGAACTACGGAGACACATTTTGGTTCCAGGGTAATCTCACTTCTCTCACTAAGTCTTTACAGATGTTTCTGTGTCCTGTTCTTCTGACCATGCTGACCTGCAGCCTCTTTCTCTCAGCAGTAACAAAAAGAGTTGGGAATATAAAGGCCTTTCTACCCCCAGTTGGAATTCACCACAGGCTGATGCTTGTAGCGGTCAGCCCTTCTCTGCTCTAGTTTACAGCTCTCTATATTGCAATTGTTTCTGGAAAGCCAGCTTTTGGATGTATCTGCGAGGAGGAGGTAACAGTAGCTTCAGGTGGTTGCTATCAGGAGGGTAAATACCGTAGCAAGTTATAAATCTTGTGCTTTATTAATTATAGTGAAACTATGCTTGAATATTTGGCATTATTTAAAGAGAAAATATTGAAAAAAGGGCCATGATTGGGTAAAAAACCCTCTTGCTAGTAGTATCTGGGAGTAGTATATTGGCCTAGTAAGTGGGGTAAATGTTTTTGGCAATCTTGAAGGCGTGGGATATTAGAGAAGGGAATGCAAGTAGGGACTCAAAGATAGTGAAATAAATATTTATAATACAAACATAAAACATTTAAGTTCTTTTTCTGATTTTTTTACCCACTGTGCCTGTTAAATTATAGCACAACATATTTGGATTTGTTCAGCTCTCCATACTTTAATATTTAGAAGATGCACAGTGTTAAAAGATTAATTTGAGAAGATAATTTTAATATTACACAAAACCATAAAATACTATTGCTTTTATTATGCTTGTCAGTATTTACTTCTGAGATACCATTTAAAGACTCAAGTTAGTAACAAATCAAAACATTTAGATCTTACTGTAAAACTTCTGTACAGACCATAGTGCTCAAAGCCCGGTATTGTCTATCAGCCAGAGCTGCCTTCAAGGCACAGGCAAATAAACCGCAGCATTTTCACTCATGTAGCATTAACTGGGCAGCTCCCCGAATTTATAACTGCTCCTGCCTGCCCTGGGGCAATTGAGGACAGGGGAACTGGGTGGAGTGAGCTGTAGGAAGGAAAGAAGAAAGAAACCTCCGTTCAGAGCCTCTGTCGCCCCTGTATCTTCCTCATGTCCTGTATCTGCACTGACACCTTCCAGTCCTCCTCTGTCCTACTCCCATTCGTCTGTCCCAAAGCCAGCAGGACCAGGGTATAGGAAATGAGCTTGCCTCAATGGAGTTCATCCGTAGAGGGCTGCTTCTCTCTCCTGTGATGTATAACTACAGTGAAACAGGGATGTCAGCCTCCCCTAGGCTCAGACTATGAAAGAATTTTAACAGGCTTCTCATGAATTCAGTTTTAAGAAGTCCAGTTCTTAGCTAGCTGCATAGTTAAGCTGAATGAGAACTTATTAGAAATCTGCTGAAGAAGACAAAATATAAGTAGTTCACACTTGTGCAGGTCACATAACGGACAACAATAATGCAACAGGCCATCTAACAATTCAGTATTTTATAATTAAAAATATGGACAGTTGTATATGGAAGTTTAGTGCCTGATGCTTATTCAGTCCTTGCTGAAATTTTAGATGCAAATAGCTTTTGCGTCAAAGAAACCACAAACAAAATGGAAAAGGACATGGAGATGATTTTGCTTTTTAACCTAGTTTTACACAGAAAAATAAAGGTATATGGAAGCAGTCTTCCAGATCTCATTTCAGTGCCTGATGTATGAGATTATGCTTCCTCTTAATCTAGCTATCAGAATTTTTTTCCTACTATTACCCTTAACACGACCTCTAAGGTTCTATCAAGCACATACTGAAATTTATTTTAATCATTACGCCATAATATGGTACAGAGGAGAACATTTTGATGAACTGTGGATAATCCTTCTTTGTTCTTATGAAAGAATGTGGTAGTCTGCTTCATTTAATACACTCTGCTTTTTCATAACAGTCTTTTTAAGGAATGTAATTAAGATTAGTGACTAGTTTTTCCTGAGGAAGAAAAAGTAAACTGCACATACATTTACGGAAAGAGGCAACAAAAAAGGGGTTTATTGCCTGGTCTTCTTCTAATTGTGACATTTTATGGGTTTTTATGTGTTAATATATTGTGTGCTTTCTGTTTCTTCAACATTAACTGTTTTAGCACCCTGCCACAGCAATGACTGTTATGGAAAAGGGTAGCATAAGTGAAAAATAAAATAAGTACCACTTTTTTTGTTCTGAAACAAAGATAAAGATATAAGTAAAATAAAAAAATCCCTTGGGTCCCCCTTAAAGCTTTTCTTTTTCATATGTGCCTCAAATATAGAGATTTCACTAGGTATATAGACAACAACAGTCTCACGAATAAGAAGCTTTTTAAAGAGTTCAGTTCCAGGTGAGTCATAGCTCTGAATCATACAAAACTATAGTATCAAATAGCTTTCCTCCTACAGCATACATTGGAAAAGAAAAGGGAATAAAGAAAGAAAATCAACCTTCTCATTTTACTGCATTTGCATATGAGGAAAACATTAATATCCTATTATAACCTTCTTCCCTATGAGTCTGTAGAAATCCCATAAATTAGATTACTGCTTTTAATCTATGTTAGCAGAAGGCCTAAGGAAAATAGATAAAGGAGGAATCCTTAAAGAAAATGTTGGTTTCTGTCCCCAGTATTTAACGGAAATGCTCCCTAAACAGCTGTTAGCTAGGAGGAAACCCAAAGATCAAAAGGAAACCCAAAGATGAAACTTATGAAGCTGATTAACTGTCATATGATAGTCACAGGGATTCTGGGACACCTAAACATCTCAGATGGGTTTAAAAAAAACCCACATAGGCCACGTGAAAAAAGCTCTCAATTCTGACAGGAAATATAAGAATAAGATATGCTAAGATTTCAATTCTGCCTCCATTCCTTAGTGCGCAACTATTAACACGCTATCTATGTTCAGCCTGTGTCACAGGATAGTTCTTGAACAATTATGATCACATCTATTATCTTTTAAAATGATTTTAAAATTTGTTAATATATGTACCAGAATTTTATTTTTTTGTTAAATAGGGACACTGCCTCTGTCAAAAAAAAAGAGAATAATGATTGTCCATAAAGGGGAGATAAAGACAAAAAATTTAAAGCATGAATTGTCTTGTCAAATCCTCTATGAACAGATCTTTTCAAAAAGTATTGAGATTGTCTAATAGATTGTTGTTTTCCTAAAGACATAGCAGCTTTCAGGACAAGATAACCATCATTCTTTCTCTGATCAGATCTATGTAATATGAGTAAAAGAGAGATGAAGTCCTTGGGAACTGGATTAGAAGTTACAAAAATTTAAAAAATTGACCTGACTGGTATTACTTACCTTCTAAAATGAAGACCAATTTTTTCTTGGATCTTATATCTTCAATAACAGAACCATCATTTTCTGTTTGTAAGCTAGCATTCCTCATTATGGAGTAGTTATTTTCAGCAGAGAGTATGATTTTAAGACCATCTTTGGTTACTTGCACTAATATTAATATGGGTTGTTCTCAATATTTTCATTAGTGTTACTCTAAATAAGGACTAATATAACTAATGCTGTAGTACTAAAAGCTGAATGAGCTGTTACAAGACAATGTGTTCTTCTCCCTGTTGATATTTCTGACCTACGAATTTCCTTCTCCTTGAACTGGTGCAGGAATTAATGTGGCAGTGTGGTGAACTAGCTGTAGGAAATGAGTAAAAGTTAGATTGTTTTTTTTTATATTATTATTATTTTACTTTTTTAAAGTCATGGTATATTTTACCAAGAAAAAGTCTTCTGAGTGCGCTCCCTGAATGTCTGCCTGAGGACCTGTGCTGGCAGCCGCTGAGCAGCAGAGCTTCCACTCATTTTTCATAGCCTTGGTTGCCCGCTTAAAGGGACTCTGAAACTGTGGCTTGGGATTGCAGTTTAACATTACATGTAACCTAACGTAACTGCAAGCTGCTACTGAAAGTAGGATCTGGGTGGTCACGTCCAAACATACGATACAGATTGATGGCCGTTACACTAAACGTGTCAAATTCTGCTTTTTGCCCAGAACTCTCTGTACGCATCAGTGATGCTGTATGGAGTTAAAAGCTGCAGTCCAGTTTCTTTAACCTCAGATTTTTGAGGGTCGAGTGAGTCTATGACATCCATTTTAGCTATTACGTACAGGAACCAGTAATGTGTAGAAAGTGTTGTTCACAGCTGGGGCTTGAGGGGGAATTTTTTGAGAAAACTGACCAAATTTTAATGAGATTAACATATGTAACTGAACTCAATAAGAGCATGTAAGAGCAACCAAAGTCAGAGACACATTTTGTTACATGGTAATCAGAACAAATTTTCTCCAAAATTATCTGAATCCTGTTGGGTCTTTGAAGATGTTGATTTAAATCCACTAGAAGATAAAGAAGGAAGATTCATCTTCAGTGCTTAAAGTTTCCTCATTTTTGCATGTAGGAAGAAAGCAATAAATGACATCTTACTTTTGCTTGGATACCTCACAGAACAAGGAACGAGAGATATCACTAATCAAGAAAAGAATAAGGGGACTGAAAAGGCCTGGCTGTTGAAATGATAGAAAATATTTACTTCCTCACCCAGAGCATCTGAATGTGAGGGTTAGGCTGAAACAGTTAGTCAATTATGTCCACCTCCCTGTGATGTCAAAAAAGTTCAGGGGAATCTGACAGAGGTGTCTGATTAAAATGCCTGTATGTAAAGACAGCAGAGTGGAGCAAGTCTACCTGATAAATGGTTTGACATTTGGCTCCCCAGCAATGTCTATTTGCTAGTTCTGGAGCAATGTATGGTTTGCAAGTAATCAAAAGTAGCTTATGCAATTGCATATGGTTTTCATAATATCTAAAATAATAGAGTGAATAAGAACTGCAACACATTAATGGCTTAGAATGTTCTGAAACAAGTTGCATTACTTAATCTCGGGGGTTTTGCTATTGACAACATACATTTTAATAGACTTTTTCATTGAAGTATATCAACTTTGTCATTTAAATATGCCTAATATATTCTTCAAGTGAAAGTAACAATATCGTCTTTATTAACCATTTTTCAAAGTGGAGAAAGACAGCTGCCAATCTCAGGAAAAGGTTTTTTTTTTTAAACATGTTTCTACCATTAAAAAATAAAAGAAATAGCATTTTCTGGCATTTTCAACTATTTTGTCTTTCTCTTTTGCTAAGTGCATTGTTTTGTTATTTCTAAAAACTTACAGACTTCTAAGTATGTATACTCTTTCTTCTCCTTTTTAGATAAAAGCCTCTGATACAGCATTTCATATGCTGGACTGAAAACAGGAGACAAAGAAAAAAAATTGATAGAAAAAGAGAAAAGAAAATCAGTAGATGCACACATACATACATACATACATTCAACACTCAAGAGTGTAACCTTTTAAAACATGAAGGTTTTTTTCTTTTGTTTCTTCCCAAGGAACTGTGTCAGAAGAAGGCAGCTTTGAAGTTGTTGAAGAGAGATTATCCCACCTCCATTCCCTAGGAGAGGTAAAAACCAGCATTTGTAGGTAAGTATGAAACTGAAGCTATCTTTTTGTAAATATGACTCTTGTAGGTAGGACTCACTGAACCCATGATAGACTGTAAGATGCCTGAGGATGTAGATCATATGCCCATGGGGAGGAAAAAAAGTTAAAAGCCATGCCTGGGTTAACAAATGCAATTTCAAATACATAATCATTTCAGCTGGCATTTACCAAAGTATTCACAAAAAGGAAAGATGAGATATTTTAAAGACACTTCCCCAAGGCTTCAATAAAACCTTTTTTTTTTTTTAATGATTTACCAGACATAACATGCTTTGACAACCTAAGAGCCTTCAGTTGCCTTGCAGTTTTATCCCAAATGCTACTTTGACACTTCCCAGTGTCACATTCAGTTCTTTGGATGTGATCTGAAAACAATTTTGCTTTTAATGAAAGTCTCATAATAATGTTGAGTTTGATTCATTGCCAAAACTATTTGTTTTAATGTAAACAAAAGCATGCGATGTCTTTACTGTCATTTACTGAAAGATGTTACTTAAGACCTTGATTCCATAAAGTATTGAAAGATGTGAGCTTGGGTCTCAAGCCATGTTAAACAAGAATGGAGACCGGCACAATTAAAATCAATTACATGCTTAAATGCTTTTCAGGATCAGAGCCGGCATGGCCAGCACTCAGCATTATTCTACAGAGAGGTAATTTTGTATTGCCTTTGTAAAGTATATACTGTTGTATTTTCTTACAAGGCAAATCTGACTGGTTTGTATATCTCAGTCTGATGCAGTTTAGCAAATAATTAAAGTCTCTTTCCAGATCATTCAACTGGCTACACATTGTTGTATGGTTAGTCATGCAAGCAATTTGTTCTGTTTTTCTGATCTGGCTTTAGAAGCTCTTCTGACATTGACTTCCTGGCCAGAATGGCTTCTTTTTCCTCTGCCTCCCCTCTCCTCCCCATCCTTATTATATCTCATTGCTAGTTAAAGCAGATAGATAGACTTAAGAAACTGTTACTACTGAATTTAATGCATCACATTGTGCTATACAACTTGAAAGTACCTGATTTTCTAGCAAAACCACATCTACTTCTGTGAAAATACATATTTTCAGTGTATGGCAGGTCCCTTATTAAACTTAAGAGAACTCTATTGCACAGTTTTCCACCTGTGTCTATTAAAAAATAGTTTCTGCATTTTTCTCTGTAGTTTATTGTTTGCTTCAAAAGGGATGGATACATGTTAAAATTTTTATTTAGATGAAATATATAATTACTATATTCTGGAGCAAATACTGTTTAGTATGGGAATATTCTTAGCATATGAATAATTTACCTCAACTTAGACTTGTTGAAGTTTGAGTTTCGAATATAAACTAGATTTCTAAACTTCTTTTGTAGTAATTTTTATAGGTAGTGTTTCTCCACTGTGCAATTCATTTCACCTCTCTAAGAAACTTTTTTTCAGACTATGAGTCATATTCTACACATTCTTGTCTCCTATCATTGATTTTAGTAGAAACCCAATTATTAAACCACATTGCTGTAGTCTGTCAGTTGGCTAGCACTAAATGAGCTGAATCATGCCAACAATGCACACCATGCCCGTACTTTGATATTCAGTATTTGATATTCAGCATTTAGTACCTTTTAATGAAAAATTTAGTGCTTTTCAATTTCACTTTTGGATTTATTTCACACTTTTACAAGTTTCCCCAGTCGTAGAAAAGACAGCTGAGAGCAGGGTAGGTGTGGTTCAGGGACCTGTACCGTCGGCCGGTCGTCCGCCTGGCATCTCTTTCCAGGAGCTAACATGTGCCTTCTCTCCTGTGGGATGCTGCAACACACTCACCGCCAGAGCGAGGGCAGGACTGGTCCCTCTGGGAACCACCTTCATTACTCATACTTCCTCGCAGAGTTCAGCTATGTTGTGAGCCCTGCTATGTTGTCTCTTGGGATTACCTGTTACCTGTAGCAAATACAGTGGTAAAAAGCAGTACTTCCAAACAATGTATTAGATATTAATCCCAAAGTTCATATCAATGTGCAAATGGATTTTAAAAAAAAAACTTCCGTAAGCATATTGTCACATCTAATGCTTTAAATGTCTAACTTATTCCCCACAGCTCACTTTCTGAAGTGACAACTTCTAACACTTGATTGAGTAGCAATCACTGTCTCTTTTCTAAATATCCTCTCAGCCTTAATAGAAATGAGATTTGCAGCAGTTTTCCCATTCTAGTTTTCAGTTTTCTTAAGGTCACAGGTTAAAACTTCTCCCCCTCAAAATCACTCAAACTCTAGTGAAACAAAATATCAATTATTTACACAGTGGTGGTCTCAAGTTTCCCATGTGATTGTGTTCCATATGCTAACTATTCTACATTCTGATTTCTCCAGGAATTATATCTAGATATAACTTTTTTTCTGACAAGGCTCGTTTCCTTCTCATTAATGGTATCTCAAATTACTTAGTGGTTCACTAAATATGGATTGTTTAAATTTACAGTATGATACAGCAAAATTCTTGACAACTTTGAGAAAATTAATCCAATAAATTACTTCAATACAACCAGTCTACTAAACAAGTACTTTTCTAGATTGAGAAGTTGCTACAAGAGTTATTATATAACATTAAAATATAATTATGTGTATGATTTGATGTTCCACCGTATATAGTATTCATTGTACATGTTAATCTATTATTTTATATCAAATCACATAAATGTATGTTATTCCATATTTTATAACATCTTTTATGAAATGCATATTATAACAGGTTACATATTATACATTAGTCTGAGTACCTCTTCTGTTTTATGAAGATTCAGGGTGTAGGAAACAAGGATTTAGACTGACCATTCTTTTCTGAAATTACTACAATCTGTAAATATCTTCCTGGCATAAATATACTAAGTATTTAACCAAGTATTTTACTTTCAATCTCTTCTGCTTATTATGGAACAAGACACTCACCTTCACCTGAGAATGACAAGGAATGACAGGTAAACCATTTTGAAACATGAACAAGGCATTTTCTGTACTTGCAAATCTAACCTCAAACTGTCTGGTTTCCTTTTTCAGTATGTTAGATTACATGATGATATCTGTTTTGCTGTCCACTGTCTACCTAAAGAATGCTATGCTTTATTGGTCTTCCTCTGTCTATTTTGATAAAAATTATTATTTCAATTAATGATCTGAATGAAAAGCTAAATACAAACAGGTTACATTCTAAAACAGTACAAAAATGGGAGGCATTACAGACATCAGTGAGGATAAAAAAAACCCGACAAAGTGACAAGAGAGTTTTTAATTCTAAAATGTCTGCAGGTAACGAACAGAAATTCATTCAACCTTTGAAAATGCAAGCTAATGGGTCTGAGAAAAAATAAACTCTGATACAAGTACTCAGTAGAAGGAAATAACAACTTTGAAGACCAATAAAATCTGGACAAATCTGTGAAGAGGAGGCACGCTGTGGAGTTGGCCGCCCAGACTATTGCAAGACTCTAATTACAATATGGGCAATAATGGGCAGTTACAATGACTAATGGGCAGCTGTGGGGACAGAGGTAGCCAGGGTGGCTCGTCCTGTCTGGGAGGGCAGAGCACCAAGTCATCCCAGGGGCATGGAGACATAGCCCTTTACCCAACACCGAGCGGTTAGGTGGTGGTTAGCAGCAGGTGATATATACGCCATACCAAGAGGGAAACAGAAACAGTTTCGACAGACCAAAGTATTCATAAAAGAGGTATTTTTGCAATAACGTTGTGTTTGTTGCAAAGAAAAAGCTGTTTGAATAGCCTTCAGAGTAACTTTGCAACACTTTCCCTCTTTGTCTTTCCTCTATTTCTTCTATATAATATCTCCTTAAAGAAATATTTTTAGTTAAACTTGCTCATCTGGGCTCAGTTACGATCCCTAGCTCAGGCCATCTGTCATTTAGCTCATCTGCTGTTACTGATGAAACTGACCCCAGAAGTAACATCTGAAGACTCTTAAACTTTGGGGCGTATGGCATCTGAATCTGATTTTTACAGCTCAAAGCAATCACTAATGGGAGCTCATCTGGGTTATTTATTGCCCAAATACCTTGCATTTGTATGTATATACTTAAGTACATTAACACTTCCTTTAAAAAAAATCATATTATCCACCTTATTCCCTTAAGGCACTCTCTTTCCTATTTATCATCACTTTGCCCTTGTAGACATCTATGTCTCTAAGAACCAAGGACTCTTCAAGCTATCTTAACATGAATGTGTAGTAGTATGAAATTTTAAAATTACTTTCAACCTTAACTCTGAAATGACTTGTTTTTGCCAAGATCCATAAAAGAATCCAAAGACAGCTTTTATGATTTAATATTATAATTATATCAGAAATCCTTGACTTTGTTTTGGCATGACTCTTTTTAAATGGTCCTATCTTAAAAGCACATTTCAACAATAGATTGATCCCAATGGCATTTTAAATCTTTGAGTTATCTATTCCAGGTAAAAATTAAAACACACTATTATGTATCTACCAAATGGAGTGCAGTGCTTCAGGCACTTCAGCTTCTCGGAAAGTGGTACAAACAATATCTGTTTTGTAAATGCCTTTTTTAATGGAGTGCCGAACAGTGTGTGTAAATGTTAACATAAAGGAATATAAAGCATATGGAGAATTAGAACAAAATATACATGCAAGTTCATAATAGGTATTTCTACAAAGGATTTGATCTCAGAACTGGGAAATGGTACATAAAACCCAGTATTTTTTTCTACTCCTTTGTGTTTTGTTTTGCTTCTTTTCAGTCCCACTAAATTTTTCTGTCCTATTTTTGAGATGGTTAATCTTGTCATATAATCATATTGCAATGTTATCATTTTGGGGGTTTCAGTGCTTAATTTCTTTTCTTGGCTGGACAAATTATCCTCTTGTCCCCTGCAGCCAACTATAATAATTTCCAGTGAATGCAGTAATGAGGGCAGAACTGATTAAATGTAGGCTTCCCTCCTGCTAAACTCAGCCAACAAGCTGCCTGTCATTACCTAGGGAGTTTTTCCATTTTTTTTTTTTTTCCAAAAGTAAAGGAAAATTTTCTGATCAGAGGTTTACATTCCTGTGAAGAATACATATATGAATAGGCGAGTTATGTGCAGCTCTGCAAATTGCACGGTTGGGTTCGGACATAGAATTGTGTCATTGGTAGCAGGACTCTACCAGCAAAGTATGCTTCTGTGGTGGTCTGCTCTATCAATTTCACCCTCCTCTGGAGGCCAGCTGCTCTTTATAAAAAGATGCTGCAATGCATAGTCTCAGCTTTTACAACTAAACTCTTTAGCACTAGAGGAACGGCATATTGTAATGTTATAGAAATAGAATTAATGTGCAGAGAAAGGATAGAAATTATAGGAGATATTAATACATTTCCCCTGTGCCATGTGGTATAAATGTTTCTCTCTTCCTTATTGTTTAGAAAAGAAGTCTGGAAAAGCTAGATCAGAAATAAGACTAGCAGTGTTACAATGGTATGAACAAATAGGCTAAATTCTAAGGTAGAAAAAATAGAGTACCTCTAAAGATATTGCAGTGTCCATGGACCTACTTGGCCAATACTTGGTTACGCTCATGGAATGTCATTATTGCAGCAAATAAAACCAACCTAATTCTTCTGCGCAACTCTTGATCCCATTCTTCAAATTTATGTGAATTAAATTTGATTCCAAAGAATGTTTCTGAATAGAAGAGGTTCTGCCACCATAATTAAAGAATAATTATGGCAGAACTTGTTCCAAAAATATTTGTATGCATGTTTGAATAGCCCTTTTTATTTTTCCCATGATAGAATAACCATCAAAGGATTACTGTGAACATGTATTTACACAGAACTTTTGTACAGAAATGATGCACTTCTATGAAGTGGAAGTCAATCAATTGTACGAGGTCAAAATATTGTGTGAAAAAATAGCAATGAATTTTCCAAAAGGCCGTAACCCAAAATCTTTCACAAAAACTACTTCTCAAATATCTGCATGCAGCACACTTATAAAAATGAGAGTTGTTCACAAGGTAATATAAGCAGGATATAGTGTTATTATGTGTCACAAATATGCCCAGTAACTCTATATGTGAGTGCAGACAGGTATAAAGACATGTATATATGCTAATATGCTTAACATTATATATGCTTTCAAACATCATCTGTTTACTGGGAGAGTTTCATAAGCATTCTCTAAATTCTTGGATGCTTATAAAAGTTCATGAACTTTACTCATGATGAACTTGTTTGCTCCCAGACTGCTACAGATAATCTCTAAGAGAATAATAGTTACCATAGACAGCAGTAATACTCTACAGTAAAGCATGCCTAACATTTCACTGTAATGGTGTGCTCAGTGCTCTCATTCTTTATTATTTAAGCTAAAGTCTAAGACTGGTTAACAGCCTAAGGACCTTTATCTTGGTAACGGGGTAACTCCTTCTAGTGAGGACTGGAGTAACCTTCTGCATGACTCTCCAGGAGTTTAGTCTCCCTAGGATCAATCTTCACACAAAAAACACATCCCCTTTTCTTGGCAGAAGCCATCCTTGAAAAGCTGCAACATGATATTTTGCTTTGACCCTTGCTATGAAGCAGCATATAGCACTGACGCAGCACTGACTTTTTTGACAAGTCCTTACTAGTCATTCCTCATGGATTACAACGTGAAAATGATATGAGTTTAGATTTATATGTGTGTGTGTAGGTATGTATCTATGCATACGTATACATACATATATAGCTATGCATATGTATATTTAATCATTCACATATCTATGTATATGTAATTGTGCACATGGATATGAATTTTTTATATATACGTAAATATAAATAATATAAATACATATAGAGAGAAATTGCTACAATGGCCAATTTTTTGCTAAAATTAAAACCAATTGACGTCTAAACCGCAGCAGCTTGAAGCAACAGATCTGAAGGTTTAAAAATGCATTCCAGATAAGTCATTAAGGCACTTGACCTCCTTGTTTGGATTTTAGGTTTCAGTTTCTTTTGAAAAACAAACACTTCTTGATAAGACTACCAAAAATACCAGTGGTACCAGCATTGAAATATTGCTAGTAGAACCATCACTTGCAACATCTTAAAAAAAGAAGATTAAAAGATCATGGCTTGTTTAGCTTAACAAAATAGAGAGACAGTAAAGAGGATTTCTCTATATAAATACATCAGGTGGGCAAACTCCAGGGAAGCAAAGGAGGTATATAATCGAAAAAAAGATGTGACACATGAACAGATGCACAAGTATGAACCAGGAATAATTATGGGCTGAAAATTAGAAGAAAATTTATAACTTTTGGAGGAATATGACTTTCCAAAAGAATAATAAGGGGAAATAAACCTTACCAGTCTTGAAAAGGAATCTGTTACGGGTCTGTAGAACAGGATTGGTTACATGAGAATTTTATGACATGGAATGCCCTTTCCACACCTAACTCCAGAAATTTTTTGTTCTATTTCCATTCTTTTGCACATATTGTTAAATAATTTTCACTATAGGAACAAACAAAGAAACAAACTTATAATGTCCTGTACACTCTTAATAAAAATGTAGCATTCTCGTGGAAAAGCCACACTCTGTGTACTCTCTCTATCCACATTTTTTTTCGTGCTTCCAGTAGCACCTCCCTGGGTTACCCACTCACACTATAAACTTAGAGGGTAAAGAAAACTTTCCAAAGGAATGTAGCTACAGTATTGATCAATTCTGCTTGGCTTCTTTGTTAAGCTTGGCTTGCCCTTAAGGTCTGACTTTGCTAGTCTCGTGCTTCAGACACAAGGTTTTTGTGATAAGATTTGCTTTCTCCCATTATACATAAGTGTCACTTTCCAATATCAGTGTGTTGTTAATGTTTGTAGAGTTATACCACTAGGAATGTAGAAACATATTTTGCTTAATTACTTTCCCACAATGGGTTTGAAAATTAGACTCAAATTCTGCCTTTTATGCTGCACTTAAGAGTGCTATGGATAATGAAGCAGAAAGGAGAAAAAAATCAGCTGGAAAACAAACAAATAAACGAAGCCAGGATGAAAAATGAAACAGAAAGCAGAGAGAATGGCAAAACAGTATTATTTAGAGATGGATGAGAATGCAATATGAAATGAATTAAAAAACAGCTGCAGTGTTTTAGGCTTAAATTTTGCTGTCTTGATTTTGGAAGATATGGTGAAAATCTCTCCTACTGTTTCTTTTAGAATAAAAGGACTCTTGTTCAAGCACAGCACATGTAAAATTTCAGATTTTTTAAAAAACCATGATTTTAAAATTATTTAACCCCATTTTTCTTGGTGACATTTCTAAAAAGCCTCATGCCTCCCAAGTATTCTCTTTGATGAGAGCGATTTGTAACATCCTGAGGTTTGAAAGTGTATCCTCAACCGCCCGTGAAGTGGCATACAGTCATGGAAAACCTGCCTGACCAAGGTTGTAGCAACGTACGACAAAGAGAAAAGGTCATCTTTCCTGGCTTTGCTGTGGCTGGTTCATGTTGCACTTTTGGTCTTTTCTGCTACGCCTAAGAAGAACAGGTTGGTTGTTCCGGGCATAGCAATGCCTCTTTAGGATGCTCCTGTGAGAGTTTGAGCCTCCTTTCAGATCATCCCTCTGTTCCTTTTTCTGTCTTGTAACTCCTGAAGCGAAAAAATTTCTGTGAATGCTTGTAGCCAAGACATTTCTGCTGATGATTTAAATGCTGCTGAAGAGAAGGACTATTATAAAGCAATATGTGTGCCCATGAAGCGTGACTGGTGTAGGTTCAAACCCTGAAGATTGCGCGTGGGTGTTCTGCTGGGGACATGTATTGCTCCAGGTTATACACATACAGGAGCCCATCACAGCACCTCTTGTTCTGTCTGGGTAAGGATGACAGACAGATGCAGCCTTCAGACTTCATGTCTGATACCTAAATTGTATATATAATGAGGAGGTCTCTTTTCATTTGAATAGCATTAGCTCACACAGGCAAGAGTTACATTTAATGTTAGACTTACCCCAATTGACAAAAGAGCAACAGGTAGCAGGAATCATCAGAAAGTCTAGACTTGCACACGGTAAGACTGGTAAGTTCCATCACCCTTTTTAAAATGTCAGAGAGGAGGAGATACATACACAGGGAGATGGTTCAATTATATTGGACACAGAAGACATGCATGAAAAAAGTGCCCAAATGGTACAGTTAAATTAAGCCACGCACATGCACAGACACGCCAAAGTACTTGGCATGGTATTTTAAGGCAGACAGACCATATGGCCTCCTTAGCAATGCACAATGCTTTTTGCTGGATCCCGCTTACTGCAAAAGAAACTGTTATAATTTTGGGTGTGCCAGATGTCTTGTCAGTCGGCCAGTTTCACATTTAACAGTGTTCTCTGCCTAAACTTGACATAAACACAGTGGCACTGCTCACTGAGTAGCCAGTTCCTTACTCTGAGGGAAAATATCATTACAATAGAATATATGAAAGGGCAGGCAACCTTAGATCATTCCTGGTGGATGGGCTTCCTTTGAAGAAAAACTACCACTTTGCAATTACAGGAGAAAAATGAAGGCTAACTCCCAAAGCAATGAAAAGGAGAGAAGCATATAGGACGAGTATACCAATATTTTTGTCTATTTACCAGTGCATTTACCGGTGCATTTCGCAAGTGCTGTGGCCACTCCCTAGGGTTTGCAGTGCTGGGATAAATTCATTTACCTAAGAAAAAGCACTGCAGGTGAGCTGGATGACAGCTCTGGATCTAAGGGCTGGGGGAGTGGAGTGTCACCTCAGTACTAAGCTCCATCCCTTATGAAGTCTCTCTGGAAGCTCCCCAGTACCTGGTCAATAGTTTTGGAGGGATCATTGTCTAAATAGAGAAATGTCAAACATCTGCAGCAGTTTTGCCTTTCAGTGGCTTAGTAATCAAGCCTCTGACTTCCCAGATGACAACATGTACAGATTGGAGAAATGGAAAGAAAAGTCAAACCTCATTCATGAAGTAGTTAGATACTTCTCAGGAGGAAATTCACATATTTCTCAAGTTTCTAGTGTTTTCTATAGTTATATTGAGCTAGTACAGTCAGTATTAATGGAAAAAATTGCTTCAGTAAACCCACTCACTTTGGAATTATAGTCACAGTTACAGACAGACACATAACATATTCCCTGCATTCATTGAAGGTGTTAGGTATGCTCAGATTTGATGGATAAATCTAAATGATTATTAATTTTTCAAAGATAAAATAAAACAGCTCAAAACTTAAGTGGTTTTGCGAAGTAATGAAAGTTGCACACCCTGGATGAATCTGTAGCCTGAAACATACGTTAGTTTCTGAGCATTCTGGTTAAAGAAGTGACTGAGAAAGAGTGAGGAACTAGTAAATTTTCAAAATAATTTTATAAATTAAGGGAAACATTTTTTTTCTTAAGTTCTCAAGTTTCTGGTGAGATTTACCCTTCACCCTCTTCTTCTCAGAAGAGATGAGAGACTGGATGGTAAATTCACGTTTGTCTTTTTTCTGCTCAGAACAAGTTCTCATTGAAGGCTTTCCATCCCTTTGCTCTCCTAGATGGTGACCAGAAAATGCACTTCTATTACTCTGTACCTTCTTGTGGGATATGTGACATTTTGTTAAGGAAAATATTTTCAGATTTGCCATGCCATGTATCTTCTTCAGTGCTGGAGCATTTAGGTACTCTTTGATTGAATATTTCTAAAAGTCCTTTTTTTTTTTTTCTGCTACTTTTAAAATCTAAATTAAAAACATTTATGGTCCATTTTAAAATTGTCTCAAGCTGTCAAAAAAATCTGTTTATTTAGTATATGTTAGAGTACCAGTACCTTTCTACCTACTTGCACTGTTATTCTTAATCTCCCCTTCTGCGGTACCCATGTAGGAAAATACTTCTAAAGAGAAGGTGTTCAAATATTTCAACAGGTTACCTGGAGAGGTTGTGGAATCTATTTCCCTGGACATAATCCAACCTTGGCTGGACACGGCCCTGAGCAACCTTATCCAACTGGCCTTGCTTTGTGCAGGGTGTTGGACTAGGTGACCTCTAGAGCTGCCTTCCAAGATAAATTTTATCATTCTGTGGTTTATTCATTTAATGTAACTAATTGTCAATTAATGTCATTTGAATATGATTTCATACTTCCAGGTATATATTACATAGTATAGTAAATACTATATATATATCTGTGTGTATGTGTATACATCTGTCTATCTATCTAGAAGATATAGATGAATACTTTAGAAGACTGTTTTGACCTCATCAGAATAAAGAGGAAATAAATCATATATATATGTCTTCACATAATTAATGGACATTGACATGATACTGGAAAACATTACATTTATAGCTTTATATGTAAATAACATTTTTCTATATAATATTGCTCCTTAAAGTTGTTTAGCTCATTCTAAGGTTTGTTAACTTAGTTGTCCCAGACTTTGAAAACCTTACATCAAACTCTGAAGTTTGAAAATTATTCTGACCATATAAAAATGAATTCTTTGGATGACTTTGGTTTTGTCAAGAACATAAAGAAAATCAGCCTAGTCAAAACAGTATCACATCCATTATCTTTCATGAGTACCACCCATTGTGCTCCACAGTTATGCTGAACATAGTGACATAATGCAGAATGGTTGAGGAGTTTAAAATTACATGGTTTGTATTCATAGTGCAAAAATCACCTTGATTTTTTAGCTCTCCTATGCAATTATATTACCACTAACAAAGTGGGGGAGGCCTGAGTTGTCTTTTGCGCAGACTGAGAAGCACATCGTGTACAACCGTGATTCAGTGAACCATAGAACAAGTAGATGACGCAGTATCATTAAAATGCAGTAGTGTGTGTGAGGACCATATTTAGATTATACTTGTTTATCTTTATTAATCAACTGGATAATTCCTGTTATTTGTTACTGTAAAACTATTGTCTCATGAGTACTTCAAAGAGAAGGATGAAATGTAATGCTATGATGTAGCATAAGAGAGAAATAATACAGGGTGACAATTTCAAAGAATATTCACCACTATTCAGACCGTGAGTTGAGGTCCTCTGAAAGTAACAGAAAGAGACTGATTTAATTCAGACTGGAGATCTGATACCTATATCTTGTTCTGAGAGCTTAAATAGAATTCAGCTGGTACCCTCCACAAAAGGGTGAAATTCATTTACAGCAAGGCAGTTCATTATTCCAAAAAGAGGAAGCTTTTAGGCACCTAAAATCCACTGTGGGAAGAGGATGTTGCCACCTAAGTTTGCGCTCTACTCAAGGAGAATATACTTGGAATTTGGCATTTCTTAGATAAAACAGCAGAGGACATATGTTGAAATATCGACACCTTCAAACGTGATAAATTACTGCATAGACTATCGGAAAGAAGTGTTTGGAGCAGGTTTCAGGGAGAAATAAAATGTGGAAAGGGAGATCTGAACATAGGCGTTTTCTTTATGTGTGGGAATTAATGGTAGAATTTTCATTTCTCAGACCTTGATAATGTACTTCTCTTTGGAGAATGCCATTAGGAATTCATATGCATAACAACTGCCTCAGAATCTCTACTTCCTTTTTTCCTCAGTATATTTTCTCACAATGGCTATGTTCTGACAGCTGCTGCAACAAATGTTACAAGAAAGATGTCAGAAATCAGAGAAACTTCCAACTTCTATCATCTTTAAGGAGGAAATGAATTAATTCTTATGTTTCTCACATAATATGCATAAAGTAATACAAGCAGAAAACTGTATATGACTTTGCATAAAGTTAGCTATAAATTTAGCTTTCTCCTTTTTACTTTGAAGGTGACACTTCTAACTCTTTCCTCCTGAAAGACTGCTTGATCAATCAAGCACCAAAATGTTATTTCATTATAGGGCACTTATTTTTAGATGTCTTTGTGGGCAGTGCTACCAGGAATTAGGAAAATAAAACAGCCTCTAGTAAGAACAAAGTTATAAAAAAATGTTAAATTAATGTGTTTTTTTGGCTGACAAACCCTGTCCCAAAATTCACTTCGGTCGGGACTGCAGTTAGGCAAATAACTTCTCCCTCTCTCAGTGCTCCTTCCTAATTGATGTAGGTATCCCACTGCTCATTGTGTCGGCTGCTATACTATGACTGCGCTTGTAAACAAAATGGGCTTGGGTCTACTCTTTGACCTTGAGAAAAATATACAATAATATACAATTTGCTAAGAATGGTCTCAATTATACTGCCTGCTGGAAACATTCTCTGGGTTGTGGTGAGCAATGTCTGGGGGAGCGCTAATTGGCACAGGTTGGAAACACGCCAGACTCCAACAGACAATATAAATGATTATATGCAGAGCTGGAGACCAAGACCAGGGCTGTTTACTTTATTAATGTCAATGTAACACCTGTGCCTCTTGACTGATATCTGGATTTTTCTGCATTCCCTCTTTGGACATACAGACTCTGATTGTGAATCCCTACTACACTGTCAGACATCCCTTATGTAATGATTAACAGCACGAAGCACCATGGAACATCTGCAACCTGATATTTGGTGTCTTGAATCTGCAGTGCTCCTAGGCTTATAGAGTACTCTGGTCAGCATAGGGAGTAACTAACTTTCCTTTGATCCTCAGGCAGAGTGTTTAACATGACAACTATTTAATCCAGATATTGCTTGAAATGATTTATATCTTGCCTATTGAGAATGTGGGAAAGATCACACATAGTTGTGTATTGTATCATTACGTAGCTACTGTACTTGGAACATCCTTCCACCTTTTACTTGACCCTGGAAGTGCAAAATGAGAAACATAGAATCATTTAGATTGGAAAAGACCTTTAAGATCATCAAATCCAACCATAAACGTAACACTGCCAAGTCCACCACTAAACCATGTCTTTTGAGGGTGACGGAGCACTGGGACAGGCTGCCCAGGGAGGTTGTGGAGTCTCCTTCTCTGGAGATATTCAAAACCCGCCTGGACGCAGTCCTGTGCAGCCTGCTCTAGGTGAACCTGCTCTGGCAGGGGGGTTGGACTAGATGGTCTCTAGAGGACAACAACAAGGAAAGCTTCTCAAGCTTTGTGTTAATTGAAAGAGATCCTTTTCTCCTTTAATAAAAAATTACATTACAGGACATAAATTCCATTGTCCATCCATGGAAATGTTGATTTTGTGCCAGAAGAGCCCTCTGAAGAGGTAACAGTGATGTAAGAAGAGACTGGAGATAATCTGAAATACTGTGTAAATAATGATTTTGAAAAACTCAATATCTGGGTGCCAATCTAGGCACACATTTAAAACCACTAATGTATAGAGATTGGTTTCTCAGTACTCTGAATATAAGGAGCATAAGAAGTAAAAATAATAGAAACATGACAGATTCATTATTCAGATATTGGAGTGTGCATAAAAATTGTTCCTGCCTGAATATATTTGCAATTTCTCTAATAATTACCTTGCAATCTACTGAATATCAGCATTCAGCAATGTACTTAACAGCATGTACACATCAGTGGTTAAGTATATGTAGGTTCATGATGTGTCATATAAAGTACGACATCTGGACACTGTATGGTGTTAATGTTTTGCCAGATTAGAAAGATTCATGTAATATAATTTGAGGCATCAAAAATGAATTTTTAGTGTAAGCCTCCAAATTCAGTGGAGGGAAGGAAATACATATTTTTCATAAATTGATTGATTCCATCTTAATATAGACGGAGACAGATGATGCCTGTCTCTCTGTTGGCTACGGCTAAAGGCTGGCTTATACTGTGCACCTGTATGACCAAACACTATATTAGGCCAGGTTCTAGTTAGACACTTTGATTCATTCAGGCTAGACACTTAGTGGCTAATAAGTAATGTAAAGCTTGGTGAAATTAATCTAGCTTTAAAGTACACAAAAAGTGTATCACAGCAGAAGTTTTTTTGTGGAAGATTTTATTTTCATAAAGGCTTTGAAGCACATCAGGTCAGAATCTTTGCTGGTATAAATCAGTGGAATGGAGTTCATTGCCATCCTCACTATTTACACCAGCTGAAGCTCTATCCCATAGACTTTACTAATATGACATCTTTATGCATATGCATGGTAATTACAGCTAGAGCGCAATTCTGAAAAATCTCCTATGCATGACATTGCCAATGAACCCAAAATGATCTCTGTATGTGTAAGGCTTCCTGGGTCTGAAGCTTAATTACTACTTTAACTGATCTATTTTTTTTTTTTAATTACTGACTAATTTTTGTAGGGAAAAATAATATTGGGAATAAGCATGGTGTCATTTGTTTTCACATCTGATTTCTGTTTGTATACCAATCAAAATACATCTGGATGGAAATGGAAGAAAAAATTGGGATAACTTAGGTACAGCTGCTCATGCAGAGATATTAATATATCTTATTGAAGCTGCTACAGTGGGGTTAATCTGATGAAGTTCTGAAGATGAGCATGCTGTTCATCCTATTGACACAAAGCATTAAAAGACTGTCATCGCTTCCCACTCCTGCCGCCTACGCAGGAGCTAGTGCTGAGGCTCAGAGTAGCAGGAAGGAGGAGCTCACTAAAGGGCTTAGCTGTGATAGTCAGCCAAGCAAGAGACTACCCCTAAAGCAAAGAAATTAAGTTAAGATAATAGACTAATCAGAAGGAGGAGTTTGCATTCCCTGAGGAAACAAAATAAAATAATAATCAGTTACTGGTTTTCCCCCCTTCCTCCTTTTTCTGGTAAGGGATGTGCCTGTAAATGCTAGCATGAACATAAGCATAATTTGAAACTCTTGGAAGCATCCATTAAACGAGAAACAGTGCTAAATAGTGCATGTGTTTATTCATAGAATATCCAGTGAGCTTCACAATATGACGATTTGGCGAGTATTTAGCTGATATTTGTTACCAGGTGAGGTTTAAATCTCATCTTTCAGTTCTGTGGAAAAATTAATTAATGCTCTGAAAGATGACTGTTGTGGAAAGACTCAAAGAAAACAGAGAGATTTATTTCTGACTCTTGATTACTGCTTTTCACAAATTTACCTTTAATCTTTTCAGACAGTTTTAACACTCAGCTAAAATTTAGTTAAGCTTTAAGGTTCATACAAGTGCTTAAATTTGTGCTTTATGAATAATGAACATGCACAGCATTTAGATGGCATGACCATATTCACCTGTGAAGTCTGTGGGAAACTTTCCTATTGGATTCAGTGCTGAAGGATCAAGCATATGGAATTCACAATAAGTTCATAATAGTGCTACTGCATTTCTAGGTCTTCGATCTGTCTCAGAGAATGACTGAGCATCAATATTCAAAGTAAAGCAAAAAAGATCCTTTCTTGAATAATTATTATAACTTCAATAATATTCCTATCTTTTCCAATTAATGTTACCTTATGCCCAGCAACCTGAAGATGTATAATTTCACCAACAACATAAAGCAGATATAGAAGAAATCTGGATACAGGTAAAATAAAGTATTAAATTAATGGAAAGATTAACTGTAATATAACTAACTTATGTGATAGGGAACGTCACTGAGATAGACACAACACTTATGTAATGGCACAGAAGAAGCAGATAATGACCAAGTAAGGCTTTTTGTCATGTCCAGTGCTCTGGGCTTGAGACAACTCTGCTTTCCCCCCATGAGATAAACAGACGTA
Source organism: Phoenicopterus ruber ruber (assembly GCA_009819775.1). Taxonomy (NCBI): domain Eukaryota; kingdom Metazoa; phylum Chordata; class Aves; order Phoenicopteriformes; family Phoenicopteridae; genus Phoenicopterus; species Phoenicopterus ruber. The sequence goes on along the minus strand of CM020215.1, from coordinate 24,486,335 downwards.
GCAATTACATCTCAGTATGAAGCACAATGGAGTAAGAGCCTGACCTTTCTTTGTGCTGTCACATTTCCAATATCTGTTCTCGATAAATCAAGGTTTTACCCTCTCACATAATACAAAATTATGATATCTTGTATGTCTGTGCAAGCATATTGTGTGAGCTTCTATCAAACATCACTGTAGGTGTTTTTATGATTTGCACAAACATCCATTTACTCTTATTAGGATTGTCCTTCCATGGTAGATTTTGGAAACAATTTACAAAACTTTATCAGATGGAGTATAAAATAGTACTTCCTGTAAGCAAATTTAAAAGAACCTTGTCTGTCAGCTTCACTGGATGTAATACGATAAGAAAGGTTGATGCCAGAGTACATCTTATCTACAATGTGCATTGTTTTGTTTAGTCTGTCAAGTTCCTTGCCTAAGCTAATTATGAAGCCTTTTCTGTCTCTTATCATGGTGTAATCTCTTAGTGCATCTTGGCGTTGTTTGTTTTATCACTGTAGACAGTCATCATCACTGTAGACAGTGAATTTTTATTTGTAGTTTAGGTGATGATGAAGTAGCCCTTCTAGTTACACAACACTTAAGGGCTGCTGCCGTTCACCAGCTGGACTTGCCCATGGACAGAATACTTTCTGTGGCCAGGGGAGTTGTGGAGGAGGTGAAACAGAAAGCTCATATTTAGGCCAAGTAGCTCTTCTGATCTGTTGGGGCTGACGTGTAGAACAATGCGCCATGTCACGAGACTCTAGCCAACAGGAAGGGGCAGAAACCTATAAAGATTTTTAGAGTGCTTTATATTTGATGGACAGATCTTTCTTTGAAGATCTCAAAATCACTTACAAATTTCCATTGACTAGAAAGCAAACTAGTGCATTAACTCAAAACCAAGTCTGCAGCAGCAACTGAGATATAGGTGCAAGGTCAGTGGATGCGTTAGGTGAGCAGAATCCCATACCATGTTTTTATCCTTCTCATTCTTGCTGTGACATCTTCTTGAAGGTTAGGTTTCTTTGCCATCACCTCCTGAAGCCTATGCAGTGCCACTGTAATGTGCAAGAAAAGGTATAAATAAGAGCAAATTTCATTTCTGTGGTGCCTAGCCTCTACTGATGATCAAGGTGCATCACATAAAACACAGAATAATTAAAACCCACAAATAAAATATCATAAAGCAACATTAAATTAAAATGAGGTAAGATACAAATACCAACTCATTTTATCCTATTAAATAACTTGAAGATATATATAAAAATAAAGATAAAGGTGAGATATCTAATTAAAAAGAGGCTTTATTCTACCTTAAAAGCTGGGAAAGAAAAGAAGCAGTTGATTAAACATTATAATCCTGCAAATACAAGGCTGAGAACAAGGACATGCAGTTTTGGTTTTTTGCTTGAAGATGGCTTTGCTGCATTGACTTTGAAGGGACCATGAGTGATCCAGTGTTAAACAGACAGAAAGTAAAAGAATGTCATTTCAGGAAAAACATATATTCTCACCTTTTCCAACACTTTCCTTAAAATATATTGTCTGATTGAAGCATATAAATATTCAAAATAAAGACCCAAATTCTCTACTGGAGAAAGACCATTTTGCTCCATGGATGTAGGCAGAAGATCTGGTAGCCAGTGATCCCCCTGACCATTTTGTCATTTTGAGCTTCACATGATGTTGTTCTAGTAACTGGCCAAATCCTTAAGTCATAGTTATTATCATGACTCTTCACTGACGTGACAGCAGTGTCCAGGAGCCTCAAATTGAATCTAGGATTAATTGTGAAGGGCAGTATATGAGATACTAAAAAACAGTCCTCAGCATTTCAATTAGTCCTTGTGGATCAATTAAAATTGGACATTTTAAATGAATGAGGCCAAGAGATAATGGGAAACAAATAAAGAACTCTTTTAGGTGAAAATTACTCCCATCTCACTTTAAGTGCTTAATTAGGATAGAATCTTTATTTACCTTTATTTACCTAGAGTTACCTTTATACTCCAGAGAGAGAGAGAGAGAGAGAGGAACTCCTCAAGAGTGAGTAATCCCATTCAAGAATGAGGGAACAGTTCCTTCCTTAGGATGCACCTACCCACTTTTTAGCATGCCCTCAGGTCTTGGTTACTCGATCTTTTGGACCAGCACCTATTCACAGTATTTGGTAATTCCTGCCCAACCACGCACCTGAATTTCTTTTATGTGAAAGAATCAGGGCATCTGGTAGTGAATTTTGTGTCCCCATTTCGTCTGGTCCATGGATAGCTAACCAGGCAGAGTGCACACCCAGAGGTGGTGGGTAATACAGCAAGGTGGAATAGAAGCAAGGTGAAATAAATTAGGGCTTAGGTCCTATGTGAATAAAAATAGATTTTGAGTTATGTTTTCCTCTAATTTTTTATAAAGCACTTCACGTACTATCTGCACCATAACTAATACTGACTCAGTGAACCTGAAGCTGAAGCTGCATTTACTTTTCCCATGGTTGCCTTGTCACCCCAAAGTTTCTTCATTTGAGAAAAAAACATATAGAAATTTAAGGAAGGAGAGAACATGTGTAAAGTATGAGTGAACTCTGTATACCTTACATAAGTAAGGATGTAAAGATGTATTACTGGTCGTAACCCAAAAAATAAAAAGCACCTCCTTATCAAGAAATTAGGATACACCTGTTTAATTCTTTTGAAATATTATTAAAACATTTGGTAAAGCTATAAAAGCCCATGGAGCTCATGTAATCTAGATCACAAAATTGGCAGTAAATTGTACAATAAAAAGAGAGTATTTATAATTTAATAATTTGAAAAATAACACGGAGATTGAATTTCTATGTAAATTTTTCTTTTTATTTGAATATTATGGAACTATCTATTTACTCTGTAAGAAAGTAAAGTTGTACCTCAGTCACTTCATTTTAGTTCAGATTTTATAAGCAAAAAGAAGAAATGGAAAGGAGGGAAATTAAAGGTAAAAGAAAGTCCACTTGTCTGTAAATTATTAAATACAGATGGGAAGCTCCTACACCACAACAGATGGCCTGCAACTACAAACAAATTAGCATATAGACAGCCATTACTGAATTCAATTAAATGTGAATCTAAATATTAATTAGGATTTAAAGGCGATAGCATAAGCAGAATAAATTGCAGGTTTCTGTAGCATAGGGAAATCTGATTACAGAGGAGGAGTCTATTGACAGTTACATTGGAATTGGACACACTAATTATTATATGAGTCACATGCAGCTCTAGAGTGGAGAACATCACATTTTGTGTGTGCTTTGCACAGAGGTCAGTTCTAATCTCCTACCCCACAGTGGGAATTGGCCTAAGATGTGAAATAACAAAGGTTTTTCTGTTTCTCTAGATACTGTCTAGTTTTTTTAATACATTTCTAAGATCAGTTCCAGTGCATTGGTAAATATTCTAAAACATAATTATATTTAAAAAAAAAGATGGGTTTTCTGTCCAAAAAAGAGATGCCTCTCTGAACAGATGTGCTATTGCTTTGCCATATTATTACATTATAATTACATATTCTTTCTGCATAGATTATGACAGTCTGAAAAAACATCTATGAAGACTGTAGAGACATAGGCTATGGTCGAGAACAAGCAGTTGTGCTTCTGTAGGTTAATTTGGAGAACAGTAAATAATTTTTACAAGAGCAGGAACGTAAGACCAAATTCCAAAGCAGTAGTTATATTTTGCCTTTATAAATTTCGTGTAGTTATTTAAATTGAATTTACACTTCTTTACTTCACTTTTCAATACCATTTTGTACTTGACATTGTAACCCCAGGGCCCTGTAATATATTATCATTGCTCGTAAGAGGCCATAAGCTTCATACTGAGTTTGTGAGGCCTCAGGGCTAAGGCTTGTCAGGTCTGCTCTGTCTGAGCTTTTCTTTTCCTGTCTGTAGCTTTGTTTGACTTGACTGAGCTGTGAGAGTAATCTGATTGACCAAATGTCTATATCTAACATGTTCACCTGTTCTTTTTTTTTTTTAAATCTTTGTGTGGTAACAACTACAGTTTCATATATTAGACATTTTACAGATTTTTAGCAACCCAAGTGAAAAGTTTTTACTATCCTTTTTTGTGTAAACAGATCTGAGCAAAAGAACGATGCTGAACCTGAATATCTGTTTCTATTTCTTAAATCATTCATACTCGCACTCTTGCTCCTTAGTGCAGAAAGAATACAGAAGTTTTTCCCACTGTGACTGCTCTCTCTCTCCATTTCTTGTGAGCTAAACCAAATTTATTTGATTCTTTGGTTAAATATGTTGTTAATCAAACTATGTTTTGTCATATTCAAACAGAAAATTTATAACTGATTTTACTTGGTTTACAGACCCCAAATAGAGCCACTGTATCCATACTCATTATTTGTCTCTTTTTGCAATTTTTTGCATTTAGTTAAAAAGGCTGTTGGACTTAAATGGAAAATCCATAGGAAGCCAGAGAAAGAAATATCAGCAGCTTGGAGATGGACAGAGCTTTGGAATCAATCTATACAGCGATTTTTTTCACTTGTAAAGATTTGAGGTTATGTTATTAGCCTGGTGTTCAAATAATTTGGAAGAACCTTCAAATACATTGGTTTTCTTTTGTTCGAATGAATGAATTCACCATACCTATTTATTTGCTTTTAGACAGCAAAATCTCTGAAAACTAATGCACAAAATGTGATTCTTCGTTATGAGAATAACTAACGTCAGTGATACACGATATTTAATTATGAAATAAAAAAGATATATATATGTGCGTATGTTATTAGGGGGAGCTGGATACAGTTCATTCCAGGACCCAGGGAAGTTCTCTTTCTCAGTCCAATGGAGCCAAATTTGACAGCCTCCAATATCCAAGGGATTTCTCTTTCCCCAACCTGACAGATATGAGGCTGCTGTGGTTTTCTGTTCCCAGGTCCGGTCAGAAGTGAAGCTAAGCGTGTCATTCCCCACACGTGCACACACATGTGCACGCACACTTGTTCACGCACGCATACCGACGCTATGCAGACACTCTCGATCAACAGACCAAGATGGGCACCGCAACCACACACACAGCACTCATAAACATGAACGATGCAAACAGCCTCATCCTGCTAACAAGGCTGCCAGCTAATGAGGCTCAAAGCTTGCTAGCAGGTCTCACACACAAACACACACCTGCTGACGTCTCTAGTAGCTGGCCGAGACCTATGGTCCTTCCTGTAGAATCATAGAATCGTTTAGGTTGGAAGAGACCTTTAAGATCGTCAAGTCCAACCATTAACCTAGCACTACCAAGTCCACCGCTAAACCATAGTAGGTGGTTGTCAGACTTCTAGTAGTACTTGCTGGCTAATCTGACTTGATAATTTCCAGAACAATGAAATACTAAGGTGGGATTTTTCAAGGAATCACTGTGAAACCAAACCCTAGTGAGTGATATTCAGATGGAACTCATGATAAAAGCTGGACTCAGGAATTCTTCAGCAGAACCTGATGTGCACATCTCCATTCTAGCATGGAGTTTTCAGCCCCGAGCTCTTTTTTAGAAGGCCACATTATCTTAAAGCAAATCAGCAAAGGAAAACTCTGAGTCAACATCTTCTTCAGTGTACCCTAAATGATTCTAAAGTGACACCAAACTTTAGAAACTTGTCCTTAGGTGTCTATGGATGGCAACTTTTTGGAATCCGTAAAATGTTACTAAATTAATTCAAAAAGGGGTTTAATTAGAATGTTGCTCCCTATTGTACTGCCTAAAAGTCAGTAAGATTGGGATAGAAACTTGGTACCCAAGTTCCGTATATTTTGTTGAAACATTAGGTTACTAGAGAATGGATAGAATTGAACTGTTCAAAAAACAGACAATCGGATGATCACAGATTTAGAAAGGCTTCTGAATGACTGAATGAGATAAGACTCATCAGTCTGGAACAGAGAGGACTGTGGGAGGAAAAAGCCATAATAGAGATCTACGGAATGATAAGTGACATAGGGAAGATGTTCACCAACTCTTCCAGCACAAGAATGTAGTACATAAAATGAAGCTAGTAAATGGCAAGTTTAAAAAAAAAAAAAAAAAAAAAAAGAACGATAGAAGAATTATCTTTCTTTTTTTTTGTGCACCTAAAGGAAATCTTTTGGTGGTAGCAGCTAAAAATATTGTGGGTGGCCAGAATTGTAGAATTATAGAATCATAGAATCGTTCTGGTTGGAAGAGACCTCCAAGATCATTGAGTCCAACCATTAACCTATCACTACCAAGTCCACCACTAAACATATCCCTTAGCACTACACCTAAACGTCTTTTGAATACCTCCAGGGATGGGGGACTCCACCACCTCCCTGGGCAGCCTGTTCCAATGCCCGACAACCCTTTCAGTGAAGAAATTTTTACGAATGTCCAATCTAAACCTCCCTGGTGCAACTTGAGGCCATTTCCTCTTGTCCTGATAATATATGTCCTCATATTATATTTAGAGGAGAATTGCACAAGTACTTGGATGAGTGATCCAAGTTTTGCTGAACCCATCACATGAAAGTCAGGAAATTCCCTGAGCTGAACATAATCAGTAACTGGGAGAGTGCTGACAGGAGAAGTCCTATATGCTTTCCCTGTTTTTGCCTGAATATCCATTTACGGCTGTCATTGGAATCAGGAAACTTGGTGGACAGAACCCTATTCTAAAACATTGAAGCCATTCTGATGTTTGTTTGTACGCTGATTTTCATAGCATCTGGCATACTCAGCATGGGAACACCTAGAACAGGCAAAAGATCTGGAGAGAAGAGTCTTTGTCACTTGCCTGAGCTCAGATTTCTGCTAGGGTACATACAGTAATGCACCTCAGTGAAATGGGATCCTGTGCTTGAGACTACATCCTGTGGTGTCCTAGCCCTTCTAGATAATTACTAATTTAATTTTTGCCTTATCGGACTGTTTATGCAGTTGATGTTAGGTAGTCAATGGATCCAAAAATGGATATACTAAGGAGCAGAAGCAAGACTCATGGTGGAGTCTGCAGTAGGGCAGAGTATGGCAACATGCTTTGCCCTGGAATTGTGTAAAAGTTAAGCCAGGAAAAAAGTCTCGGTTTTGCTTGAATTTGGGTGGCATATAAAGGGCACTAGTGAAAAAAGGGAGACTCCTTCCCTATATCCCCAGCCTTTTTATACATATATATATATAAAAAATGTATAAAGAAACATTTGAAAATGGAATATAAAATGGATCTGTGAACATGAGTTTGCCCATATTTTTACCAATATGGGATAATAAAAAGCCATATTTTTACATTTCACATAACTCGTTCCTCAAATTACATTGCTTACCAAGGTATGTTACTCCACAGCAATCCTAGTGCAGTTATGAGAAACTGCTGCCCACATTTATATGTTTGAGCTAAAGTTATTTCTCTGTACACTAGCCATAAAGTGGATATATTTGTATATATTTCTCCATCAGCAAGTATGGCAGTAAACAGAATATCAATATATAATTTCTTTAAAACATATTTTTATTTCTGATTTCCAGATAATAAAAGCCTGTGTTGCAATATATAGTTCATACCTTCCATATAAATTCACATGGGAAGGCAATGAGAAAAAAAATGCATCTATGGAAAACAGGGATGCCTTTTAAGATCACTTTCAATGTGACATTTTGTGAATACACAGGGCCCTATTCTTAATATCTCCTAAATCTCAATCAAGAAGAGTACCAGTATCTTCTTTTTTTTTTTTTTTTTTGAATTTACTACTTGTTTGCAGGACATCTGTATTAAAATACTTAGTAATGATCTTTCTTGAACACTGTTTCTGTGATAATTGCTTTTTTAAAAGCTTTGAAATCGTTATCACCTTGGAAATGATGATTTAGGTATGTTTATATATTTTTTAAAAATCACACATTTCTATGTTATCATTTTACTGTAGTTTCTTTTGTCCAGCAAACTCTGTTTAAAATTACATTTAATTTGCTGTAAATTGCATTCTAATCTGAATTGTCTAAGCCATTTAAATCATTTCTATATTCATTTAAAATGGGACTGTTATCCTTTCAGAAAATCTCTTAATACACTTAAAGACCTTGTTTGCATACAGTAATTCGATAGTAGAAAGATGTGATACGAAATTGGAAAAGAAATGGGCCATGAAATTCTAGGGGGAAAAAAAAAAGAAAATTTTACATTAGGATTTTCTTTTAAAAATAAGAAAAAGGACTGAGGTATCAGTTGTCACTACTTTTGCTACCTCAGGAAATTTACAGTATTTTATATACAACGGCCCACATTACTTTTTAGGAAGTACCCTCGCAGTTTTCTCGTCCAGTTTGAAATGTTAATGCTTCCACATTTATTGCAGGTGTAGAACACAGAAAGATGGTGTTTTCTTAAACCTAAACTTTGCTTATTGTAAGTGGTTGACCTAGCATTAGGGAGTTACGAAGCTGAGAAAACTAGCAGAAGAATGATCCCTGGAAGACTGGGAAGTGATATGGGTGCTATTTTGGCCTGATAAGTGAATATTGGTCTTTCTTCTTTCCTATTTTTCTTGTTTGCTTGTATTCTTTGATATTATTCTTATATTCATATATTTAGAAAAGTCAATAAACAACATTGATAGGTCAGCAAGTAAATACTTAAAATATATCTAAGTAGCAGTCAGTGCATCCTGCCACCTGAGGTAAAAAGGTCTTAAGTAAAGAAAGATAAAGTGGAACTGTAGATTACCCCGAAAAATTGCAAGAAAGGAACAAGGTCATCAAAGCACAAACAGGTAATCTAACAAAGGACTTCAAGAAAGTTGGTCAATCAATCATTTGTGATCTCAATTGCTTAGATTCAGTGCTTGTTTTGTTAAATTAATAACCTCCTTTGACAGTCTGGTGTTATTTGGTGTTCTTTGAAGTTGAAAGGCGTGGGCAGGGTAACACTAGCAGTTATACCTTAATGCTACTTATCTACACAGGTAGGAGTGGCACTTTCTTACACAATTTCCATCTAATAACATCAGAACACTAAGCAGCTGTTGTTTTTATTATTAAGTTAAGCATCTCCCACACAAAGGACCATATCCCCAGTGAAGCCTGATAAAAAGTTTTTAAATAATGCTCTTCTAAGTAAGGCCTGGAGAGCAAAATATTGTATAGACAGTAAGAGGAGTCCCACAGGGAGGCTGTCATGAGATGGAAGCTGCAGAAGAATGCCATGAAAATGCTCCACATGAGTTTTCTCATGCGTAGCTGGAGGAAGCCCCCTCCTCACAGACATCACCGCATGATTCACCAGGCTCAGAGCAACCCTCCCTGGTTTAAAGATTGCCTCCACTCTGCTCCTGTTTTCCCTCAAGCAGATGTCTCCTTTATACTTTATCCCCTTCTTTGTGTCAATCTCCCTTTCTTATGCTCCTCCAATGCTTTGGGAGAAGAGTGGCAGGCACAAGAGATTTAGCACTGCAGATGCTGTATATTTTTCTATTCCTGCTCTAAGGAAATTTCACTCAAGAACTGTGTGTCTTGAATACAAGGGTATAGTACAAAGTCAAATGAGAAATAGGTGCAAATGAATGAGAGGTGCTATGTGGTTGGAAGAGATGTGGTAGCTGGGAGGGTTCGCAGAATGCTGATAGAAATTTAAGGGGCCTCAGGATGAAGATGAAAATTCAGGAGTTTGTTTCTGGATCCCCAGTCTCAAACTGAGTTTCACCCCTCCTTCACATTTGGGAAATGATTATGTGTTGGATGATTTCAAGAATGGAGAAATTTAAATGAATGGCCATGGGGAGGGATAAGCATAAGTGCCTTTTTTGCTTGCGTAAAGTTTTTCTGCCTGTTTCAGCAAACAAGATCAGGTTTAGATCAAACAAGATTCAGACACATCAGGCTGAAATCAAAGAAGTAAGACTAAGCAACACAGTGGAGCTGAGTTCCCACGGTTATGGGGGGTATTAAACTGATATTGCCATGTGGGAATGGAGCAGAAATAGAGAGCTTTTAATGGTGCAGTTTGATGCCGTGAACATAAGCCTCAGCAGCGTATATACTCTGAGGTTAACCTCCTAAGTTTCCAAGTGCTGGCCATTGATGCTTGATCAGACAGTTGTGGTGGACTGGGATACTGAGTTCGGGTTTTTAGTTCTGAGTAAATTGCCTAGTCTTCATCAAAAGTATCAGCTGCAGGCAGTGAAATTATTAAATAGGATTTTTTTTGTATTTTATGTTGTGGTTTTTTTTTTTTCCAGAAGATCAACAGCAGTTCATTTCCCTAACCAAGCCAGAATGGATTCAACTAAAATCTCAAATTCATTTCAAGAGGAAGATTAAGACCTTAGTGCTCTGTGGTTTTATAACGGAATCATAAGAACAATGAAGACAAATTGTCTTGTTAAGTTGCCATAGCTTTTTCAGTGTGAGGTTTGGTAGAAATTGAAGTTCAAAGGTTCTGGAAGGGTCAGAAAGAAGAAAATTTGATTTATTCTGCATTTTGGCACAGAGGAAATGCATTTTTGTCTGCATAGACACATGCGCGTGCCTGCAGGGCTATGATCTTATTGGCATCATGGAGATGTGTTGGGATGGCTCCTATGACTGGAGTGTTGGAATGAAGGATACAGGGTCTTTAGGAAGGACAGGCAGGGGAGGTGAGGAGGGGGTGTTGCTCTCTATATCAGTGACCAGCTGGAGTGGATGGAGGTCCATCTTGGGGACAGATTAGGAGCTGACCAAGGGCTTATGGGTCAGGATTAAAGGGAGAGCAGGGGCAGGTGACGTTATAGTGGGGTCTGCTACAGGCACCTGACCAGGAAGCCGAGGGGATGAGGCCCTCCATAGCCAGACAGGAGCAACCTCATGGTCACAAGCCCTGGTCCTCATGGGGGGACTTCAGCCAGCCTGATATCTGTGGAGGGACAACACAGCAGGGCATAAGCAATCTGGGAGGTTCCTGAAATGCGTTGATGATAACTTCCTTTCCAAGTGATAGAGGAGCCATATGACGAGAGTTGCTACGCTGGACCTGTTCTCACCAACAAGGAGGGTCTGGTGGGAATGTGAAGCTCAAGGGCAGCCTTGACCATGAAATGGTGGAGTTCAAGATCCTTAGGGCAGCGAGGAGGGCACACAGCAAGTTACTTCCCTGGACTTCAGGAGAGCAGACTTGGCCTCTTCAGGGATCTGCTTGGTAACAAGGGCAACAAGAAGAGCTTCTATAGCTACGTGGGTGATAAAAGGAAGACTAGGGAAAATGGGGGCCCTCTCTGGAAGGAAATGGGAGACCTGACTACCTGGGATATGGAGAAGACAGAGGTACTAAATGACTTCTTTGCCTGAGTCTTCACCGGCAAGTGCTCTAGCCACACCACCCAAGTTGCAGAAGACAAGGGCAGGACTGGCAGAATGAAGAACCACTCACTGTAGGGAGAAGATCAGGTTCGAGACCATCTAAGGAACCTAAAGGTGGACAAGTCCATTGGACCTGTTAAGGTGCATCCACGGGTCCTGAGGGAACTGGCATATGTACTTGCAAGCCAGAAAGCCAACAGTATCCTGGGCTTCATCAAAGAAGCATTGATCAGCAGGTTGAGGGAGGTAATTCTCCCCCTCTACTCTGCTCTGGTGAGAACCCACCTGGAGTACTGTGGTCAGCTCTGGAGCCTCCAACACAAGAAGGACATGGACTTGTTGGAGCGAGTCCAGAGAAGGGCCATGAAGAAGATCAGAGGGCTGGAGCACCTCTCCTATGAAGACAAGCTGAGTTGTTCAGCCTGGAGAAGAGAAGGCTCTGGGGAGACCTTCTAGCAGCCTTCCAGTACCTCAAGGGGCCTCCAAGAAAGCTGGAGAGGGACTTTTGACAAGGGTATGTGGTGATAGGACAAGGGTAATGGCTTTAAATGAAAAGAGGGTCGATTTAGATGAGATATAAGGAAGAAAATTCTTCATTCTGAGGGTGGGGAGGCACTGGAACATGTTGCCCAGAGAGCGGTGGCTGCCCCATCCCTGGAAGTGTTCAAGGCCAGGTTGGATGGAGCTTTGAGCAACCTGATCTAGTGGAAGGTGTCCCTGCCCATGGCAGGGGGGTGGAACTAGATGAGCTTTAAGGTCCCTTCCAGCCCAAACCATTCTATAATTCGATGATTTTTAGTAAGATCATTCACAAATGAGTATTTTTTGATATTTCTTTCTCTTCTCATTTGCCTATCTAGCTATCATTATCAATAAGATAATATCATATACCTGTAAAGTATATCTATCATTTAAAAATAAGTTTCTACCAACTTCATTATAGTGAAGTTTAAAAATAGATTTATGCTAATTTTTTAATAGTGGAGTTTTGTAAAGGCAAGTTAACAAATTAAAAGAAATATCATCCCTGCCTTAAGGAAAAAAAAAAAAAGAATTTTGTAAAATTAAGTAATGGAAGAATAAAAAAAGGTGATGTTTTTAAAATTCTTCTTAAAATTTACAGTGTGTCTGCAAAATTTTTGGTATTTCAAAGTGCTGTTGTATTGATGATCTAGCTTAAACTGAGTAGTTCAGAAAAACCCACCCAAAAGGAAAACAATCATGATAGTTTTGGAAAAAAACCTGATAACTTCTTAATATCTTTTACTAAAATATGTCTTGTCTTCTGCCCAAGAAGTGTTTTACTATTTACAAAATTGCAATATTTTAGTATAAAAAGATTTACATTTTTTTGGAAAAACTATCTACAGTACATTATTTGGTCAAATGGAGAAAAATAGAAGGTTTGGGTTTTTTTAAATGTTGTGTTTCCTAGTCATACTACTGTTAATGTCATTCTGTCTTAGATCTACATGAAGATGAATTTCACGTAAACACTTAAAACGGTATATTGCTGATACAAGTGTTATTTAAGGGTGTGCTGACAATATCTTGAAAACTTGTCAGTTTTCAATGACTACCAGAATAAGGACAATCTTGTGGTTCTGGGACAGATCTTATTTCAGAGACAGAAGACAACATCTCAGACTGTCCTGAAGCAGAGAGCATTATCAGCTACTTCTCCAGTTCCCACATCTGCACCAGGGGACACACACTCCATGTAAAAATGGGAAGTACAGTTGAGAGATATCTTTTTATCCTGCAGTCATATTAAAAGATTTTTCTTCCAAGCTGAAATTGCATTATTTTGGCACAAAATGTTTCTGTTCTACAGAACCTCCCTTTTAGGCAGTTGTTGCAGATACAGGACGCTGAAATAGAAGAGCTTTGATGGGTCTGCATTGTCATGGACCAGAGTATAAGAAAGGTACTGGAATTTGATATGAGCTTATGATGCTTCAAAGGTAAATGATCTTGCCTTACTAGTGGGTAGCACGTGTTTTATTTTGTGCACCCGTAGTGTTTCACAAGGATGGGTGGCAGCAAGGGCAGTGCTCCATGCAAGCCCTTGAGAGGTGGTCCATGAGGGAGATTTCCATGGAGCTTTCAGCACAACTCTTTTTCACAAGATAGAACATGGTTTTGACAGAGTTTTCTCTCTTCAACTTTTCAGCTGAACTATAAAAAGTTTTTGGAAATTTTCCTTCATGTATCTGATCTGTATGTTGTGCCCATTTTTTTTTCTTTATTTTTTGAGTGAAAGAGTTTTGCAAAATTTATGTGGATAGCAGTCCTATTTGTAATGTATAATCTGCTTGAATTTCCATGAAAACTATTCTTCCATAAATGATAAGATAGACAGAGAGAAAAGCATGCACCCCACTGCTGGGAAAAAGAGCTAATTTGAGCTGTTTGATATCTAGTGGTTTGAATTACATCGTTGTTTTTCTTTACAGTGCTTCGAAACATCAATCTTACCAACCCTCCCGTGGAGAGAAGTAGAATAAAATTATATGGGCCAAAGCTTCTGAATCTTCAGTCTACTGTAGCATATTATGTAGCAATGTTTACAGGTACATGGCAGTTTGTATTTTCTTTGATGCAAATTTTAAGAGCCATCAACGGAATTTGTACACTCTGCTGTCTTTATATGTGATTCTACCATATAATTTAATTGTTACTTTAAATGTTCAATACAAATACTTGTTTGAAAAAATAAACCTAAACCAAAGTTAAACAAATTCAAAAGAAATTATCAACAAAGTTAAAAGTCATTAAACCAAAAGAAAAATAATTTCTTCATGTTGTGCACATACTAACCAAGTATACTGAGTGAATCAAGAATTCAGGACAGATCCGAACCTCATTCTTACACTGGTAATACAGTGATAAAGTTTAGACATGTGGCCATGATGGTATTCACAGAATGAGTTGTCCAAAATGCCTTCTACTAATTAATTAGTCCTAGCTATTCAGAAGTATAGGAATGTGCAAGGAAATTTAAAGTGAAAAACGCCTGCGTATTCTAATAGGCAGAAGATTTGGAAGAATCTGAGGAGAAGCCAAAGATTTTGTCTATTCAGTAATGAGAGAGGAAAGGGGAGTGGAGGCAAGCGGAGGGGAGCGGAGGGGAAGGGAGGGGAGGGGAGGCGAAAAAATAACTATATAAGTTATATTTTTAATCAACAATTGTGGGAGATTTTATTATCCTGACTGATTTTCTTATGCTCCATGTGCAGAAGGACTATAGTAATTGCTGTACAATAGTATTCATTTTAAAAACACTCATCAGAGCTTGTGAGGACTTGATATTTAGCTGAGGGTAAGTCAGCTTCATGGTCAGTGATGGAGCTCATAATCAACTTACACCAGGCAGTAAGTTCTTAGCTGGGCTATTCTGAAGAGTCCCATATGGCTGTGGGCTGAGGGCTCAGGTCTGCTCTCTGGGTAGTAATAAAGCTTCCTGAGTGATATTTGGTGACTGTCTTATTTCTTGAGCATTTAAGAGTTTCCTTGAGCATTTAAGAGTGGAGAAAATCCTTGACATTATATGAGTGGGAAAACTGAAATTTGCTAGAAGGCTGTATCATCAGAATTAGCATATTTTTTTGAAACATGATGGTGTAAGAACAAGTTAAAAGAGAAATACACTATGAAACCGAACAGTGAGCATGCATGAAATCTGATTAACTCCCCCTTCTGGGGAATTTACAGAATAAGAAACAGCGCAACAGAGCCTCCCAAATGGGCAGAAAAAAACCCAGAAAAACAAAATGCTAGGTGACTGGCTACAATAAAATATTGCTTTCTATAATATGAAAAAATGGCATGATCTGTAGATATGGGATCATGGAGTTTGCAAAGCCCTGGGTGAGATAAATGGGGAAGTTCATAGCTCTCAGAGATATAATTTCAAATTTTCTTCATCTCGGGAAGACATTTGGTTACACTCTGCTACCTTCCATCGGTTGCAGGCACTGCTCATGCTTTCAAGGTTATAGCAAGGAAGGGTAGAAGCAAAGCTGTGTTTTATTTTTAGTTTTAATGAATACTGAGATGCTAGCGTCCCTTTTGACTCTGAGAAGTACTTTCTACAAGCAAAATATGGAGCCATGAAATAAAGTGGGACCTGGATTATTTATTTCCCCACACATGTCTCATCTTCAGTATTCTCAATTTCACAGCTGCTATGATTTGAAAGATCATCCTTCTGAGAGATTTTCAGTAAAGTCTCACTTCCGTTAACAAATAACAACACCTAAGTAAAATAATGTAAACCACATGCAAAAAACCCTGAAGTGATAAACTTGGCTGTACAATTCTGAGTATGCAGGTTTTTATTGCTTCAGATGATGGTAGTCTCCTAGAAGTGAAAAGCGTCCGACCCTTCCCTTTTAATTTCTAAGATAATGTAACTGGACAGGATCAGCCTACACATCATCACACAAAACCAAGTATACTGTCATGTATAGGCTAGTGCTTCACCTGGTTTCAGCTGTGGTACAGATTCCTCCTTTTCATCTAAGGTAGCAACAGATTAATATACAGTACTAACGATAAGTAAAGCATGGATTTCTATATTACTGGACACTTGTGAAGAAAACTTAAATAAATTAAAGAACATATGAAGGGAGAAGTGTGATGAGACTAGTAAAAATTATACTCAATTGAATTCAAAATAAAATATCTGCAGTGAGATTTCTTCAGGATGGAGCTAAAGTTTTTTTCATCTTACTGTTAATAATTGTACGGTTTTGATCCATTCAAAGTTATTCTTTAAACTGTTTCTGTAATGTTACTGATTAATAAAAAAAAACAGTTTAGAAGTTCTGGATTCTAAAATATGTGCATTTTTTTCCTCACTCATCAGACTAGTCAGAAGTAAAGCACTCATTTCTTGGAGGAAAAGAAAAAAAAAAGGTTTTTATCTTCACACCAATATCCCAGATCTGAAGGATATGTAAGGAGCATATATATATGTTCTTAATGTTGTTCAGAGATTGCATATTTTTCTGTTTTGTCTGTTTTTAAATCACAGCAGAATGTAATAGGTTCAGTTCTCAGTTATGCTACTATAAATTGAGAATATCATACTCAGGAAAAAAAAAATCGTAAAAGCTTCTATGTAAAAGATAGAATACCATCACAGATCACACAAATTGTTATATATACTTCACAGTTATAATTGATGAAATTATTTCAGATTACGTGAATATCAGATGCGTATCAATGACATATTTAAGATATGTAATTATCTATATCATGTAAGATCAGTAAAGTGGTATTTTTATTTTATGTCTGTAAGTTCCAAACCCGTACATTTTAATAGGATTTTTCCAAAGGAACAAAATGAATCCCGTAAATTTAGAGCATATTATTCTTGCTTAGTCTTATGGTAGTTAGGCATACACTACCATTACACAGTTCTTCTCTCTTGTTAAAAGAAAAAAAAAGAAAAGAAAAAAAGGGAAAAAAAGATCTTGAAAAGGGAACTTTACATTACCTTAGAAAAGAATAAATGAGAGAGAAAATGTAGATCTCAAAAGACCTCAGGCAGAAACTTAAGGTCATAAACATTTCTTTTTGCTCCTATATAAAGTTTTCTTTTTGTCTTTTGCCTGGTTTTTGAAATCCTGTGAAAGGTGGTTTTGGTCAAAAGCTGAACACAGTTAGAGCCCTTACAAGCAATTTCTTTAGAAGAAGAGAACCCATTAAACAGTTGCAGTTGTTCAGTTGTTGAATGGAGAATCTCATTTGCAAAGTCAGTGTACTGCTGCTTTACTGTCACTTACAGTTTTTAAAGAATGAGTCTTATTAAATGTCTACCTTAGCCAGTCAGAATCATTCTGGATATACTAATGAAATTTCTAATAAAAGAAGTAAGACCAGAAGGACATTGTTGTATCCTCTTGTTAGCTAGTGCAAAAATTGAAAGAACTTCCTTCCATTTACAATAAAATATGTCTAACTGTTTTGATTTAGGAATTGATAGGCTGTGTCAAATTAGACTGTGCTTCAATTTTATGATGCTGTTTTACTTGGAATGAAATGTGTTATCAATTGCAAAATAGCTTGCACATGTCTAAAAAGAATTTATAGTCAACCAGTCTCCTGAATATTCTACTAGATACATTTATTTCTATTTTTTTGCCAATCAATACCATGTGCATGGTACATACCAATTATATCTTACTTTCCTCACACAATAGGCATATTATTTCACAGCTTTTGAACTTGTCAGTGCAAGCTGATTACTTCTGCTAATTTTCCTTTTATAGGCATGACTGTAAAGAGTAGTTCTTTCTAAAAGTTAAAAGTACTAAATTAATTCTAACCTGTTCTACTCCATCCTTTGTGTTTACTATACAAGGTTGCATCATTTTAAGAGTGTTTTTACTTGGCGAGCTATAATTGCAGTGGTCCTCACTGGCTGACCATAGAGACCAAGTGGCCACTATTGTAACATGACTTTGTCATTGCCATACTTCAAGGCATATGCCACACACAGTTTTGCATAAAAACATGTAGCACTCTTGGCTTGAAGACATACTAGCAGAGTGCTTCCAGCCAATATGCACATTCTATAACTCATAATAATCTAAAGAACAAAACTGCAAATCTGTGCATATGGAGACCTACGTAGGTCTCTAAACAGCAGTAAGAGCAGGCTAACAGGCAGAATGGACACGTGGTCTTAAACGTGTTAGGCATGTATTGGTTTTGCGTAGGATGAAAATTTCATCCTGCAGTCTCCATGTTGAGATGATCGTCAATTCGTTACACAGAAAACAACTTTTAATGGTTTGTTCAGTCCAAAGCAAAAAGATAATACAAAAAAAAACCATGGTAGGTACTTGTTTAAATTTAATGATATTCATTAAACATGTCATGCATTCTACAGTTGCAAAGAAAGTGTGCTTCGCATATCTTCTGAGATTCATAGTGTACATCTGAGGTTCCTTACAACCATGGGAGTTATTTAAGAGTTAATTCAAGAAGTTGGAGGCTGCGGCCAATGCCGCAGGACTCTGCTTCTTCATGGAGGCTGAGAAGATGTTCTAGTTCTGAAGCAGAAGTGGAACTGAGAAGTCAAGAAACAGAACATAGGGAACAGAGAAGAGCAGCCTTCACTAACATATTTAGTTTAAAACTACCTTATTTGAAAACTAAATTGCCTCAAAAAATATAGAGAGCAAATACATGATAGAGAGTGTCTGCTACTGCTAGCAAAAGTATACAGTAGAAATAGAGGTTTAGTAAAAAAGATTCTGTGGAAAAATGTCTGCAAATTCAATTTCCTTTTTAGGGCATACAATGTTTCCTGCTTCTGAAAGTCTGATGACATTGGCAACAAAAATATGTCAACTACATGTTAAAAATAAAGGAAAAATAAAGGCAGGTTTTATACTCAGCATCACAGAAGGTTTTAATAGTTTTGATCAGTTATAGATTTGGTAGCGTTTGAATTTTAATTGATGGTCACACATGGAAAATTTCTATGTTGTTGAATCCTATCCCATCACCTTTACTTATGTAATTTATTCTCATCACAAGATGTCGAAAGAACATTTAAAAAAAAAAAAAACCCTTTTGTGACATAGTCCTCCAGTGTCAAATTTTGTAAGTCTGAAAGCAAAGCAAAAATAAGTGGGTCTTCAGTTTTCATTTACAGTGAAAAAACACAAACTGGGCCAGGATGTCTCTAGACATACTGCCTTAGAGAAAGGTAAGTGAATGATACTTGGAGTACATCCTGAACTAATAAGACAAGAGGACAGAAGAAACTGAGTTGGCAAAGAAATAAAGTTACAAATTAGGAAATATTTTATATATCTAGAGGCAGTTGTGAAGGGTATGACCTAAGTTTGCTTGACAAAAAAATAAATGAGAATTAGAATTTTAGGAGCAGTTAAGTTTCTATATCCTTTTGGAATACGGTGGTGTGTGTATAAAATGAGACAGACAAACAACTCCCCCATTTCGTGAAAGAAATACTAATGGTTTCTCAGTCAAAAGCAAGTAAGTGCAAGGAAAAAAAAAAAGCTTGCATCCAATTTATAGTTCCTTCAAACATTTTCTTGGGGTGACAGCAGAATTTCTACAGCAAAAGTTGACTGTAAGAAGGACTTTTTAATTTTGTGGTCTGGAAAATTAGTAAAATGTTACAATAAGAAAAAATTAAATGAATAGATAGGCAAAATAGTTTTACATCAAGAAAAACAGCTATCATCAGTGTAAAGTGGTAGAATGCAGGTCTCAGCGTTATATGAGAATGGAAAATTAAGGCGTTGTAGAATTCACCTGGACTGGTTTTCTCATCAAAGGTTAGAGGCTACGTTAACAGGGAATAGACTGCTGATTATCGTCTTAGTTGTGTGTAGTTTTCATAAACCAGTTTTTCCACACAATTTTAGCCGACAGATGAAACAGGTGGAAGAAAATATTAGGACTGACATTATTATGAGCATTGCCATGATCTCCTGTACTTACAGGTGGCCTGATACATCTCATGGTGAAACATTGCGTTCACCTGATTGTAAAGTGAGAACGACTATACTCAGAGTCTGTCTTAGTCCGATATGAAATTTTTCTTTCAGTGAGTTTTGATTCATCCTCAGTGTCTGTGCTTCAAGATCTAAAAGGGATCAGTTGCAGGGGGAGAGAGACACAAATGTCTGTAGTCCTTCCTTGTGTAATATTGTGATCAAAACCTGGATCAGAGCTCAGGGTACATAGAATGTCTTTTTAAGGGAGCAAATGGAGAAGTTCTCCAGCCATCCCTTTCTTTACTGTCTAGCCCTAAAGAGAGAAAGATTATTCACTGTTACACTCTACTAATTATCTCTGAATTATCTCTGCACCTTATTAAGGAACTCAAATGACAACGACAGGGAAATCAACATAGTGTTGTACAGTGGCATTTTTGCAAAGAGAGGAAGTCACATTTCTTTTGTAAAGTAGCCTGGAAGCTATGTTCAAAATAAATAATTTTGATATTGTTAATCAAGCTCTTAAAATATCCCCATACATAGGTCCGTGTAGCAATCTCTAATGATTTAAATGGGTTCCTTTTTCCTATGGAATCCGTGCCTCATTCGTTACATGGGATAACGTCCAGTCAGGGAATGAAACAAGGTTGTACAGGACAGGGGCCCAGCCTCTTTCTAACATAAGATGGCAGGAAGTAGAGTGAAAAAAAATCAGGAAAGCAGAAAACTGATCTGCTGAAGAAGAATGATCTGATGACTTGGACACTCTGATGCCCCTGGTAAAATCAGTTCTGTCCCTGCCCGTTTTATGAAATTTCTTTGTAATCTGGGCAAGTGTAGTATTTTTTTTCCCCTATGTGTTCATTGAAAGTGCATGCTTTCATTGCATTGTAAAATTTTGAGTATTTTAAGAATAAATATTGTAAAAACTGTGAATTCTCTGAACTACCAGGACATAGGCATCTTAAATTGAATAGCTAATGCTAGTTACAGTAATGACTCTATGCTTGAGGAGTTATAATACCATCACCTCACACCACAGGTGACGGATAAAATCAATAATGACCATTCAGATAATACAGTGATAAATAGCAAACAGCTTACAACAAATGAATAATTCTGTTCTAAGAGTAAGTTATAAATAGTGTGTGGGTCTAAAACAAAACCCAGAATATTAAGCAGTTGCTCATTCTGTGCTTATTCGGTGCTTATTGCTGTAAGCATCGACCATTTGTACTAAGGCAGAAGTTTTATGAGAAAAAGTCTATGTAATAACTATATAATATATAATAGTAATGTAGTAATATATATAATATATAATACATATTTAATTAAACTGAACCATAAAAATTGATAACAAATAAACTGAATTTAAGTAGCACAGGGAAACTTGGTTCAGATAGTTTAATTTCAATATAAGCCCTGAACTGTTGCTATGAGATAAACACTAAAACAGTAGTGAAGTCACTGAAAAAAACCAATAATATAGATTTTATACAACAGTGACAACAAAGGCGTAGTTAAGACTGCATTGTGCAGTAGTGTCTCTCTTTCTTTAAACACCTTGGAATCTGTCATTTTCGTCTTTCTCTTATCACTAGCATAATTTGTGAATTCAAATGCAGCGTGTTTGATTCTGATAACTTAATCCATTTTACTGATTTTAGTTGTTTGAAGGCCACAGAAACAGTTTTGCTGGATTGATTCTTAGCAAGTTTAAGCCAATACTTGTCCATAATTGTTCCCAACTACTTCCATAACAAACGACAAAAAATTAGTCTATTTCTACTGAAATAAAGAAATAGTAATTGTTGACTCTCTGTGCCTCATTGCAGTACTACTTGCTGGTTCATTTGGTTAATTTCAGCCTGAAATTCAGAAGAAATAATGTAGTTGTGCTAATATGAAGGGAAAAAAAAGAGAAGTAGGCCCGGAAAGAGTGGTCAGAATGTAGTTTGCCTTATTTATGGATGTGCTGGTTTTGGCTGGGGTAGAGTTGATTTCCTTCATGGTAGCTAGCGTGAGGCTATGTTTTGGATTTGTGCTGAGGGCAGTGTTGATAATACAGAGATATTTTCGCTATTGCTGAGCAGGGCTTACACAGAGTCAAGGCCTTTTCTGCTTCTCACCCCACCCCACCAGCGAGGAGGCTGGGGGTGCACAAGAAGCTGGGAGGGGACACAGCTGGGACAGCTGACCCCAACTGACCCAAGGGATATCCCACACCATATCACATCATGCTTGGCATATAAAGCTGGGGGAAGAAGAAGGAAGGGGAGAACATTTGGAGTTAGGATGTTTTGTCTTCCCAAGTAACTATTACGCGTGATGGAGCCCTGCTTTCTTGGAGATGGCTGAACACCTGCCTGCCAATGGGAAGTGGTGAATGAATTCCTTGTTTTGCTTCATTTGCATGTGCAGCTTTTGCTTTACCTGTTAAACGTCTTATTTCAACCCATGAGTTTCTCAGTTTTACCCTTCCGATTCTCTCCCCCATCCCACTGAGGGGGAGTGAGTGAGCGGCTGTGTGGTGCTTCGTTGCCGGCTGGAGTTAAAACACAACAATGGAGAAATTCTTTTAACTTCACAGTAATATTTCACATGAAATGTAACTGATTAATCAGCTGGTCCCATGTCTGCTTTCCTTCACTTTGCACAATTTAATAGCATAATAGCAAAAGAGTACCAATACGAAGTAGAAGAGATAACCTACTTGAGAACGGCTGTATCTTATCTAGCCTCTTGCATAGCCACCTAAAATTGTCTCAGGATGGATCACGAGTTTTTATAACACTCCAATGAGCAGATGCTACATACAACCTGACTAACCCATCATATTTCGACAGAACTGCAAAATAAATAATGGCTTTGTGCTGCTCACAAAGACATTTGAGAATGCAGAGGGCTCAATAGCACCTACTTGGTACCTCCTGTTTTGATTTCCTTCAAGGACAGACTACAGTGAATAAAAGACGACTACATTAAAGGAGGCAGGTAAAAATATTGGAATGTAAAACCTCAGAAAATTTTTAAAAATTGTGCATCAGACTTATAAATATGTCATTCAGATATAAAGTCAGGGACAGGAGAAGAAAGAGGAGATGGAAAATGCATGACAGAACACAAAACACCTATTAGATGATGAATAGAAGACGCATTTAGGAGAAAAATGAATCCTTGCAAGAAGCTGCAGTCTAAAGCTGAACTAATGAGTTTATTTATTGAATTAGAACCATTTTATACTAGAATCAGACTCAAAAGGAAAAAAAAAAAGGAAAAAAAAAAAAGAAAGAAAAATCACCCAGTCATGCTTTGTTATATAGGGCACCACTAACTGTACCTTTGAAATTCCTGTTTCTGTCCTATGATTGAAAATGATGCTTTGAAAGATTAGGTCATACATAGCCATGGCCTAATTATATAGATAATTAGGCAAGTTTTACTGTGGACTTCGTAAAGCCTGACTTTCACGTAGATATAGTAGAGATTATTTAGAATTTGGATCTGATTCCAAGGAAAAAAGTGTGTGTATATGACTATCTGATACAGAATAACCGAGAGGGGTAACACATCAGAAGTTTTTATCAATATTTAATGTTATTTCGTTTTATTTCATGATATCATAACATAGACCTCACAGATCTTACAATCTAATTGATACCTTATTGTACAGGTTATATAGTTGTTTAGGTAGCCATAATAGTAGAGAGAGAGAAATAGACGCTTTTAAAGTGTGAGTGTATTGGGTTTGTGTGGCAAGGTGCTAGAAGCTTCCCCTATGTCTGACAGGGCCAATGCCAGCCGGCTCCAAGACGGACCCACCACTGGCCAAGGCCGAGCCCATCAGTGATGGTGGGAGCACCTCTGGGATAACAGAGTTAAGAAGGAGAAAAAAAGCCTGCTGTGGGAAAATAGTGAACAGAGGAGTGAGATGTGAGTGCAACAACTCTGCAGACACTGAGGGCAGTGAAGAAGGAGGGGGAGGAGGTGCTCCAGGCGCTGGAGCAGAGATTCCCCTGCAGCCTGTGGTGAAGACCATGGTGAGGCAGGCTGTCCCCCTGCAGCCCATGGAGGTCCATGGTGGAGCAGATATCCACCTGCAGTCCGTGAAGGAACCCACGCCAGAGCAGATGAATGCCTGAAGGAGGCTGTGGCCCTGTGGAGACCCCGCGCTCGAGCAGGCTCCTGGTAGGACCTGTGGCCCTGTGGAGAGAGGAGCCCACGCTGGAGCAGGTTTGCTGGCAGGACTTGTGACCCCGCGGGGGACCCACGCTGGAGCAGTCTGTTCCTGAAGGACTGCACCCCCTGGAAAGGACCCACACTGGAGCAATTCATGAAGAACTGCAGCCTGTGGGAAGGACTCACGTTGGAGAAGCCCATGGAAGACTGTCTCCCGTGGGAGGGACCCCACACTGGGGGCAGGGGAAGAGTGTAGAGGAGTCCTCGCCCTGAGGAGGAAGGAGCAGCAGAGACGATGTGTGATGAACTGACCGCAACCCCCATTCCTCATCCACCTGCGCTGCTGGGGGGGAGGTGGGAGAGAATTTGGGAGTGAAGTTGAGCCCAGAAGAAGGGAGGGGTGGGGGGGAAGGTGGTTTTAAGATTTGGTTTATTTTATCGTTATCCTACTCTGATTTGATTAGCAATAAACTAACGTAATTTTTCCATAAGTCGAATCTGTTTTGCCTGTGATGGTAAGTGGTGAATGATCTCCCTCTCCTTATCTCGACCCATGAGCCTTTCATTATATTTTCTCTTGCCTGTGCAGCTGAGAAGGGGAGCGATAGCGTGGCTTGGGTGGGCACCTGGCATCTAATCTAAAGTAGATGAATTGTGCCCTGAATATTTTGTTCTCTTTCTACTTTTCTACATCTGAGGTTTTTGGAACTATACTGTTCTTACAGAATTATTTGCCCCATCCACATACAAACACTGTGCATTATGTTGAGTTGGAAACCTCTCAGAACTGTAAGTGGAGAAGAATCTTAGTGCATATAGTAAATATTATTTTGCAATCATTATAGCCATGAACGGTATCTTACAGTATAATAGTGAGATACAGAGTCTCTTTGTTGAGAATATATGGCCAAATTTCCCATAGAATTCAAAGAAAAAATGACAAAATGACTGGGCAATGAGAAGAGGATTTTATGGAAATATTCCTATGGAAATAGGAGTAATGTTTCATTATATCACACTGAATGTGTTTGTACTTAGTAAAAAAGGAAAAGTTTTTTTCCATTTGTAGGAAATTTTCAAGACTTCAGAATGTTTTGTTCTCTGAATAAGAAATAATGACTACACTTTTGACTTTCTATAAATATAGCTCAAATGAAAAAAAATGAAACTGTTTCTCTGGAATATTTAAAAAGCCTGAACTCACTCTACATTCAAGAAAAAAATTTTTCCAACGACAAAAAAAATCCCGTAGTATACATATCGATTTGTTTAAAAGATATCGATAAAGAATGTTTTTCAAATTTTTTCCTTTTAAATTTGAGTCAAGAAATTCACGGAAATACACTTTCTTCAGAGGAAATTTTATTAGCAATAAAACATTTCTACCATAAGGAGAAGCTGCTAACAGCAGGAACAGACAGATAATGCTTGCCGGGATCTCTGCTGTGATTGGAATTAACATCCCTATTGACAGATGCACAGAAATCCTTGTACTTGTGCTTATCTTTCTTAGGATAGCCCATTTCTCTTCACTGTTTTTTCTGCGTGGCATGTTGGGGAGGATTGCTATTGTGGATTTGAAGAACTAGAGCAAGAGGGACTGGGAGATGAGAAATATCCTAAGTAGTATTTGATTCCTATTGTTCTGCTGCTGAAAATGAATGTTCCAGTGCTCAAATAGTTTCGGGTTAATTTTCCAATACTGACATTTATTTTTAGTTCAAATAAAAAACATGAGGACTTTTTTTAGTATCGTATTCCAAATAAATGCTCTTATGACCATAATAGTTATGCTTATAGGGTAAACCTGAAAACAATGTTGCTTCAGAGATGAGGAAGTATTCTGTATTTTCCCAAAAGCTCATACAACTATCAATATGGGGGCCCTCAGAATTTTTTTTTCAATGATTCAGTGTTAGTCTCCTCTAGGCTTCTGCTGCATTTACCTTTTCAGAATAAGAAATACATTAAAGTCCTACAGCCAAAGTGTATAACTTGATATCTTAAATCTTCTGAAACAAAAGGTTTTTCACCTGGTAGCAAATTTTCTTCCAAGACTTATTTTAAATAACTCCTGCCTGGTGTAGACATACTGCTGTGGAATTGCTAGATGGAAATGTCACAGAAGAATTCCACAATAAATCAGTGTCACATATCATAGAATCATTTTGGTTGGAAAAGACCTTTAAGATCATCAAGTCCAAATATTAACCTAACACTGCCAAGTCTACCACTAAACTGTGTCCCTAAGTGACATGTGTACAAGTCTTTTAAATATCTCCAGGGATAGTGACTCAACCACTTCCCTGGGCAGCCTGTTCCAATGCTTGACATCCCTTTCCATGAAGAAATTTTTCCTAATATCCATTTTAAACCTCCCCTGGCACAACTTGAGGCCATTTCCTCTTGTCCTATCACTTGTTACTTGGGAGAAGAGACTGACACCCACCTCAGTACAACCTCCTTTCAGGTAGTTGTAGAGAGCAATAAGGTCCCCTCTCAGCCTCCTTTTCTCCAGGCTAAACAACCCCAGTTCCCTCAGCCGCTCCTCATAAGGCTTGTGCTCTACACCCTTCACCGGCTTCATTGTTTGGATGTGCTCCAGCACCTCAATGTCTTTCTTGTAGTGAGGGGTCCAAAACTGAACACAGTATTTGAGGTGTGGCCTCACCAGTGCCAAGTATAGGGCAACAATCATGTCCCTAGTCCTGCTGGCCACGCTTTTTCTGATACAGGCCAGGATGCTATTGGCCTTCTTGGCCACCTGGGCACACTGCTGACTCATATTCAGCTGGCTGTCAACCAACACCCCCGGGTCCTTTTCCGCCGGGCAGCTTTCCAGCCACTCCCCGCCAAGCCTGTAGCGTTGCCTGGGGTTGTTGTGTCCCAAGTGCAGGACCCGACACTTGGCCTTGTTGAACCTCATACAATTGGCCTTGGCCCATTGATCCAGCCTGTCCAGATCCCTCTGTAGACCTGGGCAGATCAACTCTCCCTCCCAACTTGGTGTCGTCTGCAAATGCGCTGAGTGTGCACTCAATCCCCTCATCCAGATCATGGATAAAGATGCTAAACAGAACTGGCCCCAATACTGAGCCCCGGGGAACACCACTTGTGGCTGGCTGCCAACTGGATTTAACTCCATTCACCACAACTCTTTGGGCCTGACCATCCAGTTTTTTACCCAGTGAAGAGTACGTTTGTCCAACCCATCAGCAGCCAGTTTCTTCATCAGAATGCTGTGGGAAACCATGTCAAAGGCTTTAGTAAAAGTCTAGGTAAACAACATCCACAGACTTTGCCTCATCCAGTAAGTGAGTCAACTTCTCATAGAAGGAGATCAGATTAGACAAGGAGGACCTGCCTTTCATAAACCCTTGCTGACTGGGCCTGATCACCTGGTTGTCCTGTACATGTGATGGCACTCAAGATGATCTGGTCCATAACCTTCTCCAGCATCAAGGTTGGACTGACAGGCCTGTAGTTCCTCAGATCCTCCTTCTGGCCCTTCTTGTAGATGGGTGTCACATTTGCTAACTTCCAGTCAACTGGGACTGTCCCGGTTAGCCAGGACTGCTGATAAATGATGGAAAGTGGCTTGGTGACCACTTCCGCCAGCTCCCTTAGTATCTTTGGATGGATCCTATCTGGCCCCATAGACTTGTGAGTGTCTACGTGGTGTAGGAGGTCGCTAACCATTTCCCCTTGGATTATGGGGACTTCATTCTGCTCCCCTTCCCTGTCTTCTAGCTCAGGGGGCTGGATACCCAAAGAACAATTGGTCTTATCATTAAAGACTGAAGCAAAGAAGGCATTAAGTACCTCAGCCTTTTCCTCATCCTTTTTCACTATGTTTCCCCCCGCATCCAATAAAGGATGGAGATTCTCCTTAGCCCTTCTTTTGTTGCTAATGTATTTACAGAAACTTTTTTCATGGTCTTTTACGGCAGTAGCCAGATTAAGTTCTAGCTGGGCTTTGGCCCTTCTAATTTTCTCCCTGCACAACCTCACAACATCCTTGTAGTCCTCCTGAGTGGGCTACCCCTTCTTCCAAAGGTCATAAACTCGCTTTTTTTTTCCTGAGTTCCAGCCAAATCTCTCTGTTTGGCCAGCCCAGTCTTCTTCGCTGACGGCTCATCTTTTGGCACATAGGGACAGCCTTCTCCTGTGCCTTTAAGATTTCCTTCTTGAAGAATGTCCAGCTTTCCTGGGCTCCTTTGCCCTTCAGGACTCCGTATATGCTATATTACAGTCCGTTTGATGCTTTCAAAAACAATAAAGTGCACATCTAAGGTGGGCCTTTATTTTATGTTTTATATAATTGCTATATAATACTTTTTGTAAAATTATTTTATGTTGGATAATACTGTGAAACAAGCTATATAGACATAAATATACATGCACATTCTGCTACATTTCTAAAACCAGATTATATAATCAGAATAAACTTGGAATCTCTTATTCTTTGGCATGGGCACTAGCTTTATATTCTATAAAATAAATCAGAATCTAGCAACTTGTCTAAAACATAAAAGTGTAATTGAATACTAATGTTAATTATTTTTCTTCTGTGAATATGTTCACAGACATTATATGTAGTTATATATATGTATATGCACAGAAGTATATACACTTTTGTAACTGGACCACAGTGTTATAAAGTAACTTAATTTTTCATTTCTCATCTTCGGCAGAATAATGTGTTGTTGACTTTTCTGTCTTATCATGAAAGACATGATGGAAATATTGCAATTATAAAGGCAATTTGGCAAAGAAAGATGTCTAAAAAGCAGATGCAATCCTAGGCTATATCATTCAAGCTATTACCAGTAGGCAAATGGAAATGTGATTGAATTGTGGTTGTTCAAGCTTCAGTTGGAATATATATTCTTTTGAGCAAAACAAAAATGACCTCAATTACAAGGGAAATTACTATATTATCAGCACTGGAAAACTTATCAAAGGAAACAAAACTGAAAAAAAGTTTGGCTCATCTAGCCTACCCAAATGAATGTTCTCTCCAAAACCATGAAGGTAAATAACAAGAAAGCAGAAATTCTAAACAGCAGTATTGGTTAGTATTAATATTATCCTCCAACAAAAAAAAAAATGTAAATGTGTTAGACTGAAAGTTACAAAAGAGGGTTCTAACCAGTAGAACAGTACAACTTCAGTGTATCAGTCCAACAACAGGAGGAAAATGTAGAACTCTCTGCAGTACTTAGCTTCATAAATGTAGGTACATTTATATAATATGGTTTTCTGTCATAATAGATATCTATGAACAGCAATGCAGGAGGCCAATTAAATTCTATGCCCTATGTTCCAAATGTAAAGCCACAAAGAAGTGTAATTGACAATATATTGTCAGTTGTTGCCTGTTACATCTCATCAGCTACAGGTTCATAAAAATATGTCTCTCAGAAGAGACATGCTGTTGTTTAGAATGACATGTTTTTACTGCAGTCTTGAGCAGTGGGAGTTAATTTCACACTATTTGAAAGAAATTGGAGAAATTTGGAGATGAGGAAAAGAAATTGATCCAGGATAAAAATCTGTTAAAATCTGTTTGTGTGGTGTAGAATTAACAGTATGTAGTATAAGAGATTCTCTAGCATTTCTCAAAATCAACTATATCGTTCTGTTCTATTTCAGGTTTTGTATAAAATGATTTCTATGTACTTTCTAAAATACATTAAGCAAATTATCATGCATGAATCTTCTCTCACCCCTTCATCAAAAGGAAAATATTGTTAAAATGTATTATTTTTTCAGTTCAAATTTCTGTTTTATGTACACTTTCTTATGTATTTTTACTACTGAGTCCTTAGACCTTCACAATCTTCAGTCAAGAGCAGATAAAGTGTTACCTCCCACTTCAATCATTTTTACTCTTTAACTCTTCCATTCTATATAAAGAGGGAATCTATCAACTACAGCCTATGTCTAGAAGTGATTTTTTTTCAGGGTGAACACTCCTACATTTTTTGCATGAAAATTAAAGAGAATTAATCATCTATCACAACATGACTGTCTCTTCTATTTATTGGAAGATATAGAACTGACAAAGGAGAAAAATGAATATCAATCAGAAACTGAGGAGTACTTCTAAATGTAGGTATTAAACATTTGTTTTCACTCTGGATTTAGGACCTGACTAAACAGTTTGGCATATCCCAAGAAAGCAGTGAGGAGATCGGCAAAGCACACCTTACCTTCTATAGAATTTGGAGAACTGTTAAGTTTCTAAATGGACTTTTCGTTTTAACTTTTTTTGAAGCTTGAAAGCTGAAGAAAATATTGAAGTTTGGGTCAAACAAAACATTTTGTTCATTAGTGATAAAAAATTGTTCATTATTAAAAGAAATGCTATATGTGTCAAAAAGGGTAGCATTATTTCTTAAGTAATTTTATACAACTTAAACCAATAATGTTTTGGTATGGTGAACAAAAATAAGAATTGTTTGTTTACTTATGCCAAGCCAAAACCAGCATGGCTGGTAACTTACTAGTTATTCACAACAGATTTTTATACTATAAGAACATATCGTACCCTGTGCTTCTGTGTTATATCGAACTATATGAATAGCAAATTATGTCCAACTACACAACAGAAACCAGTTAATAGGCAGATTTTATGCTGATGATACAAACTTCAGAGGTAAAATTTGATTGTTTTGCACCTCACTTTTTTCCAGAAACTTGAGTTAAATTTATGTTTCCAGCCTCCCTCCCTTCCCGTATAGCTATATTTCGTCTGATGCAGAAATACAGCTTTTGACAAGAACTATGTTATCCGTACATTATACAGTAACCCAAAGGGAAAAAATCTTATATCTTAAAAGTAGCTTCAGCTTTCGTAAATGTCTCAGAGATTTTCTCGGTTAGGAA
The DNA here is from genome assembly GCA_009819775.1 of Phoenicopterus ruber ruber. NCBI lineage: Eukaryota > Metazoa > Chordata > Aves > Phoenicopteriformes > Phoenicopteridae > Phoenicopterus > Phoenicopterus ruber. The sequence continues at coordinate 24,455,443 of CM020215.1, read as the reverse complement.
TAGGATCTATCTCCTGATCAGCTCTGACAATGAAGAGGGAGATCACAATGGGATTTTTTTCTTTTGGTGGAAAGGTGAATTATGTACTTTTCTAGAACTAAAGCTTATACGGCTGGGATTTCTTTTTCTTATTCCCTGCTGCTTACCTTATTACACTCTGCTTCTGCTCTTTCAGCAGCTATGCATATCTAGTTTTGTTAATTTTTTTAAAGGTGGTAATATCACCTTTGAGTGTGATCTAGGGTGTGCTGACAATGAAATACCAACAATCATTTAGAAATTGGTCAATTAGTTTATGCTTATCTCCAGACTAACCACAGCATGTGTTGCCATTTCCTTAGTTAAAAAAAGTAGGGGATGTAAAATACATTTATCACTGCATGAGAAAGTTTAGGAGATGTAGTACACAGAGGCAGAGGAAACACATCTTTATTAGTGTCACTTGGGAAAAGAATACCTGCTCAGATAATATTAGAAAAAGCTAAGCTGAATAGATGGAGGTAATTACCCCCCTCTAAACAATTGCCAGATATCCACAGCATGAGGACTGCATTCAGCTTTGGGCCCCCCATTTAAAGATAGACATTATTCTATGAAGAAATGTTGAGAGAGTTGAGGTTGTTTAGCCTGGAGAAGAGAAGGCTCTGGGGAAACGTTATTGTGACCTTTCAGTACTTAAAGGGGGCTTATATGAAAGACAGAGAAAGACTTTTTAACAAGGCCTGTAACGACAGGACAAGGGGTAATGGTTAATTAAAAGAGAGGAGATTTAGATTGGTTGTAAGGAAGAAATTCTTTACTATGAGGGTGGTGATACACTGGAACAGGTTGCCCAGAGAAGTTGTGGCTGCCCCACCCCTGGAAGTGTTCAAGGCCACGTTGGATGGGGGTTTTAGCAACCTAATCTAGTGGAAGATGTCTCTGCCCACAGCAGAGGGCTGGATCTAGATGATCTTTAAGGTCCCTTCCAACCCAAACCATTCTGTGATTCTGTGATAAATGGGAGCAAGTTCAGCACAGGGCCACAATGACGTTTGGAGGCTGAAGCACTTGCCCTGTGAGGGGAGGTTGAGGAAGTTGAGCTTGTTCAGCCTACAGTAGAGATGGCTTCTGGTGGACCAAACAGCAGCCCACCAGAACCTATGGGAAGGTCATGAAGAAGTCGGAGACAGCATCTTCACAGTGAGGCATGGCAGAAGGATGGGAAACAACAGACATAAACTGAAATAAAAAATTTCTAAATTTCTTCCTGATGAGGACAGTCAGGCAGTGCAACAGGCTGTCCAGAGAGGTGGTGCAGTCTCTCCATTCTTGGAGGTTTTCAAGATCTGAATCAAACTCTGAGAAATCTGGTCTGATCTCATAGCTGACCCTACTTTGAATAGCAGGTTGGACTAGAAATCTTCTGATGTCTCTTCCAACCTGAATTGTCCTATGATCCCATGAATAAATACATTTTTGTCTGAGAGCAGAAGGCAATGTCATTTCTAATGGTCCATCTTTCCTTTTCCACAGTCTCAGACTGACTCCTAAATCCTGTTGGCTAAACAGATTAACTTTCCTTTACTGCATACAGTTTCATACTACTAGAGAAGTAAAATTCTTGTCTTCTGTTTGTTCTTTGAAGATATTAGGTAAGTGAGAGCCAGGTTATCAAATGCTCTGAAGAAAAGAACTAAAATCTTAATCTATATGGAATATTTGTGAAACCAGTCCAAACAATGGAAGACAAATTAAATATTTCAGTCATCATATGTGTTAACAAGAAGATATGCCTCAGTGGTCCCTTCTAACTGGATTTTTCCTATTCTAAATACTTCATGCCCAAGCACACTTCATCAGTGCAATCTGTCTGGAAAATGAAAAAGATATTAATAGAACTGAGTATTAATAATGATTGCTTTTAGTAAAAGTTTACTGACATCAAATAAAAGAAATTCCTAATTGGACAGAATCAACCACTTTTGGATGTGTACTTTGCTGTGTACTCAGCATTTATAATTAATGACGAGAATGTTCTCAAGGATACCTACTCAGCTTGAATAAATATATGATCAATTCCATTATTATTGGATTAAGAAATAAAGAATTTATCGTCTAAAGAATGTAGGCAACCTAGCTTAGAAAAAAAATGTAGTGGTGAGTTTCTTCAAACACATGAAGTAGAAACAAAGTAGGTTAGAAAAGAACAAGATCTGCTGTTGTTGTGTTTGCTTTTTTAAAAAACTTGATTCCCTGAATCTGTCAGATCCAACAGATCAATGGGAAGCTGGTGCCAATAACTTATTCAGAGAAGCAGGTACAAATATAATATATGCTGAACTGTATTTTTGCTTAAGCTACTCTGTAAAATAATTATTATTTTATCTCAGAATATTATTATGAACATTGTTACAGTGTTATCACACTGAGAATTTTGACTGTATAATAATTTAATTGCATCTGTTGAAGAACATGGCAGTAGGAAAAGAGTTTTCAGTCATTTTAAATCTGAAAACAGAAAGGTTTTCTGAACATCACATAAAATCAGGTACATAAAAATTACTGTAAATAACAACAACAAAACCAAAAAATATATATATAAAAAAAAAATGAAGGTCTCAGGAATAAACAGAATGACAAAGAAATAGAAGCTTTAGGAGAACACATTCAGTGCTGGCATTCAATTGACTGAACGTTCCTATAGAGGGGTTGTACAGATGGGTTGTTTTGTTATTGCTGTGAGAATAGCCAAAATTAAACAAAGACTCTTGTTATCATCATTAGAATCACTGGACTACAGAACTGGGTCCAATTATCTCAGGGCAAAATTTAATTGAAGTTCTGATGTTAATTTAAAGAAATCATGTTTTTAAAAGCCTTAGTAAGTTTGGTCAAGCATGCTTTTGTTTGTGGTCAAGCATATTTAGCTGTTTGGGGTGAATACTAGGAGGAAAGAAAGTATTCTAGTTTAGCTGACAATAGAAGAGAGAGGATTAGTATTACAAAATCAAAAAGAGAGGTCAGAAGGATGTTAAAAACTAGGAATGTTTTCTGATTAGCAATAAAAGTGTCTCCAAACTGCTCCAATATACTGTTTGAAATCATCCTAAACAACTTCTGGCCAAAAGTAGCTAAAGCAAACCAATTCTTAGAAGAAATGAAGAGAAATGTCTTGTCAAATTTGGCAAAGATGCACCTACTATATTTTGCATTGGGTTTGCATGGCCAAGTTTTGGTAGCAGGGGGGGCTACAGGGGCAGCTTCTGCGAGAAGGTGCTAGAAGCTTCCCCCATGTCCAATAGAGCCAATGCCAGCCGGCTCCAAGACGGACCCGCCACTGGCCAAGGCCGAGCCCATCAGCGATGGTGGGAGCACCTCTGGGATAACAGAGTTAAGAAGGAGAAAAAAAGCTGCTGCGGGAATATAACAGGGGAGAGAGAAGTGATAGGTGTGAGCGCAACAACTCTGCAGACACCAAGGTCGGTGAAGAAGGAGGGGGAGAAGGTGTTCCAGGTGCCGGAGCAGAGATTCCCCTGCAGCCTGTGGTGAAGACCATGGTGAGGCAGGCTGTCCCCCTGCAGCCCATGGAGGTCCACGGTGGAGCATGTATTCACCTGCAGCCCGTGCAGGACCTCACACCAGAGCAGGTGGATGCCTGAAGGAGGCTGTGACCTTGTGGAAAGCCCACGCTGGAGAGCAGGCTCCTGGCAGGACCTGTGAACCTATGGAGACAGAGGACCCCACACTGAAGCAGGTTTGCTGGCAGGACTTGTGACCCCGTGGGGGACTCATGCTGGAGCAGTCCATTCCTGAAGGACTGCACTCCATGAAAAGGACCCACGCTGGAGCAGTTCATGAAGAACTGAAGCCCGTGGGAAGACTCATGTTGGAGAAGTTCTTGGAGGATTGTCTCTTGTGGGAGGAACCCCACACTGGAGCAGGGGAAGAGTGTGAGGGGGTCCTCCCCCTGAGGAGGAAGGAGCAGCAGAGACGTGTGATGAACTGACCGCAACCCCCATTCCCCATCCCCCTGCACTGCTGAGGGGGAGGAGGGAGAGAATTTGGGAGTGACGTTGAGCCCAGGAAGAAGGGAGGGGTGGGGGGGAAGGTGGTTTTAAGATTTAGTTTTTATTTCTCGTTATACTACTCCAATTTGATTGGCAATAAATGAAATTAATTTTTCCCGAATTTGAGTCTGTTTTGCCCGTGACGGTAATTGGTGAGTGATCTCCCCATCCTTATCTTGACCCACGAGCCTTTCGTGATAGTTTCTCTCCCCTGTCCAGCTGAGGAGGGGAGTGATAGAGTGGCTTGGGTGGGCTCCTGGCATCCAGCCAAGGTCAACCCACCACAATTTCTAGTATTTCTAGTGAAGTGCTGGAAACATCTGAGTCAGCTGGCAACAGAATAATATGGGCAATGCCCTTTCTGTGTCTCCTCACCTGTCCTTTTTTTCCCTTCTTTCATGTAAAGTAAGATAGCTGTGAAACTATAAACTTCAGAGAGGCTGCTCAGGCAGGAGAGTAGTCAAGTTTTTCACTGCTTTAGTAACACAACTCCTGCAATCAGATCTAGCTAGTTCAGAATACTTCTGTATGAGCTGCAATTACACTTTGCAGTGGCATTTTACGCTAATCCTAAACAGACTAGCAGAGCTGTTAAACAGGCTGCACTTGAGATTTGCACAGTCTATCCCATGGTTCCTTCATGGTGAGATCACTCTGTGACAATAGCACTGAAATTCCAGTTGCATCTTAAAACACTGATGTCTAGGTGTTCACAGACAGGTGTCTGTATGGGACCCAAGTGAGCCATTAGTCAATACACCACCAGCACAGCCAAAAGAGGTATTCAGCTGACCACATATAGGTGTCATCAGTAGATACCTGCATGGAAGAGAATAATATTTTGGAAACTGAGTCTACTGGCTGCCATTAAGCCCAGTCCTGATAGTATCAGCATGAATATAAACCAGCTAGATGTCCTAGCAACAAAGGATGGAAAATGATCCTGAGACCATAAGGTCTAGACCCGTCCTGTTTTAGGCAACCATGTTACATGATCCTGTTCATAACCTGCACAGACTATCTATGTGTTTTGGCGCCTTCCCATACTGTTCTCATTAGTTCTTGTAGAACCATCAGTTTCACTTGTCTGTAGATGCATTTTCATGGTCCATAGAGGCAAAAATACTTTTTTTTTTTTTCCCCCTCCTTAGAACTGTGAGAAATGAATATTGGAAAAGGCAAAGTCAGATATTCTGAATTCCAAATGGCGCTCACATTTATTGTTGAGTACAAATGTTCTACATTATCAAGAAAGGACTCTTTGAGCTTTAGACAAAGTATAATGTGGTATATAGAGTTTCTCCAAAGAGCCATGGCTATGCAACACATCTCAAGGGGAATATAAATATTACTGCCTGACACTAAGGGACCAGAAAGTAGGATGTTTAATTTTGCTTTAACCAAGTTGACTGAATTTGTAAATTATAATTTCATTTTTATATTTAATTAGACAACCAAATATACTATTTTTTTCTTTTTTTTTTCAGTGTTAGTAATAACAGCCAATGTTAAAATAGTTGTCAGATTTTGAGTTTTTAAAGAAACATGCATTTTTCAGAGAGGGAGTTATTTCGTAATACCTTTTGTAGTTATTTAATATGTGTAACATTCTTCAAGACTTTTGCCTTTTGCTTTCCTTTAATACTTTAAAATAAATACAAGTTAAAAATCACTCTGGATTTATACTAACTTTGACTGAAATTTTGCATTTTGAGGGGCACAGAATCCATTCAGACTTGACTGTGGCTCATTAACAAATTCCAGACTGTAATTCCTTGTTAGCTCATTTGATAGGGCATAATTATATTTTAATTAAATTAATTTGAAAAAAACCTCTACTTAGCATCAGCTCTGAAGAAAAGTTCCTTAGGTTCGCAAAGCTGTAAAAAAATACAAGATAGCAAGTTAAATCCCATTATATCTAAATCATAAGGGTTTATTTGTTTAAAAAGCTTCCTAGGTTTATAAATTCAAAGGAAGTATATACATTTAAATTAACAACAGTGAAATAGGATCATCACTTGAAGGCAATAACTGAATGGGAAAATAAACATGACAAATTCTGGTTTTCATAGACAGACAGAAGAGCAGATGTAGATATAGATAAATAATTAGACAATTTGAGTCCCTGAAATCCAGTCTCGTTTCTTTCTATATGTTAAAGGCAGCTGGAGAAAGGTATAAGCTTTTTTCAGTGCACAGTTTGATTTTACTTCCTCACTTTGCTTTCTTGGCTTACTGCTTTATAGAAATATAGCCAGTCATTAACAACATAAAGCATGATTTATAAGTAGTTTTCTTGCAAAATAGACATTTCTAAAAGAATTACAGATGGGAAACTATACCTAATGGGATTTTGTCTTCATTATAAAATTATCCTGATCTTAGCAGTTTGCAATCACATCATTATGATTGTAGAACACACAGAAAAATCAAGTGTAGCTATTATGATAGCAATCTTTACTACCATTTGCTCCTTCAGACCAAAACTGATGGGTTACCTCTCTATATAAGAAACACCATTATGGAAAGATTTGCTGAAGTAAATTATTAGACAGAAATTCTCCTCACTATCTGTTCAATTTGGTAAAAAATATATTCAGTACAGGTAGCTGCTCACAGAGATTCCATAACCTCAGAGCTCCTGTTCAATTTAACATTTCAGGTTTGGTAGTAGCAGGACCTTCTGGAGGTGAGTAAAGGTATCATGGTGCCAACTCTTTCTCAACTTACTCTTTGTCCTACAGATTTATATTATACATGTGCAATTCCAGGACTCTACAGCTACCATGATCAGTCCAGTAGAAAACAGTATCAAGAATGTTGGCACTCAAATATATCTATCAGTCTCTACAGTCTTTACTGTTATATGTAGTTTTCTACCTTCTTGCTTTGTCCTCTGTCCGTAGCAGTGCTGGGATATCCAGTCCTTGATGAGGTGAGACAAAATAAAACACTTGCTTTCTCTCCTTGGCTGCCCAACCTGAACCCATGTAGTGGCAAAGAGGATCACACCAGTGTGCTGAAATACAGGAGGCTGGACAGTAATGCTATGGGAGTGCTAGCATTTTCCCAGGAATCATGCCTAACTAGTTAATAGCATGCCAGCAGGAATGCTGCTTCTTGACATAGCTGGCTAGATGTAGGATGAAGCAAGTTAAAGCTACACCTAAGCATGCATTCAGCAGGTAGGAGGTATCCCTGCAACAGTGCAGTTAATCTTTTTATGTTCCAATGTTTTCCCCTCAAGGGTGATATTCTGTTCCAAGCCTTTTCAATAAAATGCAATCTGGTAAAGTCTGATTACATGTAGCTTTTCATAGTCTGACTTCACATTAGTGTAATACCTGGACAAACACAATGATCCTTGGAAATGAGAGATTTTAGTATCACTCACCTACTGAGGGTAGCCAGAAAGAGGTATGAATTTTACAGAAGCTTAGAAGCTCTTATGCTCACTTAGTCTTCTCTGGCAGATTTATCTGGCTGCCATGAAGTAGCTGTGTATCTCAAGAACAAGTTTCTGAATCAAATACATGATGGAGAGGATCTAGTCTGATGAGAGGAGTGGAGCATCTCTCCTATGGAGGAAGGCTGAGGGAGCTGGGACTGTTCAGCCTGAGGAAGAGAAGACTGAGAGGGGACTTCATCAATGCTTATAAATATCTCAAGGGCCGGTGTCAAAAGGATGGGGCCAGACTCTTTTCAGTGGTGCCCAGCAACAGGACAAGGGGCAATGGGCACAACCTGGTACACAGGAAGTACTGCCTGAACATGAGGAAAAACTTCTTCACTGTGAGGGTGACAGAGCACTGGGACAGGCTGCCCAGAGAGGTTGTGGAGTCTCCTTCTCTGGAGATATTCAAAACCCACCTGGATGCAGTCCTGTGCAGCCTGCTCTGGGTGACCCTGCTCTAGCAGAGGTGTTGGACTAGATGATCTCCAGAGGTCCCTTCCAACCCCTGACATTCTGTGATTCTGTGATCTGAGACCTGTGAGAGATGTACTGTTGCACCTACTGCCCTCTCTCCAGAACAGTAGCTGGTCCTTCTCACCAGCATTTACAGCTGAGGGAAAGGATAGAATAATGATTATGAGCCTTACTAGTTTCTTTGAACTCCAGTTCCCCCCTCTGTCATAGACGTTTTGTGTGGCAACAGCAAATCACTTTATACATTTTGGCCTCAGTTTTCTAGCTAAAAAATTGTATATAATACAATTTGCTCAACAACCAAGTAGTATTACTTTAATACATGTATTAAAATATCGAGGAACTCCAATGTTGTGATGATGGAAGACCATAAAATAGTCACAGTAGTTGCTTTGTTTTATCACAATCTGTCTGCGTTATTCTATCCCAGCACTGACCGTGGAAGTCAAGCTCTCAGCTGACTTAGTTTGGTCTGATCAAGTCTAGAGCATTTCTAAAAGGCATTTGGGATGAATGGAGTAATGATGCACTCGTAATCTGGGCACTATCACTTTCTTTCTGGCTATGTTTTTAATAGGACAAAAGATTTAATATTTTAAACCTGAAAAAGACTTAAAATCCTATGTCATAGACAGCTCAAGTTTTATTGTGGCTTAAAGAGTTTAGGGATTCTTTCAGCAGTGTTCCCAATGTCAACACTTCAAAGCTTGTTAGCTTCACATTCATGTCTTTTTTTCTCTTGTACAAAATCTTTTATCTCGGTTCTTCTTAGCTTTGATTATTCAGTAGAGCAGAAACTGAATCCCTGTAATGAAACCTGAAATCATGAGTATGAGGCAGGAAATCACACTTGACATCATTATGTAAGGTACATAAGAACCGAAAGCAAATTTTATGCAGAAGGGCAATTCCAGACCAGCAAACTTAAACCAGCATTTTGATACCGTAGATACGTGTTATTCAGTGCAATACAGACTTAACATGGGATTATTCTTATCCACCCAGAGGTCATCCAGCTTGCTGTTGTAATTGCTACACAAGTACCTTTACCACACGGCAGTGCATGCCTTACGGCAAGGAAAGCTTAGATCAAAATCTCTGGAACCTGAGCTCCTTTAACTCGTTTTATCTCCTCTCAAAAGGAGTTGTAAGGAGTTTATCAAGCCATATGCCTTAACCACTTACTTTTCTGAGGCTATACAGAACTTTTTTCCTTTCTAAGAGATGCTGAGGATGATGATTATGAATAATTAATATGTTATTGTGCATATCATAGTATCAGTATCATTAGCCACATATTGTTAGACACACTATTAAAGTGTGCTATAGAACAAACCCTGTACCACTCTGAGTATCAAATCCGAACAGACAGGATGGACCTATTATTTCCATTTTTACAGAAAAGGAAAAGAAATACTATAAGATTATATGGTTTACTAGAATCACAAAATAAGCTGAAACAGCAAGGATTGTCTGTGGTAAAGTCAGTAGTTTTCCTAACTTTCTCAGATTTCAGTCTATTGCATTTACTGAAATATTGTTCTGTCTTTCTAAATATACCTAACTTGCATTTTCTCTTTTGGAAGGCAGTAAAATTTTGCTTTTTTTTTTTTTTTAACAGATAGTTACATAGATGGTAACAACCTTGAGCAATTAACTATGCTGTGTGTGTGGAACACTGCTGCACTTTCAATATGAAAATGTAACCTGTGGATTGCTGTGATTACTCTCCATCTAGCTCTAACACAAATTCATTCCTGTTTTTATTCTATTTTTGGCATTGTAAAGGATATAACCTGAAAGACTTGCTTTTTACCATCCTGGTAGAAGATATAGTTCTGTCAGGCTATTAAAGTTTTTCTTCAAAGCCAATTAACTCCTTTTTATTCAACTTTCAGTGCCCATGGTACTGTTTGTAGGTGTGAATGACCTTGTGGTTTTTTGTTTTTATCTGTAACTCTCTTTTTCACCAGATGTAGTTATTGTCTTTTTGATTTGAACTTATTAAATATAATGATTGTAACTTCACAGATTATCATTTGATGGATGGTGTGCCTATTCAGTAACAGTCTGAATAGAGAATATGTTTCTACATGAGTGATATCAGTTAACTGTGCAATATTGGTTTGTGTGACTGACAGATGACATTGAACTTCTGCAAACTTTGTAAGAATGAGCCGCTGCATATTACAGAGCAATAAACAAATGCCAAGCAAATGAGTAAGTCCCTGGACATTCTCACAGATGTTTGCATTTTTCATGTTCGAAGAACTCAAAGGGAATGCTCCTTTTACTGTGAGCTTGTGGTGGGGCTTAAAAAAAGACAGCTACATCGTCTACTTTGCTCATCCAGCTACTGGCGCTTATAGAAGTCTCATACTTTTTCAGAATAAAATCTTGCTTTCTTATTCAGCTTAGTTACCAGATGCCTTATGTTGGATTATTTATTCCATTGTCAACAGCCAGCTGAGTAGCAATCTCATCTCTTCTGTAACTAATTTGTATGCCCAGTACAGAAATACTGCCTAAAAATACCTACAGAACTTGAGAAGCTCTTCAGTCAGTACCATGACTTTGGGCAATCCCTTGCAAAAACACAGGCTGGGAACTCACTAGCTGGGAAGCAGCTTTGCAGAAAAGGCTCCAGGGGTCCTGGCTGCCAGCAAGCTGGGAATGAGCCAGCAGGCAGCACGCCTGCATGCATCCTTCATCTGGCAACAAGGAAGGTCAATCCTGGGCTGTATTAATAGGAGCACAGCCAGAAGGTCAAGGGAAGTGTTTATTCCCTCTAAGCAGCATCTGTTAGACTACATCTAGAGTTTTGCACTCCCCTCCCTGCCCCAGTACAAGAAAGATATTGATAAACTGGAGTGAGTTCAGTGTCGGGTCACCACAACAGGACAGTCAGAGGCCAGAGTACTTTCACCTATGAAGGGAGGTTGAAGGAACTGGGTTTGTTCAGCTTAGAGAAGAGTCCAACAACCTCCCCTACCTATGGGGAGGTCATCAGGGAGACAGGAGCAGGCTCTTCACAGTGGTGCACAGTGGGAGGGTGAGAGACAATGGGCATGAAACAAGGTAAATTCAATCTGATATAAGGAGAAGCTTTTTCCCCATGAGGGCAGTCAGGCAGTGGAACAGGTTGCCCAGAGAATTTGTGCAGTCTCTTTCCATCCTTCAGGGTTTTCAAGACCCAGCTGCATAGCCCTGAGCAACCTGTCTGACCTCATAGCTGACCCTGCTTTAAGCCAGCAGTTAGCCTGGAGACATCTTCAGGTCCCTCCTGAATTACCCAGTGATTCTAATCTGGAATAACAACTCCATGGATTGAAAGCAGAGAAGGTAGCTAATGCAGGTTGAACTATTTCAGTAAACAGGCACTTGTGACAGATCCTGGAGGCAGAGCACTGACTGGGTGACAATAACTAACTTTCATCTTCTTCTGTCTGTTTGCACCTGTGCAAGGAGCACATGGCTGCTATCTTTGTATTCAGGCTAAATGATTACAGTCTTGTGAACAATGGAAATTCAACTCTCATCTACCTCAAGATTCCACAACACTTTAAAAGTGATTGCAGCTATACTAAGCTGTCTTTTCACAATAAATAAGGGTAGGGAAATTCAAGTAGTACATTTATGGTCTTCCTGCCCATTGTGATACTTTCAAGAACTGATGGATATTCATCCAGTGTTTCTACTGTAATGCCACATCACTGGCTAGACCTTGAAATCAAACTATTGACATCAATCAATATCCCTGAAGTCCAAACTGGTCTTCTAGATAGATCCATAGGACTTTTGGCAAGCAAGTCTGTATGCTTACTTAGAAGAGTGATTTACATTAAAGGGGAAAAAAAAAAAAAAAAAAAGAAAGAGAAAGAGAAAGTCTGTAATATATTTGCCTTTAGAAGAAAATAGCCTTGCTATTATGCATGCAGAAAGCTGGTAAAATGGACTGTATGTTAAATATTAAAAAGTAAGTAAAAACCATAACCATATATTATGTTCTCCAGCACTTTGGATATTAATTCACAGTGGCAAAATCAATTTAAACTCTCAAGATCAAGAATACTCTTAATATTTCTTTAACATGGTTTTTTTCAGTGTCTAGGGAACAAAAGACTGGTTTTTTGTTATTACATTGCCAGATTTCGTCCTTTGAAAAAAATTGTACTCAGACAGACAAAAATTACTTAAAACTACATACACGCATAAATTCAGCATGAATACTCAGAGATAATGGGCTAAATAGTACCTCAAGATGCACAAAATATTCTTGTCAGTGGCCAAAACTTTTTCCAGTTGGAGATCAACCACATAAAGAAGTATTTATTCAAAACAGAACTCACAGTGCTCCCTATCATCCAAATCCAGGAATCAGAATGTGATTTATTGTTTGACCTACTTTCTTCTGATAAATTAGATGAAATACACAAAAGTATACCAAGTTTAAACTGATTGGACTTAGAAAAAATGTATGGATTCAGGCAAGGATCCCCTCCAAATTGTTATACGCATATCATAGAATTATAGAATCATTTAGGTTGGAAAAGACCTTTAAGATCATCGAGTCCAACCATTAACCTATCACTACCAAGTCCATCACTGTACCATGTCCCCAGGCACCACATCTACACGTCTTTTGAATACCTCCAGGGATGGTGACTCCACCACTTCCCTGGGCAGCCTGTTCCAGTGCTTGACAACCCTTTCAGTGAAGAAATTTTTCTTAATATCCAATCTAAACCTCCCCTGGCGCAACTTGAGGCCATTTCCTCTTGTCCTACCACCTGTTACTTGGGAGAAGAGACCGACCCCCATCTCTCTACAACCTCCTTTCAGGGAGCTGTAGAGACTGATAAGGTCTCCCCGGAGGCTTCTTTTCTCCAGGCTAAACAACCCCAGTTCCCTCAGCCGCTCCTCATAGGACTTATGCTCTAGACCCTTCACCAGCTTCGTTGCCCTTCTCTGGACACGCTCCAGCACCTCAATGTCTTTCTTGTAGGGAGGGGCCCAAAACTGAACACAGTACTCGAGGTGCAGCCTCACCAGGGCCAAGTACAGGGGGACAATCACTTCCCTACTCCTGCCGGCCACACTATTTCTGATACAGGCCAGGATGTTGTTGGCCTTCTTGACCACCTGGGCACACTGCTGGCTCATATTCACCTGGCTGTCGACCAACACCCCCAGGTCCTTTTCCGCCAGGCAGCTTTCCAGCCACTCCCCCCCAAGCCTGTAGCGTTGCCTGGGGTTGTTGTGACCCAAGTGCAGGACCCGACACTTGGCCTTGTTGAACCTCATACAATTGGCCTTGGCCCATTGATCCAGCCTGTCCAGATCCCTCTGTAGCACCTTCATACCCTCAAGCAGATCAACACTCCCTCCCAACTTGATGTCATCTGCAAACCTACTGAGGGTGATATGTGTAAATACATTTAATTAAATCAGAGAAGGAAAGTGGTGGTTGCCATGTCCTCTGATTTTATTACTAGTGAAGTTTTCTGGTTTCACTGCATTTAAAAAAGTGGAAGCCTGGACAGACACCTTCAACAACAGAATGGTCCAGCACACTTTCTTACCTCACAGCAAAATGGTCTAAAGCCCAAGAGATAAACTAGACTGGAATATAAGGGACCTTTTCGTCACTCTTATTTGATATGAGCTGCTATGCAATTGAGAGTGTAAGACTGAGAGAGACATTAAATAAGGAAGAATGTGTCTCTGAGCATAAAAGAGAGGGGTTTATTTTGTGTTAAAGTACTATCTGATAAAATACATCTATTTGCAGTCTTGCTTGCAGATGTAGATATTACCTTTCTTCACTCTTTCATCTGTGTTGTGGCTGTAAAATGGGTACCTAATTGTGTACGGGGGATTCAGGACATGTGGTTTTTTTCCTACTTCTAGACTTACAGATCCAATTCTGAAGCTAGTGTGATTCCAGGCTGCCTGCTACTGTGAGCACCTCACTTGGGATTGTGAATTTCACTGTTATGACCAAGCTTAGATACCCTTCTGGGCTCCTTGGCCCTGTTTGTGATCAGATTCTGCAGATTCTGTTGTCATCTGAAAAATATTTGTGCTCAGCGAATGTATGGATACTACAAGTGCACTGTGGCAAATCTGTCTGCTGTTGATATTTCTTGCTCCAAAATCCTTTCCAGCCTGGAATAGTCAGCAGTAGTTTAAGAAGTAAGCAGTAGTCTAAGAAGTACAAATTTAACATAAAGTGTCCCACAAGAAATATCTGGATTTTTAGGTTTCACTGGTAAATACTTACCACATAAACTTGATGTATTTCTAAGATCTAGCAACCTTCCTAACTTCAGTTCATAAGGAGACTTACACAGCTAATGAGTGTAGAAGGTGTTTGGATTTAGTGATCAAATAGAAACCTACTAGTCCTGTCTTCCTAAAAAGTCAGAAGGGGGAAATAACAGACAATTTGTTGAATTTTGTTATTGAGAAATTTGTTTAGCTTCTTGTTTGCTGAAACCAGATCAATTGTATCTAATTTTTTTCTTTTTAAAGTACTTTACATATTTGATCATTTTCCTGGTGGTTTCCTATTGTATATATACATTTTGGATTTCACATAAATGACTGCTTCAGCTACAGTAGTTGTATTTTCTTATTGTTTTTAATATATTTATTTGAAGACATGCATAACTAGAAAAAAGATGTAGAGATCAGAACTGACAGCAAATGGATCTGTATATAGACATAGGTAGTATATATTTGCACTATATAATCCACATAAATCAATTAAAATTGAAAATATAAACAGGTATGTACATTCTATATACATGCAACTATACATGTTTATGGTTCAAGATGTTGGAAAAGTACATAGAAGTGTACTACATTTTTTTAAAATGCAGGACAATAAAAGATTAATCGCCTTGTGAAGGATTTAAAATTAAATCTGAGAGAAAAGAATATTAAGCACACCACTCAGTCTGAGTTTATTGGTTCATGCAATATGCTGAATGCTGAAATTAAGGCGTGTATCTTCCCTCTCATGCTAAAAAAGCAACTGGTTTTAATAACTCTCAGATAGACAAAGACATTTAAGTGTCTCAGATAACATTCTCTTCTCTTCATAAGATACTATCATGGATTGTTACCTCCAGATCATTCAATGCTGTACTCACTGATTATTGAATAGGACGAGTCTTTATTTCCACATGTACAATTCCATCACCAAATAATCCATCCTTCAATAAACTACTCCAGTTTTAGTAGTCATTCTCAGCCCTGAATATACATATTTGTTTTATGCTCAGAGTAAATACAGAAAGAAATCATTTGTGGAAAATTTTTAAAAGTAAAATCGTCAAGAACGCTTTCTTTGATTCTAAAAAAAGGGCAAGTGAGGATGCTGTGGTAGCAGGTTCCTAGTTCTTTGCTATGATTCCCAGCTATAGATCTAAACCATGCTGTTGACTAATGCCAAATACTGTCTGGTGAAATCTCAAGTATTTATGGATATTTGCTTATCAATGAATAATAAGTGCCTGGAAATGAAAATAGCTGCAAAATTTCTTGACTGTCTGCAAATACTTTGGGTGTTTAAGTACAATAGTTGAAAGATGTCTAACCTCCAGAAACAGCTTGAACCGGACTGTTCAGCGCTGCAAAGGATTGAAAATCCCTTCTTCAGCAAATGTTGGCTTTTCTATAAGTAACATCTTGATCCAGTCAGATCTGAAACTTGTTGGGCTACTTAAGTGTGAAGGGTGTATGTAATTAGTCAAATTTTTAGCCAATGAGATCATCTGAATATGGAGAGTAATAAGGAATGTCAGAAACAATAATAATTACAATCTGTAATGCCCAAACACCAGAGTAGTGTATTCACCTGTCATTTTAAGGTCAGATCTCCCTGTTGTCTAGCAGTGGGTGTGAGTGAAAATTACACTAACAGCCCAGGAAGCCTAGGCTCCTCGTTGATCTAAACTAAAGTAGTGTACAATGACTTGTACCTCATTGTTCTGGAGATAGACCACAAAAACATGGACTTATACATCCCTCTTCAAGCTCTGACTACCTGATCTCCAGGAAAGAGCTCCCTGTATCAAAAAAAGACAAGCATTTGATCAGAGAAGTTGTGATCTGAACTCCTTTTGACAAAAAAATCCAGCCATTGCTGTTTGTTTCAATCCACCTCGGGATCACCCAGTTGTATAAATGTACTACAGTCATGAATTATAACATCAAAGAGTGCTAACTGCAACAGAAAGAACTAAGTAAAGCTGTGTCAAAAATGTATGTTTTACAGATTACTGGGCATTTCAGTGCTAAAGTGTGAAAATAGGTTATTGACTAGAATGGAATAGAGAGATATAATTTGAGAAAGATCAATAAACTCATTCAATCCAGTTTAGTTCGTCCTTGAAATCAGTGTGTTTTAATACCATAGCGTAAGAAAGTAGATTTGGAGCTTTCTAGATCAGCCTCACTTGAATCACATTGCTAACATCATTGTATAAAAAAAGGATGGAAACCTAGTTTTAACAAATCAAGAACCTGGCTAGATGCTGATGTAGTATAGATCACAAGTAGATTGATCATTGTTCAAATATGTCACTGGATGCCATTATCCAACCATGTGAAACTTTGATGGTGTCAAGTATGTTTTCAAGAGACACAAGAGGTGCCAAAATGAGCAAGCAGATGAAATAGATGACATAGACAAATGTCAGAAACAAAAGCTAGCAAATGAGCTGTGGGAACAGATGGAGTGTGAATCACTGCTGTTATAAGGACTTACATTCCAAGGAAAACATGAGTAGAAATAAAAACAATGGATTTCAGATAAAATTTTACAGCCTGTAAAAAAAGTGCAAAAAGAACAAAGGAAGACTGTGCAAAAAAAAGACAGGAAGAAGGAAGTGTTGGACATGTGCATAATGACTGGTAGGGCATAATATACAGCAAGGATGAAAAAAGTTTTCTTTTTCTTGCTAAAGGTTGAGCAGGCCTCTGAAGTGCTTTTGGCAGCCTGAGCAAATTGTAGGCAACTTTGTGTCAGTGAGTTGTAACACAGGAATATGTAGCTGTGGACTGTAATAGTTAATACAGAGGGTTTACACCTAGGTTAGATGTAATCAACCTCAACATTAAAAGAAGATATTGAGAAAAAATAGTGTTAATGGAACTTTTTCTTTTTTTTTTAGTTGTTACAGAATCACAGAATCACAGAACGGTAGGGGTTGGAAGAGACCTCTGGAGATCATCTAGTCCAACGCCCCTGCTAGAGCAGGGTCACCCAGAGCAGGCTGCGCAGGACTGTGTCCAGGCGGGTTTTGAATATCTCCAGAGAAGGAGACTCCACACCCTCCCTGGGCAGCCTGTGCCAGGGCTCTGTCACCCTCACAGTGAAGAAGTTTTTCCTCATGTTCAAGAGTAACTTCCCGTGTTCCAGTGTGTGCCCGTTGCCCCTTGTCCTGTTGCTGGGCACCACTGAAAAGAGTCTGGCCCCATCCTTTTGACACCCGCCCTTGAGATATTTATAAGCATTGATGAGGTCCTGTCTCAGTCGTCTCTTCCTCAAGCTAAACAGCCCCAGCTCCCTCAGCCTTTCCCCATAGGAGAGATGCTCCAGTCCCCTCATCATCTTTGTAGCCCTCCGCTGGACTCTCTCCAGTAGGTCCTCATCTTTCTTGAACTGGGGAGCCCAGAGCTGGACACAGGACTCCAGATGGGGCCTCACTAGGGCAGAGTAGACAGGGAGGAGAACCTCCCTCGACCTGCTGGCCACACTCTTCTTAATGCACCCCAGGATGCATTATTGTTGTTGATATTAAATTTACTAAAACTTACACTCTAACTTTTCAATCATCTTTGTGTGTTTGACTTTTTTACCTTTAATAAGTTGATCAGGACAGAGGTTGTCTTTCTTCTGTGTTTTACAGTATACAATGCAAACGGATTCTGACCTGATAGGAATCTGTGAATTCTGCTATGAATAACATGAAATTCCATGATAAATCACATACAGTGAGTAACAACTACCAGCTACCAGAAATGATGGGTAGAAATTTAGTCACTGAATTACTAATACAGTGCAATAAATCCAGAAATGATTTGCTGATGGTTTACTTGCTAACTATTTGATATAGCATCCTGTAAAGCATGTAGTAAATCATGGACTGTATTAAAATGTGGTTGGGCCCTAAACAATGGTCGGTTCCTAAGGGCAAGAATAACAAATCTATAATACAGGTAACCAAGGAACCACAGCAAACGTATGCCGAGTTTGTGGTGGGTCTCTAAAGGAGTTCTGACAGGGCTTTTAATGGGAGAGATATTCGCTCTGCTGACATGATTTGAAACAGACTTTCCTAGATTTACAAAACAGTGCCAGGAAAGTCTTCCCATCATCTTTTTCTTTCATTTATAGTTCCTTTGAAAGTACTGATACACTATAATAAAGGCTTATGTGGTCCTTGGATACCATAACAGTTGGATCCTCAGAAGTACTTAAGACAGAAGGATGCCATCTGGATAATTAAAACTCTAGTGATTTTTTTCTTTCCTGGATTATAAATAAATTTATGTAGCTTTTACTGCTTGTGTCTAATATTCCCTTCCTTGCATAACTTGATCTATTCTTTGATGTAGCTTTTATTTTGGTTTGATTTGGTTTAGTTTTGGAGTTCATGCTAAAGTAATGGCAATTTCATATAATTTTTCAGATAACCTTCCATCAAGGCTGTATAAAATGTAATATTTTGCAATATTAATCCTTATGGATTAATATTAGATCCACATTCAGATTATAAATATGTTTTCAATACCATTGCCCTCTCTATCATGATGTCATGTTGCAAACTGTATCTTTAATTTGTTATTATTGATGGACTCCTTTTTATTGTAACTTGCTATTTTCCAAAGTTTCCCTCTCCTCTTCACTCATTCTGTTATATCTTTTCTCTCATCTTCAGGATTAGGATTTAACAAGCAAAAGTACATTACATTTTCTTAAACGCAATTATTATTTTGATATCTCCAGATCACATGCAGTGTAGATCTGTCTTATTTTGCATTTGTGGATTTACATGTGTGCTGATGTGTTTCACATGTTAAGATTTGGTTGCCGTTAACAAATTTAATCAAAGTTAACTTTATACCCCTGCCTAGATCAATAATGAGAATATCAAATAATCTGCATACCAAGGCACTAACTCCAGAGAATAACACTTCTTTTCCAGTCTTAGAAATCGCACAGGAATTACTATTCTAGTATGAGGAGGTTTTTATTTCTCACTGATATTTTTCTCTGATTCATATTCATTTACTATGTTAACGGGTAACAATATCAGATGCCTTGTTACTTTCAAAATATATCTAGAGCAAAAAGTACAAACTACAAAGAAACTTACATTCCAGTCTTCGCTCTGGAAGTCATTGGCCTTATTGATTACTCATCTGACAAGGTTCACAAAGGACTTGCTTCTAACACACTGATAAAAATAGGTCCAAAACATTCATTTGCTGCAATCATTTGTGTAGGAGTCTATATTTTCTGAATGATCTTGCCTTTTTCTTCATTAAACTTTTAGAATTAGATGCATTACTAGGATTGTTTACATACTTCATTTTCTCCAGGCCTAATTCCCTAGGGTGTCTTTGGGTATATTACATGAATGAGAATTGCAGAAATAAGCTCATCATCAAGGAATGTGGTCAAAATGAATATTATCAGCAGAACAAGATAATGAAAAGGTATCTAACCAAAGATACTATATGTTACATGGAAAAGACAAAGGGGTCAATACTGAGGACTATTTTAAATAATACAGATCATATTAAACGGAAAGAGATCCAGAAACATGTTACAGTGATTATTAAAATTTAATAGAATCCTTGAGGCATCAGTTTCAGAGCTATTGAAACAAGTGACTGAAACTAGAGTAGTTCCATGGAATCTGATCATGATTTAAAAATTTAGGAATAAATATAAGTCATAGTTGACTGGCCTGGAGACATGGAGACAGTCAAAACCACAATGGAAACAAATTCATTTAAAAAAAAAAAAAAAAAAAAAAAGCCTAGGCTGTATTTTATATTATGAAATTGAGCATAATTTGGAGAGGGAGAAAATGTTTTAGTTACCACAAAAGGCAGGTGCGAACATGAATTTTGCTTATCACTATCCATGGTTGTGAAGTTTCCCATACAGATGCTAAAAATACCAAGCTGATAAACCAAAGAAGAATGAAACTATTTTTTTTTATGCAAGAGAATCAAGAAATAATCACATCCTGTTAATCATCTTAAGGATAGTCACAAAGATGGTGAAAAGGCACAGCAAGTGAGACTGTCAAAAGTCTAAAAAAACAATGATAGGAAATCATAATAGCGTAATAAAGATGGCAATGTTCAAATAAGTCTCAGGACATCCTGCGTGACACAAAAGGCTTCTATCTTCACAGAGGAAAATGACTTTTTGGGAAAACGAGGAGAAAAGGGCTACATTATTTGGTTGATACAAAAGTCTCCTTTCAGCTAGTAGTAGCTTTTAACAGAGAGTAACTGATATTTTATATCTTTGTATTCTATAATCTGATATTCATTATTGAAATGACATATATGAAGGAGAAAAAAAATGAGTTAAAATATAGTCCTATAACATCATTAAATGGAAAACATTAAAATGATCTTCAGGAGATTTTTATGGTAAGAAAAATTGTACTTAAATATACAAAGATACTCTCACTTATTAAGCATTTGTTCTCAATTTTCATTGCAAACCTGGAATGGAAAGTAATTCATGTACTGTAGCTAGCTTAACTTTTTCCCTTATCCTATTCCAGAAGGTAAAATACTTCAGGATTTTCTGAATCTAAAACCTTCTCCGTTCTTTATCACCCCTACGTATGAAGACCTTCTGAGAAATTAAAAAAGACAGCAGTAGGCCAGGCCCTTCTGAGTACGATTCACTCTGAAAAAAATGAACATCTTTTAAACAGTTCTGCTTCGGAATGAGAATCTGTCGTTCTGTGATACTCCTTGTGTTCATTTGCGTTCTAGAGTTTCAGACAAAAAAACATCAGCAATTGTGAAATATTTACAATAGAGCAGGCAGAACCGGGTTTTCAGATTCCATTTGTCCCTAAGTACCTCGAGTGCAGGGAGAGGACACTTTCCTAAATAAAGGTTAATTGTTTCGCTATAAAAGTAGCAAGATATTTGAACGTGCTTTAGTGTTGTGACTTCTTGGCACAGTTAGGATTTAAAATAAAAGAAACACTTCTGCTTTGCTCAAGCTTTGTCTCCAGTTTCAGTTTATGGTCCACATCGTATTTTCGTATCTGGGAAAGACACACACATGATGAAACAGATTCTGATTTCATCTACAGTAATACAAACCCAGAATCTTTCTTCTAACTTCAGCATGGTACTTGACTTACTTTTTGCCTTAAGGTTAGCTTGAAGCCCCGTTCTGTTACCACATTGTTTGATGCCATACATATCTGATAGGTGTAAGAAAAATTCCAGCATACTTTTCTTTCCACGTGTGATAAAGATTTTTGTTATATATCATGTATGCACTAAATATGTTTTGCATAGAGTAGATTCTTGGACAGAGCATGAGTGAAAGAGCACAGAAAACTTTAGACTGATGACATATGCCTTTGTTAATGGGACCTGTCTGCTAGTATTATTACTGTTGCTATATATTATTATTATTATTACTAATTAAAACCCAGCTACTTGCTTAAGCAATTAATTTTTCCTCTCCCCCCCCCCCCCCTTTTTCTTTCTCCTTCTTACTAATAAGAAAATTTTGATAATTATTTAAAACTCCAGAGCTGGATTTCATAGAATCATAGAATCATAGAATTGTTCTGGTTGGAAGAGACCTCCAAGATCATCGGGTCCAACCACTAACCTATCACTACCAAGTCCCCCACTAAATCATATCCCTTAGGGCCTCATCTAAACGTCTTTTGAATACCCCCAGAGATGGGGACTCCACCGCCTCCCTGGGCAGCCTGTAAACTTTATTTCAAAACTACTTAAGCTCCCATTTAATCACTTAAGCAAATAGCTAAGTCTTCAAAAGAACTCCAAAATAGGAACAATGGGAGGATTTATGTAGAGAGCATCACACTAAAAAGGTTGATGACCTCAGGCGGAAGAATGGGTGAGGCTCTCTGTGAAACACATTTTCAGCCTTATTGTCTATTCTTCTATACCTCTGTTATTTACATTCCTTGATAAGAACTAGACATTTTGATTTGTTTTTTTCTTCCACTGACATGGTCTAGACTGAATGACTTTAAGGATTCCAGCTTTTAAACTTCAGTAAATTTGAGTCAGTACAGAAAGTACATTGTTATTGTATCAATGAGCAGAATAAATATTAAATCAAAAAGTTTTTCAGGTTAGATGAAAATGAAAACCTTTATCCAAATGGTTGTAAGTAATACACACAAAATTATCCAGAAAGTACGTATGAATTGACAGATGGAGAGAATGATTTTTCTTCTATGTATATGTGTCATAATTACAGCGAAATAATGCAGCATTCTTGGTATTAGTTTGCTTCAGCCTTATATGGAGGGACTGTCCTACCCTAAAATAGTTCTATTTTCCAAGTTCAGGTTGTTTTTTTTTTTTGATTCATTGTAAAGCCACCACTGTAGAACCAGTTATTTTCCAGGATAGTACTATTTTCATGATACAGACACGACATAAAGATTCATCTCACCTGACTTTACATATTGCTAAAAATTGAACATCAAAATCTCTCCAGCTACCCTGTATTCCCTTTGAAGTCAATGGAGAGAAATGTATTCTTCAAGAGTGATTCATCTCATCTACCTTAAGTCACACTGTGAAAGTGTCCATCTCTCTTTGTTAGCTGTTAAAGGAGTTTTGCAGTTGACCTCAAGTTAGACATGTTATACAGTGTAGATTTCTGAGGTAAAAATAAATCCTCTTCTCGCATTTTGTTTTCCTTAGAATTTGCTCACTAATGCAATTCAGCACCTAATGTTTTCTACTGTAATGCAAGATTCCTTGTAACCTAAGAACCAAAGATAATGTTATATATGTGACATCTATTGGATGTTTAACTTATAATGGCAACTTACTGGTTAATAACAACCTTCTCTTATCTGTGAACCTCCCTGGATTTGAAATGTAAAGTGAAGAACACGTATTTCATTGATGATCATCTGAATTTGTAGAATCTTAAATTCATACTCTTTTGGGTAGGGATTAAATCTTAAATGCAAAATAATGTGTAAATGCAAATAGAAACAGGCAGAAAAGAAAGCAGTGAAAACATACTATGGCTTTTTATTTTTAATAGAAAGGATGGGAGGAAAAAGGTTTATCTATGTAGGAAGTATAATTATTTACAGAAATTCTAAATGTAATAATTTAAAAAATGTTCTTTCTTAATGATAAACTTTTCTTTCACTTCAGCCAAGAAATGGTATGGGAAAAATTTACATGTAGAACAGGGACTTAACTGGATTTTCATTAGACCCAAACTGCTACAATTCTCAGCACATACACCTTTACATCAGTCCTGTTTATGTAAGATAATATTTCATCAGAGAATATTTCAGTTTTGGTTGCTCCTGGGGAAGTGTTTTAATTTATTCTAGCTATGAATCTGTCCCATGTTTTTTAACCAGGGCTTGGTGTGATGTAGTCACACCAGAATGAACAAATTTCCTCCCATAACTTTTGGTGACACCTACAAAGCAAAGGAAAGCAGTCAAAGTGTGCAGACCTGGAAGGGGCACCGGGAGACCCTGTGGTCCACTCACAATGTACAAAACTAGGAATAATAGGACCAATCTCATTTGCCCAATCTGTTCTTGAAAATCTGTGATCATGGAAATTCCTTTTTTTCCCAAAGCAATGTGTTCTGTGGCTTTGCTTTGAGAAGTTTAGTGTAAATCTCTATTGCTTTAATAGTCTTCCTTGTCAGTTACTCTTTTTTATTCCTACCATTGACACAGAGAGGAATTTCTTTTTTTCTGTTTATACTACAAACCTACATTTTGCAAATTTGTAGTTTACTGTGAGATCATCCCTGAGATTTTTCTTCTCCAGTTTAAGCAAAATGAATTATCTCAACATTTCCTCATAACTCATGCTATCACTATTCCTGCTTTCCGTGGACTTTCTTCAGTTACTCCAAATGCTGTGGGCTACCATGCTCAAAACCTGGACGCTGGAGGCCTTATCTGGTCAAGCTGCAAAGAAGAATAACTACACATGTGTTACAGAAAGCACTCCGCTTATACGTCCTGGAATGGTGTCTGCCTTTCTCAAGGTTGCATGGTGTTATTGACGCTTGTTCAGTTCACAATCTGCGCCTTTTAGGTGTTTTTCTGCATAACATAGACTTGCTCATCATTCTGTATCTTCTATCTGTTGATTATTCCTATGAGAAGAGGAGAAATGTGCATTTGCTCTTACTGAACTGAACATTTTTTCCCCAAATATTTATTTGGTTTATAATATTATTTTAATTATAACTCTGTTCCCTGTTAGACTTGCAGCTTTCCACAGTTATCTGTGCTCTGCAAATAAAAAAGCAGCCTCCCTTTTTAGGCACCCATCATTAATATAATTTGAAATAACACTAGTACATTCCAGAAAAGATCCTTGAGTGTATCCTCGTTGTTTTTTTTCTTTTCTATGTATCACTTCAAATATCTCATTTAGTATAGGTTGTGTCATATAACTACAGATGGTTAAAAATTAGATTTAGTCTAAACAACTCATTTAGGATCTTTTCTAAGCATTATAGAAAAATCAACGTACCCAGATGCTTAAGATTCAGCCTCTTAGAAGATATCTCTGATCTGCGGATATCATTATTCACAAACAGGGTTCATTTTCTTCCTCGGTCTTTGCCCAGTAGCCAAATAGTCGCTGCTTGTGGCCAACCTTTATTGATTTGATAGTATTCTTTAAGAACTGTCCTTCAAAAGGAGGCAAAAGAAACCTAAAATGAAGAAATAAATTATATATTAAGAAGAGGAAAAAAAAAAAAACCCTTCCTTTTTTACGTCTTTTCAGAGAAGCAACAGAATTACGGATTAAAAACTCTAGGAGGAAGGAAAAATTCAGTTATCAAGTGATTCAGAAAATGTATTCCAGAACAGCTATTTCACTAAAAGTTTCATTATTTCTATACTCACACAAAGACTGCAATAAAACAAGTAATTTATTTAAAAAATATAAAATGCAATAAAAGTGCAATAAATTATAATTCTGCAGGAATTACCCTAACACATATAGATTTTTTTTTTTAAGCTAATGCTTTCCTATGGATGCCTTACAGAACTTTATACAGGATGTCCTCAGAAAATCAATTCCATAGGTTTGTTAAAAACATGAAATGAAATGTTATAATTTTTTAAGAAATAATACAGACTATTTCAGAAAAATTGTCTATTTTTGAAGAGCTTGCTACTATTCAATACCTGTCAGTAACTGTGTTAATTTCCAGAACAAATGGTCAAATATTTCCTGTCATCAGCCTTTTGAACTGCAATACTATTTTTCTTTCCAACAGATTCATATTAAAACATCAAAGGACTAATTTTCAATTATTACTTTATATTCAAGGTTAAGATAACTTTTTTAAACAACTTCCTTTCGCTCACCAGACATCAGCCAAAAAGAACAATGCTTTTAGGTATATAGGTGGTTTCCTTTAGAAGAAAGTACAAAAATAATTTTAGCTCACATTTATTTCCTTGGTTCTCTAATTCAGGTTTTTGACTGAGAATTTTGGAGCTATTATAAAATAACATGCAGGCATAGATGCAGCTTCTCAAGTCAGCCTCAGATTCATTGTGTGATCTTTGAAGAGGTTTGCATTATGTATTAATTTCCTAATCTGTTTAAATTTCTTGGGGAGATGAAGACAATGAAAAATTGTGTAATGAAAAACATTATTATAATTTAATCAACACATACTGTAAAAAAGTCTATTCATACTTGAAAAGTTTTTAATATTAAAGGAATTATTAAGTGGCTTGAATCCTCTAATCAATTTATGTCAATGCCTAATATTTCACAAATTATCAAGGCTTTCCATTTGTTTGCTGATACTTTGGAAAAGCTTGCTTTGCAAATTCATGTTCCTAATCAGTAATTTCAGGCAGCCTTGTCCTAATACCATCTGAATTATCACAATTTGTTGATCACAGTCTGCTGTCTAGGATTGTCTGTGTCTTCTCATTAATTTCTTAAAACAAGTTAGGACCTGATAGACATGTGAATATATTAGTTGACATATAGAAAGCACTTCCAGTATACTTGATGGCAGTATTTCATTTATTTCTGCACTCTGAATTCTTTTAAGTCTAAAACCTGGTATTTTCTGGTATTTGCATCCACTTAAATTTGTCTTATTTTAAAGAATACTTAAGATCTCTTGCTTACTTACTGTTTTTTTCACTGGTATGAAACAATTGGTCTATTCACATGATAAAACTTCTACATATAGTCATGATTGTACTTGAATGATACACTGAAAGACAGGTAAGTGCTCTGTGGGAAACAAAAATTCCTTTGTATGTTTTAAATACATGAAAATGTCAAAAGACAAGCTTTTGAGGCTTCTTACATTTTAACTGAATTCTATGCTGAAACACAAGTCAAGAATCTGTTTTTTTCAGACTGGATTATAGAACATTAAATCTCAAACCTATTGTGTTTAAAACCCTGATAAGTAGATGTTAATGTTCTCATTCAAATTTCAGAGAAAGAGTATCAGTTTCTTAGAAGAGAAAACACTTCATCCACACAAACCAAATAAAATACTATTTCAAAGATGAAAATAGAAACACATGCAGAAAAAATGAATGTTTGTCTCCAGAACAGTTTTGGGGGAAAAAAGAAAAAAGATTGTTGTGAAGAGCTGGAGCCCAGGACCAGGAGGAAGGAAGGAACGGTCCTGGTCACTGACACTCTCAGTGAGAATCTGCAGGAGAATGCTGCACTAGGATAGGCAGCGGCCATCATGTAGCCCACAGAGATGCATAAATCATGGCAATTTTTAAATGACCTGCAGAGTGTGGATGGATACTAATAATCAGCTCATAAACCAAACTCAATAGAGAAAGCGGTGAATCAAATTGACTTAATATTTCAGATGTATGAATTCTAATGCAAAAAAGTCATGAAACAAGCAGGAACAAGTTTTAGTACATGATTACAATTATTTACTATATTTCGTAACTGAGTTGTGGTTCATTCATTCATGTGACCAGAACATTGAGATAGAAGGCTGCTGTTTGCTAAGGAGAATGAAGCAGGAAAAAGAACAAAGATGACTTTTTTTCATGGTAAGGGAGGAGGATGTGTTCTGATCTGCTGAATGTCTGAGGGTTACGACAAAAAAGAAGAAACAAAATCATAAGCCATGTCTTTTTGCAATTCACAAAACAAGTTTTATTTGGGATAAATTATTTTCTGAAATATTAGTAGGATCTAAAGCATGGAACTTGGTTACAAAAAGAGGAGATGGAGAAGCTCTTGTCCCTTTTGTCTGTGACTCTAGCAGTCTGTTATTCATTGGCAATAAATTAAATTAATTTCCTCAAATCAAGTCTGATTTGCCCGTGGCAGTAATTAGTGAGTGATGTCCCTGTCCTTAGCTTGATTCATGAACTTTTCCATCATATTTTCTCTCCCCTGTCCTGCTGGGGAGGGGAAGTGATAGAGTGGCTTGGTGGGCACCTGGCGGCCAGCCAAGGTCAACCCACCACACGTGTATTGAATGTTACTTCAAAGACACAAAGGCTTTATTTTTACACTGAGGTCAGAAGCCAAATCAAGTTGGAAATTGTTTTTCTGAACAAGTTATGACTTCTTGGACTGTTCTAGTTTCAGTGGTGATCACTGCTATATCACCAAGACAATGAAACATAATGTTCGATACTAAAAGAGTGACATAAGCACTTGCTTTTTGTAAGGGAAGTTGCAGTCTGCAATATCAATTTCAATTATATCAAAGTGTAGAAGGGGAAAAAAACTGTATTGTCTTTCACCTGTGAGGCATCATATTTTCCATGCAATATCCTGCTGCTTGAACAGTTCGTTTTTTTTTCCCAATTTACACTTTTATAAAAATGTGTGAATTGCTGTAGTAGACCCTAAGCTTGGGAATTGACGAGTAAAAAGAACATAAGATGAAAACCTTGCACTTATTGGGCATTTCTAGCAAATCAGTTAAAGGATATAAATAATATTTAGCAGGGATAATAGGTTTTCCAAGGCCAGGGAAAAAAACATTTAAAAAATGAGTCAGCTTTAATTTATTTTTCTTTAACATTCTGTACTCTCTTAAACAAAATGGAGATTTTTTTCCTTGAGTACAGAGCTAGTCACTCATGGCAATATTTATAAACGTAAAAATGTCTTTTTTGTTTCCATCACTTAGTATGTTTAAAAGCATAATTAAAAAGAAAAAATAGGCAGAGATTTTGATCAGCTTAAGCTTTACACGTCAAGTGAGCGACTACTTCTGTTAAAGTTACCTTGTGGCCTTTCTACTCAGACCAAAAGATCCTTGAAGTGATCTAAGGACTGACTCTTGTCATAGTGACAAATATTTACAACACCTAGATTTAACCTTCAGGTGTGAATAAACATCAAGATACACCGATTAACCTATACCTTTTATGTTGCTAAATGACAGAGAAGATCAGCTACACTCAAGTTTGAGAAAGAGGTCATGGTATGGAGAGCTCTGAGGACCAGTAGTAGGCATCACATATTTTCACTGATCTAGACCCTCAATTGGTGCAAATCAATATAATTTCGGTGAAGCAGAAGGGCTCTGTATTGATTTACCTCTTTTGTGAAGATAAGCATAGCACATGGCTCAGATTCCTGTATGAAAGAGAACTTTACTTGGCACAATGGAGAAGAAAAGAAGAATTGAAGCTGTCCAAGAACAGAAAAAAAGAATTAACACTGTCCAAGAACATATGTTTCATTAATGTTGTCTTTTCTATAAATTTTTGAAAATTATTTTAAAGATTAAGGTATAATTGATACAGAAACAGTACTATTCTAAGTTTCCACAATGTCATTCCACACATCTTAGCATAGTTTTTATTGGGAAATTGTATTAAGTTTTCTCAAGGATTTTTAGAATTTGTACATATTCATTAAAAATAGTTAGGAAAAGCTTGTTAATAAATTTTCAAAATGAAATTAGAACTAGCTGACATTTTCCATCAAAATGGAATGCTTCTTTACAGAGCATTCGTTCTTAAGAGAGCATGTGAGAGAACCATATGCAGAATCAGTATTATCCATGGGTTGACAGCTTGTTCACCAATATGGAAAGTGTAGCAACTAATGTCCAGACCTGAAGTAAGTCTTGCCTTTAGAGCTCTTCCACCTGTATTCAACAGGTAAGGAGGACAAATATACCCCATAACCTGTCGATTAGGGAAAACATCTGAGTTACATGAAACCTTCCTAAAAATTTCAGGTGAATGCTCCAAACATAAGGCTATTGACTATTCTGAGAGCTGGATTTCCCTTTTCTGTTACATTTTTTTTTAAGTTTTGATAAGGCTGCGCGCCAAGGTGGAAGCAAATCTGGATATTTTCTCTTTTTTCAGGGTGGAATACTTGTTTTCCAGTCTTGTAACCATACAACTACAGTCAGTATTATTTAGTTCTCATTTAAGTTACAGTAGGAAAAATATTGTGTTCACCCTGTGGGTCGGGAAGGCAGACGTAAAGAAAGACAAGCTCAGGCAATTATGGATTTGACTGCCTACTTCAGTTTAAACAACAATGACAACAACAATGACAACAACAACAAAAGAATGAAGCAAATAATTAAAGAAGGAATCTGAACACGCATAAAAGATAACAAGAAGATGTGTTATGTTCACCATAGGTTTATCAAGAACAACTCATGTCAAGGTAATCTGAATTTATTTTGATGGCAAGTCACAGCCATATGAACAGTGATGAGCAGGAGATACTATTTTTCTTGAGTTCTGTAAGGCTTTTAACACTGTCTTACATGGCATTCTTATGAACAATTTGTGGAAATATGGTCTAGATGGTGCTCACAGATGAGGAAACACCACTGTTTCAAAATAAGTGCTTTAAAATAGAGTTATTAATTAATTCTGGAAGAATGTTATAGCATTATCAGTCAAAGTGACTTCATGTTTGACCTATATTTGATACGTGTGCACAATACTGTGTACACAATACGACGAGTGCTTGTCTTACCTATGTTTCACTCTGTTCAATAATAAAAGCTCATAGGTACTAGAAGGAACTGATTAAAAATAATTTAGAGTGAGGCAGGAATACTGTAACTGAGGACTTCAAATAAAGAAACATGGACCAGAAAGTGGCAAAATCTTTCTAAAGGCCCAGATAATCAAAAACTGGGAAAAATGCTGAGAAAAAATGTGGAATTTCTGGAAATATATCTTTTACAAATGATTTAGGTAAGTTCATTCCGCTTGTCTAGGGTGATCGAGACTTAGAGAAGGATTCACCTACTGTAATTTAGATGTCTAAAACTTTACATTTCTGTTCCTTAGCTAGGGTCCATTCTAATTGACCGAGAAAATTAACAGAAGGTACAAGCAGGAAATAACTTATTTTATCTTAGAATAGGTGCTTAAGCAGATGAGCTGCTGTCTGCAGCTGCCTATTTTTTTCCCTTGCTTCTATGGATTGCTTAAGGGATACTATCTCATGATTAATTTTTAGAGTTTTGAAGTTAGGCAAGTCCCCATCCAGACCTACGTCCTGTGGTTTTATAGGTGTTTCAGTTCTATAAAGCTTCCCCTAAAACTCTGTGTTGTGCCAGATTCTCTCTCCCTTTTACACTGTTCATAGGTCTTCCATAAAGACTTCTGCAGGTATTTTGAATGCCCCTGCACTGTACCGAAGTTCATAAATGTAAACAGCTAACAAACTGCTCAAAACCATCTCCCAGTCTGTTGTTTTTATACGACATAAAATATAGAAAAATATAGGAAAAGTAATATTTTATAAATAAATTTTATTCTTTAGTAATACTATAATTTCTCTTCCCCCTTTCTTATGCCTCCCTTCACTTTTCCCAAAAAAGAAATAAGGAGGGGGAGTGGAAGAAAAAATAAAGAAAGAAAAAAAAGAAGCAGCGTCTTCTGGAAAAGAAGGTAATGCTGGAAGAGATAAGAGAAAATAAGAGAGGGAAACAGCTGAAACTGGATTATGGCACTGTCAAAACTAACTATGAACAGATATTAGTATGCAATGGGAGGGATGCAGAAAATAGCCAAGCATGTTACTACTAACACATTTATAGTATAGCTCTGAAATATTGTATTATTCCTTCAATTCTTGAGGTAAAGAGGTCAAATAGTAGTTTACCTTGGAAAAAAATATTATTTTTACATATCATGTAAAAAAGCACTCTATTCTTGTGCAAAAGAAATATTAATGTGACAGCTTTACAAAATTTACAGATAACAGATCCTGTAAATTATTAAAGATCTTCTGCAGCACACATACAATTTTATTCAAATATAATGACAATTAAATGCTTCCGATTAGTTTATTTCTATTTTAATTAGTTTGGTGATGTTCTTTCTGATCCACAGTATTAATAGATAAAAAATAAATTAATGAAAGCCAAAACTTATCTTCACATAGATCCTGTTTTTTCATGTATGGAGCACTGGAGAGTTTCCTGGAGAGTTTCATGTATGGAACACTGGAGACAGGAATATTGTCTTCAAAACCTGTGGCATATCAGTAGTTTTATACATGAAGCAATTCACTTAGCCTTTCTTTTAATTCTTAGCTAAAGAAGTACTGTGTGAGCTAATATAATATACAAATGAATCAATCCCAGCTTCTCTGATGATCTGTGAAAAGCTTAGAAACAGCACCGTTTCTTTTAACAGTGTTATAAATAAGAATAAATCTATGTAAAGAGTAGTCTGTTGAATTGCATAAAGTTTTGAAGATCCCAGGGACACGTTATGCCAAGTGGCTGCAGTCCACAGAGGGACGTTTCTGTGAAAAATTGAACTTAATTTATGAAAATATTCCTGCTCCAAGAATTGAGGTCCAAATTATAATCAGTTATTTATTCAGACTCAGTCCTCTTCTGAAAAGGATTTCAGGATGTTTTTCCAATGTTTTGTTCAAATGCTATAAGACACTACAAAAAATCCTAATTGCAGTGTGAGCATATTGCCGTTGCTTCTGCAGCGTGTGTGGTGTCGGTGTGGATACGCAAGCCAAGTCTGGTATCTCTCATGACTAGAGACATCTGGGTTTGGGGAAGATCTAATTTAGGTTTTGCTTCTTATCAGGGGAAAAAAGGATTTAACTTTTGGACTTTATGGTTTTGAATGAATGGGTAAATTGATTCTGTGACAGTCACATCTCACAGTTTTATATGTAGTCTTTATGAGTGGGGATTAGGTAAAATGAATTACTGCATTCAATTTGTTTTCCTTGGTTAACAGAAAAGGTTTTCATTTGAATTCATCCTATGGTCATAAGTCATGTTCAAACTGATATCTAGGGTTTACTAGAAGATTTTAAGAAAATTTTAAGTTTATATAAGAAGGAGAGTATGAGAAAAAGAAAGTGATATATATATACTTTATTTTATTTTATTTTAGTGTTAGGGTTTCAGAAAAAGGGATTTCCCTTTCTCAAATAAAATTTCTTCAAAAACTGATAAGTTTCTAAAAGTACTTCATACTTGATGAATTGGCATTTTCAGATGAAAAACATTTTGTCCAGTTCTAATTAGCGTGCTGCTGCATTAATCAGATTTCCTGCTTTGAGATGCAGCACACCCTGTGAAATTCCTTGTGTTCCACTTCTTCTAGTCAGTGGAGAGTGGAATGTCAATTATGATTATGAATGATTGTTATATCTTCTTCAAAGACACGCTATCCTTTCTTGAGAGCTGTTACAATTTGCTTCCTCTGAGGCACAAAATACTGGGGTAGACTTTTTCCTCAGATCTTAGAAAATGGTTTAACATGAAGAATCAAGTGAGTAAGCCTATTCACAAGACCACCCAACCAGGACCGTTTTACATCTGATGAGAAAGCTTTCAAAAGGAAAAAAAAGTCTCCGTAATGCCCGAAAAAATGACAAGATTCAGGCTGTTGACAACGTTGATAGTTATTGTTATCAAGAGCTTTTGCTGGAGATATTTATTTCCACTTTCGCCTCTCTACCATGAACAGTGGAAGACAGCTTATGTCTTCTATGACATTTTATTTACAATGGTGATTCGTGATACTCTTGTCCAGAAGCTCTATAAAGACAACACAGAATCACAGAATAATTTAAGTTGGAAAAGAGCTCTGGAGGCCATCTGGCCCAAATCCCTCTCAAATCAGGGCCAGCTTCAAACTAGATCCAACAGAAGGATAGGAGAGTCAATAATGAGAGTCCTTATTTCTAGGATCTCCATCTGAGACCAGCTTAGTATACAACTTAGTTCTTATCAACACACATATTTCAAAGTTCACATATAAGCATGAAGATATAAATTTATAATACATATAATCAGAATATTCCTCATTGCTCTCAGAATATAATTTCCAGATACAAGATGATTGTCTTTTATTAAATTCTCTCTAATGGAAAGTTAATTAATAATGGATTTCAGACCAATTGGAAGAATCAACAGTTTGCTTTATCAATATAAGTGTCTTTTGTTACAAGATGTGATATAATTACTTGAGGAACGATCTGGGGAAAAAAATGATTTCTGCAAAGACACTGAGATGGTGCAACAAATCCAACATCTAGGACAGACCAGAAGCCAGACTGAGAGCACAAAAGCAAGGTCATCAGTTGCTTTAGTCATTTCACAAAGATGTTTGATTCAACGCGGTACCATGTTCACAAGTTAGAAACCATTAATTTTGCTAAAAACCAGGTATGAGCAGTTGGATACAGCAGTCTTGGTCAACAACAACCTGAAGATTCATTCAAGCTGATAAGTAGCATACAGACTATTCCGCTCAGTATCCCCTAGCACCTTCCTAGTTGCTAACACTGAGGGCCTGGCCAATAAAGCTGTCATAGCCATAAGCTTTAGGCCACAGGTCAAAAGCAAGTAAATTATAGTGGCAATCTTAAAACAATATAAGCCGGAAGAAAAAAATATGTGATTCTTACACTTAGAACCCCCCAAAATAAGACTTATACCCTGGAAAAAATCTGAAGTGATATGATGAAGCAGGTCATAGGAAACTGAAATCTTCCTTACATTAAAATATAATACAGAATTAGAGAGAAACTCGGATTAGTTTCTGTGGTTTTCAGACCCTGGGGCAAAAGAAGAAAAAACAGTCAACCTATGT
Source organism: Phoenicopterus ruber ruber (assembly GCA_009819775.1). Taxonomy (NCBI): domain Eukaryota; kingdom Metazoa; phylum Chordata; class Aves; order Phoenicopteriformes; family Phoenicopteridae; genus Phoenicopterus; species Phoenicopterus ruber. Next base: position 24,421,091 of record CM020215.1, on the reverse strand, counting down.
AATTCAGATCATGTTTTAGGAATAGTGCTTCTATGGTGACTTCTTTTAGGTAAATTCAGGTATATGTTGGTAGATACGAATAACTGATTTTTTTTTTTTTTCTTTAGTGTTTGAAAATGCCTGAAAAATTCTGAAGTCAGATCAGAACCGTTCCATGAAAACCTTTGTGTGAGGATCCACTTTCTTTTGGTGTTCACCATCTGGTGGCCTTTGATGGCCATTTGATGGCCTCTTCTTGTATTGGAAAAGGTGGCAAGTAGATAATCCCTATACACTATCTTCATCTCTTTCACAACTTACTGTGATGGATTTGAAGGCCAGAACACAGAACTTTTCATCTACTGTTACATCAGGTGCTATATAAGCATAGAACAACAACAACAAAAAAACCTATCCTTACCACAGAGAGAAATATGCTGCGATCCAAATAATGAATATGTTTAGACTCGGATGCATGGGTTAATTTTAAGACAAACATTTCTTGTGCTTCCAAAAACCGTGTAGGGGAGAGACCAGAGGGAGGTAATGTTCTAAAAAACCACTAAAGTATTTTTTAAAGAATTCATGCAGCAGTTTCAAAATGCATATGCTTTTAAGCCTAATTAAGCATATGCTTAAGCAATTATTGATTTGATGTGCTCACTCCAGGGCTCAGAATGCAGAAAGCATTTTGTGACACTGGGAAATATGTTGCTATGCAATTCTAAGAAAACTCTGGAGGCTGCTGAGTAGAGTTTATCTTACTAGTGTGGTTTGTAAAAACAGATTCTTTTCTGTCAGATCTACCAAGAGTCAGATCTGGACAGATGAGAGTATATGTGTAGAATATAGGCAGAAGAAAAGAATAATATATAATACCTAACTCATTCCCTAACCTCTCTATAAAATACCACATACTCAATTGGATTCAAAGACAGTTGAATTAATTGACCTCAAGCCAAGTAACTCAAATCAAGTACCAGCTATTTTTAATCTACTGTAAGACTCAGTTCCCTTTTGAATTCTCCTTTAAGAGTGAAAAGGAGGTAGGTTTGGCCTTCCCAGGATCTTTTGGTTTTTATTCTTTCTGGCTTGATGAAACATCATCTTTACCATCTCTGAAGAAAGATTTGCAGAGGAATGGATGTTCCAATGATCATCCTGTGAAGGATGTATTAAAGAGGTGTCTTTTTCTTGCTGGACTTCTGAACTGAACCCATTTCTAAATGTTTGATCCACCTTTGGAAACGAAGTCTGTTTTTTTAACTAACTAAATAGCTTATTGCTATAGTTTGACATACGCAAATAATTTAAGAATATTGCATATTACATCTGCCCAGAAAGCCCAGTCCATTTCTATATGAAAGCATTTGAAAATGCTTCATTTTTCAGTAGTTAAAATTCCCATATATTTTGTATTACAGCAGCAATAACAGTAATAATCTTGAAGTAAAGATGATCATCTTGTTTGACTACCAAATTTTACATGTGACAGTACCAAGAACAGAAGGTTTTTGGAGACCCAGAAATAGTATGTTTACTTCATTTGTGTAGTTTATATTCTAATAATGTGCTGTCTTGAATTTCTTGGGATATTTCTTGACTGCTTGTAAATTTACACCAGTGATACTGTCTGGCACAGCAATTTCATGTCAGCTATTATCTGTGGAAACAGATTAAAGCATCCCTGAGGCTTTTTTCCTTTATTTGAAGACAATTTTCAATCCATTAAAAGCATTCAGAGAAGGGAAAGGAACAGAAAGCAACCTGTTTTCCAGTTCAAGCCTACTCTGGCTCTAGATTATGGACACCATATAGATAATAGTACAGTATTAATTGGTACCGTTTGGCAAAAATTTACATCTTTTCATGAGCATTGATTTTGGAGGCAATGAACAGGGAGTCACATCATCATCACTATCTACTGTTATCAGCATGTCAGAAGGTGCATTTACAGGTAATAGAGAAGGTTAAAATAAATACCCAGTAGGGATGGTCATCTCTTTAGGTAACACCTTAAAAGTGCTATATTCTGATCATGACCAGGGACCTAAATGGTCTAAATGGTATTTGTGTTTGTATTCAAATACAGATAAATAAATTTTATTTTATTTAGCATCACCATTTTCATATTTGTTCTTCTCTAGTTTCAGAATATCTGAATGTACAGGCACATAAACAAGTTTCTTCATGGGAGGTAGGGTGTTAAATTCACATTTGGAACGATAGGATATTTCCTCCATGATTCTCTAAAGGCATAGACCTCCCAAACAAAATGCAGACTCTGGAGTGGGGCTGGTAAGAACTATCAGATTTCAAAAGGGAATTGAAAAAACATGTTATGGGAGGTCATGGAGATGTTAGGGTCACCAAAGACATCATGTCAAAAGAAGTAGCTGAAGGAAGCAGGAAAGCTGGGGAGGAGAGTGAAAGAGTGGATGGGAGGCTTAGGAAGGGAGAGGTCTGACAGGTAGTAGGTGTAAGAAGATGTGGAAGCAGCTTAAGGGAGGATTAGCTCCTGTGGGTGAATGTGAGAAAATCCCATGAGTCAGAATCCTGCAGCAAGACTGTTTTAAGACAATAGGAAGAAAAAATGTAACGTTAACCTCCAGCAGCAGAATTGTTTCTTGATAAAGAAACAGAGACTGAACAGAGATTGACATGTCTGGGATGAAATAGAAGTCAACTAATTAGAATACATGTGATATGTCTAGGAAGGGGAATAATATTTAGGATTTCAAGACCCAACCTCGGAAAGAGAGGGATACGTTTTGCATCACTGGCTGCCTGAAGGAACGTGTCAGGATATTTTGAGATGATAAAGCAAGGTGTCTGCGAGGGAAAGCCTTAAACTCTGAAGTGTCCCAGTGTCTAAAAGTGCTCTTTAGTCAGAGAGGGGACAAGTGGGAGAGATTTTTAAATTATATACATCAACTTCTAAAAAAAACCCCAACTTTTAAAAATACATATTTTGCAGACTTAGGTACAAGTTCTCTGAGCCTACTGATTTTAAAATATTTTCACTTAGTAAATGCTGTCCAATATCCTTCTTGGGATAGGTATTTCATGATTTTCACATGGTAAGAGTACATAATGGCTTTTTCAAATATAGAATGTACATATTTTTTTAAAGATTTCTTCTTTCTGCATGCCTCATTATTAGCAATTTGATGATTCCCATGAGTTAAAACAAGCATAACATCCCATGATGACTCATATAATCTCTTAATTTAGATTTCAAAGACATTTCAGAATCTCCTAAGTCTCTGAAAGAAAATCATCTAAAATCCTTGATCCTCTGGGAAGCTAAAGATATCCAATAACAAAGCAGCTCCTTTCCTTAGTAGAATTTTACTGACTCCCAGAAAACATTGTATTACAAATTTGTTAGCAGGAGAGGACATTTGACTATCAGATTCTCAGCAAAGCTGTGAACAAAACAACTTTCCATTTTCTCTCTTTATTGCTCAGACTGTACCTCTGACAACATGGAATATGATTGGCTTTTTCTTAAGACCATTCTCTGAGCACACAACAATTTTTATAGCTGAATCTAGGTAGCAACAGTATTTATTCCAAAGATGATTTAGTTCATTTTAATTTTGCAGACTCTCTGTATCTAATATCAGAGGCCACACATTTATCTTTTAAAATTATTTTTTCTGCTGTCTTTTAAACTTTTATGTTTAGTGAGTGCTTATGTGCTTCCATTTTTCTAATATTAACTCAATATATATTGGAACTGGTACTTTATAGCATGCATTATTTCAGGCACAGAATACAGAGCTATCACTTTTGGGGAAAAAGCATGCACTTAATTTTGGACTTAGCTACCTCACTAGTACCAATAGGAAGAAGTATATGTTAACAGGCATCAAGATGTCATTTTCCATGAATATTAATATTATAATTTACAAAATGAAAAACCTCTAATATGCTCTTGAAGTTTACCTATGATATATCCTCTCCACCTATATATATAAACTCATGCAAAAACAAGTCAAGTCAATACTAAAGCAACATTGATTTGGAAACCCTAGAATATGTTTAATGGAATTGTGCATGCTAAGAAAAAGAAGCAGATAAAAAAATGCGTATAGGGAGTAATGTTATATTACCTCACTGGGCTGTAGATAACTCCTTACAAGAGTCCAAGAACAGTTCAATCCCTCTAAGAATTCTAGAGATATGGAAATAAGGGATTGAAATAAAGCTACATCTATGCTACGTGGTGAATCAGTTCTTGTGTGGACACTCTTTGACGTCCAGAGAAACAACCTCTTCTTTTGGACAGGAGGGAAAAACAGTCCATAAAAAGAGTCTGTGTGGCAAGGCTTGCAGGAACTTCATAAAACAACAATGAAGAGGTAGAATGATTGGTTTTTTCAAAATTATTATTGCCAGTGAACCAGTTGCTATTTAGCAGCTGTAGGAAGAGGCAGTGTTTTTATTCATTTTCTTCCTGTGTTCCTTAATCAGTTTGAAAATGGCAGTGAACTGTAAAGAGTCTGTAGATGATACAAAATGTTCAGGACAGTCAGATCTAAAACTTCCAATACAGAATGACTAGCAATAAAATGATAGATGTAACACTGTCAGCAACGCAAAGTAATGCACAGGGGGGAAAGCCAACCTTAACTACGTTTACACATCGGCAGGCTCTACATTAACTATTACCTCTTGGGAACAAGGTCTTTCAGCCACTGTGAATGCTTCCCTGAAAACATCTGTTCTCCGAACACTGGCAGTTGAAAATGGCAGAGATATTTCAAATGACTAGAAAAGAAATAGAGACAAAACAGGTAGTTTTATTTTACTGCATAGATCCCTGAAGCACTTACAGCTAATGTAATGGTGTGCAGTTCTGGTCACTCTATTCAAAACCAATTAGAGCATATATATGTTCTAACTCCCTATACAGGCAGTGAGGGCACCAAGTGAAATAATTAGGGCAGAAACTCTCATAAAAAGGGGAAGAATTTTTAAATGAGGGGCTTTTGATTTTGTTTGTTTTATTGTCTGGATTTTTTTTTTTCCTAATTAATTTGTGGAATACAATGTTGCAGGCTGCTGTGGAAACCAAAAGATCAGAAAGAGATGACATACGTTTTTGCAGGATGGGTTCATTTATGCCCATCTTGAAGACGAACTTCTCGGCACTGCAGTCCTCCTGTATCATACGATGACAGGAGCCTCAAAAACGCTTTGTGCCAATTGAGATGCCTCAGGATCTCACAAAAATAACCGTAGATTTATGGATATCTCCTAGGCTTCCTTTACCATCTTCCATTACCAGTGGAGAGAAATAGGAATTTGTTTTAGATATCTGGTTCAGACTGAGGTGAATTGCATCCTAAATTATATGGCTATGACAAGAGTCTGGATAGCTAGTTCAGATGCATATCTCTGCACTGTATATTCATTACCACAGGATGTTTAGGACCACAGGATGTTTAGAAGGCCAAACATTCAAGAAAGGGATTGAATATATTCATAGCAAGTAGACTCCTTAGTGGCTTTCTCAGGTCAGCATATCTACATAGCTGATATTTACTTTTGGTATTATATGTGCTACTAGTGATGTCTGGGCAAGTTGAGTAAAAAAGCTGGTCATACATGATGGTCATATGTCTAGGTAACTGAGGACTGGAGACGTGTTTTATGCTGGACTGATGTAGAACCACAGCTGCTGTGGCAGATTGGATTGATGATCTTGTGGAAAAGTATTATTTTTATTCAGTGAGAGCAAGGGCTTCAGGATTAGGAACAAATCTTGAAGGTTTTCTCTTCAAAGAAACCTCAGAAAACAGCAACAATCCTGTATTTTGCGATATATATCTGTCCAGTCCCCTCCCTCCTTCTCGCTGTGCAAGTAGCCTCCTTATCCATGCAATCCAGAGTAATATCTGAGAGTTTGTTGGTTTTTGGTTGTTAAAATAGAGGCTCTGTGTTCACCACAATTCACCAGACAGATGTGTTCCCCTAACTTACAACAGCCACCTTCTACTACAAAATGACTTAGTGAGTTCTGATAGAACGATAGCTCTTATCCGCAGTTGAATGACTCTAATTCAATTAATAGGACTTGACGCTTAAAAATTACTTCAGGGGTTTTATGTTTTATTTTGCTTTACTTCTGGGGTGATGCCTTCACATAACCGTTGAGGGTTATGCAGAAACTTTAAACACACGTGGATGACTCCCCTCCAAAGAACTGTCTTAGCTGCTTGCTCCAGCTCCTCCAGCCCTAGTGGAAGCTTTCACAAGCAGGAGATTTCTTTCATTGCTACAGAATTGCCTCACTGGGCTTTGGTGCCTTGCATATTAAAGCAGATTATTGTACTAAATTGAAATCTTAGCAAACAAAATTACTCAGGGTCTCCTTATTTATAGAACTAACTACTGAGGAATTGAATTTGAATTCATATAAACACGTTTCTTCGAAGTTTCCCCACCATCACCACTACCTTGCTACTTGTCTTTTTAAAGATAATTTTTCCTATTACATTTTCAAGATTGCGATGTAAAGGGAAGTATTGTTCCTTCCTTGAACTGGTTGCTCCTGCAGCCTGGGATTTGCTTTTTGTTGGGTTTTTTTGTTGTTTGTTTGTTTGTTTTAATAAAAGGACAGACTGAGCCCTGAACAAGGTCAAACCTTGTTCATACAAACAGTCATCTTGAAACTGGTGAAAGTTCTGAAAAAAACAGGCAGAAAAATTCCAATGTTCTCATATTTTGAACAGTTACGAAAAATAACTGTTCCTAACCATTGAATGAACTATAATACACATAGCAAGTGGCAAACAGCATGCAAGATGCTGTCAGACATACAGAATGGAGAATGGAAGAGAATATTGAGAATTTTAAAATACATATTTTGGAATCTTCCCTCTTTACACCTTTGTTAAACATTTAAATGGGCTACATCTTGTGATATATTTTTTATTCTTTCCGATTGGCAGTTGATTTGAAAGCTGATCATAAAACCAAAATGTACTGCAATTAAAAAAACTCAACAAATATTTACATAAGCAAATACAAATATTTGTATAAGTCAAATATATATTCATGTGGCAAATTTTGTCTCAGGCAATAATCAAGTAAAGCAAGTATAATAACAACATTGTATTCAAAATGCGATTACATCATATTATACATGTGCAGGGCATCATAAGCTTTTTTTTTAATATTTAAATTTCAAACAATAGCTGCTTTTATTTTGGAAGTCAATATGATTAGATTACAAATTTTGTGGCTTTTCCCTACAGTCTGAATGATAAAAATATTTTCTGAAAGCTAAATTTAATTTGTTTATGTTAATCAGAAACAGCAGTAGAATGCTATTACTACTTATACAACAAGAAGCTATCAATGAAATCAGATGAAACCCTCATGATGATTAAATTTGGAGTTATATTGACATCTAATTTAGATTTAGATCTAATATGCTGATATGTTACAGTGTAACAGGGTAAGATCAAACTGTTGATGATAATTACTTTGAAAGTTTCAGCATCATATTGCATTCATTTGACTAGTTCCCTTGACTTGTAGATGACACTGGGAAATTTCTTTTGAAACAATTTACAAATAAAATAATCAACAAGGTTACTTCACTTGTTAAATGAGACTTGACATGGAATAATGGTATATAGACTGCATAGCATGTCATTGTGATCAGTAGCAAGAAAACAGGCTTCAAATAAACTGTAAACTCTTATTTGGACAATATTAATTTGGATTATATATTACTGCTCTTGCAGTGGGCACCAAAAAAAAAAAAAAAATCACTTTTTGCTATGCCATTGCCTGTTTGGTTTTGTTCACATTATGGAAATGGAAAAAGCCCACACAGTCACAGTAAAGTAAAGGCACCTCCTGTAAGTAGCAAATTATCTCTTTAAATGGTCCTCACCGTAAAGAGACATCATCAGTGATTCAGAGGAAGTGACAGTCTGACAGGTCCACCATCTGCTTCCTAAAACATAAAACGACAAAGCTTCTATCCCAGGGAGTTTATTATCTCAATTTGATAATGCAACAAATAAGGTAAAACTTAATATAGACATTAGCTGCTTGTAGTGAGCACCTGAAGAAGGAGAAAAAAATGTGAACATGGGAACTCTGACTGAAGAAATTAGATAATTGTTTACATGCAATTAAATTAGAAGGGAGAATCTTTTTGTGTTGTTCCAATACACACCAAAAATATGTTTTAAGAAACTAAATTTTTCCTTGGAATGTAAGTTCCAAGTTTCAGATCACTTTAGCTGGGGTCTGTCCTTTAGCTCCAACAGAATTTTTCTTTTAGACTTTTGACAAACTTCACTTCAAGACTGAAATTAATCACATCTAATTTCAGATGTGCAATTGCAGTGCCTAAACTGGAAATGTAGGCATCTGAGGTCCTGTTCTGGTACTTATTGAGTGTGATTCTGATTTTAGGCAGGATGAATTGCTTACTGAAGTGCCTGCCTCTCTCCTTTCATTATAACGGGAGCCAGTAACACTCATATTTCCTACTTAAATGAGCAGGATGAACCCGGACCTGCAATCAGGACTGCGACTGCCTTTATGACACCATAGATTAAGATAAATTTAGTCAGACCACAGTGTCAAGGAAGACAGCAGAGAGTAGGATCCATGGGATCAGTTTCGCTCAAGGTGGGAGAAAAATGAATAAATCCAAGTTTTCTGGTGTGTCAGGTAAATGGTGCAGAGAAGTCAAAGAATCCACTATTGCTATAACCAAAGAGCAGTCTATTTCCACGTGGGAAGGAATGTCTATCCTTTAATTACTCACTTGCCAGAGTTTTTATGTTTGGAGGTAGTATGTAATTACATCTTTTGGGTGTTCTGGAACTAAACTAGTGGTGAATTACAAAGCATTTTTAGAGATGGAAATGTGTAAAGTATTGTCATAAGTGCCATGTTGCATCCTCTAAATGCTGCTTTATGCCTTGCCTTCATACACGTTTATAATATGGTGAAAAAGATTGTACATAACAGTTATGCAGAGCTGTGCCTGTTACACTGTATATTTTTTCTGTGAAATATCCTCTTTCCTGTTTCAATAATGCTCCTAAGCATATGTCTGTACCAAGAAATAAAGAACTTCGGGGGCTGACCTCCTGGAAAGCAGCTCTGAGGAGAGGGACCTGGGAGTCCTGGTGGGTGGCAAATTCACCATGAGCCAGCAATGTGCCCTTGCGGCCAGGAAGGCCAACAGCATCCGGGGGTGCATTAGGAAGAGTGTGGCCAGCAGGTCAAGGGAGGTTATCCTCCCTCTCTAGTCTGCCCTATCGAGGCCCCATCTGGAGTCCTGTGTCCAGTTCTGGGCTCCCCAGTTCAAGAAAGACGAGGAACTACTGGAGAGAGTCCAGCGGAGGGCTACGAAGGTGATGAGGGGACTGGAGCATCTCTCCTATGGGGAAAGGCTGAGGGAGCTGGGGCTGTTTAGCCTGAGGAAGAGAAGACTGAGAGGGGACCTCATCAATGCTTATAAATATCTCAAGGGTGGGTGTCAAGAGGATGGGGCCAGACTCTTTTCAGTGGTGCCCAGCGGCAGGACGAGGGGGAAAGGGCACAAACTGGAACATGGGAAGTTCCGCCTGAAAATGAGGAAAAACTTCTTCACTGTGAGGGTGACAGAGCCCTGGCACAGGCTGCCCAGGGAGGGTGTGGAGTCTCCTTCTCTGGAGATATTCAAAACCCGCCTGGACGCGGCCCTGTGCAGCCTGCTCTAGGTGACCCTGCTCTGGCAGGGGGGTTGGACTAGATGATCTCCAGAGGTCCCTTCCAACCCCTACCATTCTGTGATTCTGTGATTCTGTGAACTGTTCAAACTCTGTTTAAGCCGGACTAAAGCTGTATTGAGACCATTGCTCAGTTCTGCAAGCAGTAAGTCTGCACTAGCACAATACAGCACCCAATTAGCTCAAATACAGCATCAAACCATTTGCTTTCAGCTCTAGAGCTAGTTCAGATATGTCAGTGCTGTTCTCCATGTGCAGCATAGAAATGTTCTCAGATTTTCTTTCTTCTTCTGTAGGTATCAATATCTTTCCATAGCTTGGCTTCACTGATGTCTTCTTCTCATATCTGGAATGTTTAGATTTGTTTGGATTGCTGAGACTTGGATAATGGTGAGAAAATGCCTGTTTCATGAATACAGGAAAGGAATATGGGTTGACACAACATTATGATAGCCATGCACAGCTTCTTCCTGGAAAATGCCAGGTGAGGATATCTTTATATTTTGACTGCCATCCAATTATTTGTTTAATTCATTTTTTTGAAGTTTTTTATGATTCTGTTGCTCTTGTGTGTGTATTTTTGGGAAAAAAAAAAAATTCTTTCTCCTCCTTAATTTATTGTATCCTGCCTGCATTTTTGATATCACACCCACTCCCCAAGCTCTGGCTAGCAACAGAGCCAACATCCACAGGCTCATAGTAAGAAGGATGTATGTATCCATGCATTTCTGTGAATTCACGAATAGCATAGCTCATCTCTGAAACCAGGAATCCTGAGGAACTAAGTTAAGTCTGAAAGCTGAGTCACCCTTCCACTTCAAAGCAACTTCTGTCACTGAAGATATGAGAAAGATTTTTATGGAGTTTTACTAAACATATATTGTAGAAGCTTCACTAGTCCCTGTGTCCTCCCTACTGTGTGGAAACATGTAGGATATGACACTGAGTCCTAAGTTAGTATAGAGACTGGTGGCCATGTTTCCAGCGCTGAGCTCTCAGTTAGGATGGCAATATATTAAAAACTCCATCTGGATTCTCTTTTCTTTATTCTCCTTCCTCTCCAGGTAAAAGATTAGGGGAGGTAAAAATAAAAATCCCTCCCTCTCAACAAAACCATGTTTGTCAGTAGAGACAACGTTATTATTTAGGCTTGTCATTGGCAGGGTGGGAGCAGGGTGGTGTGGGGGTAACTGCAAGAGCAGAATCAGTCAACACAGTGACATAAAACCTGAAGTTAGTTTTCTAAGGGGGATATGTGTAGCAATTGGATATTGATTTCTGTCTGGAGATCTGCCCTACTACACACAAGACACACATCGGTCAGGGCCCCTGTCATGGGGTCCGGGTGTGCCTCTCACCTTTGAGGCATGGGAATGAGGCAACCTCCTTGGGTGCCTGAGCTGTGGCGGGAATCTCACTGCCACGTGTGACCGTCCCACCCTGGGATTGCTGCCCTCAGCCTGCTGCAGGGTGGTGGACCTCTGTGGACATGTCCCCACTGAGGGACTACTGCTGGTTTTTAAGTGAAATGGTGAGCAGCACCCGCCAATAACCTCGTTGGTCACATATCCCCAGTCTGTTTTACTTGCACCCTGTGTAAAGTCTATTAGCAGTGGTTGCCTGGGGTAGCATTGCCTTCTGATCTCCTGCCCAAAATGTGTTACCAGGATGCAGTGTAGTTAACAACTTATCTCTGGTTCTTTCCAGTGCACATCTAAACCATTACAGGAGGGCAGATGTAGTTCAGATCTCATCTAGCAGTGCTTCCAGGTAAACCTCCCTCATGATAATTATCTGAGCTGCTTTGTCTTTCCAGCACAGACCAGAATCACCGAATCACTTGGAGCTGGGCAGACATAGACCTTGTTTTATCTGAGCTGTACTTTCAGGTAGGTTTCATCTTGTGACAATGCTATTGACTTTTTAATGTATAACACATTTCAAATTGAAGTTTTTAGATACATCAACCTATAGACCACAAATTGTAATGTGTAGTGCATTCTTGCTCTATCCCAGAAGCAGCTTTTTCTCTCCCTCTGTCTCGCTTTAGCAGGGAACATAACAACTACAAGCGACAAATCCTTACCCTTAGATCCCAGCTCAGCTCAGTTTGTCAGTCCACTGACTTTTGATTTCCCACTTCTGCTATCCACTCCTGGGTAAGCAGCATACAGAACCCATTTATTCTGTCATATCTGGACCAATTTTGATATATTTAGAGAGTTTACAGCAAAACAAAAGGTGTATTTTATGTAACTAAGACAATTGATTCAGTTGGTCAGGGCAGGAAATACTACTGGGAAGATGCATAGAACTAGCTTCTCTTCATTTTTTCCTTCAAGCTCTGAAGGCACAGTTTAGATACTACCCCTGAAGACTTCATAAATGAATTATGTGCAGAGCAGACATCAAGATAAGTAAGAGGAAAGTAAGGACGTCTACTCTTAGATGTCTTGAAATATTTAGGAAAGGAAGATTAAGATCTCTCTAACAACCTGTGAAGGACAGTTTTGTCTTCACAATCAGGTGACACCTTTGCTCGCACATCTTGTGAAATATTCCAAATATTATTAGTGTGTCATCTGTGCTGTTGCCAAAACAAATGCTGGTAGAAAATGTGTTGCAATGAACAATGTGAAATATACCACATGGCTGTCCATCTGCTTCCAGTCTTACAACTATAAATTGTAATCACTGTTTTTCATTTTTCATTTCATATTGAGATTTGAAGTTTCATCTTCATTAATGTTTGCTAAAACACATATTCATATACATATGGAATTGTACCTACTTATGGAAATGTTATTTTTAAGATATCAGGGTGCAAGAAAAGTTAAGGAAAAAGTTTCTGCTGACGTTTTGTCAATTTTATGATAAAAGTAATTTGCTTTCAGTTCATCAACACTGCTTTTTCTCTTAAATATCTCAGAAACATATAAGAATTCAGGTGAGAGCACATTTTGCTGTGCAGTCCTTAAATGTGTTTTACCTACTTTGGTACTGATAGCCTCTCACTGAGGTACTATACGACTGTCCATCTGCCGTGGAAGAAGAGGAGCAACAAAGGAAAATGGCAGTGAAGAAATGGAGGAAGAGTACTAATTTCATTTGACAAGGACAGAAGAGTCAGGATTCGTCAATAAAAGAGACAGAAAAATGCTGAACTGGGAAGCTGAATAAAGGATGCCAAAGAAGAAGGAAGAAGAAAAACTGTAGAGAAGTATAAGAGAGCATATGCACAAGATAGGTGTTTAAACTTGACTATACATCATGGAAGTGCATGATACTGAAATTATTTAAAACTATTATAGGATTAGAATAGTGACAAGATTAGAAATAAAACAGATCATCTAATTTCAAACCTAAATAGTACCTACCATCCAGGAAGAATATATTCTCAGTTTTCTAGGTAAAAATTCCATAAATGGCTCACTAAATTTTTATTAGTCCTGCTCAATGCACATATATTTCTTTTTAAATACTTCTTCTGACTGAACACTCTGTAGTTGGCTTCTTTCTTCAAAAATTGATTCCTCGTTATCACTCACTATCCCACCTGTGGAAGCACACAGAAAGACGAAATCACAAATACTTGCAGGATTTGAACGCATCGATATGTTTGTCTTGTGTAGAGTGCGTGGTGATGAAGCAGTCCAAACTATGCCACTAGCATAACCTCATCAGAACAGTTGTTTATTCATGGTCATGAGTCCCTTGGCACCAGTCTAAATTGAAACAACAATTTCTAGGCAGGTCTAATTGATGTCAATCAGTATTTTTATCATGAACTGTGAAACAGAGTCAAGCACCTCATCATATCTTCTCAGTAGTTACAATGTGTCAAGCATCATGTCAGTCTACAATGAGGAGAGGTTAATTAGAAGTCCTTTGGCAGGACAAGCTAGCTTGTGCCACTGAGATGTTGGCAAGTAGATGTGTGAGATTATGTTTAAGGCTAACTTCAGTGCAAAACCACTGAACTCTGTGGAGGTTAAAGAAATTTTAACACCACAGTGGAAGTGCATTATATGAGGTCATTGGGATTTTCCTGGTGGGTAAATTTCTGCTAATACTTAAAATGCTGACTGAAGGACATATTGTGTATCAGGATGGAGCTGGATTTGTTTGTCTATTATTTCAAGGTCTCATACGTCAGATTTTTCTTTCCGTTTCTTTCTCATACAAAACCTTACCCAATAAAATGATGCTTAGCATATACACCAAGTTATACTGGCCAATGTCAGTTACAAGATTAATGTTGCAAGTTATTTATTAACCATTATCTGCAAGGCAGAAGAACTCACATCACCATGAAAGCATGGGAGCATTCAAGGCATCTTCTTCAGGATGGGAACACAGACAGTTCTGGGGTTGAGATGCTGGACTGATGCTCTAGAAGAGTCCCTGAGATGTAAGATTTTCCCCTACATTCAACAAGTTAGCACAAAGCAAGCCTCTCCTATAACTATGCTGTGGCACAGTCACTAACAGCAGAGGGGTGGTAGAGAGCATGTTCTAAAATAAAAGTTTTAGTGCTTTAGGCACTGGTTCAGAAATCCTAGCTACACGTGTATGTTCTTTTTCAGCACAAACCATGAAGTCAGACATTAATCCCAGATACAAGGCAGAAGGGACAGGCAAATATCACTGCTACTGTGTGCTGCCTCCTCCCTGTCAAGATTAATTTCGTACATAGGGCAGCGCTTGTCACCCTTCTGTCAACAGTCTGCATTGCAATGGAGTGAAGGAAAATGTCTTCTTTATACAGAGGTCTCAGGTAGGAAAAAGTGAACTAAGTAACACCTATAAATAGTAGTTCAGGTAGTACTCGCTACCTCAGCTGAAACAGGTGATTTTCTGGAGAAGACACAATACTCCTGCTGGAGGGCATTGGGTCTTAGCTGGCATTTGACAGATAGCAGCGGTGAAGGAGCAAAAAAGGATTTGCTAAACAGAAGACAGTGTGAGAGTCTTCATTTTAGAACCCAGCCAAGCACATGAATTCAGACTTCAAATAAATAAATTTGATTTTAACTCACCCACTTCATTTGCTCAGGAATGCTCACATTGTCAGTTACTGCTGAGGTGTGCTTTAGAAAGCTGTGCCTTGCTGCCTGTCAGCTCTTACTTGGCTGGTCATGTCAAATCCTTGAAATCAGAGCTTGCAACCACTGTTACTGTACAATCACACTGCTGGTTCTTAGCTTCATTAAAACGTGCAGCAAAGCAATTTACAAGACTGTCAGAAGGCTGTTAATCTCAAGAAGTCAATAAGCAATTTCTGAATCTGTAGTGACTGAGGTAAACTTCAAAATGCATTAAATACTTTTTACTGGACATACTTTTTGCTGGACATTTGTATCCTCATTTTACAACAGGGTTTGGCACCAGTATCTGATTAAGAAAATAACCACAACAACAACAACAACTAATAATAATAATAAAGTATATATCTCTCTCAATATCCATGGTATTCTCATCTATTCATTCCCTGCAACTACGGCCTGTTAACATCTTGACTTGCAAGGACTCAGTTGTGGCAATGGCATGAACGTTTTGTAAGGCAAGCCGTTCATACCAAGTGGTCTTAAAACTGGCTACACCTGCTGGCACATACAGATGGTTGAGCTATGCTTGGCGTATTAGAATAGAATAGAATAGAATCGTTTTGGTTGGAAGAGACCTCCAAGATCATCGAGTCCAACCATTAACCTATCACTACCAAGTCCACCACTAAATCACATCCCTCAGTGCCACATCTAAACGTCTTTCGAATACCTCCAGAGATGGTGACTCCACCACTTCCCTGGGCAGCCTGTTTCAGTGCCTGATAACCCTTTCCGTGAAGAAATTCTTACAAATATCCAATCTAAACCTCCCCTGGCACAACTTGAGGCCATTTCCTTTTGTCCTGTCATCTGTTACTAGGGAGAACAGACTGACCCCCATCTCTCTACAGCCTCCTTTCAGGTAGTTGTAGAGAGCAATAAGGTCTCCCCTCAGCCTCCTTTTCTCCAGACTAAACATCCCCAGTTCCCTCAGCCGCTCCTCATAGGACTTCTGTTCCAGACCCTTCACCAGCCTCGTTGCCCTTCTTTGGACACACTCCAGCACCTCAATGTCTTTCTTGTAGGGAGGGGCCCAAAACTGAACACAGTACTCGAGGTGCGGCCTCACCAGGGCCGAGTACAGGGGGACAATCACCTCCCTACTCCTGCTGGCCACACTATTTCTGATACAGGCCAGGATGCCGTTGGCCTTCTTGGCCACCTGGGCACACTGCTGGCTCATATTCAGCCGGCCGTCAACCAACACCCCCAGGTCCTTTTCCGCCGGGCAGCTTTCCAGCCACAACCCCCCAAGCCTGTAGCGTTGCCTGGGGTTGTTGTGACCCAAGTGCAGGACCCGGCACTTGGCCTTGTTGAACCTCATACAATTGGCCTCAGCCCATCGATCCAGCCTGTCCAGATCCCTCTGTAGCGCCTGCCTGCCCTCCAGCAGATCAACACTCACACCCAACTCGGTGTCATCTGCAAACTTACTGAGGGTGCACTTGATCCCCTTGTCCAGATCATTGATAAAGATATTAAACAGAACTGGCCCCAGTACTGAGCCCTGGGGAACACCACTTGTGACCGGCCTCCAACCAGATTTAACTCCATTCACCACAACTCTTTGGGCCCGGCCATCCAGCCAGTTTCCTACCCAGCGCAGAGTACGCCCATCCAAGCCATGGGTAGCCAGTTTCTCCATGAGGATGCTGTGGGAGACGGTGTCAAAGGCTTTACTAAAGTCCAGGTACACAACGTCCACAGCCTTTCCCTCATCCACTAGGCGGGTCACCATGTCATAGAAGGAGATCAGGTTGGTCAGACAGGACCTGCCTTTCATAAACCCATGCTGACTGGGCCCAATCGCCCGGTTGTCGGTATTGAGCGTGGGAAGGTGAGATTCAAGGTTCTGTCACAGGAGAAAGAAAAATAAAATAGGAAACTGTGACTGCACCACTTCAAAAACCAGCAAATATAGACACAATAGCTGAAACTCTATGTAATTTTCAAATTGACTACAATTTTAATTAATAGTATTACTTTACTAAGGCAGGCTAAGTATATGATTTATTTAAGAAAGGTGTGTATTTTTTTTCGTAGTGAAGTAGTGCCAAAATGGGTAACAAAATAATTAAACCAGAGTTAAAATTTGATTAAGCAGAACAGGAGGAGGGGAAGAGGGAAATGAGGACGGCAGACAGCATTCATAATTAACATTTATCCTTCTAACAACCATACAATTAAGATCTGGCAGGAAGGGTCAGGAAAATCTAATCATTTCCCAAAAAGTCAGAATCAGATGAAGCAGCAAATTGCAGGTTCTTATTTGGGATCCAGATGAATACACGGGTCGCATAAGCCAAATCCTAAAATGAGTTTTCCTGTCTGTGTGAAGCTCAGTTGGCTGCAAACAAGATTGATGCAGTGACATCCTCATTCATCTTTTTTTCAAACTTTTTCATTTATTTGCTGCCTTTGATGTCGTGCAGCAGGCTTATGTCAGGGAAAATTAGCAACTTATGTCCATCAATAATTGCACCAACATTCTTGCAAGCTGTACATTATAACCTCTCCAAGGACCAGGTCTAAAAAAAAAAAATATATATAATTCAGACTAGTGAATTGGCACTTAGAGAGATACTAAGTGCTTAAATCAGAAGCTGTAACCCTGAAAATCCCAGTTTAGTTGCTATGTCACCCTAGCATAGGCATTTTATTTTTACTTTCTTAGCCCATAAAACTGCTTCTGTATTTTCAGTAGACAGACCCATAAGGGGAGATAGCACCTCCCAAGTAATCCTTGTGACTGTAGTGTGCAAATCTGAACACCTCAACCACCCTTACTGTCTATCCATAGTAATGCTTTACTCCATTCAAGATAATAAAGCTGAAATCTAGGGCTTTTTAATTGAAAAGGAATATCACGCTACTGCCCAGACAATGCAGCTAATACATTTAGACTTGAGCAAGTAGTCTGTTCTGTGCTGAACTGTGCCACTGCCTTTTAAAGACCTAAGTATCCATGACCGTGATCAATAAAAAGTGCTCAAACTGGGTTCTGGATTCTGCAACAAGGCTGGACAACTAAAACTTTGGCACTGCACTCCAAGGAATATCCAAGTAATATTTTCTAATGGTGGGTGTAGGCGATGGGCAGAGGAGAAATGGAGCTAAGTTTGTGAAAAGAAGATGGTATGATAGAGTAACAGTGAGGAGGGACACAAGTCCCTCAGAAGGTGAAGGGAAAGGTTAACCAGCATATGCTTTTTCAGGTTTAGGCTGTCTTGATGAATAATATCTTTACTGCATTATATGATTGTGGTGGGTTGACCCTGGCTGGATGCCAGGTGCCCCCCAAAGCCACTCTGTCACTCCCTTCCTCAGCTGAACAGGGGAGAGAAAATACAACGAAAGGCTCATGGGTCAAGATAAGGACAAGGAGATCATTCAACAATTACCGTCACAGGCAAAACAGACTCGGGGAAAAGTTAATTTAATTTATTGACAATCAATTCAGAGTAGGATAATGAGAAATAAAACTAAATCTTAAAAACACCTTCCCCCCACCCCTCCCTTCTTCCTGGGCTCAACTTCACTCCTGATTTCTCTACCTCCTCCCCCCTGACCGGTGCAGAGGGACAGAGAATGAGGTTTGTGGTTAGTTCATCACATGTCGTCTCTGCTGCTCCTTCCTCCTCAGGGCGAGGACTCCTCACACTCTTCCCCTGCTCCAGCATGGGGTCCCTCCCACAGGAGGCAGTCCTCCATGAACTTCTCCAATGTGAGTCCCTCCCATGGGCTGCAGTTCTTCACGAACTGCTCCAGCGTGAGTCCCTTCCACAGGGTGCAGTCCTTCAGGAACAGACTGCTCCAGCGTGGGTCCCCCACGGGGTCACAAGTCCTGCCAGCAAACCTGCTCCAGCGTGGGCTCCTCTCTCCACAGGGCCACAGGTCCTACCAGGAGCCTGCTCCAGCGTGGGCTTCCCACAAATCGCAGTCTCCTTCGGGCATCCACCTGCTCTGGCGTGGGGTCCTCCACGGGCTGCAGGTGGATATCTGCTCCACTGTGGATCTCCATGGGCTGCAGGGGGACAACCTGCCTCACCATGGTCTTCACCACGGGCTGCAAGGGAATCTCAGCTCCAGAGCCTGGAGCACCTCCTCCCCCTCCTTCTTCACTGACCTTGGTGTCTGCAGAGTTGTTGCTCTCCCATCTTCTCACCCCTCTCTCCCCTGCTATGTTCCTGAAGCAGATCTTTTTCCCCTTCTTAACTCTGTTATCCCACTGTCGCTGATGGGCTCGGCCTTGGCCAGCGGCGGGTCTGAATGTATTCAAATGCAAAGTGTATTCAGATTGTACAGTTTTAAGTGCCATGTGGTTAAATGAAAGGAGTCATAGGGCCTAAAATCAACAAGTACGTTAGGTTGAAGAGATTCTACAACATGAAAGGACACATGTAAATTCTGATAACTTGAGACAAGGACAAGTTGTTGCAGAACCAGGGAGCATTCATTTCCCAGTGCTCCCACTCTTTTCAGTCCTGAATAAAGGGAAGACATGAGACCAGAGACTTGATCTTACAAAGATTACCTTTAAAGAGCTGCAAGACTGACTCATTTAGCTATAATGGCAGCTGTAATTTTAATTCCATAATATTTGGCATGTTTTTCTACATATTCATTTTTCCTATTTGTTATGTAAAGGTTGTACTCTGTTATTAAAACTTAAATGTGACAGACAAGTTGGTATTTCAGAGGGGATTATTTCAAACCAATGAGTCATTTTAGTAGGCTTTAGACTGCTTCAAGAGACATGATGCCATAAACTTCAACTTAAAAAGGTTTTGGCCGTATGTAATATCAGTGTCATTTACTGCGAAGTCCTCCTTTTCAGCACATGCTTTTGTTAACAGTATATACTTTCCCAGTACAAAAATGAGGGACTAACTATTTATAATAACTATAAAAGTATTTCAAGAACTTCAGAATGAACACAGTAATTTTTTAAAAAATATGATAAAAACAGATGAGCTGAAAGGATATTTTACATTTCACAACCTTTGCAGTGAAATGCAGTATTGACACTTTTACTGTAATTGAGAGCTTTTATTTATACACTTCTCTACATGCTAAGCAGAAGTTAGCATATAACAGAATAGCATATACTTGATTTGTTCCTATCACTTCCATATTCCATATCCCATAAAAGCTAATGCACTATCAATTAGCGGTGTATTATGTTTCATTATTAAAATGAATTGTATCAGTGCTTTAATATAAAATAATTGTATTATACAACATGTTTCTCATGTCATCATGGTCTGTTAACAGTCCTGCTGCGTATTTGCAAAGGCTTATAAAAGCTACCTGGCACCAGGGAGCAGTTTTTGTGACTTCTGAAGTACAATTTTCATTTAAACTCTTTCATACTGCCTTTAGTGCTCTTACAGCAATATCACTTCTCTGTAAACGGATCAAAATAAGCCTTGTTGATGGCTAAATGTGCCATAGAATTGCATATGCACAAACGCTTGTTGTCATGCAAACTGAGAGAAAAATCAAGTATAAAAGATGGCAATGTGTAAAAGGCAGGATAAGTATTTGATGTCAAAACTGAGCACTGAAAGTACTTCCTTTCTTCCTCCCTCTCATGCGCGAAAATGTTGTTTGTCTAGGTGCTCTTAAAATCTGGCAGTCTATAGAGTAAAACTGCAGATTTTGCTTTCTGGGTGCTACATTACGTAGATGTTATTGTTTCACAGTCATTTTGTTAGATCGTAACCTTACTTGATTTCCATTCCCAGCTACGATAGTTTAAGATTATTTTTCAACAATGTAAATTCAACATTCAAAATGTATGTATGCTAGCTATCTATAAATCATAATATACAGAGTGAGCAACATCCATCAGCTTCATATATCAATGAAACTCTTTTGTTTGAATTAGTTCCAGTTCTGTGAAGTTTGTTGTTCACTTCTCAGCATAGAATAAATAAAAACAATTCCATAAGATTTACTTTCTTTCTCCTGACATATTAGTTTTTTGGATGAATGTTCTCAGTGTTTGTGCAAATGCAGCCATACATTTCTCTTGACTGTAGGAACATATGGGAGAATTTGGAAGTTTTTCTAAATAATTTTCAAACATTTTCTACAACAACTTGCTGCAGTGGTCTGGGACCAATGGTCTGAAGATCACTAGGTAAGGGAGAATCAGAGGGGAAAAAGCAGGAAGGAACTTTATACATTGAAATGAAAGGTGTTTTGGTGTTTGCTTCTCCATTGTCTGGCAGTTTGTCAAGCCACCTACCCCTCTGTAGTCTAAATCAAGCAGGAGCAAATTACTAACACTTGCAATCCGAACAGTTTACTCAAACAAAAACCTGCACAAATGGAAAAGGTGAGGTTTTATAGAATTTTATTCCTCCTTTTCTGACTAGGAATGAGACTGATGTGTCATCGGGAGTATACAAGCCCAAAAGGCACATCCTTTTATGAGTCTTCTAGCAGATGATTCTGTAATACTGGAGCACATCACCATGTGAGCTATCAACTGTAAGTTTCTCCCCAAAAGAATTCAAGATCAAGCCCTATATCTTAAGAACTTTTTCAGCTTCATGCCTACTTGACCTCCCTTCATCTATATACAAATAACTGCTTTTATATTCTGGTCAATTTAACAGACTTTATCTGATTAAACAAAAGGGTCACTATCATTGTAAGTACATACATTGTAAGTAGGTTTAGATTGGACATAAGGAAGAATTTTTTTACCATGAAGGTGGTGAGGCACTGGAACATGGTGCCCAGAGAAGTTATGGATGCCCCATTTCTGGAAATGTTCAAAGTCTGTTTGAACAGGGCTTTGAGCAACCTCATCTAGTGGAAGGTGTCTCTGCCCACAGCAGGGGGCTGGAACTAGGTGATCTTTAAAGGTCCCTTCCAACCTAAACCATTCTATGATTATATGAAACATTTATAGCATTTTTGACTCCTTAATTCTGCTGCTACTTAACAAATATCCTATTTATAATTCACTACTTCTTGATTTGATCCTGCTATTCAGGGATTTTGACATGATGGCCATGAAGTTAATTGTCTGAGTAGTTTTTCTTCTTGTTTGTGACTTAAGTATGCTCTAGCCAAACTATATGAGGGCATCATGAGATATCTAGGCCAGACATCTTGATAAAGCTGAGAAGCATATTCATTAAAATAAATAAATAAATAAATAAATAAATTACAGTAAATGCCATCATTACTTTATCATCTCAAGCATGAATTTCTTGAGGCTTGTACATATTAACTAGTTCAAATATAATTTTACGTACCAGGAGACAGCCGCATCTTATTAGACTTCAGTGTAAATCCAGAGCTTTTTTATATCATTTTGTCAGTATCTCTTGTAATGTTCTTCCATGTCATTTGTAGAAGAGTGTTTTCTCTTATCTTCTTATTAGAGCTAGTGAGGCAAAGAAAGTTTGGTTTCCCAAGCTGTGGATACAGTCACTGTTCATAAGATCATAGTTCACAAAAGAAATTGAGCATCACAGAATACATTTGCACTTAAAAAAAATACTGATTTTGGTTTCATGATCACCATATATACAAGAAACAAAATTCTGATGTCATAGACATGCACAATAGTCCTATTGAAAACAAGTGAAATAGAACACAAGAGCTGAGAGGAAAAAATAACCTATATATTGTAAAAAGAAAGATATTTAAATCACTAAAAGATCTCTTCCGGCTTTTCTTTAGCCATGTCCAGCAGAAGGATATAATCTGAGGTATATTTTTAGTTTAGCACTTTCTCCTTATCTGTCATTAACTGCTAACGATCAGGTATTTCAGCCTGAATTTGTACTTTAGTTCACTGTTCATTCACATATTTAAGATCCTTGCCCCAGATTTTCATTTGGATCCTCAAGTACTGCAACTACCAAGTATGAGGAAAAACTGATATGTAAGAGCAAGACAGTGTGAAAGATAATGTTCTCGGTCCTTTCCTGCTAGCTGAGACTGGTGATAGCCAGTGAATGCTTCTCCTCCTCTCCATGCAAAAATCCCATCAATTAGCTGAAACCACAGGCATTAAGCTAACCTATTTGACTATGGGTTTTAAAAAAAGATGGCAAAATACTCGCACATATGGCTGGGACACATGATGTTAATTAGTATGTCAAGAGCAGCATTGCTTGTGAAACGTTCCCTATTCCCATCCAAAACTAAATGGTTTAGCTTAACACCTTTTATTAGATAAATTATCAGGTGAGTATAACAATGCCTTTCACTTCATATTGGGAAACAAGTTGGAGAAGAAATGATGGTGTGGGCTTGGAAGCACAACCGACAGCTAAATGGTAAATCACTTCCCAGCTGATGATACTCTGGCATCTACATGTCCTAATTTTGTTAAAAAATCTGAGTAAAAGTCCTACATTATGGCCTAAATGACACATGCTGTGTGTTAGGAGCAGATCCAATCTACCCATTGTATATACCAAACTAAGCACAACGCTCAATGAGAATGTTGTGAAAATGGCTAATGTACATACTTGGGTTTTTTTGTAAGTCAACATTTATTTTGTGACACTGTACTTGCAAGAGGTAAAAAAGAACAAAAAACACAATTAGAAGAATTAAAAAAAACTTGCAAAAACTTTCAAATGTACGAACTCATTTTTGGAAAAGAGGAATGGAATGATTCTCAAAGTAGAACCTCTTAGGTTGAGCTCGTATCCTTAGTAAAAAAGTGTGAGCTGGCAGATCATTAGATGAGGTGAACTTGCCTAGTTCTATTGAATTAATTGAAGCCACACTGATTTACCTTAGGTGAAGATCAGGACTTTAACCCATATATGTATCTCAATACTTGTAAGTGGGAATCTTAACTTTAGTGAGACTGCTTGGATGGTTGTTTCATTTCTTGGATGGTTCTTTCGTTTCACACATGATTAAGTGATTTCCTACGTTAAAATCCAAAAGAAAAATCATTAAATGTGGAAAGCTCAATATTGTATGGTACTTAGCACTTTCAATTCTATGGAGGCCAATTCAGGCTGAAGAATCTCAGTATATGAAGGACTGATACCTGGAAAACAATGAACTCATAAGAATTAGGCATCTTATTTTGTGAAATATTTTAATTGTGTTATAATTTTTAACATCCTATGCATATATTATTTTCTTTAACATCTCAATGAACTGGTTGACGCACTGAGTTAGATTTCATTTCCTAGTATATGTTGATCTTAGAAGAGCTTTCACAGATATAAACTCATGCAATAAAAGAGACACTGACTCAGTTACATATTTCACTTGGAAAATTCATATAAATTATTCTGCAGAGAATACAGTCAATGGACTGAAATCTGACTAAAAGTCTATAACAAAGAGTAATGAAAATTAGCAATGAAATAAGTAGATGGGAGGTATCTTGTGCTGACTCTAGAGGCCAGAGTTCTGACCTCCGTTTAATATGCTCATTGATAAACTGGAAGAGAGATGAGAATGTTAATAAAGCACACAGATATTAAATGAAAGGATCTGAGATAACTATTCAAGAAAAAGATGCACGCCAAATGTTCCTGGATAAGTGGGAATAAGGAGACTAAATAGTGCTGATATACAGCTTAACCTTTGCAAACTGCTTGTTTGAATATATTCCTGCTGTGGCTTTCTGCTGCAATCACCTACTCTCTTAGCAATTTATTGCTTTTGTACTTTCCCTTTCAGATTTTTCTTTATATAGATGCTTTTATGAATTTTCATTGACTAGTTCCTGCAAGGATTCTACAGTTGCTTTTCAAAATTTCCAATTTATTTTTTCTAAAATTGGGTATTAATTTACAGCATAATAATCTCAAGAACTGTTAATACACGTGCAGATAATATGAGACTCTATTTTACTCACTGTTTTCAGTGAGCAATGGACATGCATTAGAAGAAACACATGGACCATCTAGAGAAAATTCTGAATATAACTGAAGGATAAGAGTTTATTTCTCTAAAGTACAAAGAATGAGAAATTAGCTACAGGGTTGACAAGGTACTAAAAATATCCCTCTAATCTATCTGGGTTCTTTCTGTACAACAGAAATTAAGAATTAGAGCAGTGTGAAAATGACCAATCCTGTATTTCTCAGCTTTCAGTATTTAACTTCTGTCATTGGATTGCTTCAAGATTCTGATTTTTTGAAGACAAGATTTTTTGAAGTTTTGTTTGAATGCTACTCCAGGTAGCATAAAAAAAATTTAGTGTCCTAGAGCACCCAAAATAAGAGAGTGATTCACCTAGCCAACTATAAACACGTACATCTGACTTTTTCATCTACCTTGCTTCTGTAATCAATGGTAAAAAGTAGGCCTCTCTGAGGCTTCGCTCATCTTGTTCTAAAGTAGGTGTTTAGAATAAGCCAGAAAAATTCTGAATTCCTAAAGTTCCTAGTTCTCTGTTTTTCAGATAGAAATATTTCATTCCATAAATATGAAAGCAAAATATTTTGACTTTTTGGTTTTTTGATACAAACTTTCCAGTCCTCTCTGGTTATTTCTCATATGCTTAGTGTTTTAAGGCAGAGTAATTCTGTTTCTAACTGCCTTCTTCTAAATAATATACTTATATTCTAAATTAATGTAAAGAAACACCAATGTTGATTTCTTTGTTGTTGTGCCCTATGGCATGAATAGCAATTTGTAAAGACCTTGTACAGTGTCCGAAATAGATCACCTCAGACATTTTAGCCTTTAGGTTTGTTGCTGCTGGACTCTTATTCACCAATATGCTTAATAGGATGTTTAAGATGATAGTTTCGATATTGCTTTTTTTTTTTTCCCATTTAATTTCCTTTGCTCTTCAGAGTCTCTAAAGCCGAAGCATTTACATGCTTATTGAATCTCTTGATGTTGAATCACTATCTGGTTCTTGGGTGGGAAATTGATTTGGTACAAATAACCAGAGTAATAAATCATTTCATCCCCTTTGTTTAATGCTTTGAAGCCCTTTTGTTCTTTTTTTATCTTTAATCGTAGGTCTTGATCAGCTTTAAAAAAAAATGATAAAAGCATAATCAGAGCTCTCCACAGGTTTCCTAGGTCCTTGAACATTGGAGTGTGAATGATCAGATCCTCTTTTCTCAGTGCTCAGGTGCTAATACACTGTTCTAAAGGATAGCAAATGCTGAAATTGTTGAATTATCGACAACAGAAGAAAAAGGTTTACAGGTACATCATAATGTCCACATATTTAAACAAGGGGTTTTGATGAACTTATAAAGCTCTTGAAAGAATGCTATAAGTAAGTAAAGATTTTTCTCTGTCATTCTATGTGCTTAAGGAAATTGTATGGTCCAAAATAAAAAAAAATAGAAAGAGAGAAGATAAAATTATATATATATTGTTAAAAAATAAGAGGGAAGGAATTAAACTTCCCCAAATCTAGCTATTTAAAATGTGATATTCTGACAAGAGTTATTTGACTAGGCTCTCTACAGACAACAGAGACCTTGGGAAGCGTGTCTAAATGCGCTTATTTCTTTCCTTTGATTAAAGAGGACATCAAGACGGTTAGGTCAGATTAGGCATTGAACTTGCAAATAAATATACAAATACTACTCAAAAAGATAATTATGTTAGATTGCACCATAAATAAGTTTGAGTACATATTCCCTTTATTTTGTACTTTCTCAGGAAAGAAACTAAAATGTATCTGTCATCTCCAGGTGCAAAAAATACATCAAGATCTGGATTTTATTACTTTTCTGTATTCTCTCTCTCTTACTGTCTGGCTGTTCTCAGCTGCTAGATATTGTAGATGGGAGTCATTGAACTACATGCAGACAGATTCGATGAGGACATGTGAACCAGCATTCATGTGCGCCTTGCAGGTCTCCCTGGCAAACAGAAAGGAATGGACACTTCAGGGTTGTGATTCATTTCATTCTAAAGCAGACTTCTAAAATAATCTGGATTAACTATACCCTATTTGTCTACACTTGAGTACAAAGACAGCATCAGGTAGCTAGTTCAAATGCAGAGATTTACAGTACAGGCATTTAAAGTTAGGTAATATTATTCCTCTCCTGTGAGACATTATTTCTGATTAATGGTTTATTTATGATACACTAAAGATTTTATTATGTCTTGTCTAGGTGTATTTAAGATAGGTTTAACCTGGTTGTGTGAAATAATAATAGCTGTATTCCCATGGCATAGCAGAACTCAGCAGAGACCTATTTTCACAGCTTCTAAGGCTGGCTTTGAACCTGAGGTCTGCTGTGTGTCAATGCTGGTTACCTAAAAGTTTGTCTCAGGAGTTTTAATCTTGTCTTAGGCTGCATGCACACCTAAAGCATTAAAGTTTAACAGTGCTTTGGGCAACATTCATTTCAGCAGTTCTTGTTTCATGTGAACTTTCTAATAACGAACCATTTTTAATCTTCTCCATCCAGGTTATTTGGCTTGAGGAGTGCCTAAGGCCTACCAGGGTTAACATTTTTTTTTTTACTGGAGTATTCTTTAGGAATTTAAGTAAAAAATACTGTGTAAAGAAGTGAATCTGAGACTTCATGTAGAAAGTATTTCTGCTGACCTTCAAGGCTGCAAAAAACATTCTACTTCCACGGACTTTGAACATTTGTAACCCTCTGACTACTTAATTGATTTTCTTCTCAACATCAAACAAAAAGTATTCTGGTAAGAAGTTGAATTAAAAGAGTAATTTTATGTATTTGAATAAATCATCAGAAATGGAGTCTTAAATTCAACTTTATGTGTAGCATATTAAAAATCCTTATTCCTTTGCAGTAGTGTAATATATGTATAAGCCTCAATTTATTTCTGAAAGAAAGAAAATCTACCACATCACTTAAAATATCACTGTATCCAACTAAAAGTCAAAAATCCAAGCAAGATCAGAAAAACCAAAGATAAAATAAATGATCTCGCCTTATATTGTGACAGTGTTTCCATGGGTACTGTCTCCAGGTGCTCTTGTATCTATTCTGAGATGGAGAAAGAGAATGGAGTGCCACAGGAATGGGGCTTATTTCCTGTGTAGTACAAGGAACACCACTCTTCGCTGATGGAGGAAAAGCTTCAGTGAACCTTTTCAGTTAGTCACCTAAGGCTTGAATAGATATTGTTCACGTCCAAACCTTCTAGTCCAGCACTGCTTGAAGTCAGAAACAGACTGTCCAGTGAAACGGCGCTAAAGGTGCATTGCAAGTCCAAGAACTGGCCACAGGCATCCTTATAAAAACTCTAGAACAGTTTTACCTTTTCAGAGACAAATCCTGCTCAGGTGTGTTAAGTTTCCAAATGTAAACAAAAGTCACATTTCTGTACATATGAGAACACATAGGCATGCCTGATAATATTCAGCTCTTCCCTTGCACCAAACCTCAGCAATGAAATATAGAGGTCAAGTGCAAATGTTAGGGTTATAGTAAAGACGTTGGTAGTAAAGCTGTTGGCAGCAAGGTGTGTGGAGTAAGAATTTCCTAGGTTGGTCACTCCAGTTGTGTGAAGGAATATGTAAGTATCAATGTCTGAAGAATAGAGAAGCAGCCACACTAGTCCTTATTAATCACTTTCCTTTGTGTCACCATCCCTCCCTTCACCTGTCATCATGGAAGACAGGCAGGAAGGTTCTGCAGCTCTGAATAAGTACACAGTTTTTATGAGTAAATGACAGCGGTGTGATATATATTAGAGACTCATATTCTGTCCATAGAGCTCTGAACCTCTCTTTGTGGGTTTAAATGACTGTTTTGAAAAAAATTATTTAATTTAATGTCTATCTGCATAGGTCTTGGCTGCAGAGGGAAAAAAATACATACACATGGAACTGAAAAAATAAACCCCAGGAATTATCATAAGGATCATATCCCAAATCCATCTAGTTCAGAATACTAATTTTGCCAGTGACAACAGCCATTATTAGATCACACAGAAAGGCTTAAGCCGCTGGCTCTAACGACTAGAGATTGGTTTACACCACAGAGCACAAGATTTATTATTCCTTCCTTTTTCCTTTTTTTTTTTTTTTTAATGTAAGCTCTGGCTGTCTGCTGTCTGTTGATGATTCACTTTTTGACAAATGCTGCACTTTAATCCAATGTGGTCTAAGAGAAAGTCTTTCCTTTTAGTCATGAATTTCATATTATTCACAATTGAAGGAAAATTGGTTTAGAAATTGAATTTATAAATCAGCTGGCCCAACCATCTAAAATTGGACTTGTTCAAAAGTAGAATATTATTATTCCAATAAGAATCTACCCTATTTTCTTTCTTCAATACAGTAAGTTTAAGAAGGAATAAAATTGAAGTCCACTGTTTCTTTTTTTTTTCCTAGTTCTACTATTATTGTTGTATCCACACATTTTTCAATAATAATAAAGCTTTATTGTTTTACAGCCTGAACATGATGAATTTTGTATCAGCATTTTGGCTGGTGGCCAAAGAAAATGATCTTTTTACTTTTCCCAAGGGAAAAAAAAAAAAGTTAAATTTGTATGTTTTATTTGTTCTAGGGCACTTAAGCCTTGTTTTTTTTTGTGGGGCAAAGTTACAGCTTATCATTTTGCTGATTTAATTAGTTTAAACATGTTTATAAAACAAAACAGACCAGTACATTCATTTGTGGTTTAAGCCTCTCAGTGGAGAATGGTTACACACAAAGTGTTAGCACTTTGAAATGCAGACAGCTGGCATATGACTGCATTGTATGTTGAATTTTTAATAAACAGAATAATTTGATACTATAAATGTATTCTTTTCTTGATTCACCACCTCTAATCTTAGAGAAGAAGGATACTTATAGTTACATGGATATACTTAGATTTCAGCAATGATAAATTTGCATGCCACTTTTTTTTTTATTGAAGACACTTTAAGTTTGACCTAGTGAGGTATGATTTGGCTCCCATAGTCTGAAACATTAGTCTTACCCTAAACAATGTCTTTTCTCTGAAATAGATTTTCTGTTCAATAAAAAGCTAAAAAGTGTTTTGCAAAATTCAGCTAAAAATCCATCAGATCCTGAAAGCTCAGTTGAAAATCTTGGAGCCAAGTCAAAATAAAAAAAAGATTGTTTACTAATTTTGTTATTTACTCTTTTATTACATTTGTTATTTCTTCTTTAAACCGAAAAAAAAAAGTCCATCCAATACATTAGCTGCTTAATTTGAAAATATTTAATTTTTTTAAATGTAGGACCAATGGATGTAGTGAGAAATTTTATATCCTTTCCTCAACCGCTTACTTAAAAATTATTTTCATCATTAATCAGAAAAATAAAATAGCCAATTTGACATTTTTTTCCTTGGAAGGGTTTTCATTTAAAAAAAAAAAAAAAAGATGTCTCTTTAATGACTTTAGTGAGAGTATTCTGGTCTGTTAGTCATCCTGCAGACTGCACCTATTTCTGCTTGACTCAAAGCAGGGGAAGAATTATTCTTCAGTTGCTAGATTTGGGGAACAACTGCTAGGGATGTGGGATTTTCTTAGCCAATAGCCTTCCAGGAAAGTAGCCTCAGAGCAGCCAGGTTGATTATTCCCCATGCAAAATCAATTTTTGTATTTTCTTTACTCCCTTGAAAAGTCAATGCCTTCCCCCATCCCACAAAAACTGGAGTTTTCAAAAAGGACACTTTTTCGTAGGGTGGAGCATGCCCAGTGAAAAATCCAATGAGCTCCATTTCAGCTCTTCTCTGCACTGTTTAGAATTCCTCTAGTGTTTTTTAGCTTGTCTGCTGGGTGTCACTGTAATTCCTTCATGTTAAAACATCTTATATTGGGAGCCTCAGGGAATTTATTTTCCTTTTCTTTCCTGACAAACTAGCTAACCACGAATCAGCCACATATGTATTAAACCATAAACCATGAAACCATACATAGGTGACAGGAACTCTCTGTTCTACAGTCAGGTGATTGATTGGAGCCAAAAGTCTGCAAGTCTAAGTCACCTTAAGGAAGGATGTGAAAAGCTAAGCTGCGCGAGTAGTTAGGCCGGCCACGAGGCTTTTTTGATGATGTTCAGGAGAAACTTGTTTCTGCTCCTTTGGGAGGTGGAACATTAATTGCTTTTACTAGCATCAGACTGGTCATCTTTGTAAAACCCAGGCTTTACACTCATCCTGCTTTACTCAGACATGATCCCTTGAGATCCTCAGACCATTTGCTATCTTATTAGTATCCTGCTCTTTATATTTAAAAATCAGAAGCATCAAGTGCTGTAGATAGCTTCTATTTTACTCATAATTGGTATTCAGTTTGCAGGAGTTATTTTTTCTTTAATATAATAGTTTTCAAAAGAAAAGTTTAGCTGGGAATGAGAAATAGAAGTAAATAAATTAGACATTGAGAAATGAATATGATTCTAAGATTTTGTTTTTATAGAAGTATTATCTTTAGTTATAGAATCAAGTTACAATGAATGCCAAAACTTATTATATGAAAAGAAATGAGGAGTGATTACTATGGATATGACCACAATTACCATATAGTAAATTATACAGGAATTAAAACTGACCTGTCTCTCAGATGCCTCAGTGTAATCCTTTTGGAAGTAGATAACTTCATAATCTAACAGACTGATAAAGGCGTTGAGATTATGATATTGCCATGGAAAGGCACAGTGTGCTGGCTGATACATGTGAAAACTGCCAAGTACGCAGCACAAATCTGAGGGAAATGAGCTGAGTACAAGGGGAGGTTGCACAGCACTCAATGGGTAACTAACTTTTGTCTGGAGCCTCAGTTTTCTCTGCCTGTGACTTCATGAAATGACTTCCTCCAAAGATCGTGGAAGTTGGTGACTCCCTCTGACTTCCAGGCATTGCTTAAGCCCTGAACAAATTAGATTGCAGTTCCCTGTTGTGTTTGGCTGGAGTAGGGGGAGAAGAAGCCAGAGCTGTGCTAAATTGCAGTGAATACATTACTGATTCACAGTCAATACGCTTTTGTACTTCACAATTGATTTAAGTTCCTGTCAGTGCAGCTCCCACTCCTATATGATGTAGCCATCTAAGGTCTCTTACACTACCGTTATGTGGCCATCCCTTTAAAACTCTCCTTCCTTCTGTTCTACCCATAATCAACAACACAGAAAAACTAGTTATTTTCTATTCATGTTGCCTTGCAGACACTTTAATGATCAATGCTCTCTGCTCCACCTGATGGAAAGTAGTTGAGAGGGAGAGGGAAAGGGAACAAATGTATTAGTGTAGAACTAGAGGCTATTTCCCCTTTCACCCTCCTGCCACACCCCATCCAGGCCTCTTCCACATGAGTTTTTCATGGCATTTCTTACCTTTTGTGATTGTGTCCATAAATCGTTTCCCTCCCACCTATATTACACTTTTTTCTCTGTATCTGTCCCGTTTTCTAGTTCTTCTTACAGCTTTTTTGTCCCCTTTGAGTCCTTCTCTGGACAGTGTTTTGCAGCAAATACCAAGACCTAGTGAGTGACCTTTTGCCTCAGAGACAGAAGAATCCACAACACAGTACCAACAGCTCTACATTTTCATTGTGTGCCTTTCTCCCTTCATTGGCATTCAAAACTCCTCCTCATTCAATGTTGTCTGTTAATTCATTAATATTCCATTTATTCCCTCTCATCAGTCAGTGATGGAGATGTCAAACAAGGCTTGGGACTGATCCCCAGAGATGCTCCAATACACACAAACCTCCCACCACATGTACTGCAGTTGACTATCGCCCTACAGCATTTCTTAAGATTTATATTCCACAGGACAGCAGCCTTTGTGGAATAAATCTTTTCAACTAAGACTTCATGTGACAGTGTGTCATGCTGAAGCTTATGCACAATTTAACATGTTCTAAAAACAATTTATTGAATGTTGAAATATTGCAAGACACATTTTGTTTTCAGAGAAACCTACTTAATGTGCTGCAGTAGAACACCCACTTGTTTATCCGTTTTTTATATATATATGTTGGTAACTACTATAATTTCTTCTCATAATCAGCCAGATTTTCTTACTTGTTTGTTTGTTGTTTTTCTTTCCCCTTTCCTCCAGCTCTTGAGAGCACAGACAGAAAATGCATCACTACAGCAGTGCTTATCCAAAGTAGCTTTCAGAGTTTAAGTGAAGCACGAATAATTATGGCCAATATTTATCATTTGTGGAAACTCCAGAAATTCCCAGTTTAGATCTGGAGGCATTCACATTTTCTGAAGCTTAGCCCTAAGTCATTAGGTTAAACGTCATGTAAAAAAAGATCCCAAAGTGTAAGAGACAAAACATAATTCTAACAAGATTTCAGTGTATTTTATTTGTGCTCAGTACTATTCTCCATCAGACTCATAAAATCAAAGAATGACAGTTTGGAACATGAACTGCAACTTTTTACCATTACAGGTATTGAATAGCAAAAATGAATGCAACATATTAAATATTTCAAGTTTAGACTTTGTATGTTAATTCCCCCTTTTGCTATTATTAGCTCAAATATAATGTTCTAAATCACCCATCGCTTGATCCAAAAAATAGGTTTGCTATTTTTTCTTTTCTTATGTATTTTTTTGTGCTATTTAACACTGTTTGTTGCATGAATATTGAAGAGCTGTGTATATATATATACAGGATTTTACTTTCCTTTTCAAATTGTTCTCCATTTTGAACAAGTGATTACATTGAAATGCTTTTTATTCCCACAGAGGTGTACAAAAGTGTATGAAATCAAGATAAAGAGTAACTCAGAAACTTCCTGAGTATAACAACCTCCAAAGAAAATTTTTGGGTTAGAATACTCAGTTCTAACATAAAAACTGAGAGCTGCATAGGCCAGCCCTGCTCAAGGAGGAGTTTTTAAGATGTTCAGCACAATACTTGGAATAAATGCAACAAAGAAGTTATAATATGGGGATGGGGGGTGGTAGGGTTGGGAGTTCATTGAAAAATGCTTACTTGTTTTTTCATTGTAAAAGGATGGGGTTTTTTTTGCTTCCAGATGACAGTGAAACACAGTGTAGGATGGTGGAATAAAGTCAATGTCCTTTAACTTTGTTCACAGACTAAAAAAACCCACATCAACAGTGTTAACAGCTGTAAAAGGGCTAGTTTGGCTGGGATACACTCAGTTTCCCAGAGACATCATGGAGCATACAACATGCTCTGGTCCTACTATGCTGCATGCCAGCGAGTAGCAGCTGCCCTAAACTGAGATAGCATTTTCCATCTTTCTCCGCGTCCCATTGCCTGGATGGCCTTGGTGCCAGCAGCAGCTGGCTTCAGCTTTTCCCTGCTGTGACTTTCACTCAGCTGTTCAGGGATGAGGGTGGAATTGGCTGCTGTAGAAACCGAGAAAGACATTCATTAGGGAGCAGGGGAAGCGGCAACGGAGTGGCTGCTGGATAGGAGCCTGCAGGAGGCTGACGTGCCATTCCCTGAAAACCAGAAGCAGCTGTGAGGAGGAGGAAAGGGGAGGACATTCCTCAGATTTCTTCTTAATCAGAGGAGTATAGGCATTTCTGAATATTGGTGACTATGTGAAATTTAGAGTACGGCTCCTCTGTCAGTTCCTACCATTCCTTTATGCAATAGTCTCCATATTGAACTGTGTCCCAAGAGACAGGGAAGTGAACAGGGAGTTTGTGCATCATCCGAAGATGATGGTGGAGGAAGAGGAAGCCTTGGCATCAACTTATGACATTGTCTCCAATATGAAATGAAGTTTCCCAGGGAGGTCTCTCTTTCCCAGGGAGAACACCACAACGGGGGAACAGGAAGATGTCCTGGTTTCGGCCAGGACGGAGCTAGTTTTGTCTTCAGCAGCTCTTGTGTTTTGGATTTAGTGTGTGAAGAATGGTGATAGTGTACTGATGTTGTTGGTTGCTGCTAAATGATCAAGGACATTTTGCAGTTTTCCAGGTTTTGCTAATGGGCAGGTGCAAAAACTTGGGAGGGGTAGAGCCAGAATAGTTGATCCAAACTGGCCAGAGTATTCCATACCATAGATGTCATGCCCGGTATAAGTGAGGGTCGGCCGGTGGGCCACTAGGCTTTTAGACCCTTAACTTGCCTTAATCCTTAAGCTTCCCTTCGGGTTGCTTTTGGTTTCCCTGTTTTTGATTTTTTTTTTCTTTCATTCTTTCGGGCCTTTTTGTTCGTTCATTCAGCTGTTTGTTCCCTTGCCTGCTCTCTCTGGAACTTGCTGTTCTGGGGTAGCTGGGGGGGGATACCCCTGCTCCCTGACTGCTGCTTGGGATGGGCTGTATCAGTCATGGGGTGGTGAGAAATTGTGTATCATTTGTTTTATATATTCTAGTATCCTTATATATGGTGGACTTGGTAGTGATAGGTTAATGGTTGGACTTGATGATCTTGGAGGTCTCTTCCAACCGAAACGATTCTATGATTCTATTTTTATATTTTTCCTTTGCTGTCCTGGTGAACTGCTTTTATCTCAAGCCGCGAGTTTTCCTTTCTATCCGATTCTCCTCCCGACCCCACTGGGGAGGGGGGGAGTGAGCGAGCGGCTGCGTGGTATTTCAGTTGCCATCTGGGGTTAAACCATGACAGAAGAGTATTGCAACGGTTGTGGATATGATCCTCCCTCTTGCTATTCTGAAACATTAAAATAATAACTGCCATCACTAACATCTCTTCTTTGAGAGAAGGAAATACAAATAGTGACCAAAAGTGGTTAGCAAGCGTATAAAGAGATGTGGAAGAAGAGTCAAATTAGAACAGAGTATATATACATAGGCAACTTTTTAATCTTACCACTTTTAATAGTATAATGTCACATACCTTGTGCAATGCTGTTGCTGAAGTTTGACATGATTGAGGGAGCAGGTAGAGGCTGCAGTTACTAGGGTGAAGCTGTGGACACAAAGGAAGAAGAGTGGAATGGGAAGAGGTAAGACAGCAGCTAAAAGATAATAAAGAACAGCTGCACTTTTGAAACTGCCTTTGTGGACTGAACGATTCCAATTCTCTTGGTGGCACAAACACGTTCTTTTAACAGTCACTGACTGGACTTAAAATGACAGAGGCAGAAATGAAAGAGAAATATTTTGTTTTCCCTCATCCTACATGACACAAGACAAGAAGCCTACTTAAATAACAGAATATCCCCAGTATATGTCTTAGTTCAGCTTTGAGGGGAGAAGGAAAAAAACATAGTCCAAATAGAAGAAGCCTAGCCTCTTATTTACATGCTTTGTTGCCACGTGTGTCTGACTGCTTGTTTCATCTTTCATCAACCACTTGTCTAGTAATCCCACTGAATTCAAACTCTATGATGTGCTAGGAATTCCACCTGCAAATTTAGCTTTCCTTTCTCTATCAGTCCCTCTGTTCCTATTTGCTACCTCAAGAAGGTAGCATAAGCCCTTTCATTTGTATTTTTAACACAATTTATAAGCTAAGGGGACTAATGACCATCCTAATTGTTCATAAAATTCCTGAAACGGGCACTCAGGTTATACACATTGTTGACTGAAGTTTTATTTCAATTTATTCTGGCTAAAGATCTGAATCCCTATATATTCTCACTTTATGTAAAATAAAGTCCCAGACTTAACAATGGGCTATGACAGAATCCAATGATTTTTTTTAAAGTTGCATAGAAAAATTAAATGTTTTCTAATATAAAGGAAAACTTTTCTTGTTTTCCACTGTTTTAATGAGTAGTTTAAATTTTCAACAATTAATTATTTTACAGTATTTTTAAAACGTCATGATAATAATTTATCTTGTGCTATAGTAAGCAACTTTTTAAAAGGACATTTAAAACCAGTAGAATATGAAAAAGGTCAAAAGTGAGATAAACATAAATCCAGTTAGGAGCAGGTAAAACTTAGTAAGATGCTGTAGTTTACTGTGTGGAATTCCACCTCATTGGAGACTGATCTCTTTTCTGCGGGACTTTTTGGGAGTTTTGTGGCAGCTTTGTTTTATAAAGAGAAGAAAGAAGAAATATGTTGAAAGTAAAAATACTATAGCACTCTAATGGATTTTATTGATCTTTGAATGTAACAACAATTTATTCAAGAGCTTTAGTCTGTATTAACATACATTTCTCTTTCTATCAGGTAAGCACAGTAAACCTGAAATAATGCATATATATATGCTAGAAACACTTGATAACCACCCCATTTGCCCCCCACCCCTCCAAAAAAACCCCCAAGTTATTCAAGAACATGCTTTTAGAGTAGGGTTGTAATTCATTTATAATTTATATCTTGATTTCCTTTGTGATTGGCTTTATTGCAGGATAATATTCACATCAGTAGACATTATTCAACTGTTGTCCATGCATGGAGAAACTAAATGATCCAAAACAGTAAAGGTGTTTAAATTTATTTTTTCATAATTTACTTTTTATGAGGTAATTTATTTGGCTTTCTGAAGCACAAGAACCAAAGAGAAAAGTAATTTAAAGTTGCATATCATTTTGAAATGGATCACGTAGTTTCTTCAGGTTTGATTTTATTTAACGATTGCAGGAACAAAAGATTTTACATCTTCTCAAGTAAGTCCATTTGCCTTAGAGTAGTACTTCCTAAGTACCACTCAGTACCTCTTCATCCTCTTATTGATTCTTCACTTATCAGTGTTCACTAATTTCTACTGCCTACCTGGAATTTGCTTTCAGCAAACCTTCTCTGAATTGATTTCTTAGAGGACATCGAAGACAGAAACTACTGTTTCTGAAATTTGCCTGTGAGACTGAGCAATAGGGAGGAATCTTGCCTCTTTATCATCCTGTTCAATGTGATTTTGCCCGGTGTCATGTGAAAGAATAGCCCCTGGGCTTCTAAGACTGCAGATACGTCTGTTATCCCCAGCTCTCCCCCACAGGGGTGGAAGAGTGACCTTTCCAACTCCTAGACAAGACATCAATAATATTACAAGGAAATACTCATCCATACCTTATAAAAGACTGAGTTTATGGTGTTCATTATTCTTCAAAAGTTTCAATGAAGACCAAGCCATTGTGGTTGAAAAAAAATAATCCATGCTAACTGAAAAAAAAACACTGGCCTGTGTGCATTATAAAGTGAATTCAAAGGCACGTTGGTCACAGGAAAAAATGCTCTAGAAGAAAGCGTTCTTCTGACAATGGACACAGAATCACGGAACAGTTGAGGCTGGCAGGAACCTCTGAAGATTCTCTGGTCCAATCCTCTGTTAAAAGCAAGGCCAGCTAGAGCAGGCTGCCCAGGATCATGTCCAGTAGGGTTTTGAATAGGCCCAAAGATGCAGACTCTTAAGCTTCTCTGGGAAAACTCTTCCAGTGTTCAACCATCCTCAGACTTATTTTTGCATTATGTTTAGAACCATAGAATAATAGGTTCCTTTAGGTTGGAAAATACTTTTAAGATCATCGAGTCCAAGGAACTGTTAAAAGGAATTTCCTACATTTCAATTTCTGCCCATTTTCCATACTGTCCTGTCACTGGGTGCCACTGAGAAGAGTCTCACTCTGCCTCCTTTATATATCCGCCATCAGGTGTTTATACACATGGATAAGCTCATCTTGAGTCTTCTATGCACCAAACTGAACAATCCCGTCTCTCAACCCCTCCATGTAGCTTGGATGCTCCAATCTCTTATTCATGATTCTCTGCCATATGTGCGCTTCTTTCTTGTACTGGAGAGCCCAGCATCTGGCACAGTACTCCAGGTGTGGCCTCATCAGTACTGAGTAGATGGGAAGGATCACCTCCTTTGACCTGCTGGCAACACTCTTCCCAGTGCACCCATGAATATTTTCGGCCTTCTTTGCCTCAACAGTATAATTCTGGCTCATGTTCAACCTGTTGTCTACCAGGACACACAGGTCCTTCGCTGCAGAGCTGCTTTCCAGTCTCAGACTGTACTGGTGCATGGGATTATTTCTCCCCAGGTGCAGGACTTGGCTTTTTCACTTGTTGAACTTCATAAGATTCCTGTCATACTATTTCTCCAGCCTGTTGAGGTGCCTCTAAACCCTCTGATGTATTAATCACTCCTTCCAGTTTTGTATCATTTGCAAAATTGCTGAAGGTGCACCCTGTCCCATCATCCAAGTCATTAATGAAGATGTTAAGCAGTATTGGTCCCAGTATGGACCCCTGGTTATGCAACTAGTGTTGGACCTCTAGCTGGACTTTATGCCACTGATCACAGCCCTCTAAGCCTGGCTGTTCAATCAGTTTTCAGTTGACCTCACTTTTCACTTACCTAGTCTTTACACCAGTTTGTCCATGCGGATGTTATGGAAGACAGTCGAAAGCCTCACTGAGGTCAAAATAAACAACATTCACTTCTCACACAGTGGGTTTTTCTTCATCTCTCTTTTGATACCACTTCTACAATTTCTTTAGGCATGGTGCAGCAGTGTAGTTCACGGCTAACTCTCCAGAAGCATCCCTCTAGATATTTGGCTTAAGTTAAGCCTCATTTGTGCTTACTTCAAGTAAAATAAATCTTTTTCTAGATGGCAACTGGGAGAATATAATCCTGGTTCAACTATCAAAGGCTGTACAGCTGCACTGGGAATTTATTTGGCTTACTAACCTATTTTTATTGCTCTATGACATTTAACAATGCTGTCAGGTGTGCATTATAGCAAGGAATCTTTTTTTTTTTTTTTTGATGGTTCTACCTGGAGCAGTATATGAAGCTATCAACTATGGAAGAATCAAGACTAAACAATAACTTTTGTTAACTACTTTTCATACTAGCATCCTCTAATGCCTTTAGTCAGTTGGGACATTTCCACCGTCAAGGTTTGGAAAGAGACTCACTCCTGCAACTCTCTGGCATCTAGTCTGATCTTTCACTTTGGCTCTGGTCACAGTTCCCAATCAGATGAACTTTAATGTGGAAAAAAAATCCCACCTCTTCAAAATTTATATTTCCTTTGTAGTTAAACTGTAAGAACATACTGGGAATAGCAATCAATAACTCCTTTGATTAGCTCTTTGTTTTCCTGCAGTTATTTAATATGATAATGCTTGGAAAAAAAAAAAAAAAACAAAACAAATAAGAAATGATAACATTAAATACAGTAAGAGGAGATGTGCCAATTACTGTGCATGTAAAAATTGTGCAGTTTTGGTAGTCATGTGGTATATTATCATTAAATATTCTTTTCAATATTTTCACTGGAATACACAGGAACTCACTTATTTTATTTTGAGGTTTTTATTTTTGCTGCTTATACCTGTAACAAAAGCACAGTTCTTATTCATTTCCAACAGTGACACTGCTGTCAAAATCCAACTCCATTTCAAAGGACAAGAGGTTATTTTTAATAGCTTCCTGTACTTTAGCTGCCATGTCATAAATGATACCACCAGACTTAAAAAAAATAATAAAAAATCCAAAGTTTTTTATTTTCAACACCATTTTTTAAATCTCCCTGTCCATATCACTGAGATGATGGTATAAGTGGGATGCTTGCAGCATTCATTACATTAAAACCTTGCCAGCTTCAAGCTCTGTTCTTTTATATGCTGGCTAAATATATTCTAAACTGCTTGTATCCTTCTGCCATCCTTGTACATTGTTAATGCCTCTTTAGCTGCTTGATTTATCTCCAAACCTGCAGATTGCCTTTATAAGAATTCCCATTGACTGAAGTGATGCTTATTCATGTGAGCAGAGCTGATAAACTGTGGGCTTCACCACTGCTGAACACAGAGCTGTGCTGACTATGATGCTACAGATTTTGTTTTCTTTCAGTAGGCAAAATGGGTTTAGAAACACATTTTCCCTTCATCCCTCAAAGGAACTCATAGCAGAGTGGCTGAGATCCAAAAACTGGCTTTTCAGATGATCATTCTGAATGGTTCCTACTTCACCTGACATATCTTGATCTAGAAAGCCTTTGCCACAATAATAGATATTTTCAACCCAGAGAGGCTTACGCATCAAGCTCTTGGTTTTTTTGTGTAATGCTTACTGCAACATTTCTCATCTACCTGGGTGGGTTCCCTGAACCACCCTAGGAAAACATTTATGGA
This sequence comes from Phoenicopterus ruber ruber, assembly GCA_009819775.1. NCBI lineage: Eukaryota > Metazoa > Chordata > Aves > Phoenicopteriformes > Phoenicopteridae > Phoenicopterus > Phoenicopterus ruber. Next base: position 24,380,319 of record CM020215.1, on the reverse strand, counting down.
AAAATAAATGTGTTGTATAACTTACATGAATTTTTTAGTAATAAAACTGGATCATTTCACTGAAGCGCCAAATATATGCAATCAAGCAAACAAAAATCTTGATTCAGATCTGAATCTCCTCCCTCACAGGCATAATTCATTTGAAACAGGATTCAGGGGCAGAGGGAAGAAGAGGAAACACACTTTAGTCAGCTGCTACTATATCAGTGTCATGATATTGCTGTTCCCCAGTGAAAGGAACTCAAAAAGAAACTATGATGCCCCATCCTGAACAAATCCATGTCTGCCTCCTGGTTTTGCTTCCTACTCCACACACATGCATTGAAGATTTCTGACTTCCACGCTGTCAATTTTTCACACAAAAACTGTATCTGTACTGGGTGGCTTGGATAATTAACATAATAAATGGAAAGCAAGCTAAGTTCTTGAACAGCAAGTCACAATATCTCTTCTGCATCTTTTCAAAGAGCTGTTAGAGAAGATGAAATAAACCTAAATGCTGATCTCAATCTAGTTCTTTTGCTATACCCAGAAAATGAAGAATAAGAAGAAACAATGAGGTTCTACTTGCTCAGAGAAATCAGAATTAAGAAAGTGTTTAACATTTGTATACCTTAAATGGAACAGTGATATATGGGCATAGAATTTGATTTTCAGCAATGGGATTTTTAATGGCTTTATATAACTCTCATATAACAATGAACAGTTCAGGTGTTCTTGAAAGAAAGAAGAAAAAGAAAAAGAGAGGAAAATAACCTACCATTCATCTGTCCTTGACTAGGAAGAAACATTAGTATTTGGAATCTGAGTTCAAGTCTGAAACGAGGATTTGATGAACTGCAAGAAAATCAGAAATTGGAGCCAGTTGCTCAGTTCCAGCCCTGCTTGCTAGTCCCATGGTTCAAACAAGCCAGTACAGTCTCATGTTACCCAGTAGCTCCATCTTTTGAGTGGAATTCCTTGGTGATACACAGTTAAAATATACAGAGGTAAAAGAAAGCACCTGGGGAATAAGTTCATGTTAGATAATCTTTGTAAATCCATGGGAAGCCAGTTAAAATTCTTCTGAAAACCACGGTACTGCCTGTTCTTTTCCTCTTGGCCTATTTGTATTTACCTTTATGGTTCTCATCATTGCTTGGGTGCAGCTCATGTTTTGGGCACCGTTTTCACTGCTGTGTTATAGGCAATGACAATATTGCTTGCTTCAAAACAACTCCCCAAGTGCACAGTACATTGCAGACCTGAAACAAAGTTATTAATTTATCCCTCCCTTAAAAAAAACAAAACAAAACAAAACCAAACCAGAATATTTTATAGGAAGCACATCCATGCTGCCACTGAGGAGTACTCTGACATAGTCAGAGTTTTAAAAGTCATGATTAATCTCAGTTTAGCTTTTTTCACCCTTTAAAATAAAACTTGCTAATTTACAAAATAAAAGTATTTCTTCTTCCTGATATGAGTAAAGTTATATACTTTTATATTTTATATGTAGAGTAATATTCTTATTACCTACTTCTGGTGCACTACACACTTATTGGAATGAAGGCTCCTCTAAATAATCTGTTTGATTCAGTCATTGGTGTATTATGCCAAGTGCAAGGTCCTGCATCTGGGTCGGGGCAATCCCAAGCACAAATACAGGCTGGGCAGAGAATGGATTGAGAGCAGCCCTGAGGAGAAGGACTTGGGGATGTTGGTTGATGAGAAGCTCAACATGACCCGGCAATGTGTGCTCGCAGCCCAGAAAGCCAATTGTATCCTGGGCTGCATCAAAAGAAGCATGGCCAGCATGTCAAGGGAGGTGATTCTCCCCCTCTACTCTGCTCTGGTGAGACCCCACCTGGAGTACTGCGTTCAGCTCTGGGGCCTCCGACACAAGAAGGACACGGACCTGTTGGAGCGAGTCCAGAGGAGGGCCACGAAGATGATCAGAAGGCTGGAGCACCTCTCCTATGAAGACAGGCTGAGAGAGTTGGGCTTGTTCAGCCTGGAGAAGTCTCTGGGGCAACCTTCTAGCAGCCTTCCAGTACCTAAAGGGGGCCTACAAGAAAGCTGAAGAGGGACGTTTTACAATGGCAGGTAGTGATAGGACAAGGCGTAATGGCTTTAAACTGAATGAGGGCAGATTTCAACGAGACAGAAGGAAGCAATTCTTCCATTTGCGGGTGGTGAGGCACTGGAACAGGTTGCCCATGACCCATCCCTGGAAGTGTTGAAGGCCAGGTTGGATGGGGCTTTGAGCAACCTGTTCCAGTGGAAGGTGTCCCTGCCCCTGGCAAGGTGGTTGGAACTAGATAATTTTCAGAGGTCCCTTCCAACCCAAACCAGTCTATGATTCTATGATTTTGAAGTGTGCAAAGTGTATTTTGATCATCTCATTGATCAAATGATAAAGCAATATACCGGAAGAGTATCCTATAAAGAGATTTTCTCTGTTGCTTACTATGTGGCCATGTCTTTTATGTGTAATTGGGGAGACATGATTGTAAAGGAGAAAAGTCTTTCATTTAAAAAGGAAGCTACATTCTTTAAAGATTTTTATTCTTATCTGTAGACTTACCTCTTAATTTTTTTTTCTTTTCAAGCCTCCTTATAAAATTTCAGGAATGAAGGAATTGGATAGATCTCACCTGATAGACATGAAGTCCTACAAAGTCTCTGTTTTCTGGGCTATATGTGCGTATTTACAGGTATTATATAATCTGTCGAGAATTATGTGATTAGCATGATTTGACATAGAACTTCTTTTAAGTAGATTTTCTTTCCTTTGGCAAACATCTCCACTGGTTGTATTTTAATGCTGATAATATTACCCTCAGAGCAATATACAGCATGATAGGAAGATAATAGTTTTTCTACAAAAACTGCCACTGTGACGACCCTGTCAGTCTTTACTTGTCAAGCAAGGCATATTGATTGACTAGCACTTTGCAGGAAATTAAGAAATCTGGACTCAGAGCAAGTTCAGATGACTAATAAAATTCACAGGTCTTTTCAGAAATTATACACCAAACAAACGTGATGACTGCTTGAGAAAACAGATTTCCTTCACGGTAATAAAAATTAAACTGCCTCCAAGTTCCTAACAAGTGCAATAAGATGCATCAAACTAGGGTTTCTGAATGCAGACAACTGTAATTTGTGATATCATTTACAGGCATAGCTGCTACTGTGGTTAAATAAATGTTTTACTCTGTGTGGCTATTAGAACACGCAAATAGAGCATGATGACCACAGTAATATCTCTCATGTTAAGTGATTACATTCAGGTCTAATTAATGCTCAGATTCAAATTTTACATTACCCTTAGATTTTTTTCCAGCTAATTGGACACTAACGTAAACCCAGTTTTATTTATGAGTATTTCAAATATCTAGAAATGCCTGGCTTATGCTTTGTGCTGTGTGTCTGAGTGTTTTATTTTATTGCTGTTGCTAATGCATTTGATGCAGACACTTGTTGATAAAATCCTTGAAAGACACTACTTACCACATTTTGTGAAGGATGTCAAAACAAAAAGCTGCTGACTAGTTTGGCAAGCATTCAAATGTTCTTCTGGTAAAATGCCTTCATTTTGCAAATAATTGGGGAACGTGTGCAGACTTCTTGATTCTATTTGCTTGTTAAGTCCAGTGGGAAAGGGAAAGAAAGAAAAAACTTTGGACAATTTATATGTCAATTTATAGGTCAATTTATACATACATCTGTCTTTTCTTCACTTAAAGAAAACAGAGTCTTCTCTGGCCTTTTGATTAAGAGTAAATTCAATATCTCTTAATTCAATGATAATTCCTCAGTCATGGACTATGGATCTGATCCTGCAAATTCTTACTATTTGGGTCAGGCTTTATTCAATAGTGGGTAATAACTCATTTACGTGACTTAGCAAGAATGGATGTTACATTGATGTTTCCAACTGTTCTAGTAATTCCTGTAATCTCTCTTCCTCATTTCCCTTCTGTCATGCAAGGTCTCAATGATTAGTCCTTCTTATTTAAAAAAAAAAAAAAAAGTGGAATTTTTTTTAATCTTAAATGTTTAATTATCAATTATTTTACAACCAAAAAGCAGTGCAGAAAGATGAAAGTGCATTCTGTTTCCCGCCCACCTAACTGTAAAGCATTTAGCTGAGGAGGTTAAGTCCTAGGTGCCAGGTTAACTCTTTGGTACCCAGAGAGCTTGTGGAGAAAAGCCAGCATCTCCAGAGAATGGTTCAACTAGTAAGTGAGAAGCAGCACCCATTCCTTTACTAACAATATGGAAATCCCAAGCCACTGTGCTACTAAAATTAGCCCTTCAGTTAAGCTAAAGTTATAAATTACATGGGATAGATCAGAATAAAACTGTTTTCTATCATCTTTCTTGCTGAAACTGAAATTATACTTCCCACTTTCCGGTGAGGCTGACCCAACCGGTATGGAAACTCAGTTTTCAATGAATGCCATGTCAAACATTTAGATGCAAACTAACCTTCTGATACCTTACGACAGGAGTGTCAGCAGATAATATTTTTAATTTTCTAAATGTGTGGAAAAGACCTGACAAGAGTGAAGGACTCTTTCATGGATTAATCACTACAGAGATGTCTTGCATCACATATTTTTAATTCACCTCTTTTTACTGGTGAAAAATCCTAAAGCGTTTCTAAAAGTTACTTATACAATAAGAAAGCGGTGCATGTTAACACTAAAGATTTTCAGTCCATGGAAAATTTTGATATTTCAAAATTTATTTTTCTTCTTTTCAAGGACCATAACAGATACTTTCCTACAACATGACAATTTCAAATAAATTAATTATGAGGTGTCTTTATTTTCAAAATGTTTTTGTATTTTAATTGAAGTTGAATGTACCGTTTTTCATTTATGTTGCATTATTATTTTTATACTATTTCGTAGCTTTTTAGCATAGTAGTACATTATAATACTGTAAACTATATGGAAATACATATTTTCTCAAATATCATAATATTTTAGTCTTAAAATAATGAAAGGCCAGTCATTATTTAGTATCAAATTTCTTTCCTATCTCAAATAATTTTCAGTTTGTTGGATGAAAAATATGGTAATTAGAGAAAACAAAAATATTATTTGTTTGTTAAACAGCTAAACTGTTTCATTATATCAAACAGTAAAAACTGTCTGGTGTAAGAAACCTAATATGTTCAATCATTACCCAATAGAAGTTGCCCTTTATTATTTCTTCTTCTTTTTTTTTTTTAATAAATAAAATGAATTTAGTGACATATGGAGAGATATCACAAAGTAATATAGGAGTACTATAGAAAAATATGTAAATAAACGTGTATGCAAAGGAAAAATCAAGACACTATTTGCCATTCTTATGTCAAATTTAGTAATAATTTTGTAATTTAAAAAAGATATTTTTCTACTGTGCCCATTTTGGTTTTAGAGTACTTTACTATGAAATGGTATGTGATCAACACTATTGCTTCCCTTCCACCATTCCTCTCCAAAGAGTTGCATAGCCCTGCAGATGTCTCTGATTAAACTACAAAAGTGTTATAACTAATTTTACCATTCACAAACACTTCTGAGGAAAATTTTCGCTTGGGTCAAAGTGTCTTGCATTTGAACTAGCTAAATTTTTTCTTTGTGGTATCAAGTATTTTCCCTCAACAGAAGGCTAAAATATGAGATGTATTCGAAGTGGACGCATTTTTGCCAGCATCATTTTTACTAGAGCACTGGAATTGAGTTCAGGCAGGTCAGCAAGGGCAGATACAAATACAACTTCAAAAAATATGGAGGGATACATGAATAGCTAGGTAGCGTGAACAGATACAGAAGAGGTAGCAAAGCAAAACTTTTTTAAATATAGGAAGCTAGTTTATTCTCTGTAGTTAGGACCAAATTTTCATAAATGTCTCTGATTTCAGGTTCTTTAGGATAATATTAGTCTCACCTAACTTTAGAAATCTAGACATTTAAAATGAATTAGCTGTTTGGTCTCCTTCAACAGTTAATAGAAAGAAATAGAACTTTTCAAATGGCTCTTCCATGTCTGTTTTCAGAAGAGAAGAGTCACTTCCTAACCGCAGGCTTTTTCCTCTTTGACCGTGAAGATGACTAGCTCAGATGCAGATATCCAGATGTTAAATGTCTAAGTAAGGACAGATGACTTCTACCTTTAATATTTACCAATCAGTTTTTCACTAAATTGTATTTGATATGGATTGCAAACTTCATTTCTGAACTCCGTTTCATGCCTTGGAGACAGAATATCTGAAAAGAGGAATCAGAAATCTATGTCCTCTTTTACCCTAATGTGTTCAGTTAAGAGGATTTATTTCAAGCAGTTTGAAGTCACAGAAATTCCTAGACCCCTTAAAATATCAGGAACAATGCAAAATAAAGTACTTAGTCTGAGTGAAGAAGTGCAGCAATTAAAACGTCTGATGAGCTATAATGTGAGTGACATGAGATATCATTACTGGGTGATGTAAAATTAAATGTAGGTGAAATGGAACTTGACAAACCCTAGAATAAAAATCATAAAAAAATGGAGGATTTCATGGGAAAAAAATCCAAAATAGTGTAAGAAAAAATACTGTCAGTGTAGATATGTATCAAATTCAAGGTCATGTTAGGAAAGTACATCAGATAGCCTGCTCTGTGACAAGCAGCATATGAGCAAAGATGAGAGGAATGCAATTGACTGGAAACACCAACAGAGAGTACACAAAGGCAACAGTGCAAGTTCATATCAGAATTTTTGTGTGTGTGCCTGATCTGGAGAGCAAGCTTAAGGATGACTGCACACCCTATGCATTAGGCCACTCACTTAGGATGTAGAACATCCAGATTTTACCTTCTCTCTCTCTTCTCCATTTCATGACAGTTCCTGCATTGCTCTCAAGTGCTTTATGCAAAGAGACTAGGGTCAGCGAAGGAGAATGAACCAGACGATGTCTTTTAAACTAAAATGTTCTCCAGTTAGAAGGCTGTCAGGTAATTCACTCGGTTACAAGTTGGTGGCATAACTGATTCTTTCCTGGCTCCCTAGAAGTAAAAAAAGGAGGTGATGGAGGAGTTCAAATTTGTGATTTGAATCAAGCAGAGAATGAATTTTAAAGAGACTTTCTGATTTTTTTAATTTATAACTTGGGAAAGTGGACCAGTGCCCAAAATATATCTCTCTCTTGTAATGCTGTTTGGCATTTTTACCACTCAAAAAAAAAAAAAAAAGGAGAGAATAGATAAAAATGGAAAGCCACTTCAATTTAAATGGGTTTTGCTGTTTTCCATCAGCCAACTGCCATAGAATGGTTATCATGTTGTTGTCATGCTCCAGACCTAATCTCATTGCTTTTTTCTAAGACACACCAGAATCTTCCCACTTCAGCTGCCTTAATCTCCCTTCCTACAGTTGCAGATGGTGAGTCACATTTGCAAAATACTGTGGATTTCACAGATCACCCATTCCACAACATCTTCTGAACCTTCCTCACAACATTGGTCAGGAACAATTAAAGTCATATGTTATATAAGACTTGTATACACAAATACATTTTAAGTGTATATATATATGCATGTGTGTATATGTATCTACATGTCCACCTGTACAAATATATATATATATGCACACATAGATCTGTAGATACAGATGTATATCCATACCCCTTGCAAAATAAAGAAATGGAAGAATGAGTCATTCTAGCAACTTGCAGTTCATGTCAAGGGCCGGGAGGGCCATGTGTCCTTACTCCTATAAGCAAGCATGACATACGATTATGGCTACACAAATAGATCCCTGAAAGAAAATCTGGAAATCCTGCAGACAGGATTCCTCGACAAGTTGTGGCTCTACTGTCCCTCTGCAAACAGAAAGTCTGAGGTCTGAGTGTCAGGATACACGCTTTAGTGTCCATCTTCATGAACCCAAAGGAGCCCAGAGGATCAGTGACAGGCAGGGGAACCCCAACAACCTCATCAGAGCAAATGGAGCCCCTGCGCTGGCTCCTCCCCAGGTGATTCCAGGGGAGTCTCAGGCCATTGCCCTGGAGTGACACTCACCAGCCTGAGCCAACAGGAAACACTCCCTCAGTCTCCTTCCAGTCTGGGGGGGAAGGGGATGGGGAGAAGGACCAAAAGTAGGAGAAACAATCATGGCAAATAGAGAAAAAAAGGGGGTAAAAGTAGTAGATTGTGTGTAAACAGGTTGCTAGACAGTGCACTTGTGTCACTGTTCCCCACTCCTAATTACTGCAGTCTGTCCTAGTTAAACTCTATTTCTGTTTTATTGGGTGAGGGATGTGCTATTCCGTGTGCATGTGTGTGTATAGAGGTCTAAGTACTGGCAATTTGAGTAGGGCACAGGGGCCCACGGGTCTGGGATGTTAGTACCTGGAGAGACTGGAGTGTGTGCCTACTATGGGGCTGTGCATATCAGCATGTAACAGCTAGCAAACATCAAGGCAGACTAGCTTTCAAGTAGAACAAAAGGCTTGGTAGCCATGTATTGAAGCAGCCGTAAGTCTGAATAGGATCCTGGAGAGACTGGGGGAGTCTGAGGGTTGGCTGCTGGAGGGGTTGGGAGGTTGAAGCCAACTCCTGGAGAGACCACGGAGTCTGGGAGTTGGCTGCTAGTAAGGCCAGAAGTTGAGACCAGCTACAGAGAAAGGCATTTGTAGGTGTGTGTCCGCGCAGGAGACAGCCAGGAGGTCCAGCGGCCAGCGACTGGATAGACTGTCTGCCCAGGTCAGTTGCTGGAGGGATGTACCTTGTGTACATATTTGGTGTTTGTGAGTGCTCTGCTTTCTGTGTTGATCTGTGTGGCCGGCAGTGTATATGTTACATATCGTATGGCTGCGTGTCCCCACTAGGAACGCATGCTCAGCCTCACTCCTGGCTGGGCCTGGGAACATGGACCAGCCACAACCCCACCCTTTGGGGCTGCTGGATTCAGCAGATTCTAGCAGTGAGAAATGGTCTGAGACTTGGGAAATATACTGCAGGCTTACAGGTTTTTGGTTAGGTGGTGTGCACCTTGTAATCCTTTACTGAATCGAGACAAACTTTTGAAACAATCAACAAACAGCAGAGTGCTAAATGCCTGCACACGCTGCTATGATTAAATCCCCTTCCAGTGTCTCTTCTTTCCCTGCACCTGCTAGGCAGCCAGTGATGGACCTCGAGTCAGAAACAACCTCGAGTCTGCGTTTTGTTTCTCATTAGAAAGGCTTTTTTTTCAGACAAATATAGAAAAGAAAGAGGGAAATCTTGACTGAATTTGTTAACTATTCATAATGATGAAAATTAAATTAAACATAAACATGGCAGCACTAGGATGAGAAGGCAGAATTATAAATTGATTTAAAATAAGTTCGGTTAACACATTTTTGTCACAAAGCATCCATTACAGTAACCTAACTTAAATAAAAAATTTAGACCCAGAGCCATTCATTACCAGTGGTCATTTATGACAAATATTGGCTATGAGTGGTTATATATATATAATATTACATATGACAAAGATACCTAATACATATAATGATACTTCTAAGCACTTTCTAACATTCACACCTATAATACACACATTTGTATTACAAAAATACTATGTTATTAGAAAATGCTTAGAAACACTATTTCTATTTATAAGATTTAAATATTTCTTCCGTTTTAAAGAATGGAAAATTAAAATAAGGAAAAAACCTAGAATTTATAATCAAAGCAATAATATTTTAAGTTGAGATGGAGGCACTATCAGTTTGCGAAAAATTTATTTATTTGAATGGCATTTTCACATGACTAAAAGACAAACAGAAGCTGACCTTTAATCTGCCTGTTTGAATAAGAACATCACAGCGTGTGACCTAGTCACTGATCCTTGCTACACTTTGGTAGCAGAATTAAATATTGATGGTCTGAGACAAGCCAAAGATCAGTATTAAAAATGGAGATTAAAAATGAATGAAAGCAAAACAAGAAGGAACAATAAGGAAAGACTAAAAATAAGCTAGGATAATTAAACAGAAATACTCCATTAAAAAAGACAGAATTATACAGTACTTGCATAGTATATGGGACCTCATAGCAAATAATGGTAAATTAAAGATATATTTAAGGAGAGGACACACAATGCATTATACACATTGTCAACAGAACCCAGTTCTGTAAGGAACTGAGTAACAGACTCTTTGCTTAAGTACAACATCACAAGTAGTAGACACCTTTTCTGAGGTGCTCATTACTTTTCCTGATTGTTTTTGATGGTTTGAAATCATCTTGTATCCTTTAGAAACTGTTTCGACTCCATGTTCCTGTATCGACTAATATATCTTTGGTCCTTATTTTTGCTTTGAAGTAGAGACCAATGGAAGTTGACACTGGGTTCTTTTTGAGGGGTTTTTTTGTTTCTTTTTCTCTGAAAAAAAAGGTTATTTCTGGTAACATTTTTGAAAATTGTAGGATTTGTTAATTTTTACATAAGACTGTTCTGAATCTGACCACTAGTAGAACGTACTCTTCAGTTTGCAACTCTTCAGTTAAGAACCAGTCACTGAAAGTGATGTCCAGCACTACTATTTGTGCTACCTAATCTGCAATCGAACTTTAGGCCAGATTCAGTGATGTGTGAGTCTATATATACACCCTGATATTATGAATGATGTACACATAACTTATCTTGATTTCATTTTCACAGCACTATACACTGAAGTAACAGTTCACCATGCCGATTAACAGGCTTAATTCAAGCTTCTAATTAGTATTTATTCCATTAAATACATCTAAAGAATAGACAATGCTTGTCTGATAATGTGAGACTTTTTGTAGTGGTCTTTTTATTAAATTACTGAAGCTTTATTTTTTGTACATTGCTATTAATGTTGCTATTTCTGTTATAGTTCATACTGTTTGGAAGAAAATATTTTAACTGTAATGTTGGATTACAAAATGTCTCAGGTGACACAAAGTAAATTTTCAGTCTTTCTAATCATTTGATTATGAGAACATATGTCATAGTAAATTTTTCCAAAAGCCTACCTGATAGGAAAAAAGACAATATAAGGAGTTGAAACAATAATTTACTGAAATTATCAAAATATAAAAATAATACCAACAATTATAAAAAGTATCGCCTTAAAATGGGATAACAGTTTTAATCCCGTACATGATTTCATAGAAAACAGGATTTGGAATGATAGGAATGATAATTAAACACAACCAATATAAACAAATATAAATCATCAAGTTACCTACATATGCATGCTCTGAAATTCTCAGATTTAAATAACAGGAATTTAATCACATCTTTCTCATTTGCTCATATAGATATGTTCTTAGACTGCTTTGAATAAACTTAAAAGTAATACATCTGCTTATAGTTGTATATCAAAATCTGTAATTTCTATGCAATCTTGTGCTTGAAGGAGGGGAATTGAGCACCCTTCATGCCTTTTCAGTCTTTTCTGCTGTAAAAGCAATGGTTTATGTCGTGTGTGTGCAAAATAAAAAATCCACTAATCTGACACTGCTTTTGAATTCTGAAGATCTCTGTTACTCACCTTTTAACCTCTTATTAGGAGTTATTCTTGACTATGCAGCTATTGTTGCCTTATGCATTCTTAAGATTTTGCACAGAAAGCTTATTTTTCCTTCTTTAGACGTAGAGAATATTTCTTGACCTCTGTAGATTACGTTCATCACTTTCAAAGAGGCCTTTCATGCTGTTTTCAAGTATGCTTTATTGATTTTTTTTTTCTTGACAGTACTTATTATTCTCTATGGCCAAGTAAAAGCTGTTTTCTACATGGCATGCCATTGCTTCTTATTTGTTAAACATGCAGAAAAAACAGCAAGACATCTCAATGTATACATTATGTAAACTGCCTTTGAAAGTATATGTTAGCTGCTGTTGTAACAACTTTCTGTATCAAAAAAGTCGCTACTAATCCTGGTTACATATTTCTGTTAAAATAGCCTAAAATATTTATAAGTTAACTGCCGATGGTGACCAGACAACAGGCTACGTGATAACAAATCAACATGGCTAAAATAAACCACTATCTGCTCTGCTACAATTAATTTCATAGCTTTCTGAATATGCATTGCATTTCTTTGGATATTTATGACACAAAAATTCCATGAAAAACTTGACTTTTACTTACAAATTCAGCTTTAATCTTTTAAGTGGCTTAGATGAATCTTTTAACTGAAGCTACCTAGACTGACCAGATTTCATACCTTCCAATCTCAGTGACTTCAGAATTCAAGTGTTTTTTCTGCAGTCAGGTGAAGAGCAGAGAATAAAAGTCCAACTTGAGAGTGAACTGAGCTTTGTGTTCATTATGATGAGGGCCAAATGATCATCTCTAGCACTTTGTCTTATTTTATTCCATTATGAATTTCATAATAAGTGTTAAACTAGAAGAGAAAAAAATATTTTTCTAAAATATTAAGGCAGAGACCTACATCAGTCTGCTGTACACTACTTTTCATCTTGAAGTTGTTGCCTCTTCAGATGAAGTACTAATTAGATCCTAAAAAAAAAAGACTAAATCAATGATTAATTAACACAGAGACTTCCTTTTACTTCCTTTAATGCACAAACTTCCTCTTTAGTTTGCATTTGTCCAGTGGCTGGTATAACAGGGAGCTGATTCTTAATGGGTTACTATAATAAAGAGGATGATTCATTACAGCAATGCTCCAGTTCTGCACTGTTGTAAATTCATCGGTTTCATTAGGATGATACAGATATAAATTAGATTAACACAATGATGAGTCACATGCCTTGACCTTACCTTTGCCAAAACCAAGAAGCTGACAAAACAGTTGCTTCCTGGGTAAATGAGCAAATTGTGCTCTACTAGCTTTTCCCACCTATTTTAGACCTCAATTGATTTCCTGTACAAACTGGCTGTTGGCTACAGTTGATAGAAAGCATGTTAAGCTTAACTACAAAAAAATAATTCTGTCAGTTTCAACAGGGCCCATCGGTAACTAGAGTTGAACAATATGATTTTTCATACAACTACATTTTATTTGGAGTATAATGCTAACACACAATATTTCAGACAAAGATGCAGGAACCACTAGTAACCATTGCTTATCACACTGGCAAAGCAACAGACAGAAGTCTTGCAGGCACCATGAAACAGGCACCTATTTTAGGAAGGTGAAAAAGGCATTGCCCATCAGGTGAGAGGCTGAGACAGACACCTCCCAGCTCCTGCTTGAGGTTCTGCAGGCCAAGTTGTCACTCTTTTGGAGAGGTGGTAACTAGCCTTTACATGCTGAGCTCCCCTGCAGTTCCAAGCTTCAAAGACAGCAAGAGCTCTTGCATTGAGCCATCATTCTATGGTTCTATGATTCTATTTGCCCCTGTGCAAACCAGTGGTTCCTCCACATCAGGAGCACTCATAAAATACATGACATTTATAAACAATGAAAAAAAAAAATCAGTTCTTGCTCGAAAGGTGTTGAACTATAACAGGATACATGATAGCAACATCACACTTAATTAAAGACTCTCCCACTATAATCAATAGAAAGAAATAAATAACTACGGCATAATTGACTGAACCTCTTTCATCTGGGTAAGAACAATCACTTTGTAGAAGGATCTATTTTTCTTTCTGTTGCAATTTGGATGACTAAATCAGATGTAAACATGTACATTTTATCAAATGAAAACCACTACTGGTATCTCCAGATGCCTACTTCAAATACTGCGTGACTGAAGATGGCTACTATTACCTAATTTTTTACCTGACTTAGTAATCTTAAACCATTGGTAAGCAAATGACACGTCCATATCATACAGAGACCCTGCAGGATTGTTACTGCTGGCAGGTAGTCAGTGGGGGCCCTGTAGTATTTCAATGAGGTTTCAGCTGGGGACTCGGGTAATTCAGGTGATAGATAAACCTATTGAAAGTACATTTTGTGAGTCCCTCACAAAGTTGCTTCAGAGTTTTAGAGAATCACACTGGTACAATCCATGCCATCGCTCTCTCTGTAGAGGAAAAGGAGAGTATCAGTCTATAATTGTAATTACAACACTATTCATGAATATTACAAAACCTGGTTAAGTGCTCATCTTTTCTCAGAATGTTTTTGTTAACAATCCTTTATTAGCTGAATTTAAAAAACACTGATTGAAAACAAATTACAGTCCTGGCTACATTTTATACAGTATATTTCAGCCAAACAAGCTGATTACTTCTGATTACAGCCATAATAGCAAATAATGAAAAAGAAAGAATGGGTCATGGGATTGCAACAATATCTATTTTTTCTAATCAGTTGTGAAGACTGTTAAATTTACTTTGTGTCTTCCATCTTCTTACTATGGATTCCACAGTAAGACTCTATAGTTGAGGTTGAAAATGATTTCTATCCTTTTACTCCAGTAATCAAGATTTACTTTCTAATAAAGAATGTCTTTTGGGAACATTCAAATATAAAACTATACTTTGGTTGTACTTAAGAAATGAAGAAAAAATGTAGCATCAAACTTCATCATTTTTTCCTTGATTGATCAGCTCTCAATAAAAGACCTTGGTAGTTCTATATCGGCAAATTCTTTAGGTTGACAGTTAACCTTACTTGAAAAGGTAGACAACTTATCTGGCTCCATCAAAAACATCCCACCGTTTATTAGTTCATCTTCTTCATGTGACAAAAAAATATATATGTCTTAAATCACTCTGTGTGTATCTTTATGCTGCAGAATGGAGTGTAGCAGAGATATGTAGCCCTGGGGCCGTGGTTTCACATTACAACAGATTTGAAATAACGCTAAACCAATAATGTCCTGAAGTATGGTTATGTTTCCCTTTTGCATCCTCCTAGTACAATGCGGCAAGCACAATAACAGGTGATACCACAAAGGTGTAAACAATTTGAATAAACATTGCTATCAAACTCCCTGTAAGTGAAAGTAAAATCTCAGGGCAACAGCAATAATGTCCCTGCTCTCATACGCGGTGAGCTACTAATCTGGACAGCTCTGAGATACAATTCTTTGCACCATGCACTAATGTAGGTTCAAATGCATCATTCAAATGTGTACACCAGCTAATATTGATCTAATATTTACCATGTGAGAACTAACTAGCAGTTACAGTGCTACCCCAAAATAATCAGCACTCTAGTGATTGCAGCAATGAGACTATTTCCAAAATAAGTATTTTAGGCTTTGTTTCAAGCAATTTGTTTTGTGACTGAAAACATTCTAGTTTCATGAAAGACTGAAATTTTCCACTAGAAGGAAACATTTTTAACAGAAAAGTTAATTTAATTGAAAAATCATATGCCTTATTGGAAAAAAAGCCACATAAACGTCCCCTTACTATTACCACAACAGGGTGGCATTTCTGGAAAAACTCTCTGATTCTGCAGGTAAATCAACAGATCACCTTGTCTACTGACTCTTGTACCAGATGAGACAGGGAATGGCAATGGAGAAGAGTTATGAAAGATTTATCACAAATCTCCCTGCTGGAGACATGGAAACTTTTTTAGTCCTGAAAACATTAATATCCGCAATGTTTATATCTAAAGAATTAAAAGCACAATTGTTCTTCTCTTGCGTATCCACAAGCTGATTAGAACTGAGCAGCTTTCAAAAGGGCAAGTGGTCACTCTTGTCGCAGCAGGCTGTGATTTAGATAACAAGGTTGAAGTGTTACTGATAGCAGAGCTCTGTGTAACTTTCTGCAGCGAATTAGACGTGACTGTCAGTGTGATTTTAAGATAGGTGTGTATTATAGTATATTTGCAGTATGGCATCTTGAATTGATGGCAGTGATTGCTCTTTCATAAATAAAGCAGATTATCAGACTTTGTATGGTGTGTCGGTGCCCCGGCGCTGGCAGCAGGGGGACTACGGGGGCAGCCTCTGTGAGGAGAGGCCGGGGCTGCCCCGTGCCGGACACGGCCGGTTCCAGCCGGCTCCAGCCCACCCACCGCAGGGCACGGCTGAGCCCCTCGGCCAAGGTGGCGGCACCGCTGGGAAAGCGTATTTGAGAAAGGGCAAAAAAAAATCACAGAGAGAGAGATAGAGGAGGAGGGAACAAAAAGATCGATAAAACCCAGAGGGAACGCCAAGGTAAGAGGAGGAGGAGGCACTCTAGGTGCCAGAGCAGATAATCACTGCAGTTCGTGGAGGACCAGCTGCTGGAGCAGAAGAAACCGCTGTGTACTGACCATACGCACTGGCCGTACACCACCATCCCCTGCTGCAACACGCGGGGGGAGAGGGAGAAGGTAGGTATGAGAGTCTGGAGTGAAGAAGAAAAGTTGAGATGGGTAAAAGGGGGAGGAAAGGTGTTGCTTTAATGTTTTTGTTTCTCACCACCTGAATCAGTATCTATTTTAATTGGCAGTACATTAAAATAAATTTCCCCAAGTTGAGTCTGTTTTGCCCATGATGGTAATCGGTAAGCAATCTCCCTGTCTTTACCTCGACCCAGGAGCTTTCTCACTCCTGATCTTCCTGTTTTCAGCCCTTGTCCTGTGGGGAATGGGGGAGTGAGCGAGCAGCTGGGTGGGAGTTTGGCTGTTAGCCTAACCCACCACGATCTTTTTTTTTTTTAGTTTCTTGAGAACTGTTTTGTAGAGGTGCTGCACAAGCAGACTACTCCACAGTAAGTCTACTCCTAACTTTTATTGCTTTTAGAGTCCTGAGATTACTTTTGCTTGTTTATGGAAGCTCTGTAGGAGATCTTCATAAAGATCTTATGAAATGTTTGAAGAGTCTTTATATCTTGTCCTCCGCTATAATTTTCATGCAAAGTTTTGCTCTTCTGTTGTATGCCTTGGCTTTCAACTTCGTTGGATAATTGGCATTGTCATTCTACTCTGACTGGATATAAATAAAATTTGTATATTTTTACATGAAGATGCACAAATATTTACATGTGCTAGGTTAACATTTTATTTGTTTTAAAATTCAACATGGAAGTTTGAAATGGGAAATGTTACCTCTTGAATAACTGTAATTATGAATCAAATGACTTATGGGCCAGATGCATGGATTTCACTTTAAGGTGCATTTGCCTTGGAATTATAGGAAATAGGTGCATAAAATTTTGGGATTACTTACTCACCTGTAGCCCTAGCTGTCAAAATTTTCTTGGCTTTGATTTTCTCCTAAGTGTATCAAGAGGAATCTTTCAACCTTCACGGTATTTACTGATTTCTTTTAAATTTACTTCTTCATATCTGTTGAGTTTTTGTTGACGTGAAAAAGACAAGTGGAATCTTTGGTCTCTATGTACAAAATGATACAAGACAAAGCCACAGATATCCTACATACGTGATTCATGCAGATAACTCCTACTAAGCAGAACCTTTAACAGTGAAAGTTTCAATTTTAATTAAATGTATAAGACAGGCTAAGGAACTGCCTTGATAATTGTTCTCTTAAAAATCCTTTTTTTTTTTTTTTTAATATTGCAGAGTTCAGGGGGTGAACATACCCTTCATTTCTTATAAACAGAGAAGACTGAAATGAACCATTGTGAGCATTATGCAGCTGAGCATGACAAAATGTTTTTAATCTGCAGTTCCCAATGTTTTCCCATTCACGCACTCGGGTTCATTCTTCTCATATGTTTGTAACTCCTTAAATGTTTAAATGGTAGAATAAATTTTGGATTCTTGTTGCAGAGATTGAGCAGTTCTCCTACTGTCAAAACCAGAGAAGTTCATTGTCCTGTTTCTCCTACTCTTGTTGTCAGTAGAAACTATTCATCCAGAGCTAATAAGCTTAAGTCCTGGAAACATGTATATGGGCTGTACAGATCTACCTGGAAAAGGTGTTTAAAAGCAATTATTAGAGCATGGTGAACAACTACACAAAGAAAAATTGCATGTGTACATCTCATTCATTATTTACAAGGCTCATGGATTTATTGGATGTAGTGAACTGTGACCTTCACTCATTTCCCCCTTTTAAAAAAATTCAGTGTATCAGTACATAAATAAATCCACTAATTGAATTACAAATTGTGTAAATTCTCCACTCTCTAGGTCTAATCCAAAGTTAAGACAGAATTACATCAAGTGGTAATTCTGAGAATTATAATCTTATTCATCATAGACTAAATGAAAAGTGGCTCCCATCTCATAAAATTTTTTTCCATTATGATTCAAGTCATGATTCAGTTCCATTTTTTGTGGAACATCTTCCCTTACCCCCTCAGATAAATGAAAACATTTACTTTATTGACTTCAAAGCAACTTAATTGATTTTCATTTTTTTCATCTTCACCAAAAATAAAGTATATTTTTAAATAGTCATATGATCCAAAACTAAAACTGTTTCTATATCACACTTTATCAAACAGATAAGTTGTCATGTTTCAGCATGTAAAAACTAATTTAAGAACAAAATTGAAATGGAATGTTCATAAAAATAAATCTTCCCTCACAAACAATTTGGGGTTTGACAAATTGACATTTTCAGAGGGAAAAGAAAAATTTTACTGAAAACTCCCTGACCTTTTTCAACCCCCTTTACTGCACTTACTGGTGTGTATTTATGTAGTGAGACTGTATGTCTATTCAGGGGAAGATTATTCTCTGGCTCATGCTGGCACATTGACACTAAATTGGTGGGCAGCCAGTTCAACACTTTGTTTATCTTCCTCTTGTATAGACACCCACAGTACTCAGAGTACTTTTATTTGTGGGTTCCAAGACGATTTTTGGTCCCATAAAATTGTTGAGGTTTTTAAACATCCTCAGGTCATTTTCATCATCTTCTTTTTTTAAAAAATGTATTTAATTTCTTGTCTCTGCCTCTGCTGGTATTCAGAAGGAAGTGAGAATTTATCATTCCACATCAAGGTTTCAGTCAAATACAGAAAGGCCTTGAAGCTGTGTTGGCACCCTCAACATTTCACCATTGACTCAGATTTACTTAAAAATTCAAACCTGAGTAATCAGTAAATTCACCAAAGTAGACAGATTCTTACAAAAGAAGAGTTTACTTCTCATGAATCAGCACTTTCCAAACAAAGAAGTCCTGGTGAAATATTTCTTGTGTTATACAGCCACTAAGACTTAAATGTCTCTTCTTTTGGAAGAGAGAAAAGATGAATAGCCTCCATCTGTACGCTAAACATTTCAGAAAGTTACTTGTGAAAGGAAACAGAGAGTGGATAAAATTGATTTTTACCCTTAAATAAGGTAAAAAAATAAAGGTAAAGTATAATCCTTAGCGTAAGGGTAGAAAAAGCAATAGTAATGTCATTTGTAATTAAACATGAAATATGTAATAAAATAAATCTGTTGAAGAGAAA
Source organism: Phoenicopterus ruber ruber (assembly GCA_009819775.1). Classification (NCBI taxonomy): domain Eukaryota; kingdom Metazoa; phylum Chordata; class Aves; order Phoenicopteriformes; family Phoenicopteridae; genus Phoenicopterus; species Phoenicopterus ruber. The sequence continues at coordinate 24,361,037 of CM020215.1, read as the reverse complement.
TACAATGAATAAAAGAATCCAAACCTGTAGTGCTATTCCTGCTCTGTGCATGCATCTGAACAATAAGAAATGTATCCATTTGTACTTATTTTCTGGTTTATTATTATTTTTTAATTTCAGAGAAAATCTGCTATTACAGCATAGTAGTGAAGAATATATTATTAACATCTCAAAAGTCCTGAAAAACTGGCAAGTGAAATGTAATATATTTTAAAATTACACTACTGTGATTTCAGAGTGATGCATTTGGGTTATATGAAACTGCTTCAGATTTAAATTATTATTAACTGAGAAAGTAATTTACTTGTTTGCATTAAAGTAACTATCGACTTTTTTTAAAAAAGAAAACCAAACTACTAAATGAAGACACTACAACTAAAACTGTTTTTTGATGTTAAATGTTAAGTTTACAGTATGTTAATGTAGGAAGTATAATGTAAATATGAAGTTTAATATATGTGGTATCAATGCTGTTAAGTATGGAGTCTAAAGTTGGACCTTAGTCCCACAAATACTTTTAAAAAAGGTCAAAATAATTTTGTAAAGAAAAATAAGATGCATTGCCTTGCCTCGCCTTGCCTCGCCTCGCCTCGCCTCCTGAATAAATATCTATTCTTACTTGTGGTTTTTTGTTAACTCAGTTACAAAGCTTTCACTCCATAGATTAGGGGGGCAATATTCAAGTTAAGTTTTGGCCATCATCAGAAAATTATTTGGTTTTTATTCTAGAGAAACAGTAAGCAGGCTGGAATCCAAAGTAGCAATTTTCATTTGATGGGCTTTTTTGATGTTCAAAAAGGAGGAAAAAATCTAATAAAACCTGCTAACTGAACAGTTTTAACCATCATTCACCCTCATTCTCAGATGATTTTTTGGTAGCAGTGCAAAATAAAGCTCATGAAATACTCAATGCCCCTTAAGAAAATTCTAGAGAAATATTGTCCTAATTCCCCACCATTCTAACTATTTTCAACTGCTTGTCTGCTAGAGAGAAAGAAAACAGCACAGTAGAAAGGAAATTCTTTGTAATTTACTGTTCATATGCTACCACAGTTGCACTTTTAGAATTAAAGGCTGTGTGTTTTGTGTACTAACTACATCAGTGTCAGGCTCACTATGAATTTCAGGTTAAACATCCTGAGAAGAAGAAATCACAAAAAATTCACACAATCACATTCTTTAATGTCTTAAGAAATGGCATGTGACTGAAGGGTTTTCGGCTAAAGATAATTCAAGTCTGAATTAGGTCATTAGAAATTATAATTACTTTATAGCACTGTTTCTCCTGCTAGCTGTGGTATATAGTATCTGTTAGCTGCAAATGTAATGTTTTATAATTGTATTTCCTCTTTTTACTCTCCTTAACAACAAGATGTTCCAAATGAAATGTCTAAATGATGTTATAACTTTCTAATCACTTGTAGCAATCAATAACTGGCTTGGAAGAAAATTCAAAACAAAGCATACTAAAGGGTGTTTTGAAAGAAATCATTACTATTTATGTGTTCAATACGTTAACAAAATATACACATATAATTAGGTTACTAATAACATTGAAAATAGAGCTGCCTGCTCAAATAGACATCCTGGCCCTGGCCACACGCAGCCATTCCCCTGCTCTGTGGTAGGACACAGTCATCTGGCTGTTATTTAACAGCATTTACTGAAGAATGAGACTCTCCTGATCTGCTTTATGTAAATGATTACTGTAGTTGGCAAATGGAAAGGATGTTCTTCCTTACCTGCCGATGGCAGATAACACCCAGTGGGATGAGTCTGAACCGGCATATACGATTACAGAAGTCAGTTGCGCGGTTGAAGTGGCTTGAAATCCCTTTTGTATCCTTCTAATCTTGTTGCTGCACAAACGTAATTCAGACAGGCCTAAGAATGAGTTTCAGTCCCTCTGGCTTCCTGGACTGCAGAACAGCCTAAGGTAGACTTAATGTATCTACAATCAGCGCTGTGCAAAGAGGCATAAGCAATCTCTGAATGATTCAAGTGGGATACCAAAAATAGCTACCCTGAAACGGCTGTCTTCCCAAGTCAATTAATGCCGCTAAACATCTCACTACATGTAGTGACTTTGAAGACATTGTAGTGTGACTTTATGTTCAAGTCTTCAGCCATTATTTTTTCTGCCATATGAAACAGATAAAACCATACAGGCTGTCTCACGCTGTGTGGTTTGGAATACATATACTACATCTGGCAATATAAATGAGATAACTCTAGGTCCCCTTGTCATGATTTAACCTCAGCTCGTAATTGAATACCACGCAGCTGCTCGCTCACTCCCCCCCCTTCCCAGTGGGGTGGGGAGGAGAATCGGAAAGAAAGGAAAACTCGTGGGTTGAGATAAAAACAGTTCACCAGGACAGCAAAGAAAAAAAATAATAATTGTATTACATATTAATAATGATAATAATAATGAAATATAATGATAATAGATTATATAAAACAAACAATGCACAATTTCTCACCACCTGACGACCTGATGACCGATACAGCCCATTCTGAGCAGCGATCACGGAACAGCAATATTTCCCAGCAGCGACCTCGGAACTGCAAGTTCCAGAGAAAGGGAGGGAATGAACAGCCAAACAAATGAATGAAAGCATGAACAAATGAAAAGACCCCTGGCCCACCAGCCAACCCCCACTTATACTGGGCATGGCAACTATGGTATGGAATACTCTCTTTGGCAGGTTTGGGTCAACTGTACTGGCTATATCCCTCCCAGGTTTTGCAACTGCACATTAGCAAAACCTGGGAAGCTGGAAAACATCCTTGATCTCATAGCAACAACTAATAACATCAGTATATTATCAACATTTTAATGTATCAAATCCCATACTAAATCCAAAACACAGTAGCTACTGGAAGGAAAATTAGCTCCATCCTGGCCAAAACCAGGACACTAGAGGACTTCAATCACCCTGACATCTGCTGGAAAAACAGCACAGCAAACTGTAAGTAGTACGGGAGACTCTTGGATTGCATCAAGGATAATCATAGAATCATAGAATATCTCAAGTTGGAAGGGACCCATAAGGATCATCGAGTCCAACTCCCTGCTCCTTGCAAGACTACCTAAAATAAATCATATGACTAAGAGCATCGTCCAGATGCTCCTTGAACTCTGACAGGCTTGGTGCCTTGACCACTTCCCTGGGGAGCCCATTCCAGTGACCAGCTGCCCTCTCAGTGAAGAATCTTTTCCTAATGCCCAGTCTGAACTTCCCCTGACTCGGCTTCATTCCATTTCCTCGTGTCCTATTGTTGGTCCCCAGACAGAGAAGATCAGCACCTCTCACTCTGCAGTCCCCCTTGAGGAAGCTGTAGACTGTGATGAGGTCACCCCTCAACCTTCCCTTCTCCAAGCTGAACAAACCAAGTGACCTCAGCTTCTCCTCATGTCCTGCCCTCGGAAATTTTCACCATTTTGGTCACCCTCCTCTGGACACACTCTAATAGCTTGATGCCCATCTTATACTGAGGCACCTAAAACTGCATGCTGCACTCGAGGCGGGGCCGCACCAGTGCAGTGTAGAGAGGGACAATCACCTCCCTCAACCAGCTAGCTATGCTGTGCTTGATGCACCCCAGGCCACGGTTGGCCCTTCTGGCTGCCAGGGCACACTGTTGACTCATATTCAACTTGCAATCAGCCCAAACCCCTAAATCTCTTTCCACGGGGCTGCTCTGCAGCCTCTTGTTCCCCAATTTGTACATATAACCAGGATTACCCCATCCCAGGTGGAGAATCCAGCACTTACTCTTGTTACGTTTCAGATGGTTGGCGATTGCCCAGCTCTCTAGTCTATCCAGATCTCTCTGTAAGACCTCTCTGACCAGAGAAGAAGCATTACTAGACCTGTTGCTAACCAACACAGATGAACTAATTAGAGAGGTCAAGACTGGTGGCAGTCTGGGCTGCAGTGATCATACCCTGGTGGAATTCACAATCTTGACACATATGAACCAGTCGAAAAGTAAAGTCAAGATCCTGAATTTTAGGAGAGCAAACTTTCAGTTGCTTAAGGAATTAGTGGACGGGTCCTCTTGGGAAACTGTCCTCGGGGATAAAGGAGCTGAACAGAGCTGGCAGCTCTTTAAGGACATTTTTCTCAGAGTGCAAGAGCTCTCTATTCCCATGTGTAAGAAATCAGTCAAGAAAGGCAGGAGACGAGCATGGATAAGCAAGGACCTCCTGGTCAAACTAAGAAGATGTAAGAAGGAAATGCACAGGCAGTGGAACCAGGGACATGTATCCTGGGAAGAACATAGGGACACTGCCTGAATGTGTAGGGATGGGATCAGAACAGCTAAGGAACAGCTGGAGCTGAATTTGGCAAGGGATGTGAAGAATAAGGAAGACTTCTACAGGTATGTTGGTCAGAAAAGTCAGATTAAAGAAAATGTACCCTCACGATAAATAAGACAGGAGAGGGAGTGACAATGGGCATAGAGAAAGCTGATGTACTCAACAATTTTTTTGCCTCCATTTTCAATGGTAATCTCTCTTTCCACATATCTACAGCTGCTGAACCTCAAGGCAGGGACTCAAAGGGCCTCCCATTGTAAGTGAAGATCAGGTTTGAGACCACCTGAGGAACCTGAACATACATAAGTGCATGGGACCCAATGAGGTGCATCCCAGGGTCCTGAGGGAATTGGCTGATGTAGTCGCAAAACCACTCTCCACCATATTTGAAAAGTCATGGCAGTCAGATGAAGTCCCCAGTGACTGGAGAAAAGGGAATATCACACCCATTTTTAAAAAGGGTAATAAGGAGGACCCTGGGAACTATACCAACCAGTCAGCCTCACCTCCGTGCCCAGTAAGATCATGGAACAGATCCTCCTGGAAGATATGTCAAAACATATGGAAGAAAGGGAGATGATTAGAGACAGCCAACATGGCTTCACCAAGGGCAAGTCATGCCGGACTAATCTAGTGGCCTTATAGAATGGAGTGATTGCATCAGTGGACAAGGGAAGAGCTATGGAAGTTATCTACCTGGACTTCTTGTAACACCTTTGATATAGTTGTCCACAGTATTCTTGCCACTAAATTGGAGACAGACGGGTTTGATGGATGGACTGTTAGATGGATAAGAAATTGGCTGGATGGCCATGTCTAAAGAGTTACTTTCAATAGCTCAGTGTCTAAGAGGATACCAATAACAAGTGATGTCCCCCAAGGGTCGGTACTAGGACCAATACTATTTAATGTCTTCGACAATGACACAGACAGTGGGATTGAGTGCACCCTCAGCAAGTTTACGGATGTCACCAAGCTGAGTGGTGCGGTTGATTTGCTTGAGAGAAGGGATGCCATCCAGAAGGACCTTGACAGGCTTGAGGAGTGGGCCCATATGAACCTCATGAAGTTCAACGAGGCCAAGTGCGAGGTCCTACACCTGGGCTGGGGCAATCCCCAATATCAATCCAGAGTGGGGGATGAATGGGTTGAGAGGTGGATGAAAAATTGAATATGAGCCATCAATGTGCACTTGCAGCCCAGAAAGCCAATCATATCCTGGGCTGCATCAAAAGAAGCATGACCAGCAGGTCGAGAGAGGGTTTTCTTGCCCTCTACTCCCCTCTGGTGAGACCCCACCTGGAGTACTGCATATAACCTTGGGATCTCCAGTACAAGAAAAGCATGGACCTGTTGGATCGAGTCCAGAGGAGGGCCACAAAAATGATCAGAGGGCTGGAACACCTCTCCTCTGAAGAAAGGCTGAGAGAGTTGGGATTTTTCAGCGTGGAGAAGAAAAGGCTCTGGAGAGACCTTATTGTGGCCTTTTGATACATATAAAGGGCTTACAAGAAAGATGGAGAGAGACATTTTTCCAAGGCCTGTAGCAACAGAACAAGAGGCAAAGGTTTAAACTGAAAGAGGGTAGGTTTAGATTGGACATAAGGAAGAAATTTTTTACGATGAGGGTGGGGAGACACTGGAACAGGTTGCCCAGAGAAGTTGTGGATGCCCCATCCCCGGAAATGTTCAAGGTCAGGTTGGATGGGGCTTTGAGCAACTTGATCTAGTGAAAGGTGTCCCTGCCCATGGCAGGGTGGTTGGACTAGATGATCTTTAGAGGTCTGCTCCAACCCAAAGTATTCTACGATTCTATGATTCTGTTATCAGTTCAACATCTTTTTTTAGAAATATGAGGAAGCAATGGCAGGAAGTTACAAGTTTTTAATTCCTCCCTTTTTCTTCCAGAAGGAACTTTAATAAAGCACCTTTGCATACTATTAAATTCATCAGAATTATCTCCAGGCTGAGAAATGCCTTGTGGAGTTGTCATTAGTACACAGACAGATAGATTTTCAAGATCATCTGCTGAATAGCATAAAAGAGGATTCACGTCTGTATACGGTTATATGGATGAAATCCATTCAGCGTGGGTTCAGAGCCTGAGTCAGACTTGCTGTTTTAAAATTTATTTTAATTTAATTCAGGTCTATTAACAGCTTTTTTAACTACTCTAAAGAAAAGTTTTTTCTGATCTCCTTATTTCCACGCTCATGATCATGAGATCAGGATTTCCCTTTACTGAAATGCATTCAGAGACTCATCTGTCCCTGCTTCCAATTCTGTCCATGTCAACCTGATTCTTATTACCAGCTCTGCGTAATTACTATCTCAAGAGGTTTGTACTGTTACTGTATTGTCTGTCTTTCAAAAAGTCGTTCTACACAACTAGAAGTGAGTGTTACTGTGGTTTCTTAAATCAAGTTGTGATTGATTATGATACCTTTTGGTCTAGCTGCTGCCTCAAATGAAGCCAAAACTTGCTCTAAATCAGATTTACCAAGGAGTTTATCATCATTGGCATGAAGCAAAAGAACAGAAAGACATTGGGTCTGATATCAACCATTGCTTTATATAATGCTGTGCATTCAGGACGGATTTAGCTGAATCACAGCCTAGCTAACCTCTAATTGTTCATGCTACCATGTTATTAAATTCTTACTGTTATGTCTGCAAAGGCCTGTTGACTTCACTCCCTAGTCATTTTTATCCCTCAAAAGAGGTTATAGCCACATTATTTTCTCTGAATCACTGAATCATTCATCACTTTCTCTAAAATTTTGAAGTCAGAATAAAAATGTTTCACCATTTTTTACACTACTGATTCAAGTCTATTAGACATGAACTTAGTTTCTAATCTTTAAAATTAGGATCCTAGAATTCTCATTATCTAACCTGTGAATATAGATATATAGAAAGCCTTGTTAAATATACAAGACAAGCTTTCCTGCTTATTTTTATGCACACAGCAGTATGTAAAATGCATATTTAAATAAATCCATCAATGATTTCTTTTTTCTTTCCTGTTTCCTTTAAAATTCTTTGATAAGTCTATTTCATATAAAATGAACATTCAAGTAGACAATCAAAAAATATATGTCTTTCTTCAGCACACTAGAAGAGAGTTCAGTTCTCTGCTAGTTCCCTGGCAAATATCAGGGGAATTAGGAGGACAAGTACCAGTTTTCTGGAAGCAGATTTTTTAATAAATATAAGCCAGGAATGAACTGAATCAAACCTTTTCACCGTCATTTATGTCCTTGTATTAATTCCACATTATAAGCTGAGAAATCCTTAAGATGGAGATCAAAAAGGAGAAGCACCTGCAGATACAATTTCTTTGGAAGATGTTTATCTGTTGCCAAAGTGTGGTAATTATGCAATGGACAAACCCAGGGTGTTCTACAGGTATCTTCAACATAGATAAGGAAGTGCCAATGCCTTTTTTCTTTGAACAAAGTTTTATAAGATGTCATCTGGAGGATTATCTGTTTTCCTGGTCATCATGGTCATTCATGTAAGCAGGCATATGTTCTTTTTGAGTAATATAGGCAATGAAGAGCTTTTTGTGGTCTAGAAGATACTGGTCTTTTCAATCTACTAAAGTTGATGCTGAGAAGAGATGTGAATGCTGAAAAAATATTCATGATTTCAGCATATGCCTTAAGAAGTAAACTGAGGATTCTGTTTATATTTAAATATTAATGTTGTATTTAAATGTAAATTAAACAAATATCAGCAAAAGAGTAGAAGTGTATAAAATGATGATGCAGAAACTTAATCAAGGACAGTGAAAAAAGGCTTTTACTTACTCAAGCAGAGAGGATCCATACCAGCATTTCAGCAGGAAAAAAATTATATTTTTACTTTTAAGATGGAGCACCAGCCATTTATAAGAGAAATTATGTAATACAGTGTTAGAAGTAAGAAAAAGAACAGAACTCAGTGATCCAGGTGGTCTTTCAGTTTTACAGTCCCTGACACTAAATACTGTTTCAGGGAAGTGTAGGCTGATGATCATTCCAAGCTATGATGACTTTTTCTAATACTTGTGTATTTACAGCTCAATGGAGCAGAGCAGATGAACTTTAAGATGAGAGCAGAGACTGGCACAAGTTATGCAATACCAGACATATGTACCAAAAGTGAAATCAAGTGATACCAGAATAAAGACTATTTTAAAAAATTTCTTAATCTCTCCCCATTCTATATTGTGTATATTTCAATTTACAATTTCTCAGAATTTAAAAAAAAAAAAAAAAAATTTCTTTCTAGTCTCTGTTGCTCAACAATTTTTTGGCCATCATAAGCAAACTCTTTGTCTTTATTATGTTCAAGTTTTTATCTTTTAAATGATTTCCTGCTTTGTTTTGACCTCTCCCTAACTACTGACCATCAAGATTCTGGTTTAAGGCTTATCAGCTACAAAATCTCATGATCTGATCTGTGCTTTGACTATCATGACGGTGATATTATAATGCTGTAGTATTTCAATGTTAAATATTGTCTCTTGCCACTGACTATCTAGTTCCTGAAAAATGTAGACTGCATGGATCGTGGTGTTTATTATATTGACAATACACAGTCCCAGCCTTATAAGCATAAAGCTAAGTGATGCCAATAACATTGTGGTAAATAGCACTCTTGCTTGCAGACCTAACCTGTATCTCTTCCATACACAGTGCCATAAGCACTGCTCGTCATGTTACTACATTTGAAATCAATTCATTTCAAGAAAAATACCATATCTAAAAATAATTTGCACTCAGCTCAAAAGTACTGAGCTGAATGTTCAAGTGTGAACAGAAGACAGCAAAGGCATCTAGTTTATAAAGGTAATCTTTTATTGAAACAAAGTAACACACTGGAATAAGATAATTCCTTAAATCTTTAATTTCTCAGATTGTTAATATACAAGGTCTTCCTGCTGGTAGACAAGGAAAGATAATTCTTCCCCATCCTCACTGTCCTGATGACCAAAGTCTTTCTTCCAGCCTTGTTGTCCAGTCCAGTATTTTCAAAGGTTTCCAGGGCTGACCAAATTCCTTATATCCTGCACTGAGTGTCTGTGTTACTTTTCTTTGTATTTTAATTATTTTTTCTACTTATTGCAAGTTTAAGATCTGTCTACTCTGTATTTTGGTATAGATGTCACAATCCATATCTTTCAATATACTAATATACTAATGAGCATTTATGGAGAAATGAAGGGGGTCAATGCATATCATCTTTAACTTCATTCATTGCAGCAGAACATCTCTGTGACTGAGAACATGAACCTTCATTCCTGTATGAAGAGAAGCAATGAAATTGTTATGGTTATTACAGCCCAATTCCAGAAGCAGTACTCTTGAAATATTTTGACTTGCTGAAGCTTTAATGAGATCAAAACCCACTGTATGTAGGTCTTGATTATATTCACAGCATTTTTCTTGGATACGCAGACATGCAGAAAAATCACACCAATTGTACTATGCTCAGAATGAAATCACATTACTTTCTGGGTAAGGCATTTTCTGCAAATTCATCAGTTCAGCAATTTAACATGTGTCTAACAACTATCTTCCTAGATGTAGTTGAGAGCAAACTATGACAATGATTGTTCCAAGAAGAATGATTTCCATTTTCTTTAGACAGATGGATGTTTTTTTGCAGATGCTGAACATTTGTAGATGTCAGAAGTAGGCTCGTCTCACCATTGTTTCAGCAAAACTTTTAGATTTTTTTTTTCTTTTTGCAGAAACAAGAACTACTGCACGTGTGTTCAAAGTGTCTCTGTAAAGTGATAGGCTGACTCAATGCGCTCCACATCAGGAAATTACCGTAAATTTGTGAGATTAGATAGCTAGTTTGAACTACAAAGTCAGATACAAATGCGAAGTCACATTTTATACTCAGACTTTTTAGAGGTTGATAATGTAGACACTATTGTGGTCAAGAAGGTAGTCTCATGGGAGAAAAGATATACCCTGTATATTCTGATATACAAAGAACATGTCAGTGACTTCACTGTTTTTTTATCCATGTAGCTTCCTATTTTGTTGCTAGTTCAGATTAAGGATTAATAATCAGATAATTCACAAAAAAAAAAAAAACACCACCAAAATTTCTATTTACATTCCTGTTTCCCATAAAATGTTAGTGCAGAGCAATTTTCTGCTACCTTTTCCAAAGATCACATCTGCTTGTACTATAATCCACACTTTAACAAGCTTGTTTGCAGTAACCACCTTTACTTTTTTATCTAGGGTTTCCTAATTTTAAGTTCTCTGCGTATACCACTGTGGATGACTATGTGACACAGTGACAACAGTTTTATAGCAAGCTAGCACTAAACTTAAATAATATTTTGCAAATTCTTTTCACTAAGTACCTTGTTCATCTATGCACTATCACAGTCAGAAAAAGGTGTAAGTGTTCCACAAACCTGTATCTGATGAAGTGTTTGTTTAACAACTTCTTTTTTACTGAACATTTTTCATTAGGGTGAATCATCTAGCAAATCGATTATGTAGTGAGTTATGTTTAATGTTGTTTTTCCCCCTTCCTCAAGTCAGGTGAGCAGTGCTGTCCCTTAAACTGGCTGCTGTGGTATAAATGACGAATATGTGCTGAGGTTTTCCTGCAGTTCTGCACACAGACTGAGCACGACCAGATACCAGTGACACATTTCACCGCATATCTAGAAGAAGACTGGCCTTGCAGGGTGCAGCATGCCTCATCGGCCTTCCCACAGAAACTGATGGCTGGAAAGGGTCATCCTTGAGCAAGCAAGGGTGCCAGGAAAGGTGAGTTTCACTTGTGTTTATTAAAGAAACTTTAATAATTAGTGATATTAAATAAATAAGAGAACGACTTAAATTCCTGGGGAGGATATTTCTGTGAAGTGACAAAAGAAAAGTGGGACAGATTTTCTAACTAGTCTATGTCTGTGGAAAAGAATTCAATAAACATGCCAAAAGAAAGTCACAATATAAGTTTAGCAAGATTTTTAAATGAATGTTTTTTAGACATTTGCAGGGAAGAGGTCTTAAGTCCTTAAGGAAACCACCGTTAGCACCTTTCTCTGTTCAACTCAGCCTGCACTAAACAAGATTTGCCACAGTAAGGACTTCAGTCATAAAGAAATTGCTTTTAAAAATACAAAACTTGGAATGTTCTTTCTTTTTTTTTAGACTTGAAGGGGAGAAAGGTCTTATGCATTTGTTTTTAAATTAAGACTATTTTATTTTTATTTTTAAATTTGACCTTGAAATCTGATTCACTCACCCATCCATCTTTACTGTGTCTGAAGTCCAGAAACGGTAAAACTATTTATCCTACATTGTGACTAACCGTATCTTGGAGAGGTGTAAGTGATTTGAGACCAAATTTTCCCTTGAAACTTCCTCAAAATAAGAATTAATGTATTATTTAAATGTTGCTTAATAAAAAAGTCCTCTAATGGCTTTTGTAGGGCATTAAAATTTTAAGACTATTTGTAAGAAAAGCACAGAATGTGCATGGCATTATTGTGTACTATACACTTACAGAGTAAAAGAAATAAAGAGAAAAAAAGCCTATTTTGAAACTCAGGGCCAGACAATACAGTTGATTTAATGTCTACCAAAAGGCTTTTTATAGGTCCTTGGTGGGTAAAGTGTGTATCAGTTACACCAAACAATTGAAACATTAATTAATAATTGAAAAGGATGGTATTCCTTGGGTGGGAAATGTAACCACCCCTTTCAACACTCTCCCGAAAGCTGAGTTGCACCAAGGCCTTTAAAACACAGTGGGTTTTCTGCTCTCGTCTTATTATAGATCCTTCTTCCTCTGTGCAAGTGATTTATTGCAATTAAATAATCCAGAAATTAAAAATAATCTCATAAATAAATCATTAAAAAATTCCTGAACTACTCAGAAGCTTTTGTCAAATATGTAGCCTATCATTAAATCAGTAACGCAGATGTATGAAATAAACTTTTTACCTCTATGTCCCCTGCCATTTCTTTTTTAAGAGTAGAAATGATTCTTAGAACAACATCTTTCATGGAAAATGTTAAGGCAGAATACTCTACAGCAAGAGTTTTTCTCACACCATGAACCCTGCAATCTTATTATTCAAATCAGTCTGATCACGTTATTTCACTATCACGTTATAAGCTGAATGACACAGAAGTTATTCTGCTCCCTGCTTTTTTTTCAGGTGTGCAAATTAAGACAACAGTGGCATTGGATGTTTATTTTCATGGGGTTTTTTTTAGTAATATGGGGGAAATTCACAACATTTCTGAGATGCCATATTATTCTAAAAGTAAACTAATGAACGATAAAGTTCACTGTATTTAAATAGTATTAACCAATGGGTAATATTGGAATTTTACAGTGTGGTCTCTAAGATGTCAGCCATTCCTCCTTATTAAACCAATATATCATCATAATAATCTATAGTAATGCTTCGAAGCACATTGGTTAACATTCACTTCTGGCAGCTGAGAAATCTAATGCTGATTTCTTCTGACACACAATATGTTGCCTGGGGCTTACTGTTATAAGGGATTATGCTACAGGTACTGTTGAACACACTCCACTTCTCGTATGCAGCTGCACCAAACTCTTGTGATGATATTTGGGAAAGGAGCGTAGCCATAGTACAGTCAACCTCTAGTGCAAGGATTTCAGACTGCATAAACAAACGTATTGCTTCCTACCTCTTACAAAGAAGTGTTATACACATAAAACAGCTTATCTATGTCAAAGTGAGACTCCAGAAATACAGTGAAAGAAAAAGGAGATGTATTCAAGTAGAATAATTTAGACAGCTTATTTTATCACCTGTGAAGGCTGTGTTAGAAATGTTGATTGCTTAGTTTAAATACTCCTAGGTTAGAGTAGCATTTTACTTAGCCTTTTGAAAGTTTTTAAATGTCCAAAGCCATTTCTCAAAATATTATTTAATTTTATATTTACATTGAAATGCTACTACTACTGCACTAATGTATCTCCAAGTGGGAGAAAAATAGCATGAATAGAAAAAATGCATTCTAAAGATTCACAGGTCCAAAGTCAGGTAAATTACAATGTTATATATTCAAGTAGGGCACTATTTCTCTAGGATTTCTACCAAGAAGAAGAACTAACATTGACTCCGGAATAATTAGGTCAGAGAATATTTACTTGGAAAGGTTTAAAATATCCCACACATTTTCTGCAATGTATAGTAAAGGTAATCCAGCTATATTTTAGACGTGTTCTTGAGTCTGTGGCGGATGTCCTCATGCTTTCCGCTCTCTAGGAACTGCTGTGATCATGGGGTACCCTGTATCCGTTTTCTGATCTGTTGGGGAAAAGACCCAATATTCCATGGAGGAGAGAAAATAACTTGGAATACCAGTAGCCGACCTTTCTGCCCCCTGGGCGTGGCGTTATTGGTGTCTTGGGGACTCAGACAGACATCAGTTTCTCCTCCCCCTACCACTGGAGATGTCTATATGAGAAAAGTCTTCAGTGAGTCAAAGGAAAAGGACAAATAGCCACAAATGTGACTTCAGTAAATTAATACATTTCTAGTAATAAGCTTAATAATCTTTCTCCTAGAGTACTGGTTTACAACTTTCTCTGGATCCAACCTTTTGTGGGAAAGGGAGCCTAGATGAGGTTATCTAGCACCCTGTCCAACTGCATCTGGAAAACCTCCAGTGATGGGGACTCTCCCATGTCCCTGGGGAGGTTGTTCCAGTGAATGATTGTTCTTACTGTAAAAAATTTTTGTATTAAGTTGACATGAAACCTCTCCCAGTGCAACTTGTACTCATTGCCCTTGTCTTTTCTACATGGCTCCTTGTGAAGAGAGAGCCACCTCTTTGTAGCTGCCCTGTAAGTACTGGAATACTGTGATGACCTCCCCCCCGAGCCTTCTCTTCTCCAGTGAGAAAAGACCTGACTCCTTCAGTCTTTCCTCATAGGGCAGGTTCTCCAGCACTTTGATCATCTTTGTGACCCTCCTTTGGAGCCTGTCTAGTGTGTCCGCGTCTTTCTTGAATTGTGATGACCAGAACTGGACACAGTACTCCAGGTGTGGCCTGAGAAGCGCTGAGTAGAGTGGGAAGATCACATCTTCATCTCTGCTAGTAATGCCCCTGCAGATACAGCCCAGGATCTGATTTGTTGATCTAACCCATCCATGTTAGCCCCAAAAAATCAACAAAAAAGCAGTCAACTAATTCTTTTCTTCTCTTTATCTAATGTTAGAAACCAGATACAGTTATCTATTTTAGTCCACCTACTTTTCTTACTATCCTAACTTCTATCCCTTTCATTAGTCTGAGAAAGTCAAATTTTTATAAATAAGGGTTCCGTCATTATGCTAGCTCTTCTGTATTATGATTATTCTTACAATATTAAACCTGGATGGAACAGCTGTGACTAAATGTAATTTTACAGAAGCCAGAATGTTTCCTGAGAGGCATATTGGTTTCAATGAATTTTTCAAAGGACAGTTTTCTGCAGTCCAGAGCTCTCTGGTCACCTCTAATGAGAAAGAGAGAGAAAAAGAGATGAATTAAAAACCTCAGGTATTATATTGAAAAAAATCAATTTTTGACAAAATTCCATTCTCAAAAGAACATTTGTGGCCATTCCAATGTGGAACAGAAACAAAGTTTAAGGTTTAGAAAGTTCTTTTTCCACCAAGCTCTCTACCACATGTGATAATTCTGAGAACCATCATTTCCAGAATACTGTATCAGTTTAATGTTCAGTGAAACCAATCTCTTATGCTGTAGGTTGTCTTCTGACATACAGAATTATCTATATTTTGATACCTGTAACCAGGAACTAGAAAATAACAGAAAGTGAGTACAGAACATAAACTATGAATTTCATATCACAGGTTCTTAATATACTATCTGTTAGCAAGGAAAACAGTATCATAATCCTCAGTCGATGCTCCATTCCAGTGTTCACTTCCAGCTCTAATGCAAAAATCTGGCAAAGCTTCACAGGTCAAGATTTATGTCCACTGCTACCTAGAAAGGCGATATAATTTAACATTTCTGAGAAAATATTCAGAAGGATATTTCCACTTTAATGTTACAGTAAATGCTTTTGATGGCAAGATTCACATGGACACTTACAGGTTCATGGGATTTGATGGACTGCATCCAAGTAAACTGAGGGAATTGAGCAAGGTCCTTGCAAAGCCACTCTATAGTTTTTGAATGAGATGTGTGGGGAGACTGGGTAGGTCTCTGCTGACTGGAGAAAAGCAAACGTTTCACCCAGCTTCAAAAAAGGCAAACTGGCCAACCTGGGAAACCAGAGGTGGACCAGTTTTATTTCAGTCCCTGGAAAAATCATGGGTTTTCCAGGAGTAAATTGCTTCTGATGAACCTGATTGCCTTCTATGATAAATGGACTGGAACTGTGATTGAAGAGAGAACAGGGCATGTCATTTACCTCAACTTTATAAATCTTTCAACACTGGCTCTTACAATATTCTTGTATCTAAGTAAGGATGGCCCATTCAAGGTCTAGACTGATGGACCGGATGGGTTGCATGATCCATCTGTTCAGGTGCTTGGACTCAGAAGGTAGTGATTAATGAGTTCTACTCTACCCAGAGACCAGTAGTAAGTGGAGTAATGCAGGGGTCTACCCTGGAGGACTAGTCTTGTTTAATAACTTCATAATTGATGAGGTGATGGAGTGCACTCTCATCAACTTTGCAGATGACACCAAAGTGGGGTAACTAGTCAATATGCTAGAGGGTAGGGCAGAGGGACCTAGACAGGCTGGAAGAATGGGCCATGAGGAACCACATGAAACACAAGGACAAATTAAAAATGCTGTACCTGGGAAGGAAGAGCTCCTTGCAGTGACACAAACAGGACTGAGGGCTGGGGAGCAGCTCTGCAGAAAAGCCTCTGGGGCTCTGGCAGACAGAAGGCAGATCATGAGCCAGCCGTGCTGTGGCAGCACAGAGAGCCAGCAGCCTCCTGGGCCGTATTACCAGGAGCAGAGCCAGCACATAGAGGGATGGCATCCAGTTTGGGTCAGTCCAGTGCAGGCAAGATATTGTCAAACAGGAAGAAGCTCAAAGGTAGAGCAAAATCCTAATGGCCTTCACCTTACAAAGGTTTGGAAAGAGCCAGAGGGTAACCTGCACTACCTGGCTGGTCAGACAGCACCGGGGATAATACCAGGCGTTGTGCCTGACTTATTCTACTATTCCATACTCACCGCTTTATAGTGAGAGCGTAAGGCCACAAGACTGATAAGGGTAAAATTGTTCCATAAAAATTATACAACTGAAAAAGCTAGCTTTGGGAAATGGCACTAATGGGACTAATGAAGGAAATTTTTGTGAGAAATTCTTTGTCCTTTATTTCTAGCAAGAAACTGCGACTTGAGTGAGGCTTGTGGCACCACTGCACAGACTCACCACCACTACCCCTTGGAAGTGTGTCAGAGCCCTCCTCCGGCATGGGGGCTGCAGCGGGGGCTGCAGGGGGTCAGGCACTGGCACAGCTGGCACACGCAGTCCTGCAGCCAGGCACTGGAGGAAGGAAGGAAGGAAGGATCCTTCTGTACATACTACTCTTAAGCACCACCCTTTGAACTAAAATTGTTTTGATGTGAGTGCGGGGAGTGAGGAGGAGGACTAGCTCTAAGCAAAACGCATACTGCCAGTGTAGCTCAACTTTGTGTAAGACTATGAGAAATTAATGAAAAACAAAAACAACGTGAACACTTATTATAGTGTAATTATGCTAATGTATAACTTCAAAGGCTTATTTGGAAGTTTATGTAGAATGGTTATGAAGTATGCAAAAATAAATGGGAAGTTAGCTGCTTCTCTCTTTTCTGTGAATATGCTTGTTTCATTATCAACTTTTTTCCCGCCACAGCACATTTTATAGCCAAAGTGTCGTTGCATTAAGAATTTTAGCCTCATTTGCATAATGTTAATAGCACAAAGGCAGGTTTGCTTAACTACCCGTACAGGAATAGGATTGCTGCAGCCCTGGAAGAAATGGATCCACTTGATAAAAAAAAAGTAGTTAATACTAGACTGTCAGCCAGAAACTGATTTCGCTGTTAATGCGAAGAATTTTATTATCTCAACTAAGCAGACATGTGTCATTAACTCAAAAGAAAACATCCTAACAACCCTTTACCTCACAATGCTCATATTGTGCAGTGGGATGTGGGGTACTTGTTGAAATAATATGACAGGACTTAAGTCATCAGGAGACAAAAAATCCAAAGTTAGGACACACTGTTCGGCATTCTTATTTTTTTCTTTTTTGAAGAGGAAATAAAAAAAACTTCACTGGCCTCCAAATAGCGTTTCAAACTCTTGTCAATTAAGATTAAGCCAGAAGAAGTACAGCATGCTTGCAATATCCTTATTGCTGTTAGTAGGGCTTCAAGGTACAGAGTGAGAGAATGAAGATTTTCTTAATGTTGTTGTAATGGGATCTTTTCACCAGGTCCAAATGGTTAAAACACCCCTAACTGCACTGATTGACATCAGCTCTGGATCTTGTCTGTTAAAGAGAATTTTAATCTTTTTAAGTCATAAAGATTGATTTCCTGTTAAAAAAAAAAACAAAGAAAGAAAGAAACAAACAAATTATGAAACAGTCATATTTACCAGAAAAAACATCAAAAATTTTCTGGATATTTTCTGACTTTATGGTAGTGATATAAACTATACTCTAAGGGACAAAAGAGAAATTTAACCAGATTAGGCACCTTCTTACCTATAAAAAAGAAAATATTTTTTTGAAACCTACTACATAGTTTTTAGCAAGTACTTGATGTTTGCAAACAAAAATGGGATCAACGTGGACAAGTTAGTGTGGAGCTCTATAAAACATAAAAAGTTATATTTACCATTAAGAAAATTCTGGTCATCCTGCAGAGGATGTCTTTTGGATTTTCTTCCATTTTCTCCAGTTGGTGTTTGTAGTTCCTAATAATATTTTAGAAAACCAAAATAATTAAAACCAAAGCAAACCAAACCAAAAACCCACTCTTGGTTCTCAGAAGAAGTAGTCCATGGGAAAGAAAATATTTTTAGCAATATGTGAATATTATGAAAGCATATAGCATCCTCTTTCAGGTGCACAAAAAGAAAATTATCCTATTAGTGGTCACAAAAGTAGTTTTTCTCTTTTTTTTGAAAGCATCTGATAATTCTGGATAGATTTTAAAGACTGATGAAGCATGTAAATTGTAAATACTGTTTATTGTTTTAAAATTATGGGATCAAGTTCAGGCCACAGGTCTAAGGAAAGAAATATAGGAAGGATTGATACCGCTTAGCAAACAAGCACTAACTGTGAACTGACCATTGTGATGGGAGTTCAGAAATATGATACAGGAGCTTAGGAAAGAAAAGTTACAAAAGCCAGTAGTCTGAGAAGAATTTCATAAAAGGAGGAAGAATAAACTTGCTGAATTAATGATATTTTTTGGTAGGGGAGGGTCAGTTCTTGTTCAAAACAATTTAAGTTTCTTTCAATCAGAAATTACAAGAGAGAGTAGAAAGAAGATACATGGGTTCTAACAACACCATGTGGTCCAAACCTGTCAAAATTAAAGGTATTTGCACTGGTTAACCATTGAACTATGTTCAGTTGTGGTTTATGCACTGCCCCAGGCAAGAGAGAGAAAAGGGATGAGCAAATGGATTTCAAGCAGATGATATCCTTAGGGGAATCAGAAGGCCAATAAAAACATAACAACTAAAAACTTCAGTTAGAATCATTAGGGTTAAAAAAGGAAAAACAAAGGGAGAGGCAGAGAGGGGTAAATGAGAAGAGCTGGCAATGGTGATGAATGGAATAGTAATGACAGGGCAAAAAAAGTTAGAAATATCCTTTATCAGATTACATAAAACACATGATCCTTCCCCTTACTCCCTTTCCCCCTGTAGCTCTTCACTGTCAGTTATTGCTGGAGGCAGAGGTTCATTCTGGTTTTGCAATTGGTGATACGGCAGAGTCAAGATATGAGACTTTGTTCTAGGATAATAACTTGAAAATCAGTGGGACTTAAGGATGAGTTTATCTTTCTAATCCACTTGGCTTGAAACTTGTTTTTATATTTTACATCCCCAAAACAGTAGGTAAGAAGTGTTCGTTGAGAAAAGGGATTACAGTGGATTATTACAGGTGTTAAATGTTGTGTATCTACAGGATTTAGATTTATTGCTTTCAGTGCTGGAATCTGATGAAAGGTTTTCTTCTTGAAAATGAATGTTTCTTATAGTTTGTTAGACAGTTTGTTAATTGTTTTGATTATGGAAATTTTATTTGATTTATCAAGGTTATTGAGAAGGAAATAACTGAGTTAATATCTGAGGATTCTGCTTGACAAGATATACATGATGTTGCAAGGTAACAGGATGCTTTTAAACATTTCCATTTAAGCGGGAGGAAGTTTGGTAAGGAAATTGGCTGGGTTAAAGTTCAGACATTTTGCAGTTAGAGCCTGAAGGCTTCTATTCACTGCTTGATTTAGTTGAATTTCTTGAGTACAGGCCATGGATTTTTGTCTGGGGTTACTGGAAATGAAACATCTGTTTATTCAATAAAATAGTATCAAGTAGAAAAAAAATGAAGGCATCTATAGTAAGACAGTTCAGGTATGATACAGTACCCGAATGGAATGACCAGAATCAACCATCTGGTGTTTTTCTGGACATTTATAAACAACAGACTACAAGTGCTATTTGGCACTTCAGAATTATTTAAGAGATCTTCACAGCTAGCTCTAATGAGTGAGAATGAGGTCAAGAACAAAATGGGCTAGTGTTAGAGTAGAAAGTTAAAATCAGTGAGATTAGCAAAAGAAGCTATCTAGGAGTCCTTTTCTTGGTGTATGAACCACATATTGAGGAAGCAATGTGCCATTGGCAGTATTTTACTTCTCTTTCCCTGGCCTAGTTTTAACTTCTTTTCTTGTGCCAACAGTAATGTCAGAAAATCTGAAAGGCAACAGTTTTATAGTGAAGTATAACAGGAAAGTTCTCACTCAGAAGCAGCCAGTTCTCTCTCTCTTTTTTTTTTTTTTAATTGGCAGCAGTAGATTTGGAATTGTACTGACAATTTTCCAACTGTCATTAAGGGAATGGGCACATAAACAAATTACATCGTGATCAGGAAGTATGGCAGCTTACAACACATCAACCAGTCTATAGAAACTGTATGCACTTACTACACAGTAAAATAGTTCATGGGAAAAAGAATTTTGTACTTTGTTTTTCCTGCAAGACACCATTACAAACTATCGTTGCAGGCTACCTACCAGACTGCAATTTTGTAATGTGCCTAATGTGGTAACTCGTTTGTGTGTTTATAACAAATAAGGTATTATGGGTTAAATTGCTTAATCTCGCCTGGTTTGCACATGTGACCAGAGGAAATTCATGCAAAGGTAAGTTTACAATTTGAAAATCAAATGTCAGGGGGTTTGGGCTACATATAGAAATATGGATGGAGCTAGGGAAACCGCTTCAGGGAAGAAGACAGATTTGTTTGGCAAAAGGCAAACTTGTAATGACTGTAAAAGAGATGAATCTTCCTTAATGTTGACTGTACATACCCATCTCCTGGGGAACAAGATCTCATGCATCTTTGTGAATATGCTGATTGTATCTCAGTTCTTCTTGCCTGGTATCTCAGTTCCTAACCAAACAGAAATCACTTAGCAAATATCTGATCTTTGATCTAAACAGAGATGCAATTATATTTTGTAACTCTTTGGACTGCACAGGACTGTAAGGCAGGAAAGGTTTTTTCTAAGACACATTCTAAGGGACACCTTCAGTAGTTAAAGTATTATTTGATGCTACTTCTTGAAGAGCTGCAGGCAGATTTTCCAGGGAAGAAGTAGCCATAACTACTTATGGGGCTACTTATGCCATAACTACTTATTCTGTAACTACTGGGGAGCTCTTTGGCTGAAATTCACCTTATCTAAATGTAGACTTTTAACTGCAACAAACGATCGAAGAGCCTAGTCACCAAGGGGAAGAGACAACATGGTTCAAACTTCAGGTGACCTAAATCTCCTCAAGATTATCTCTTTTGTAAGCTGACTAGCCTGTTAACTTCATGCTATGGGTAGACTTCTAAAGCCAGATAGAGGGAATTCAACTCTGTGCTGCCAGTTGGTCTACAGCAAGGAGATTAAAAAGATGCGTAGCGAAGACCATCAATTAAACTGGAATTCTTTGATTTTCAGTAGACTTTTTAATTTATGGGAGCAGCAGTCTGGGAGTATAGTATAATTTATCTTTGCAAAAGGGTTTTGTTTCGTTTCAGATTGTTTTATACTTGCAACTGGTATTTTATAATTTCAATAGTTTTATTAAGCTTTTAATTTAATAAGAATAAATACCAATAGACGTTGAAAGCTGGCAACTTCACCCACAGCTGACCTCATAAAAAATGCATCCAGACAAGCATAGGCTAATCTGCACTACCATATTGAGAATGAACTTTGCATGACAGAAAGTTTAACAAATTAAATAAAAGAATTATGTTATTTAGCTGTCAAATATGACTAAATATCCATGTAGAATATTACTGCCAATCTCAGTTATAATGGTAATCAAGACAACGTAAATAGATAGCTATTACATTTTTAAGTACAAGGTAGTGAAATTACAGCCTCAACAGATGGTCTTTAGTTAATGAATAGAAAAAATATAACAGTTTTTTTATTTTATTAATTTCTTTTTATTTCACCTTGAAATAACTATGTCATCTCCCAAAAGCATTTCTACTGTACTTACAGAAGTCCAAATGATTTAGATTTTCTAAACACATGGTATTTTCAAGATGGTGTCCTAAAGGACATAGAGGCTGAAGACCACTTTTGTAAAACAGGAAACAAACAAAGGAAACTCCTAATATCTATTGTAAAATTAATTTTAAGCAGAATTTCATTGCAGTGCTAAAGTACCATCTAATTCTGGACAAAACTAAGTTCCATAGGCACTGTAGCTTTTGATATTTCAGTCACTCAGTCACTAAGTCCTGCTCCTGTGCACACTCAGAGGAGGAATATAGGCAAGTATTCTCCGAGCACACCTCAGAGATTGTGCTCTGCACAGAATTCAGTAAGAGATTCTATTTTTTTTTTTCACATGATAAATGAAACAATCTCTGCTTTTCTTGCTCAATAGCTCAAATCTTAGAGCGATTAGCCAGGATGTTGGAAACGCAGATTCAAATCGTTTCTCTGTGTTAAGGTCCTTGAAACCATGTGTTTTTATTTTACAGAAGTGTCCAAGCTAAACTCTTACCCTGAGAGAGTCATTATAAGTGCATGTAGTCTCAATAAATTTTGTTGGTGCTATTGTCTTTATTCTGGTCTGTCAGTGATTAATATAAAATATATAACACTTCTGAGAGCTGGAGCTAGCTCTAAAGCCTTCTTCCTGTCAAACAAGCGTTGCAGGTAAGATTCGTGTTTATCTCTGGTGCCAACTGGACCACCGCGGTAAAGCAGTCCAGAGAAACTGGACTCCGGGGAGGAGATGGGGTGGGTGAGACAGATGGGTGCTGTTGGCTGCAACCCCCGCGCCTGGGAGAGTTGGGTGGGTGCCTGTGTGTATGTGCGCACATGTGTGCATGAGAACTGTTTGGGATTGATTAGCAAAGGGTGTTTAGAAATTTGCAGATGTGTATCAACATTTCCAGTGTCCAGTATTTTGGTTTATATTTTGAATTTTTTATTTTTCCCATAAGTGCATAGTTCTCTGATTACCTGTTAATTACAGGCTGTTAATAAATCAATACAACTTTTCAGTCCGGAAGGATTAAAGGATGTGAACTGAACATTTTTTTCTCTGCAAGAGCTAACCTCTACAGCCCGGAGCCACTGGTGAGGGCAGTGAAGTATTGAATCCCCTGGTTGCCTGTGCTGTGGAGCAGTGGTCTAAACACATGTATATTCAGGAAAAATGTTTAGAGTAAAGCTTATTTTAAAGAAAATAGTGATCTTTGCTTCACTATTGAAAGAGAAGTAGGCGCACACTAATAGAATAATACCGTAGACTTTGAGTCCTGAATGATTTTGAGCATACAATCCTATCTCAACATGACAGGATTTACTTTTTGCCAGTATCCAGCTCTAGCTCCCCACACATGAGCCGGGCTTTTGGGGCTTCAGTTTTGAGGCATCCTCTTCTTTCCATGAAAATCTTGACACTTAATGCATTGATCTGCCTTGCACTGTGGAGAGAAACGTTTCAATGGTTAGATCACATCTTGTTTCTGGTCCTACTTGTCTCATATATGCCCAAAGTTAGTAGAGTAACAGGAAATCATTATATTTCCCAAGATCTAGAACAGCTTTAAAAATGAGACATTTTTCCTCTTCATTGTAGTAGCTTGGTCATTCCTATTGTTGTTCTGTGTACATTTTATTTGTATTCCATTTCCAACAGACTTTGTATAAGTTTTTATTAAATATTTGTGCTGAGTAACAAGAATGATGTGAGCAAGATCTGGCTCAAGAAATTAAAATATAGCTTTTGACAGAAGCAATGTATTTAAGCCATTTTAAAAATATAGATGAAACGACTAGCAAGTTGAAAAACAATACTACCAAATATAACTTACTGGTTTTCACATACTTAAAAAAAAGGCATGCTGAATTGACCTTTAGTCAATTGAATTGACCTTTAGTCAAGTCAGCTAAATATCACTTACACAGTGAAAAAGACAAATTTTTAAATTATGCTCAATTGAAAATAGAGGTCTCTCATTTATATTTTCATTTTACAACATAAGTGCCACTTTAATGGTGTTCCAAGTCTTTCCCAGGCACTTAAAGTATGTACTTGAACTACAGTTTGTCTTTCATATATTTTGAGAAATAAATTATTCTCCCTTCAAATTAACAAGTTTCTCACAAACTATTACCCACACAAGTTCATGGTTTTTATTTTTACAAGGACTTCTAGCAAAGCACCAAAATCATATAAAGGACTTCAGATGACAGCAGTCTGTAGGGCCTCTCTAAGCCTGAATATCCAAGTGCACAGAGATCAATAGCAAGGAAAACATGTATTGTTTGAGCTCTATTATTAAAACTCTAGTTTCTAAGCATTAAATAGTTGATGCTTATGCATCTTTCCAGCCTAAATGCAAAGCCTGCTTGAAGGAGAGAAGTTAGTATAATGCAGAAAATTGAAAATTTGTGTTCTCAACTGTGCAAGATTACAAAACCTATCTTCTTTCTAAAATCTGCTTCACAAAGATTTTTCTTGCTGATGATATAATTGAGAGTCCATACGAAGAGCTTATTGATCTTTCCATTGGGAACAATTCAATGAATAAACTTTCAGCTCTTCACAACTTACTATGCTTAATGCAGCTTAATGCAGCGTGTTATGTTTAACTGGTTCATGAGCTGTATTGTATGAAGGTTTTAAGCAGTATTTGGGTCCACTGTTAAGGTATCTGTCCTAAGAAGATTATCTCTAGAGAATCCTCAAGTAAAATTTTGGTCTTGACCGGTCAACAGCAATTCAAGCCAAGATTTCACCTACAGTTTGGAAAGTGCCATTTGATATTAATGGCAAAATGACTTAATACATATGCTCTGATTTTAATCCTGAATCCAAGGTTTAATACTTTTTCAAGCATGAGAAACATACGAACGATTTTATGATTCTCATGAAAGCTCTGGGTAATATTTTGGTGATACATATTGCAGCACTGACTAGATAGAATCGTAGACTCATAGAATCGTTTAGGTTGGAAAAGACCTTTAAGATCATCAAGTCCAACTGTCAACCTGTCACTGCCAAGTCCAACACTAAACCATGTTCCTAAGCACCACATCTACATGTCTTTTAAATACCTCCAGGGATGGGGACTCAACCACTTCCCTGGGCAGCTTGTTCCAATGCTGGACAACCCTTTCGGTGAAGAAATTTTCCCGAATAACCAATCTAAACCTCCCCGGTGCAACTTGAGGCCATTTCCCCTTGCCCTATTGCCTGTTACTTGGGAGGAGAGACCAACTCCCACCTCAATACAACCTCCTTTCAGGTAGTTGTAGAGAGCAATAAGGTCTCCCCTCAGCCTCCTTTTTTCCAGGCTAAACAACCCCAGTTCCCTCAGCTGCTCCTCATAGGACTTGTTCTCTAGGCCCTTCACCAGCTTCGTTGCCCTTCTTTGGATGCGCTCCAGCACCTCAATGTCTTTCTTGTAGTGAGGGGCCCAAAACTGAACACAGTACTTGAGGCGCGGCTTCACCAGTGCCAAGTACAGGGGGACGATCACTTCCCTAGTCCTGCTGGCCACTCTATTTCTGATACAAGCCACGATGCTCTTGGCCTTCTTGGCCACCTGGGCACACTGCTGGCTCATATTCAGCCAGATATTGACCTATATCCCCAGGTTCTTTTCTGCCAGGCAGCTTTCCAGCCACTCTTAGAATCATAGAATCATAGAATATTTTGGGTTGGAAGGCACCTTTCAAGATCATCTAGTCCAACCCCCCTGCAATGAGCAGGGACATCCTCAACTAGATCAGGTTGCCCAGAGCCCTGTCCAGCCTGACCTTTGTTTCCAGGGACGGGGCTTCTACCACCCCTCTGGGTAACCTGTTCCAGTGCTTCACAACCCTCATTGTGAAAAATTTCTTCCTTATGTCTAGCCTATATCTCCCCTCTTTTAGTTTAAAACCATTACCCATTGTCCTATCACAGCAGGCCCTGATAAAAAGTTTTTTCCCCACCTTTCTTATAGGCCCCCTTCAAGTATTGAAAGGCTGTGATAAGGTCTCCCCAGAGTCTTCTCTTTTCCAGGCTGAACAACCCCAACTCTCTCAGCCTGTCTTCAGAGGAGAGGTTCTCCAGCCCTCTGATCATCTTTGTGGCCCTCCTCTGGACCTGCTCCAGCAGGTCCATGTCCTTCTTGTGTTGAGGGCCCCAGAGCTGGACGCAGTACTCCAGGTGGGGTCTCACCAGGGCGAAGCAGAGGGGTAGAATCACCTCCCTCGACCTGCTGGCCACACTGCTTTTGATGCAGCCCAGGACATGGTTGGCCTTCTGGGCTGTGAGCGCACATTGCTGGCTCATGTCCAGCTTTTCATCAACCAACACCCCCAAGTCCTTCTCGGCAGGGCCGCTCTCGATCTCTTCTTCCCCCAGTCTGTATTGATACTGGGGGTTGCATCGACCCAGGTGCAGGACCTTGCATCTGGCCTTGTTGAACCTCATGAGGCTCACCTGGGCCCTCCTCTCAAGCTTGTCCAGGTCCCTCTGGATGGCATCCCGTCCCTCAGGCGTGTCCACCACACCACTCAGCTTGGTGTCATCTGCAAACTTGCTGAAGGTGCACTTGATCCCACTGTCTATGTCATTGATGAAGATATTAAACAGTACTGCTCCCAATACGGACCCCTGAGGGACACCACTTGTCACTGATCTCCATCTGGACTTTGAGCAATTGACCACTACCTTCTGGATATGACCATCCAACCAATTCCTCATCCACTGAACAGTCCACCCATCAAATCCATATCTCTCCAATTTAGAGAGAAGGATGTTGTGGGGGACTGTGTCAAAAGCCTTACAGAAGTCCAGATAGATGACATCCGTAGCTCTTCCTTTGTCCACTGATGTAGTCACTCCATCCTAGAAGGCCACTAGGTTGGTCAGGCAGGACTTGCCCTTGGGGAAGCCATGCTGGCTGTCTCCAATCACCTCCCTGTTCTCCATGTGCCTCAGCATAGATTCTAGGAGGATCTGTTCCATGATCTTCCCAGGCACAGAGATGAGGCTGACAGGTCGGTAGTTCCCAGGGTCCTCCTTCCTACCCTTTTTAAAAATGGGTGCAATGTTTCCCTTTTTCCAGTCCCCAGGGACTTCACCCGACTGCCATGACTTTTCAAATATCATGGAGAGTGGCTTGGCAACTACATCAGCCAATTACCTCAAGACTCTGGGATGCATCTCGTCAGGTCCTATAGACTTATGTATGTTCAGGTTCCTCAGGTGGTCACGAACCTGATCTTCTCTTACAGTGGGAAGGACTTTGCTCCCCCAGTCCCCGTCTTGCAGTCCGTCCACTCGAGAGGTGTGGGAAGAGAGGTTGCCGGTGAAGACTGAGGCAAAAAAGTCATTGAGTACCTCAGCCTTCTCCTCGTTCATTGTTACCAGTTTGCCAGTCCTGCTCATCAAGGGGGGTACACTTTCTTTGACCTTCCTTTTCTGGCTGACATGCTTGTAGAAGCCCTTCTTGTTATTCTTTGCATCCCTTGCCAAGTTCAGCTTTAGACACGCCTTGGCCTTCCTGACCCCATCCCTACACAACCGGGCAGCGTGCCTATACTCTTCCCAGGACACCCGTCCCTGCTTCTACTGCCTGTGCATTTCCTTCTTGCCCTTTAGTTTGACCATCAGGTCTCTTGCCTTCCTGGCCTGGTTTCTTATACCTGGGGACGAGAGCTCTTGCGCTCTATGGAAAGCGTCCTTAAAGATCTGCCAGCTCTGTTCTGCTCCCTTGTCCCTGAGGGCACTTTCCCAGGGGGTCCTATTGACTGACTTCTTGAAGAGCTGGAATTTTGCTTTTCTAAAATTCAGGGTCCTGACCTTACTCTTCACCTGACCCATATCCCTCAGGACTGTGAACTCCACCAGTGCGTGATCACTGCAGCTCAGGCTGCCTCCAATTTTGACATCACATCTCTTCCCCAAGCCTGTAGTGTCGCATGGGGTGGTTGTGACCCAAGTGCAGGACCCGGCACTTGGCCTTGTTGAACCTCATACAACTGACCTCAGCCCATCAATCCAGCCTGTCCAGATCCCTGTGTAGAGCCTTCCTACCCTCAAGCAGATCAACACTCCCACCCAACTTGGTGTCGTCTGCAAACTTACTGAGGGTGCACTCGATCCCCTCATCCAGATAATTGATAAAGATATTAAACAGAACTGGAAATGATGACTTAGGACTGCCTGGGAAAGGTGATTTGTTTGTTTGTTTGTTTGTTTGTTTTCTTATTTAAATAATCTACAATTTGAAAATTAAAATAATATGAAAAATGTATGGAGTTGGTGAAGAGGGACAGGAATATTGTTTGAGGTCCACCAATTTTTTTTTTGTTATATGGTATAAAATACAATGAAAAAATAATACAAATTATGCTGTATTATTGTATGGTAATCAATGAAAAAAAATTATGCAAAAAGGGAGAATCTAAAGATAACATTCCCCCAAAAGGCTGAAATGAGGGTTTTTTTTCTTTATCATACTTTTAATCAGTTTTACATTCTGAAAGATTCTGCAATCTCAAAATCTGTACCCCTATGTGAAAGTGAGTGTTTTCGGAGAATCATCACTTTCTGACAGGAAAGAATTCTCTCTGTCCTACTCTTTCGGTCATTTTTACCCCAGTCATGTCTATCATGCTCGCAGTGGTCTTCGCTCTCTCATACCATCTCTTACCTATCTTTTCTTACCCGAGCCCGAGTATTCCCTATTGGCAGGGCTAATGTTTCGCATCTCTTGGATGATGGATGCTTCTCAGAACATCATTGGTGAAAAACCTTCGCTTTGATCAGTCATACTCCTCTGTGTACACATCTCTCTGTTGCCAGAGTCTGATTGTCCCTTTTTTCCTCAACATCCGACCACAGTACAACTTTTTACCTCATATTACAGTGATAGTGCACAGTGACTCAGAGCAGAGGGATTTTCCCTTCTGCAGCTGTTACTTTTCACCGCTCTTCATGCTTAGTGACAGATTGTCTGCGCCCAGCTCTTTTTTTCACAGAATACATGAAGCCAGTATACAAAGGGACTGAGCAGCAATTTTTAGCAGAAAAATATTTATTAACGCACAGCTCTGCTGTTATTTAAATACACTAATTTATACAACTTTAAGTTTTCTGAAGAGTAAAAAAGTAAACAAGATAAAAAAATCCCACAAGCTTTGGGTTGCATTACCAGGGAAGTTTCCTGAAGCCCTTGGTTAGGTAGGTAACTTAGACGTTTACTTAGTTACCATGTTATCAAGATCATGACACACTTTTCTGATATTCTTGCAGTGTTTGCTTAAAATATTTTACCTTTTCATCCAACAAAGTAATGTTCTTTCTGATAGCATTCAGATGCAGTAACATGCTGAATTATTGGAGTATCTCCTGAATTAAGACACTTACTTATGTCATTAAGGAAATGAGATTATGATAAACTGAGGTGCTTGTGACATGGATCATTGTGCTAATGATCAATATCTCAGTCTCGTAGATTTGCCACTCCTGTAGAAGACATTTGTACATGCCAATTACAACCTATTAAGGTGTCATTTCAAGCTAGTTTACTGCAAATTCTTTAATATTAGCTGTTTCAGAGATTTTAGTGTAAAAGGAGAAATACATCAATTTCAAAAAGTGAGATACTGAATCATGAGTGAAACATGTAACATAGTGTTAAAACAAAACAAAAAACCTGCATGTTTTTACCAACAGTTAAATAACAATTTTTATGAAAGTCATGAGGTGTATACAACATGGTTAACAAGCGTACACACACATAGGCTATGTTAAGTTTGCAGACAGAGAGAAAAATATGAGCTTTTAAAGTGAGGATTTCTTTCCCTTTCATAGATCTAATTAGCATGCTTTGGTTCTTGGGAGAAAGAAGGTCATGTTGTGACAAAAAACAGTTATAAGACTAGGTAGTGGAAACATCTGTGACAGCTGAGTTTAGCATATGTGACTATTACAGAAAGTCTAATAAATTATTTTCAGAGTGATTTCAAAGAGAATGTGGTTGATTAATGAATTTTATAAACTTGAGACATACTTTCATAAAGTCATGCTCTGACGTTGTCTTCCTTCTGTTACAATGGTTATAAAATAACACCATTCAAGTACGGTTGCGTAGAATCGACTACATTAAAAACAATGGGGCATATTGCGCCAAACCTTTTGTTTCTTTTTCCTTCACAATAATACAATATGATCATGAACAGCAGACAGAGACTGCTTGTCAGTTTGTACCGAACTAATACTTATTGTTTTAAGTAATGAAAACTTATATTTTAAGACTGAAAACTTTGCTATTCAAACATAACAGGGAATAGAACAAATTAGGTGGTGACAGAATTTTTTTTTTAAAAGTCATCCTTTTAAATTACATCTTTTTTATTTAAGATTAATTTTTAAAATTTAAAATCCATCCATCCATCTATCTATCCATCCATCCATTTTAGTTATTCTTCTTATTTCATCTTTTTTCCTTTACTACTCAAATGCAATGATTGTCCTGGCAAGTCATTCATCCATCTGTTAGCTGACATAATAGTACTCACAGCAAAATAGTTATACATGGACTGGTTGTGTCTTTGCAACACTAAGATTAAAGACCCCAGAAATATTTTAACTACTAATATCTATAGGAGACAGAGCTGAGATAAAAGAAGAAAAAACATATACACAGTACAGGCTGAGACATAACACTTTGATTTTGGAGAACAGAGACTGTCAGTAAGTAATGGTTGACTGATTGGGGTTTCACCATATTGCATTCTTGTCTCCAAGTTATTTTGCAGGTTGATTTTACAGTTTCATAGAGTGCCTTTATGACTTAGTATGCATTATCCCTGTTAGACCAACATTTTCAGCTACGTATGTTACCTACAGGCATGTCCTGACGATAGTGCCTCTCAAAAGTCCTTTGTAAGGACTTATTTAATTTCTGGAAGCTGAGTTTCCAGTTGCTTCAGAAATCTTCAAGCTCATTTTCTCATAGGGATAATTTGGTCTGAAGATTTCCCTTTAATTTACCCTAAGGCTAAGCTGTATTTCTGTGGCTCATTTTATTGATTTTATTTTAAGGCATCTCAGGATACTTGCATATCTAAAGTGCTATCTAAACAATTATTGTATAGTATTGAAAAATTAACACTAGATACTAGTGTAGCCCTTTTTTGCTGTGTCCTTCCTGTGGTCTCTGCTTTTTTGTGGCATTAATTCCTCAAATTCCCGCTTCTGGCTAAATAGTAAATACCTGCTTCAACATTTCTGTGTCAGATAGGTACAGAAAAATGCACAGGACTGCAGATTACAGAATAAGTATAAATTCCAGTTGCCCTAGGGTGGGCTGAGGAAAGGAATCCATCAGAGATTGAGACGGAACCTGCAGCACAGACTTAAGAAATGTTTTCATGCTCATTACTCTCTCTTTTATCTTCTCTGTTTCTATTTCTATGTTTTTTCCTCACTTATCTATTGGCAGTTTTACTGTGCAGAATACCAGTAAAACAGTATTTAATGAAATCTCAGAAGTCTTTGAAAGTGATGCATTGGCAACCTCGGTTACTCTATTACAAATGCTGACCACAAAATGTAGAGAGCGAGAGCTAAAATTAAAAAGCACAGCTGTTCAACTTCAGTCCTGTTAAATATATCATTGTTCTCACTATCTTGTATACAACTGGTACCAGTTAATCAAGTAACTCAAGTTTAAGAGTGTATTAAGGATCAATTGTTCCTTACCATTCATAAAGATACACTCCTCCATCTAAATGCTTTCTTCACATACTTTTCTTTTTCCAAAACACCAGAAGGTTTAATAAAGATTTTACCCAAGCGTACTACCTTTCCATCCATAAACATTCTGCTCTCAAACATTACAGGTATGATCCTTGTAGTTCAAACTGACTCTTTCATTGTGTTGGCTACTTGAATTGTAGGAAATAATTCTGAGGCTCAGTTGTTTCTGTTGACAGGTAAAGGATTATGAGAATGTCTCCATGACATTTGCTAAATGTAATGTGAAATTTGCTAATGAGTTATAAGTAGTAAATACAGAATAAATTAGTTCTATCATTAAAGATGCCAGGGAAGGTCATGAAACAAACTCCAGTGGTAGCTTGCTATGTCAAAGCATAAGAATGTTAAGTAGATAAAGCTAAAATAGGTAAGAGTTAGCAGGAAAGTTCTATTTTAAGAAGTCACAAGAGCACACAAAGATCTGAAGACATATACATGGGTACTGTATATATTTAAGTCTGTTTTGAGTTTACATGAGATCTAACAATGGGCCCTACGTAAGAGAAATAGCAAAAACAAGGGTTGTCATAGAATCATAGAATCGTTTGAGTTGGAAGGGATCTTCAAAGATCATCTAGTCCAACCCCCCTGTCATGGGCAGGGACATCTTGCATTAGATCAGGTTGCTCAAAGCCCCATCCGGCCTTGAACACTTCCAATGATGGGACACCCACAGCTTCTCTGGGAAACCTGTTCCAGTGTCTCACCACCCTCATCGTAAAAAATTCCATCCTTATGTCCAATCTAAACCTACCCTCTTTCAGTTTAAAACCAATGCCCCTTGTCCTGTCACTATGGGCCTCGGTAAAAAGTCTTTCTCTGTCTTTCTTATAATCTTCCTGCAGTCTTCCCTTGTCCAGGCTCAACAACTCTAACTCTCTCAGCCTTTCTTCATAGGAGCAGTGTTCCATCCCTCTGAATCATTCCCCTTCACTCCAGCTCTCTAATCACTCCTCCTTGTTCAAGTATATATTTTACAGTCACTGTGCTTGTAAAAGAGTGTCTTTGAAGGGAGATCTTCACTGGTGTGAAGTGCCCCC
This sequence comes from Phoenicopterus ruber ruber, assembly GCA_009819775.1. Lineage (NCBI taxonomy): Eukaryota > Metazoa > Chordata > Aves > Phoenicopteriformes > Phoenicopteridae > Phoenicopterus > Phoenicopterus ruber. The sequence continues at coordinate 24,328,093 of CM020215.1, read as the reverse complement.
ATGCTTTGCCAGCCAGGAACTTGTGAACTAGAACAATTTATTTTGGTAGCAGTCATTTGTCTTGGTTTGTATTTGGTTTACTAATAGTCCTTTTCTAGTGATCAAGTCTGAAAAAAAAATGTGTAGGCATACTGTCTATCCCTCTTTCCAGAAATGTCCTCTGAATCTTGCAAGATCCTCCTAGTCATACTATACATGTGCTCATTTCAGTTTCTGGTCACACTATATGCAACTGTTCATTGCAGTTTGGAAACATCTAGAAATGCCCTAATGACAATCTACATAAAATGTTGGCACTCAGGATCAGACTTGAGCTGGAGAAGACAGGATTTCCTCCTCAGTAATTTCTGTTTCCTTCTGCATTTCTTTGATAGGTTTCAGTTTTAGGTAGTGAAGCAATTGAAGCAATTTCATCAATATTCAATTTACCATGCCCTTCTCTCTACATATATTTGTGGTAGCTTTCTGCTGAACAGTGTACAGTACTACTTCTACATTTAATACTCTTGTTCTTTTTCCCAGTCACTCCAGAACATAACATTGTAGCCTAACAGTATTTTCACCCGTATGCCGTTGCTTCACATTTCTCATGTAAGGTCTTAAACCTGGCAGCATACCTGCCTTACTGTGAATGAAAGGGCTTTGTCCTGTTTTGTATTGCCCTTGCAATGGGGACAAGGCTCTGCTGCAGGCTTTTAGCAGCAGAGAGCTGCATCCTCTTTTAAAATTCTGTAATGTTACAGCCTCTCTCTGAAAGTAAAGGAGAAGAGAAGAGGAAATACAATGCAGTACTGGGAATGTACATTGATGAATATGATGCCATTGCTGGAAGCAGAAGAGTAAAACTTGTTTTCTTCCTCTGTTTTCCCCCTGTTGCCACCTTTCCTACTGAAGACATACCTGCAGTCAGGTCTATATGTGCAGGCACTTTTCCTGGCATAGAGAGAATTCAGACCTGCCTGAAAACAAAGAATGAGGTTTGGTGACTTACACAGCGGATGGAAGAGGGAAATGAGAAGGATGTGGATGTTAGGCTATGCGTAGGTCATGCAGCTTCTGAGATGTGTTATTTCAGTTTGCTCAGAGACTTGCCTCCTTTAGGTGTTTTAGATTGGTACTCTTTGTACAGAGAATAGTTAATGAAGACCAGAATCTGTTTGGGGTACAGGCTACTGTACAGCCCTTTGAGGACCTTATGCTTGTTATCTGAAGGACAGCATATTTCAGGGGCACTATTCCTATTGCAAACATATCTGTAATACATATATGAACTATAGCTCCAGTTGCCCTGAAGAGCAAAGTTATTGAATTTAAAATGGAAATATTCAGATCTGAAAATGGCCTATTAAAGATGGAGGTCCTTTTGATAACTTCTATCTGGATTTCAGTTCTGAACTCCCTCTAAGCTCAAGTCTAGGCAGATATGAGCTTAGGTCAAATCATCTTTAATTCATTTAAACAGTACATAGAAAAGAGATATCTACTGTCTATCTTCTGCATGATCTTGTTTTGTCATTTAAACATGAGTCTCTTTATTTTAAAGGTCTGTATGACAGCCCTAATGTTCTACAGCATAGCACTATAATTTTGATTAGCTGGATGTACTGCATGGAAGAATATAATTAGACTCATTTTCTTGTTTAAGTATTACTTGGATCTATTTATTTATTTATTTATAAGACAGCTACAGTTTACAGTATACCTGCTGGTGGGTAATTGAGGGATGAAAGTAAATATTGTTTTATTTTTCTATTAAAGGAAGACTACTAAACAGTGTCTGTGTGAGACAGACCAACACAGCACGAATAACAAAAAGGAATAGAACAGCACAAGCCAATTTCTGAGAAATCATGAAAATCTGATAATAAACCCCTTAAGAGTCATAATATATCTTTAAACACATATAGTAGCAGATCTCTGAGGAGTTTTGGCTAACTCAGGTGCAATATTTGTTTGAAGGACCTTTGCTACCTTCTGAAGCAATGTAAGTAGCGTATCTTTGACAGCTGGGGTATATGCCTGTCTGTCCCACAAACAGGGTAAGTGCAGATGTGATGGAAGCAAGGCTGTGTCAGAAGGAGAAGGGGAAATTTTAGATTATCTTGCAAAAAAAAATCTGGTTGGTCTAGGAATACTATGATTTAAAAATATAGCTTTGTGTTTTGAAGGAGAGAAGCCCCTTTTTCTTAGTGACAAATAAAAGAAAGAAATAAGAAAAAATCTGAAAACTATTATCCATCATCAAGAGACTGATTTTCACCTATAACCAGTTGGTTTCATGAGATTATACATCCAGAAAGCTAATTTGCTGTATTCCTTCAGCAAAACAGTTGCTGTTTCTTCTACTACCTATTAATTTGACCTTTTATTTCTCTGTTTCTGTTTTTCTTTTACTTTCTGCCTATCAGCCCTTCATGTTTAGACGAATATTTTTGGGATCATGAAACAGCTTTTTTTGCCTGTTTTTGTAAAGTGCCTACCATGATATGTCCTGCTTCTAGGCAGTACACCATTATTTTTATTATTGTGAGTTTCACCGTCCATGCCCTTTCTTACAGTATTGTTTGGACAGGAAGTCCTTACTCAGAAAAGTAGAGACATGGAAGAGTTGACACTTTTTCTCACATAGCAGCAAATAGCCTGCTCTCTAATGGTTATCTGCTTTTACTCTAGTCACAGTTTGAAGTAGGCTGAGCTAGGAATACAAGAACCACAAGTTCTTGCCATTGCATAAAATGGGTAAAGGGCTTTTCTTCTGATTGCTTCTCCAGCCAAGAGTTCTGCCTCCTCTCTGTAGCACAAGGTGTCTCCAAGAAAAAAGTCTGACTGTGCTAACAGGGTCTGTTATCTCTATCCTTACCTTGGGACTGACCTCGAGTGTGTAGGTGTATGTGCATGCTTATATATTTGCCTGTAATGTTTTTCCATGTCCTTTACTTTCCTGTGGTGCTCATCTTCATGGACCTTCATAGAAGGGACCAGGACTGTATTTTTACACTGTCTAGCTTAAAAATCAACACAGTACAATCAAGATTGAGGATTCTGGGCCCCTGAGTACTATTTCTATTTGAATAATAAATATATATCTGGAGGAGGTTAGATCTGATTATTTTGAAGCAGGCTGTCAGACTTGTTATTCCTTGAAAAGGCATATTCTTAACAAAGGCAAGAATGCACTGGCATAGAATTACTTGTCTTCTGGAATAAAGATGTCAAAAATAAGAGACAAGGAGGGGACGGATATACATGGCTGTCTGTTATGTCAATTCTTCTGTTTGATAATAAGGGTAAAAGGAAGTAAGGAAATAAACTGACAAACAAGAGTATTCCAGGAAGACTGATGAGGGGCAATACAATTCCAGATTCAAATCATTGAAGAGAAGTAATTAATAAAGAAAATCATAATAGCACAGGAAGAAATGTGGGGGGAAAAAACGGCGGGGGGGGGGGGGGGGGGAGAAAAACCCCAACAAACCTGTCTTAAAGAAGAAAAAGGATGCTGAAGGGAGTGGGGAAAAAGGACTGGACATGAACAGGAGAAACAAGTGAGAGGGGAAATGCCAGTGTGGCTCACAGAGAAACAGCCAGCAAAAAGACAAAAGTTTTGCATACTGTGTTTGGACAAGATTTTCACAGAAAATAATGGAGTAAAAGAAAAGAGCAGTACAAACCAGTGTCTTAGAAACAGCAGAAACTAAGAATTAAATATAAAGTCAGGAGGTTCACAGAGGAGCTGTATCTTGCTCAGGCACACAAAATGGAGGAGATAGTAGTTGCCATCACCTATGAGGCTCCATGTTGAGAAGGGAGACTGGGTTATCACTTTGCTGATAAATTATGCTTAAGCACGGTCACTGATAGAAAGGAACATTCGGGATTTTTTACCAGACAGGTAGTTCAAAGCCCACAGTGACATTTACTATTCTAGTTTTAGTTTTGCTGAACTGCTTGCTAAAACTTCTGCACATGAGATAAAGGCAAATGCCTGATTGTACAGGGCCAGACTGTCTTGTGCTTTCACCAAATATGTAACCGTGCACACAAGTACCGTGCGTAGTTAACCAAGTTCGTATGCTTGGGCAGTAAGGTATTAATGGAAATGTTGAGTACGGGAATCTATCTGGAAAAAAAATAGTGCTAGTGATACCTTCTCTTCAATATTAGATGTTTAATTGCATATTTTTTTGGACTGCATTACATCAGATCTTTCCTTCTTTATTTTATGTGGATCCTAATCCATCTGTTAATGACAGTACAATAAGAATTCTGCTTGGTCAGCATGATGCAGACACTAATATGATGTATTTCTGTTGCTGAGGAGCTATTACGTGGTAGTCAGCAATAAGTGATGTTTGACTCGTGCTATTGCAGATTTCAAATCATATGCTTTGTTTCAGTTAGTAGATCATGACAGGGCATTTGCATTGACTGTATATTTCCATCTCTCAGTGCCGATTAAGAACTATGTACAATATATAGTAATGAAGAGAAAATTCTATTTTTACAACACGAAAATAATCCCCTAAACTCCTCTTATTGAACATCTCTTCTACAATGCATGCATAATCATAGCTCTGCTGAAGAAATTCTTACATGCACAAAGTGAACAAAACATCAGTCTAGTTAGAAAGCAGTTAGTTATTCTTTGTGAATTTGTTCAGAAATCACAGAATCATGGAATGGTTGAGGATGGAAGGGACTTCTAGAGGTCATCTTGGCCAACCTCTCTGCTCAAGTAAGGTCACCTAGAGCTGATTGCCTACGGCCATGTCCAGATGGCTTTTACGCATGTCCAAGGATGGCAACTCCACAACTTCCCTGGGCAACCTGTGCCAGTGCTCAGTCATCCTCACAGCAAAAAAAGTGTTTCCTGATGTTCATAGGAAACCCGCTGTGTTTCAGTTTGTGGCCATTGCCTCTGGTCCTGTCACCGGGCACCACTGAAAAGAGCCAGGTTGCAACTTCTTTACAACCTCCCTTCAGATATTTGTACACATTCATATGTATCCTTTTGTGAATCCATGCTGACTACTCTTGATCATCTTTTTATCCTTCACGTGCCTAGAAATGCTTTCCAGGATTGGTTGCTCCATCACCTTCCCAGAGATTGAGGTGAGGCTGATGAGCCTGTAGTTCCCTGTGTCCTTCTTTCTGCCCTTTTTGAAGACAGGAGTGACGTTTGCTTTCCTCCAGTCTCAGGCACCTCTCCCAGTCATCATGTCTGTCCCAAGATTATTGGGAATGGCCCTGAAGTAACATCAGCGAGCTCCCTCAGCATTCGTGGGTGCATCCCATCAGGACCTATAGACTTGCATAAGTTCAGTTTGCTTGAGTATTCTCAGACCTGATTATCTTCCACCAAGAGTACATTTTCCTTGCTCCAGAATTTCCCATTGGTCTCCAGCTTCTATATGTCTGAGCTTTGTCCAACTCAAACATAAGACAGCCAGCTCCTTGTTCATCCATGCAGGCCTTCTGGCATTTTTGCCTGATTTCCTGCTTGTTGGGATGGACTGCGCTCAAGCTTGGAGGAGGTGATCCTTGAATATTAACCAGCTTTCTTGGGCACCTCTTATCTCAAGGGTCTTAACTCATGAGAATCTTCCAAGCAATCTTCCGTATTTTTCATTATTCCATTCTGTTGAAATAACCCTAGAAATTATTTCCTCTAGATACATGACAATATTCAAAACCTCACTTATGTCTTGCTAAGTTGACTTCTAATTGTTTTCATAGCAGGGAATTCTGCAGAGGGGTTTGTTGTTGTTTTGTGGAGGTTTTGTGTTTGGTTTTGGTTTTTTTGTTGGTGGGTTTTGGTTTGTTTTTTTTTTTTTTTTTTTTTTAGCCTGATTGCCCATGTGTTACTAGTTTATCTGTAACATGTAAACTAGTTTAATCTGACTGTGTTACTAGTATCTGTTTGTCTGTCACCTGACCTATTCTCAATTTTAAATAAATCTAACTAGTGTATAAGTTTCAGAGATACCAGTTCTCACAGATTTCATAAAAGTCAGCAGCTAGTTAGAAAGAAAAGATTATATTAACATTTCCATGGAGAAAAGGTCCAAAGAACTCAGCTGTTATTCAATAGTGGGTGGCTGGTTGGTGATCTTTGGTAGAATACTAGCTGACCAGCTAGGTCACACATGTCTCCACATGAGCCATACTACATTTCGTTACCTCTTCTTTGCTGAAACAAAGACAGACATGGAAATGAGATAAGTTATAGGAGTCAGGAATATGGGAGGAAGAGAAATTAAGTCTACGTTGAAGGAGGGTGTGGAAATACCATGTGAGAATAAGTCAGAGGATTAGAAAAAATCTTAGAGGACGGAGCATGTGGATATTGTGATCCAATGAGATGGAAAAAGACACAGCTAAATAAATAGTTTGGGCTTTACTAGTTCCAATACCCATAGAAAGCTTTCTCTACTCAACAGAATTATATTCTAGAATCAGTGATCAGACACTGGCTATTTGGAAAATTCACATCTACACATGATAAATTCAGATTTATATAGGACAAAAACATTTTAGTGGTGATGACATTAACATTTTATCCAAAATGTTAACGACTCATTTAATGAAAGTTTAAAATTGAAAAGTAGTTTTAAGTAGATTCCGGTATTAGTGTTAGCATTATATTAACATTAACTTATGTTCCTCTATATAGGGATTGGAAAGCCATAGAAAATGAGTATAATGGGGGTATGAAATATCTCTTCATGAAGTTCATTACAGTTGCTACTTACTTAAAGAATTGCCTGTGCAGAGGAGGGGACATAAATCTTTCCTTTGAAATCTTCACTGTATTTGAATAGCCTAGATATCTATAGATAGGACTCGAACCTTGGCATTGAAATAGATTTCTCTCCATTGGGAGTTATCTTTGCCTGTTCCAAAGAAAATTAGTTTTCATATGTCCTAGCTAAAAGTCTCTGAAAATCAGGAAGCAAGGACGCTCATTTTATTTTAACGGGGCTTACAATGTGCACATTGACAAAAGTGTTCACTTTGCTTTCTTTTGGCACTGTTACTCTTTATATAATGATCTTTACTCTGTCTGTAGAGTAATTTAGCTTCACCAGGAGTTGTGGCGAAGGACACTCCATTCCTTCATCACTGTATAGAGAGAAAGTAGGACTCAGAGTCCTGTGAGTAAGGAACTAGACTGCACCACATATTGAACCAAGTCTTGGTAAAAACGGAAACTTCCTGATTTAGGGGAAATCACTCAATAAGATGCATCCCAATTAATGATTACCATCTAAAAGTAAGACATCTGATCAAAGTTGTCAATGGAGAGAGAAAAGCACCTGAAAAGGGTGATTCATTATTTCTCTCTCAAACATTGACTTTTTTTTTTTTTCCTCAATTTTAGCTCAAATAATTTAAATATGAATGATAATTCTCCCTTTTTTCTACTTCTTGTCTGCTTTTACTAGTTAGATTTTTGAACATCGGGGGAAGATAACTCTGTTGGCATTTTTCTAACGCTTTATGTCAACAAACCTTAACCAGTAAATATGAGGAGGTCATAAATTAACTTTACCCCTGTCCTGGTTTAACCCCAGCCAGCAACTAAGCACCACACAGCTGCCCGCTCACTCCCACTGGGTGGGATGGGGGAGAGACTCAGAAGAGTAAAAGTGAGAAAACTCGTGGGTTGAGATAAAGACAGTTTAATAGGTAAAGCAAAAGCCACACACGCAAGCAAAGCAAAACAAGGAATTCATTCACTCCTTCCCATCGGCAGGCAGGTGTTCAGCCATCTCCAGGAAAGCAGGGCCCCATCACACCTAACGGTTACTTGAGAAGACAAATGCCATCACTCTGAACGTCCCCCCCTTCCTTCTTCTTCCCCCAGCTTTATATGCTGAGCATGACATCATATGGTCTGGAATATCCCTTTGGTCAGTTGGGGTCAGCTGTCCCAGCTGTGTCCCCTCCCAACATCTTGTGCACCCCCAGCCTCCTCGCTGGTGGGGTGGGGTGAGAAGCAGAAAAGGCCTTGACCCTGTGTAAGCCCTGCTCAGCAGTAACGAAAACATCCCTGTATTATATCTACACTGTTTTCAGCACAAATCCACAACATAGCCCCATGCTAGCTACTGTGAAGAAAACTAACTCTAGCCCAGCCAAAACCAGCACAGCCCCTCAGTCTTCTATAGGATCAGTTCAGGAGATAAGGAAAGTACAAAAATTCCATTTCAGAAAATACAATGCATGATTGCTTCATTTGAGAAAGAACATCTGGTGATTTACTTGTAGTGCATGTTTACCGTAATGCATTCTATGGTCTCCTGCATCACCCGACAAAAGGTGTATAATCATTTCATGACAAATCAGAATATAATGTATTCTGAATTATTAATTTTCTAAACAGTAACAAAACAGTAAAACAGTTTACATGTACAATATTAAAAATGAGATTTCTAGACTTGTTTATTGAACAAGTCTTTAAACAGCCTTTTGTAAAAATGTAGATGGCATTTCTTCCTACTTCTTGTAGTCTAGTTAGCATCAATGTATACAATCAACCAGCACACTCTACTTGAGCTGTACCGCTTCCTTTTTGATAGCAGTAGTTCATAATTTTGACTTGGTGCTTAAACAGTTAAAGTAAAAGTGTCTTTTTCTTATTGCTCACAACAGAGCCCAAAAGTTCAAAAGATAACAAGAACTTCTCGCTATTAAGGAATTAAAAAATGTATTTGCAAATATGTGTCTAATGGCAGTTGTCAGAAGCAATTAGTTTCAAATACATTTCACAGTTTAATCATGCTGAGAAATGCTTCTGAACTTTAAGGATCCAGACTAAATAATATGGGTACAGTTTCCTATTAAAGAGCATGAAAAATACTGGAGGAAGATTAATTGCCACAGATTAAACTAGTGTATTTATGTCTCATTCATTAGTTTATAAACTCTGACTCCTCAAAAAAGTATCAGATATTCATATAATGACCCCAAGTCCTAGGATGCTCATTTAGAGAGCTTTAATTTAATGGAAGACATGTAAAATGCTTTTTATTTAGGTTTACTTTTATAGCTTCAGCTGGATCATGGGTCAACTAGTTATTGGTCAGACAAAAATTATCATCTACATCAGTGTTCATGATATTAAGGATTCTATGACATAATGCAGCCTTTGATTTTTGTCCTTATCCAGCATCCTGGCTGTTAAGAGTCACAAAGAATAGATCCTGGGGAAACATGTAGATTGCATGAGTTTCATGAAAAAAAAAAAAAAAAAAGGAAGGAAAAAGAAAAAGAAGTGCTCATTTTCATTTGCAAAATGCAATTAAGGGAAGCTACTAACAGCAAACGTACATGGAAGAGTGATGTTGGAGACTGGAGACATTCTGAGATGAACATGTGAAATGAAAGCAGGAATATTTTAGAGTAAATGGTCAGATGATGGAATGAACCTAGTATGGACAGGAACAGATACAAAAATAAGAGAATGAAAGAAAAAAGAAAGAGAAATCAAAGTGCATCTCATGTACTTAAAACCAGCCAAGGGTTTAAAGATAAACTGCACAGAAAATAGTAATAACAGAGCTCCATATGATATGTATTGCTTGATTGTAATATATAGGAGAGCTTTATAATGTGGGTGCATGGGAGATTGTTCCATAAAAGACTAAAGAAGTTTTCTTCTTGCCTTTTATTGATTCAAAACCATCAGGTCATGATGCCAGTGATTTATTTAGAGGACTTTTTTCCCTTTTTCAGAGCCTGATGATTGTTTGTAAGCAAAAGATGGGAATTGTTCCAAGATTTCTTAATGGCTGCTTAAAAAGCTACTGTACAAGAGAGATATCGAGCTACAGAAGAGACTCCAATGAAGGTCCACTACAGTGACTAAGGGATTGAAGCATCTCTTACATAAGGAAAGGCTGAGAGAGAGATGGGACTGTTTAGCCTGGAGAAGAGAAGGCTTAGGGGGTTCTCATCAATGTGTACAAATACCTGAAGGGAGGATGTAAAGAAGATGGAGCCAGGCTCTTTTCAGTGGTGCCCAGTGACAGGCAAGAGGCAATGGGCACACCCCTAAGCACAGCAGGTTCCCTATGAACATCAGGAAAAATGTTTTTACTGTGAGGATAACTGAGCACTGGCATAAATTGTCCAGGGAGGTTGTGGATTCTCCATCCTTGAAGATATACAAAAGCTGTCTGGACATAGTCTTGGGCAACTGACTGTAGTTGGCCCTGCCTGAGCAGAGGGATTGGACCAGATGACCTCCAGAGGTCCCTTTCAAACAGGTGTCCACCAAGGTACTTTAACACTCCCCCTCCTCAAGAAGGATAGGGGGAGAAAATAGGACAAAAAGCTCATGGGTCGAGATAAGGACAGAGAGATCACTCATCAGTTACCATCATAGACAAAACAGACTTGTCTTGAAGAAATTAATTTAATTTATTGCCAATTAAACATAGCAGGATAATGAGAAATAAGAACAAATCTAAAAGCACCTTCCCCCCACGCCTCCCTTTTCCCCAGCTCAACTTCACCCCCCACTCCTCTATCTCCTCCCCCTGAGCAGCACAGAGCATGGGGAATGGGGTTTGCAGTCAGGTCACTACACATTGTCTCTGCCGCTCCTTCCTCCTCACGCTCTTCCCCTGCTCCAGCGTGGGGTCCCTCCCACAGGGTAGTCCTTCACAAACTTCTCCAATGTAGGCCCTTCCCAAGGGCTGCAGTTCTTCAAGAACTGCTCCAGCATGGGTGCCTTCCACAGGATGCTGTCCCTCAGGAACAGACTGCTCCAGCGTGGGTTCTCCACAGGGCTACAGTTCCTGCCAGGAGCCTGTTCCAGTGCGAGCTCTCCACGGGCTGAAGCTTCCGTCAGAGCTTCCACCTGCTCTAGTGTAGGGGTCCTCCACGGGCTGCAGGTGGATATCTGCTCCACCATGGACCTCCATGGGCTGCAGGGGGACAGCCTGCCTCACCACGCTCTTCACCACGGGCTGCAGGGGAATCTCTGCTCTGGCACCTGGAGCACCTCCTCCCCCTCCTTCTTCACTGACCTTGGTGTCTGCAGGGTTATTTCTTTCACATAGTCTCACTCCTCTCTCCCAGCTGCTGTTGTGCAGTGGGTTTTACCCTTTCTTAAATATGCTGTCACAGAGGCACTGCCAACGTTGCTGATGGGCTCAGCCTTGGCTAGCAGTGTGTCCATCTTGGAGCTGGCTGAAACTGGCTCTGTCCAACGTGGGGGCAGTTTCTGGTGTCTTCTCACACAAGCCACTCCTGCAGCCCCTCCACTACCAAAACATTGCCACATAAACCCAATACATATATGAAAAGATATAGAATACAAAACCAAGTCCAGGGACCACAAAACGAACAATGGGATGAAAGACAGATTCCATCATGCAGAATTTAAGGAGTTTGCCCTATTCAGTTTACTGAAGAAAAGAAAGATAATAGAACTGATCATTGCATTACTTAAAATGGAGAAAATGTTTTGATAGTGGAAATAGGTCTGTCTAGCAGGCAATTCATTTGAGGACCAACAGTGGTAATGTACTGCAGCTCCAAGAAAATTTATTTACTCAACCTACAGTTTCCTCTCCTCTTTCCAGCTTGTCTGATCTTTTGTACATCTGCTTTGGGTTGATTTACCTGCTGAGGTTTACAAAGGGAGCAGGGGGAAAGGACCTCCAGCAGAAAAATACAAAGGGAAGCAGATATGCAACAGAGATGTTGTGAAGGAGAGTACAAATTTTATGTTTGTTTTGGGGTAGAGAGCAGCCCTTTGTTGATTTTCAGCACTACTGAAAAAGGATTAAAAATAGAATTTCTGGGACTTGTAAAAGAGCCTAGAAATATGTAACTTCAAATCAAAATGTGCCTTCCTAGCGAGGAGATTGGTTAAACACTGAAATGCCACATCAGGATGGATTGCTTAGAAATATCCTTCCTAAATATAAAGTACTTTGGACCAACTTTTGAATTAAATTTTTTAATCTCTTTGTGTAATACAGGTAGTTATGAAAGCTGACTCACAATCTCTCTGAATTCCCCTGTGTATTCTCTTGCTTTTTGGACCTGGTTGTACTAATAACCCTTACAGCTGCCTCCAAAACCCGTGTTTAAGCAATGCCACCTTAGGGCTTCAGCTGATCACATGAACATATTGGAAGATTTTCTTCACTGTATAGTTTAGCTTTGATTAATTTTTTTTTTTTTTTTTTTAATTCTTCTGAAAGAGTGAATATATGGTGTACCTAGAAATATGCTATTGAGAAGGTCGCTCTAGAAGGTGCTTGTGAATCCCTTCAGTTTCCTGGTACTTGTGTCTTGCTTACTAAAATTAAATCCAAAAGAACACTGAGATCAAAAGAAGATGCAAAGAAAGCACTAGTATGCACCATATCTAGACTTTCTCAGACCTGTTTAGTCTTTCTAATAGTCTCCTGAATTAGACGCTCTCTGACTATATCACACACTGAAAAGGTATACAAAAGACACAGGTAAATTAACTTATATCTTCACAGATAGATAATTAATAAAAAAATCTTCTTCTTGGCAAAGTTCTTTCCTCAAAAGCACAAAAGCAACTAGTACAGAATTCAGTGGGAGTTATGTATCTCAGAGCACAATCTACTTCAGGTGTAACTTTAAAATTTCACCAAGTTAGTTCCTGCTGTGGCCAGTTCCATCACACTGACAGGACTGATGAGACAACTCAATGACAGTAGTCATTTACTTAGGAAGCATAATCTAGAATGGAAATGTAGGCAATTCATCCATCATCAAAAACCTACATCATCCATCAACTTCATATTTCCTTAGGCAGTCCGAGTGCTTGGTAGCCTGTTACAAATGTAAGGGTTTCTTTTCCACCTTAGTAGAGTTCACTCGTTCTGCTTGTGTGTAAATACAAAAGTGTTGAAAGCATAGCTGGTATCATCACATCCTCTGTATTAATTTTGTTCTTTCATTTGGATCTGCTAGCACAGACTGAATGACTTATTCAGAATTGTGCTAACAACAGCTCTCATTTCCATTTGGTTTATATTAACATTTCATAAATTTTAACATATTTTCCCCGATCTTTTAAGACAAAAAGGGTATTATCCAGACTGTATAGCTCTAAATCTAATATAAGGAAATACCAAAGAATTCCCTAAAGTTGCACAAGAGGGTTGAGATTCATATCTTCTAACTTTAGCTAGAAGGCGATTGATGCCACTCTAAAATAGATATGCCTGTGACAGAGAGAATGACTTTTTTCCGAGATCTAAAGTTTAGACATTTTAGTAGACTATACACCTAACTTTTTGGATGCCTAAAGCTGGATGAGATTAATCTTTTGGAAGGTTGTGCCTTAGTCCCTGGATTGTCTTGTCATCTTTCCGTGGTTGGTGCTTGTTGTCATAAGGGTACAAATGAGTCAGTATTTTTATTTCATTTGTATATATCATTTTATAATGTTTTCCTTTGTCTTCATTAGCAAAGTATTACTTTGAAATAATATTGGTTGTCATAGGGGAATAGTCCTCCAGGATATATATATCTTCTCTATCTGTGAGGCATATTCTTCTCAGAGAGAATTTCATGTCCTTAAAGAAAAAACTCAGTAACATCATAAGGCTAAGCTACTCTTGCTGATTCTAAATTAAATGACTCTTATGATCTTCAAAAGCAAAATAGTGTATTTGCTTATATAATACATATACTTAAAATTTGTTGGATTATTTATGTAATATAAGAGGCTTGAAATAGTAGGTTACATAATTATCTGCCTTTCATGTTGACTCTTAGATTATTCAGCCGAAATTAGTAATACTTTACAATTTAAAAAGAGAAGCGGAAGTTTCAGGTTTATTCACATGCTATTTAACTTGAAATCCACTTTACATTTGGGGGTAATGGTTCATTCTCATCCCCAAATCCTCATTCTGAATTCCTTTTTTCAGTCCTGTCTTCAAGAAGAAGAGGAAGACCAGAAGAAGTATAGGCCAGTAAACTTCATCTCAGTCCCTGGGAAAGCAATAGAGTAAATTCACCTGGAAGTCATTTCCAAAAATAGTAAGTACAAGAAGGTGATTTGGAGTAGTTAGCATAGATTTACAAAGGGGAAATCATGCTTGACCAACCTGGTAGCTTTCTACAACAAAATGACTAGTTTAGTGGAGGAGGGAAGAGCAGTAGATATTGTTTATGTTTGCTTCACCCAGGGTTTTGATACTGTTTTCCTGAACATCCTCACGGACAAACTGATGAAGTATGGGCTAGGGCAGTGTACAGTGAGGTGGACTGAAAACTGGCCATACTGTCAGTCTGAAAGTGGTGTGATGGGGAGCACAAAGCCCAGCCAGAGGCTGGTCACTAGTGGTGTACCACAGGAGTCAATACTGGGTCCAGTCATGTTTGACATCTTCATTAATGACCTCTCCCCTCAATGGTGGGATAGAGTACACCCACAGAAGGGTTTGAAGATGACACAAAACTGGGAGGAGTGGTTGATAGACCAGGTGGTTGTGCTGCTACTCAGAGAGACCCTGACCGACTGGTGAAGTGGGCTGACAGAAACCTCATGAGGTGGAAGAAAGTCCTGCACCTGCAGAGGGGTTGGACTAGATGATCTCCAGAGGTCCTTTCCAGTCTCAAAAATTTTGTGATTCTGTGATTCATTTAGGCTATTTTCTAGTGAAGTATTTGCCAAAGCATACAAGAATGGCCAGCATTTTTTTAATTATTTGAGTTTTCACTGCAGTTAAAGGACATTTGAAGAGTTTGTAAAGATGAATATAGCAGTTAAGGGTTCACGTGTAAGGTATGACTAAACTAAGCATTGGAATGCAATGCACAGAACCATTTTTTTTTTTTTCTAGCATCAGATTGAGAGAGAAGTCCATATGATTTGGCATAGCCCTCCTAGCATGGCTTCAATGCTCAGATACAATGATGTGCTAATGCAGTTAGGCTGCTTTTAGTCCCAAGATACTTTACATGAACACATTACTCTGCAATGAACTTCTACTACTGGGACAAGCTTACATATTGCCAAGACAGGAGTTGTTTGTGCCAACAACATAGGCATTAGGACACCACAATTAGACTGAAATCTGTTCTCCATTTGAATTGGTAAGACCTTTGTTATTAATTTCAGTAGGGGTCAAGACACTAATCATAACTTCACCAGGGCGCACTACCACACATTAGAAGTGAAGATTTTTAAAGTCATTCTTTCCCATTGCTTTCTGGACACATTCATTAATCCCCTCTCACATACCTCATCCTCACCTTTTTATCACAGTCAAAAGGTCATGCTTTTTTTGCACACTATTATCTTTCTTTGAGGCAAATCCTTTCCATTGCAATAAGTATCATCACTAATTTGTAATTTCTTTCCTTAAAATTACTGGTGGTGAAAGATTATTTAAAACAGTTAATTATAAAAAAATGTTTACAGTCCTAAAAAAGACCAAACATCAAAATAAGATCAGTCCTAAAATCTGGAATGTTTTGTTTTCTTTTAGAAACTGAGTTCCTCAGAGTCAAAATTTAAATGGAATAATTGGTATTACATTATTTAAAAGAAGTGAGAAGTTGCCATTAAAGTATTTATTGAAATAAAACATTTTACTTTAAATTTTCAATTTAATATTTTCCATAGTTTAGGCTGAGGTTCTGGCCAGTCACATTTCAATTGCTATGGAAAGTCATATAAATGAACAGAAAAAGCAGTCATTTCTATAGCTGAAATTAAAACAAAACAAAACAAAACAAAATCTTGTTATCAACTTATTAGCAGTGTCAGAGCTCCATTTTTTTTGGCTTGGCCAAAGACAATGTTGAACAGATTTTAAAAGGAACATTTTCAGGAAATCTCTAAAGAGGAATTGCTTGTATATACCCCTTTGTAACCTTCATCACGTAATCCACATCTTCATTTAGATTTAGAGGTAGTTACATTATCTCAGAATAGGGTACCTTTGTACCTTATGCATTGGAATGTACATATTAGGTCAGATCAAAGTTCCAGTTAACATAATATTCTCTCTTCATCTGTAATTATTCTATGATGTTTATAAAATAGTTTAAGAAAAGCACAAGCAGACAGCGATACTTCTCTGGTATAACCTCCCAGCTTTAAGCTATCTGACTTCTTGAATCAGAATTAATATCTTTGTGCTTAATAGCCCTTGATATATTTGTCTTTTATGAATTTGTCTCATTTACATCACTTCCATATCTACATCCATCTTTAGGATAACAATGCCTTCATAAATATCTTGTCAAAATTCTTCAGTGTCATGGTGACCTTAAAAATATTCAGTCACGATCATTGATGTCAAAAAACCACAACCTCATACATTTTTTATCAAAATCTCCTTATCATTCACTGTCAAAACAGCATTATTACTTACCACATTCACATTTTAATCCAATAAATTAACATATAACAAAGCCCTTGTTTTGTGTAATAGAATGAGTAGACTTGGCTGTTGTCAGTTTTACAACTTTCTTCCCCTCTCTTTCTTAACTGTGTGTTCTAAAGTTAAGACATTTAGATTATAAAATCCTTGCAATTATTTAATTAAAGGAAATTAAAGTAAAATTAAATACTCAACATGGATATTAAAGTAATGTACCTCCCAGTATGTGACAGGGCACCACTGCTCAGCCCCCCTGAAGCTGTCTTCTCCAGGCTGAACAAGCCCAGCTCTCTCAGCCTCTCCTCATGGGACAAGTGCTCCAACACCAAGACATTGTGGTGGCCCTACACTGAACTCTGTCCAGTTAACTGATGTTTGTCTGGTACTGAGAGCTCAAAACTAGATGCAATATTTGGGAAACTGTTCAAAGTGTGCTGAGTAGAGGAGGATAATCCCTTCCCTTGATCTACTGGTTCTGCTCCTGTTAACACCTTTTTGCTGGCAGGTGACTACTAGCTCATGTTCAGCTTACTGCCTGCCAGAGCCCCAGGGGCTTTTCTACAGAGCTGCTCCCCACCCAGTCAGGCCACAACCTGTATCTGCTGCGAGGGACTCTTCCTCCCCAGGTACAGGGTTTTGCATCTGACCTTCCTGAATTTAATGAGCTTCCTGTTATCCCATTCCTCCAGCTTGTCTAGGTCCCTCTGGATGGCAGCACTACCCTCCCACATACCAGCTGCTTCCTCCAATTTGGTGCCGTCTGCAGATCTGATGAGAGTCCTCCATTGATAAAGCTGTTAAGCAGAACAGTTCCCAGGATAGACCCTTGGATTACTCCACATATTACAATCTCCAGGTAGATTATAACCAATTAACCATGACCCTCCTGAGCACAATCATCCAAACAGCTTTTACCTCTCTAGTTGTTCACCCATCCAGACAGTAGTGTTCTAACTTGGATACAAGAATATTGTGGGAGTCAGTGTTGAAAGCCTTACTGAAATCAAGGTGAATGGCATCCCCTGCTCTCCCCTCAATCACAGATTCTGGAGACACTGGCCTTTTTTGAAGATGGGTGCAACATTTGCTTTCTCCAGTCATCAAGGAACTCTCCCAATCTCCATGACCCTTCTAAGATGATAGAAAGCAGCCTTGCAAGAATCATTTCTGACAGCTTCCTTGAATGTAGCATGTGGATTGGTATGGGTCAAGTAATTGATCTTAATCCACTGCTGTGTATTCTCCTCCTTGAACCCTGCTTCTAAATACAGAGGCCTGGGAGATCTTGTTGGTGAAGACGAAGGCAAGGAGTACATCAGGTTATGTGTCTGCTGTCACTACGTCTACTCTGAAGTTGCCTTGCTTTTATCTCAAAATTAAAAAAGAATCTTGAAATCTGTTACATCTGAGATGACCTCCTCTGAACTACCTAACGTTAAATCATTGGTAGGCTATTTAGCCCATATAAGAAATTATTTAAAAGCTATTTGTAACACATAGGTTCATAACAAATCTCTAGATTTTAATCTCTAATGCTGGATATTCCTGATTTGTTTAGGACTGAAGTTTATTCAGACTTTACAAAACTTACAGATTAATAATGAAATATAGCTTTTATTAGGAGAGAATTAATCTTTCATAGCAGACTTTTTTTTTATGAAGGCTTTAGTGTAATTTATTGTCTAGTGAACAAACTTTTTGAGAAGCAATTAAGAATTCAGCCATGTTCACTTGGCATTTAGTGCTTTGTAGCTACAAAATCTGTTTTCTCATATGATTTCTTCTGTGTGCAATGTTGCAATAATTTTTTTCCACTCATGTCAGCAGCCCCAGCACACAGCAGATTTCTTCAGTGCTACCTTCCTTTATAATTTCATAGTTAGAGGAGAGGTACTGTTTGTCCTGAAAAATAACAGTTGAAAATCTCTTTCAACATTGATCCGGCTTTGATACTGAAATGATTTGAAAGATGAAAAAACATTTGCTTGATAAGTTCCCACTAGCCAAAGGACACTCTAAAATATACTGACCTGCCCCATTATAACTTTCCCTGTTTAGTTCTTTTATGTATTAGCAGATGCTGGGTACTGAGTAATCTAAGAGCCTATTCCAGAACCGGTACATCACTAAACACGATTATTTATTATAATTTGCCATACCTTCCTATGGCTTCCAGGGTCCTCTGTGCTATCCAAACTGGTAAACTCATTTTCCCAATCACCTCAGTAATATCATTATTCTTCAGGTTATTCTCAGACATCCAAGGTCTTGTGCTGTAGTGCAATAGAGCCTAGTAAACTACCCACTGCAGCCCCAGGATTATGTAATCAAAAAAGTGTGGAACAATCTCAAGTAAGTGTGAAATCAGAACTTCATAGCGGATTTTGAGATTTAGCCCCTCAGCCTTCAACGTCGTAGGTCTGACTGTGCTCTACTGCGTAGAGTCTCACTGCGGGGGGGGGGGGGAGGATATAAAAGACCATTCTAGGCAAGGTCTGTGCCTAAATGAACCCTTGTACTCATCATAAATGAGGAGCATGTAGGAGTACCTCTGCCACTACAAGGATTCACCAGAAGGGCTGACTTACAATGAAGTCTCTATACCAGCTTTATGTATACCATATAGAATTATTATCACCCGCTGTGGGACTGCTTTTGCAGCTCCTTGGAAGAAAATCCAGAAGATGATCTTCTGGAAGAAATTTGCCTATATGGTTTTTGGGACCTTCTACTGGGGTGATGGATCTCTACTTTTCTCTTTGTCCTGGTTTAGGCCAGGACGGAGCTAGTTTTGTCTTCAGCAGCTCCTGTGTTTTGGATTTAGTGTGAGAAGAATAGTGATAGCACACTGATGTTGCTGGGTGCTGCTAAACGATCAAGGACGTTTTGCAGTTTCCCAGGTTTTGATGAAGTGCAGGTGCAAAAACTTGGGCGGGGTAGAGCCGGAATAGTTGATCCAAACTGGCCAAAGAGAGTATTCCATACCATAGACGTCACGCCTGGTGTAAGTGAGGGTCGGTTGGTGGGCCACTAGGCTTTTTAGACCTTTAACTTGCCTTAATCCTTAAGCTTCCCTTCGGGTTACTTTTTGTTTCCCTGATTTTTCCTTTTTGTTTTTCATTCATTCATTCGGCTGTTCGTTCCCTCGCCTGCTCTCTCTGGAACTTGTTGTTCTGCGATAGCTGGGGGGGGGATACCCCTGCTCCCTGCCTGCTGCTCAGGATGGGCTGTATTGGTCGTTGGGTGGTGAGAAATTGTGTATCGTTTGTTTTATATTTTCTATTATCCTTATATATATTATCATTATTATCGTTATTAATATATTTTTATATTTTTCCTTTGCTGTCCTGGTGAACTGTTTTTATCTCAACTCGCGAGTTTTCCTTTCTCTCAGATTCTCCTCCCCACCCCACTGGGGAGGGGGGCAGTAAGCGAGCGGCTGCGTGGTATTGGGTTACAATTTGGGGTTAAACCACGACACTCTTTTACTAGAGTCATGTACTAAGGGCCTAGTATACTTCTTTAAAGACAGATAGTTTAGAGCAATAAAGGTATTTATGGGTGCAGAGTATCAAGTTGTCTGTTCAATCTGAGCAAAGGAAAATCTGTCACCAAGAGGGAAGGAAGGGGGACTGGATCTAGGGCTGGATCAGTAAAAGCAGGTTAATGTAGCAACTGGGCTGGAGCTCCTTATCTGTGTGATTGGACCTCCCAGCCCATGTCGTAGTGAAGACTGGTGGTAGTTTGGGTAAGCAGAAGGCTTTGGAATGTCAGGTTAAAGCAAAGAAACAAGCAAAAAGCAAAGCCTACAGTTGATAAAATATGTAAGCGGCAAATGAATGAAATGAAAAAGAAAAACAAATAACGAGTAAAAAAAAGAAAAAAAGAAAACCAGTAAGATATTATAACTAGTAAAATGAAAAAAACGGAGAGGGTTGTGAAGTAGTGTTAAGTATACTGGAAGACTTTTCCTTTAACTGAGCTTGTACTTTGGCAGATATGTCTAATATCCAATCTAAGATTGTCTTTCCACAGTTCAAGCCCATTACTACTTTTCTGTTCTCTGATTAATGAGTCTTTCCTGAGATGTCCCTGTACATATTTCCAGGGAGAGTTATCACATCCTCTGTCGGTTATCATTTTGGCAGAATATTCTTGGGTTTTTTATACTTTCTACTTCAAAGGTTTTATATTCTATACCTGTTAACTATTTTTTCCCCTCTACAGCAATGCTGGTTGCTGATTCAATGTAATGTTTCACTTCAGGGCTGGAATAGATCAGGGTAATTGTTTTCTGTACTTTATATTCACTTCTATTAAGACTAGCCATTGTGGCAGTTTCTTTTTCTGCAGTAGTTACACAACTAACTCATATTCAGTCCTTAATCTGCTTTAGTTTCCACCACCTGAAACAATTGCATCTTCCTCATGAACCAACTGCATTTTGAAAAAGAAGTCACTGAACTTACCTGTGAAGAAAAAATAAAGAAAAAAAAAAAGATTATTATGAAACGTCTTGTTCAGGAAATGAGGAACAACAGACATTTTGTAAGGAGTAGGACCACTGACCTTTGCTCTGTTTTGATATTGCTGATCCATGGCTTCATAGCTACATGAAGGACCCTTGCGTCTCACTGTTATTCTTCTTTGTAACTGAGCTCATTCAGAGGCTGAATTTACCTTCTCTACTTTTGCTTCCCACTGTTCTCCCAACAGCTATTGAGGCAATAAAGAAACATATAGTTGGAAATAATGCTACAGCAAATCTCTGTCCATAATGAGCACTTTTGCCATCTCAGAGAGTAGCAGTCTTCCTTTCTGTAGCTCCTGTCCGTAACAGCCTCCCTCTTTCTCAGCCTTGCTGAACATTTGTGCCACGTCAGCTTGTGCTAGAGCTGCGGTCTGGACCTACACTGTGCCAGGATCCTAATCCAATTGTCTTTCCAACCTTCACAAATACCTTTGTTCCATTTAATGCCCCTGGCTGGAATCTGTATTCCTTGGCATTATAATGCACTTCCCACACTTCCATACCAATGTCTGGGGCAGGGATCACCCCACAATGGATTTAATTGTGTTTATAAGCATAGCACCAAATAGAGTGTAATACAGCAACAAAGTAAACCTTGAGAAGAAATGAGGAAACTTCAGAAAATTCTTGGAGCACAGCCATTCCTAAAGTTTTCATAATACGCTACAATGGATCAATGGGTTATTAATGCTTTCAGTCTACTACTAACTTTGGGTATGTAGCCACAATTCTTGATGTCAGTAGGACACGGGAAGTTTGCCTCATCATTCCTTACTCGCTTACTCAAGGCACGGAGCACCTATCACTGCCCAAACTTCCCACCCCCCTGAGTTGCATAATTATGCCCAGTTCAGCATGAGGGACTGCTGTGTTTAATTCTAAGTCAGCCACACACAGGGAAGAAATACTCCTAACCTATTTCCTCACATAGCTGTCCCAAGACTAGGCACAGTCTAGCTTTAAATTCTAGGGAACTATTGCTTGAGTTGTGCTTGAATTCAGCCTCCTGAATAAAGCTGAGATGAGTGTGTAACTCCAAGATAAAATGTGAATAAATTGTTTACAACTGTGTGAAACAAATAGGTGACAATGAAACATGAGCAGATTCAGAGTGTGTAGACAATACAGCTTTTTATTAGCTATAAACACCAGCATCCTTTCTAGAAAAGTAAGAGGAAAATACTACAAATCTCTTGAATTTAAGTCAACATCACATGAGGAGGAAAAAGGAAGGAAGTTTGATTCAGGAACGCATATAATCACTAATTAGTTTTCATGTGCAAGGACAGGACTTTAAATTCACAAAGTTAATTAGCTGTTTCATGATTCCATAATGTTTTGTGTGTTTATTAGGCTCATAAACAAGTCTTTTTATTAGAAATTGATGGATGTTGAAGTAGTTGCATAATAGAAGTAAATCACACTAGAAAGGTGAGGACCTGAATCACAGGTACAGCTAAGCCAAGTATGCAGGCAAGTCTTCATCATAAGCCTGATTTATTTACAGGACTTCACAGCTGTTAAAAAAACAGCTAGCTTGACAAAGAAGCCAATGAATAGAATCACTGTTAATAAGTGGAACACACAATGGTTAAAAAAAAATTAAAAGTCCACAAACCAAAAAATGAATACTTACGCACTTAATGATTGATAGGTGCTATTTTGAATGCCAATTCATACCCTGTTTTAAATGAAACCCAAATTATTTTCCATTTACAAGTGTGTCTCCATTGAAAGGTCTTCGCATATTTGTTGATCTGCTTCTGAACATTCATTCAATGGCTATATCCTGCAGTATCTGGCTACTCACTCCTCCCTATATCAAAATTATTCCAGTTTAGTAGCCTTTCCAAATTCACATTGGTAGGATTGGGCCACTGATGAAATGCACTGTAGCCGTTCTTCTCCAGGAATTTTACAGCAAGTAACTGCCAGATAAACATCAGAAGTAATTGTAGTAGCAGAGACAAGAATCAGGACTCCACTTTGCCAACTGAACACCCAAGCTAGAGAATTATATTCCTGCTGACGCTCTTTTCTTTCAGTCCATGAATCACGCATTCCTTTCTGAACAGCACACCAATTTTAACAAGAAGGCTGCACAGCATGCTCTACTATCGTACAGTGTTAGGATGCTCTCTTCCCCCCAGGACATGTGTTGACCACGAGAGTGAGAAAGACTTGGAATCCAAGTCTCTGAGTCCTTGAGAAAAGCTGCATTCATCTGGTACTTATAAAAAGAGCAGGAAGAAGGCACTGACATAATTTCTTCTGGCTATGTTTTAGAAGGAAACCACTAGCCTTGATTAGTCCTTTGGAAATATAGTTACTAGAAAAATTGTCAGTTTCTGTACAAAGTTATTAGTGTCACATCACAGTAAGATATCATTTCAGCTCTAAAAACAGTGGGGAGGGTTGCTACATCCAGTGCTTTCTTTGGACTTTATAATCCTCCAAGCCCTTTATTGGACTTGTGTGCACTTATATATTTCTCAAAAACATGTATATTTATTTTAACAATAACCTTGGAAATCTTTTGTGCAACTAGCAATTGACAGTAAAGAAAATATGAGGCAGCTCTAAGACTGAAGTTATGGCACCTGTATATATCCTTCTTTCGCAGCTGCAAAGCAATGTAAAATATTCTTATACACAAGTGCAAGTGAGGACAGCAAAATGGGCAACCCAGCTCAGCCCAGTCTCTCAAATAGAACTGTAATACTCAAAATTCACATATAGTATGGCCCTACACACACCAGAATAGGTGTTCTTTGTGCTACTGAAATAGCTCAAAGAGCACTTAAAATTACTTCCTGCAGGCAGCTGAATGCACTTTTGTAGTTTTCCTTTAATGAAACAGGTGTGTCCCTCCCACAGTGGGAGAGAATCTTTAATGGCACAGAGCTATCTTAACATCACTTTTTCTTTTCTATCAAAGGAAGTGTATCCCAAAGTCAGGCGGCACAATCAGGGGCTGAGCCAACACCGCTTGATCTTGCCAGGCAGCACATTTCCTCGCAAGTTGTAGTTCAAACATCCCTAACACAGAGCTAAGGGTAGAGGGAGAGGTTGCTATCACATTGCAGCTTCTTGTTTTGAAGATTATAAGTGAGTACAGATGCTTCCTTCTGCAATGACTGCTGTAAGGGGTCTTGTTAAGGTGTCTAAGGAAATCTAGAATCTGTACTCCTGTATTTTCACTGATAGTAAACATAGAAAGAAAACAAAGAAATAAACATTACAATTGCAGCTGTGAAAATACTGTGGTTTTAAACATAGTAAGTCATTAGATATGCGAGATGTCACTAATTCATTATTATTAGACTCAAAGATTTCTTTGCTAAAAGGGGTATATGCTTCAGGTTGAAATACAATTGATTTTCATACCTGACCGATGTTACACTACAATGTTCTTCTTTTATTTTCCAGCAGAAAAGGAAAATCTGCTGAGAGCACCTACTATAATTATACAGTCTTTAAAAATCTCATACTCTGCACATGCTAATCCTTAGTGTAAAATATCACTAGCTTTGTGTCCAGGAATCTTGAATCATGAATTATTGGTGAATGTGTGTGTCAACTCCTTCCTTATTTAATAGGAATGTCTGACATGAAAGTATATTAATCACAGGTTAGTTGAGATAGCAGTTACTAAAAAGTATGTTTTCATTCTTGTCTATGGTTTTGCACCACAGTACATATGGATAGAGATGGATAGATAATAAAGTGAAAAGATACTTCAGGATGAATTTTAGAAAGCAAAAAGTGTCACTGAGATGTGAAACAGTCCTTACATAGCTTCCTTTAATATTTCTTGTTAAAGAATTCAGATAAGAATCAATGGTATTTTCTTTCTCAAATGGTATTTGTATGTGTATGTAACTAAATACACACGTTTCATATGGATGTATATATATCAATAGATAAGCATCAGAAATACATAGAATCATAGAATCATAGAATTGTTCTGGTTGGAAGAGACCTCCAAGATCATCGGGTCCAACCATTAACCTATCACTACCAAGTCCCCCACTAAATCATATCCCTTAGGGCCTCATCTAAACGTCTTTTGAATACCTCCAGAGATGGGGACTCCACCACCTCCCTGGGCAGCCTGTTCCAATGCCCGACAACCCTTTCGGTGAAGAAATTTTTACGAATGTCCAATCTAAACCTCCCCTGGCGCAACTTGAGGCCATTTCCTCTTGTTTTGTTGTCTGTTACTAGGGAGAAGAGTCCAACCCCCATGTCTCTACAACCTCCTTTCAGGTAGTTGTAGAGAGCAAGAAGGTCTCCCCTCAAATGCACATGTACACACACACATTCACACAGTCTTCTTATATGCTATTATTGTATCTGAACTGCTGCTTCTGCTTTTTGCATCTTTCACATCAAAACACAATGTGGCGCACAGGTATCCTTCAGCTTTGGTAAAGCACTCACAATTTGATCCTACTAGCAGTATTGTACTTGCTTATTTACAAATAAGAAAAAGGCTGCCTCTTTCAGCATGAAAGGCTGTTTCCCTAACACATTTGAAAGAGCAGGTCTCCTTGCGACAACTGTAGTTCAGCTTAATTAGGCAGAATTGTCACTGAGTCTGTAACAGGCATCAGGCATCACTTATGTAGAATCAGGAGATTTAAAGGGATGCACATTGTGATTATTTCTTCACTCCTTACAGGTTCAAGCACTGCCTTCCTACTCATGTCTAGTTCAAATAAAAGTGTGATCCAAACAAGATAACAGGATCACAGAAGTGTACAGCAATCCAAATTTTGGAGCTCTATGATATATTTGAAAGGTCCTTGATAACTAAATTTGACAAATGCCTGCAGCCTCTTTATCTGCCCTTTCTTCAATAGTTGCCACTTCTGATTTTTCTCCTCTTTTACTGTTTCAGGATGTGACATTTCCTTTGGTCATTTTTCATGCATTTTTATGTATTAGCTTGGGTGCAAAATTAGAAACCTAGTAGCTGTAAGATGAAATAATTAAGCTTCATATTAGAAAAGAACCTTTATAGCATTTCTAAAATAAATATTTCTACAGTATATGTCATATATATAGTACATCATTGTGTTAGTTAATCGTTTCATTGGCACTTGTTTAATACCTAAATGGCAGATCTGCCCAAATTTCTGTTATATTGCTGTTTATTACTCACTACCTATTTATAGACACACTGTGCTTATTTAGAGTATTTCCAGCCTGTTTTCTATATTTACGTACTATGAATACGTATCACATGCAATAAGTATAAAAGTTCAACTGATGCAGACAAGCAAAACACACCTTTTCAAGAGGACAGGAAATTCATAAGTAATAAGCACTCGATGCAATGAAAAAGGAAAGGTTGTGTCTACGCATATGAAGAAGACAGAGCCCGGCAATCCCTGTGCCCATGTTCTAGGTCAGATATTACTTTACTCCAGTTCAGAAGAAATATAATCCCTACTTAGGCATTATTTGTCTGGGCTTCCTCTGAAGTTTATAGATTTTTGTGACTTGTAGATTGGTGTCAATTCCTGGGAGGCTGATTTAGAACCAAGGTGGAAGAAACATTACTGTTTGAATCCTTTCACAGAGACACATCCTCAGTCAACCAAATGCTGTACATGTTTTATAGCATGTAAGTACTTAGGTACAGTAATGGAATCCCAAACTTTGAACTTGGTGTCTTCATAATATCAGAGCAGGATAAGGTGATTTAAAAAAAAAAAACAAACATATAAAGAAAGTTTGCCTTGTATGAAGAATCCTAGAACTGACCAACAGAGACGTATTAAAATCTAAGTGTTAAGAGCAGAAACATTTCAATAAGGTTGCAAGCAATTGTCTCTATGCACATGACAGCAATATCCATAATCTTTCCTCAAAATAAGCCCCTTTACTGTTTCACTGAGCAGCTACGTGCAGCTCATGCTTTTCATCTGCATTCACAGCTGAATGGGAGAAACAGTGCCACTGGCCAGTTTTTATACAGTGCCTTAGCTGTTAGAGCATTCATTTCAGATATAGTGCTTCCAGTGTAAGAGAATTAAAACATGCATATTTCACTCTTTTGGGAAGAGTAAATCACCAGTCACAGACTATTCTATGTGATAGAGCCCTTCCTATCTCCTGTTAACTGTGGGCCACGCTCCAGAAATAACTCAAGATGTAATGAGTCCCAAAAACTATTCTAGAGGAAATGTATTCTAAAGTGTAATGATCAGGGCGTTCAAAGGAGGGAAGAATTTTTCATTCTTCCAAATGGCTTATAGCTCTCTGTATATCACTTCTATATGTTACATAGTGATTTTATTTAACACAGAATTAATTACACTGCTTAAAACAAAGCCAAAAAACCCTGTAACAATAAAGGTGCGTCTTATATTCAGGATAATGGTGCCTGTTATAGATCTCAATAAAATTTTTCTTTGTTATTCTGTTTTGGCAGTGACATGCAGTGACAACATGATAAAATGGAGATTTAAGAGAACAAGATTGTTCAAAACAAATATTGCATATGTTATTCATTATCCAGATAACACTAACAACATGAGAATAGTTTCTGTACCTATGAAATTAGAAAAAATGGTCTTGACCTTGTAAAGGACCTTGTAACATTTGTGAAATTTTTGTCGTCATCTTAAATTGCCACATGTCTCTCGGAAATACTTAGTGTTACGGTTTAGCCCCGCCGGCATCTGAGCGCCACGCGGCTGCTCGCTCCCTCCCCCCCTCTCAGTGGGATTGGGGAGAGAATCAGGAAAAAGAAAGGCAAAACTCGTGGGTTGGGATAACAACAGTTTAACAGGACAACAAAGGAAAAGCAAACAAACAAACAGACCCCAACAACACCAACAACAGAGTGTATTTAGCGGTGCTCCCCACCCGGAGCCAATGCCCAGCCCGCTCCTGAGCAGCAATCCCCCCGCTCGCCCCATCCCCCTCTATACAGTGAGCGTGACAGTCACATGGTTTAGAACAGCCCCCAGCCAGCTTCTGGTGAAAATCAACCCTATCCCAGCTGCAACCAGCACATTTAGAAAAATCCCCTCTGAATTACAGCTTGCAGTAAGATATAGTTTTTTGTTTGGTTGGTTTTTGTTTTGGTTTTTTAGGGGTTTTTTTACTAACATATAAACACATTACAGGGTTCTTATGAGCTCATGTGCTTGTGCAGTAGCCCTCTGTGGTGATTTTGCTAGCTATCACCAAGTATTACACATGTGCATGAGTACACATGAGAACACATGCAGACATACAACAATACATCCATATATGTCTATTACAAAATTCTCTGTTGAGATCTCCACTGGCTAAAAAGCATTAGAGCTGCCACTGCCCAACTGTATTAGTGCCTAAATAAACCATGAACCTGGTAGCAAAGGGTCTTTATTTGGGACATAAGTGTTTTAATATTAAACCTGACTCTCCCATTCATAGGCAAAGAAAGCAGAAAAGTAAGTTCGTAGGAAGGAACGATAAAGCAGTCTTCCAGGGTATTTTAAAAGAGAACAGCATTGCCAATGCACTTGCTAGTATTGATCTCAATAGTATGTCTTTAGTATGCTTTAACAATTTAATAAGCAAAGACACAATCAAGCCAGACAAGCCACAGGAAAGAAACACCTACAAGCCTGAGATTGTTAATATTGAGTTTCTCAGCATGTCAAGGCTGGTGCAGTTCTGAGCACATGCAAAGATCTAACTCTAGGAGCAGAAAGTTGAAAAAATAGTTCAGATATTTTCACAGAAATCACAGAAGACCTGATGTTGGCAGGCACCTCTAGAGATTGTCTAGTCCAGCCTCTCTGCTCAGAGCAGGGTCACCTAGAGCAGGTTGCTAAGACATACATCCAGTTAGGTTTTTGAATACTTACAAGAATGGAGACTCCCAAACCCAAACTCCCAAACATCTCTGAGCAACCTGTTACAATGTTTGACCACCCTTAGAGTAAAGCTTTTTTACCCATAGCCTCTTCTTTCACCACTGAGAAAAGTCTGACTCTACCTTCTTTGCTGCCCCCTAATCAGGCATTCATACAGATGGGTAAGTCGTCGCTGCCGCTGTCGCTGATGCTGTCGTCCCCCCTCCCACCCTTGTCTTCTTAAGGCTAAACAGCTCTACTTTAAGAACTTCAGTTGCTTATCTGGTTTAGCCATTTCTTTTTGCATCACGCACAATATTTACTTATGAAATTATTTTTGTTGCCTCGAAACTCTACTGGATACCACATAGAAGAATGGCTAAGTAATGAAAAATCCTCCTCTGATAGCCACTGATAAAATTATTTTCTATATATGTGCTCATATCACACACTTATGAGGTATGTGGCAGTTTTATTTCCCTCATGAAAAGAACAACAGATTGTGATTGAACAAAATTGTCTTCGTTTGCAGAGTAAGGGTTTCTTCCTATTTTTATGTGTCCACATGAACTATTGCTCTGCTTTCAAAACCTCTTGATGTTTGAGTAAACGTTTCTATATTTTTAACTTTCAGTTGTAAGATCAATGTAGTCTATTTGTCCACCTCAATTTGAGAAGCTCAGTAATCCTTCAAACAAAGCCCAGTGAAATTGCTTCTGTGTTTTAACCATGCATTAAAAAAGAGAGAAGAAAAAAAAAAGAAAATTTCATTCAGCATACTCGGATCATATCGGGACTGTACAGTGAAGCTAGGCAGCTGCTCCAAACAGCATCGGCAGAAATACCAACTGCATAGAAGCTCAGGCCCAGAGTGGACTTCAGCCATTTTAATTTCACCACTAGATATGAAATCATTTCACATTATTGCTGTGCAAAATCATTTCTATCAGAAGTATTGATTGGAGGAATAAAAAGTTTTCTTCGTTTAATTTTGCATTTATACAAAGACGTGAAATTTATAGTATATATTGAATCTCTTTACATAAACCTATGGATAAGTTTTGAAAAGAGAAAGCAGTATGATGAAATATTAAAATTATGTGAGAGAAAGCAGACAGCTAGTCTCAAAGTTTGACATACAATGATAAGAAATTCAGAACTGAAAACCCCAAGAACAGGACAAATATCTTAAGCTAAGCAGTTGATACAGACAGTAGCAGGTATTAATGTCATGAAAAGAATAAAAACGTCGACAACAAGTCAGGAAGCGTCAGAATTCCTACGGAGTCTAACTTTATTGTAAAGTACATTAAGAAGTTTGGAGTCAAGCTATTATTCCCTCTTAACATAAACTGTTAGTCTGCAGTATTGTAACATACAGTACCCATGAAGCAACATCGCCAAAACCTCAGAGGGATTGTACTCGCCTGTAAATGGGCTGGGGAGGATTGCCCCAGCTTTTCATTTCCTTCCTGTGTGAGTCTGCCATACACTTCATCTTGTTTCAAACCGATTCTCTTGGATCAGAGTCAGATCCTCTCATGCTGCCAGTACTTCTGGGACTAGAAGTTCTAGTTCAGGTCAAGGTGGGGTGTCAAACATTCAGAGAGTGTCTGTTATTGTTCAGAAATATTATGAATGTAATATTCCACTGCAGTGTGATATAACAGGCAAAACACTTCAAATATGGCTTTCTAATAAGGAAATAGAACTATGATTTGTCTTTCCCAAATGAATGTTACTTTTACTGGAACTGTCTGGAAACTCTACAATGAAGTGGATATTCTTTGGAACTGTAACTTTTCATGAAAATGAATCTGTTTCAACTGAATTTTCCTGTCTCCACAAACAATTTGAGCGCAAAAGAGCAGAAGCCCCTCCTTTGCCAGTTTAGAAACAGAAGCAAGCTTTCTGGCTCCCAGCACCTTCCCCAGGCTGCCAGACTGCAGTTACTGCAGTTCCTATCACTCCTTCGGAAGCCAGGAAGATCTCTGTCTGCTCCAAAGTGCTGGTCAAGCTGCAGGTAGCTCAGCATTCTGGCAACCTAAATTCCTCTTGCAATTTTGATTTAATGCATTATTTACCAGCTCCCATTTCTAGAACTTGTTGTGTAATGCTGTTACTCAAAAAGTACCTGAGTACATTTCAGCAGGATGAACTGGACTTTAGAGTGAATTATGATCTCACTAACCACAGCAATATATAAGTCTAGGATGGACAGTTCTAACTGAAAAGGTAATTCCAAGCTCTTCCCAATATTTTTCAAAAGGATTATGGAATTTGTTGTCATTAAAGCACGTATGTTCTTGTGTTTCATTATCTTTGAGATGGGTAACAAATTGGACCTCTGTAAGGTCTTTCCTCTGAGAAGAATACCTTCTTCTAGGAAAATTATTATTTCTAAGAGTTCCCTGTCAAAAGCGGTGGTCATCCCTCTTCCACCCTCAGAACAGAAGGAGGGTGTGATTTGTGGACGCTTGGTAGTGACTCCTTCAGTAGCCCCTATCTAGAGTGGTAGCTGAAGACTAGTGTACTACTTCAACTGAGGAGTGTACTTCTTCAGCAGCTTTTGAAAACACAGACAAATGGAGAGTCTTTTGCATGAATGGTTGCACAATCAGCCTTTATTCAGTGTATATTTTTATTTAAATTCCAAAATACAGAAAGAGATATTGAGCTACATACTGAGAAATGTGCCTACAAGTTAAGCAAGTGTAGTGGAAGAAATGGCCAATCTGGTTTTTCCCTCTTTACAGGAGATATTCTTAAACAACGTAAAGCACATGAGTATCTTTACTCTCAGATCAGTGAGGACAAAAACAAACAGTAAGGTCTTTCTCTTTTCTTGGCTAGTTTTGCTTTGCCACCTGTCCCTATTCCAGGCCAGTCCTATTTCTGGCTTGAAGGTCTTTTAAAACCTCAGCAGTTATTGATGGATATTTGATCTACTCTGCCAGTGAGCTGCATTCTTCTTTTGTGCTCTTCTGACAGTCTCTGGTTTAGGTTCCCCTTAATCTGGGTTGTGGCCTTTGTATTGTTTGGGGTTTTTTTTCCCACACCTGAGAGGAAACTCTTGTACATCTCCATGTTATACAAGATCAGGGCCTGAACGAAGCATCTTCTTACACTTCCATCGCGAATTTTATAGAAGATACAATCAAGTGTTGTTGAGATATTTTATATAGAACTGTTTTTCACTGAACAAATGCAGTTTCATCTCTAGAAATATCTAACTGGAACATAGTTCAGTAATTTTTTACAATGGGGAAAATCTGAATTTATTATTTTTATAATATTTTGACTAATTTTATTCATATATTTGCATTACATAAATATGAAAAAATCAAGGTAAAATTAGTATTATGCATGTAGTTATTCTGTCATTTTATCATGTCATGAATATTTAATTTTCTCAGGAAATTTTGAATTCTTCTTCCAGGTCAAGGTTTGTTTTTTTTTTCAAAATGTCAGTGTTTCTTATGAAAGGGAAATGTTGACTCCTGCCCATCCTTCTAAATTGATTGGCAAAATGTGGAAGCAGAAGAAGAGGGACGGATGAGCATTTTCACTTGTGAATGAGTTGTAAATATTCCCAAACACAATAAAACTTATTTTTAAAATATAGATAAAAGCCACAATAGCATTGTCCGAATCTTAGCATCACACTCTGCATGCTTCTAAGTAACTAAGACTAGAGCTGTAGTTGAAAAGTATTTTCTTTCAAGAAGAGGGACTGTTAGAGATAAATGTGAATGTGTTAATTGAATTACCTCCATGAAAATAGGAGCCAATGAGATTTAAAAATAACCATAAAGGTCACTCAATTAAACCATTTAGAACGTAGAATAGGGGCTTGGAAAGTTTACGGCCTTAGCAAACAAAGCAAATAAGGAAACAACAACGAGGACAGCCAGAGATTGCCTTGTGTTATTATGGGAGGAAAAGGTAAGCTCTGTGAACTTTACTGAAAATATTGCCATGATAACACCAAGTGGTCAGTGCTTTGTGTTGTAAGCGGATGGCCACGTACACTCTAAAATGGCCACAGCTATAGAAGTGATATAGCAATGGTTCACCTTACTTTTAAGTGAGAACTTTTTTTACACAAACATGATCGTTAAATAACAACAGGATGATTGGTTCAGGAAGATCTGAACATTTACACCAGCATATAAGTCAGTAGAACAATGCAGCCTACTCCATCTACTTCAGTAGATGCTTCTGTAGAGGCAGTGCCATGTTTTCATTCCTTTCTTCCTCCTTGGAGTATCTTCCTTCCTGGTGATATCTCAAGAGAAAGCAGTCTCTGTGTTCAAAAATGATAGCAATAGCAAAGGGCTTTTCCTTCCGTTCATACTACTAGGCAATTGCATTCTCTTTTATGTCATCATGAACACAGCCCTGTCAGTGCTCACTAGAGTGAAATTAGATAAAAGTAAGGTGCAAACATTTTCATTCAGATCATGGAAAAGAGGAATTCGATTTTGTATAGCTAGTCATTATCTTCATGTTGTTTTATATGAGAAAGCCTTTTCTCCCACTTAAAGCTATGTAAAATCATCACATGCAAAGTAAGAAATGTGGGAATCTTCTTGAAACATTATGACTACATTTTTTCATACCCGAGTATGCTGAGATAAATACTCATGTGCCCTTGATATCTCAAGACAGTAGGGAACCAAGACCTTTGGATTTGTTCAGACCACTTAGGAACCTGCTGCAAAGAAAGGAAGGGAAAAAAGGGACACACTTATTCTCCCAGGGAGCGAAAAGAGCATTTCTTTGTATTGCGCCTCGATCAAGAATACTGCATCCAGCTGAGTCTAATCAAACAGAGAGAAATACGTGGCAGTGTTTGTGTGCAGAACACACACACACTCCAAGACACAG
The DNA here is from genome assembly GCA_009819775.1 of Phoenicopterus ruber ruber. Classification (NCBI taxonomy): domain Eukaryota; kingdom Metazoa; phylum Chordata; class Aves; order Phoenicopteriformes; family Phoenicopteridae; genus Phoenicopterus; species Phoenicopterus ruber. The sequence continues at coordinate 24,294,413 of CM020215.1, read as the reverse complement.
TATGAGACATAATGCCTGCTGTCAGACTTTCTCCTCGCTGTAGTGTATTATTTTTTAAAACCCATTTTATCGCATACAGTATTTGGTAGCGATTTTTAATTTATTTTTTTTTTAAACTGAATACATCTAATCATGTTTTGGAGATCCATTAAACAGGCAAGGCTTGCTTTCCATCTCAGGGATGAAGCGCAAGAATAACAGTCAGGAGACAGTTATGTCTTTTCCCTCTCTCTGATGTCGATTGAGTGGGTTACCTTGGAGAATTCCCCTTCTCTCTCTGGGCTTCAGTTTCTAACATCAAAAACTGAAAAAACCACTAAAACCGCAACATGGCTATTGGCAGGCATTTATGTGAGATATTGAAAAGAACATGAAAACACAACTAGGTTATACCACTGCCTCCTGCAGTTTCCAGTGATGTGCAATGTTCAGTAACAGGAGATTTAGGCTAAGCCTATTCTGAACAAGATGGAAATCTGTTTTTAATATTCCTCTGTTGTTTTTCTTTGCTTCTATGACTATGTAAGTTTTTAGCATGAACAACACTCCATACCAAGGATATACACTGAATGAAGAAATTGTTTATATACTACCTTCTTCTCTTTTGGGATGTTCTTTAGTTCTTATAATATTCATCTCCTATGCATTTTCTTCATGACATATATGACTTTATACATCTTTATATAACCCCATCACTTGCTTCTTATCTGGGATGGAAAGCTGTAATGTATTCAATAGTTACTTCTACAGTTTGATACTTTTAAACATTTTTGTCACACATCTCCAGACCTTTTCCAGTTCTGTTCTAATGTTTTCACCAGTAAGAACTGTACACAATATTCAGATGTACATATAGAGTGGATTTCTACAAAAAGGACATAATGAGGTTTTCTATTTTGTTTTCCATTTCTTTCATAATAATTCCTAGAATTAAATTTCTTTTCTCGACTGCTGCTGCACTGACGTGATGTTTTCATAGAGCTATCTGTTATGACCCCGAGATCTCATTTCTCAGTAATGATTGTCAGCTGTCGACCCATCACTGTATACAAAGATTTGTCCTTGTTTTTCACTAATCATGTTCAAGTTCCAGTTGTGTCTGATCCATAATCTCTGACAAGATCCCAAGATTTTTCTATGCCCAGTGACTTTCCTAATTCTGATGTGGATTTTATTGTATTCATTATCCCCCCATGACTTATCTTGGAGCTGTTCCACTCTGTATAAACAATTCACTGAGGGAAAGATTTAAATATTCAAGGCAGCCCCTCCGTGTTACCCTGGGAATGGCTAATTATTTGTACAAAATTAAATAGTACCAAAGGAAACAAGACAGACTGAAAGGAGGTTAATTTTCATAGAATTCCTCTATATTCAAGAGAAAGAAATTTGTGGAAAGGAGTATCTGAGGTGTCCTAAATTTGTCTCCACTGGCTATTAAGGACATTTTGCCTCTTATATGAACACCCACTTGACTCAGCTCAGTGAACAGAACATTCACCTGAGCATTTACAAATGTAACATAGGGATTCCAACAAGAGTATCCATCATTCAAGGTAAATTCCCTGGCTATTGGGAAAGTCACCCTTTCAAGGAAAGTCTTGTTCTTTCTCCAGTTTGGACAATACACTTTTTACTGAATCCAAGAAACTTTTCCCGATGGAAGTTATGGGATATTAAATTATGATGCACTATCACAAAAAGGTGAGTACGGAATAGCAAGAAAGTAAATGAGTAGATGAAAAATAACTCCTCTGGAGTTAAAAGGGAAATAAATAAGATATCATAACTATGAGAAGTTAACGGGTTAAGACAAAACAAGATCAGAGCTCTATCTGAAATTCTAAGCTTACTTACAGCCACTGATGAGGCAAAATCAACCTTAAATCTGAATTTTTGGTTTTCATTTCTGTGTTTTAGGTTGTATTTACAATGAAGTCTTTGTAGTAAATGCAGCCCCAGCCCGGGACATTGGGCACCTTCCTGGGCCCCCAGGCTGGGATGTTGGCCCACAGGTGGCTGCGTCTCAGCGGGATCCGTGACCAGGCACGTGGCTGCAGGACGGCAGGAGCTGGAGCTGGAGCTCTGGCAGGACTAAGGTGAGAGCCTCAACTGAAAGCATGTCCCTGGGCCAGGGCTCAGCCCCATGGCACCTGGGAGCCTCTCCCTAGGGTTGCCACTGGGAAGGGGCCACCCTCGGCTGCACTGGCTCTCAGATGGCCCAGAGCCCTGTCAGCCAAATCTCCAGGAGCCCCCAGGGATGCTGTCATGGCCCTTACAGAATCTTCTACTCAAAAACTTCCTAAGTAGGTAGAAGAGGTCACTATCATTGTGCTTGATAGGGATTGTAATGTATGCAAAATATTCTGAGATTGTCCACAAGGTAAAGCTCATTAAATGTCATGGACAAGGACCAACTAATTTCTAAGTAGTCATTGGGCATTGACATGGTTTAGGCATGGATCTATTCAGAGCTGTCCACATCGAAGCATACCTTGGCAGCCTCATAAACAGAACTTCAGGTGTGAAGGAAATGTTAACATTGGAAATGTAAAGAATGAAAGATTTTGGCTGGTTCAGAACTAAGCAGTAGATGAGAGAGAAAGGGAATAGTGTCATAACAGAGAAATGAAGTACTCGAATTCCACTTCAGTCATTTGAGGTACCTCGTACCCGGACCACAGTTCTTCAGATCCTGACGAAAAAGATGAGCTACAGTTAGTCTTATAGGCAACATTCTATCCATGAGATCTGTCTCTTCCTGCAACACTATTTACATGTTTTGTGTAGTTTCTGGATAAAACCCCAGATTGATGCTGGGAATAGGGGTCCTTCCCCTGAACAGTTGCTCATGGAGTTTTGCTTCTTTGCTTGATTTCTGTCACCAGCAAAGTTGCGTTCTTTGTTATGTGATGACAGCTGTCATGAGCTTGAGAAAGAAGTGTAGGTGTTCCCACACTCAACTGCACAGCAGCTGGTGTTCGCTGACAGGAAGGAGCGCTCTCAGGCTGGGTACTGAGTCGTGGTTGTGTAGCGTTCCGGAGAGGTCCATGACTCTTCTATGATGGGTAATGTCCTCCTCTCATGACTGTATAACAAAAAAAAAACTGGTTACAATTGCTTTTCATGATGGGCCCAGCCACATCAATTTAGATGGAATTTACCTTGCCCAAATTCAGGCACATAAGGTTTTATAACGGTTAAGACAGAATAATTAACAACCTGCAGTGGAGTTGGATACTGGGATTTATTTAAGAACCTTCAATACTAGGGCTTTTACTCAGTTTGATTATCTCACACACCCACTCACTTGCCCTACAAAGCACTACGTTCACTGGATCTCAATTCCCCTTCCCCACAGGGAGGTCCCTGCTGCCCAGGAAGGTCGGGCAGAAAGTCATGTCAGTTTGTGCTGCACAGCTGCTTCCAGCTACCAGTTTCAGCCCAAGTCCCTGGGCATCCCGCAGCATTCAACTCCACTCAGCTCTTTGATCTCCAGGATCATCCCCCACTTCCAGCACCTTTCGTCCCATCAGAATATTCACCACCTTCTTTTCAGACCCTCTTTTTCTTTCCAAGAAAGGGCTTCTCAGGAGCCTTTCTTTTGAACACTAGCTTTCTTTCCAGAAACCCAAACCCTGAGCTTTCCCACCTAAATAGTGTATGTGCACACGCTTAGCTTCCTAATTGGTGGTTCTTGCTCTCATCTCTGTATTAATTGTAGGATTCTGGATGTATCACTTTTGTTCAGTCCAAGTGTTATCAGAATTTATGACCAGTCCACACGAGCTGCAGCTAGCAAGTAGCAAGTTTCTACCTGAAAATACAAAAGCTCAATTTCAGACTTTCGCCCATACACACATGCATACACCCAATTATCTGCTGCCTGTTAGCATTTGCAGTTTAAGCTATTTTTATCACCTACAACAGGTTTAGACAGCTGCATCTATACTAATCATGGCAGAGTGCCTTTAAAGGCAATAGAGAGGAAAAGACATTTTTAGGGTATATCTCATCTAATTTAAAGTGCCATTTGAAGATGTCATGGACTGAGCCATTGAAATGCCAGTTGTCTTCATCTGTGAAGAAAAGGAAACGCTGGGGGCTGACCTCCAGCTCACTTGATCAGATGGCTTGGCTCCTACTTTTCACAACTGACTACAATTTAAAGATGTAAATATTGTTCTGCCTAGTTTTTGAAGTCAAAGGTTTGGGGTTTGAGCAGGTCTGCTCAGATCTGAACACAGTGCAGCATTACAGGTGCCAAGAGAACGCTGAGGTGAAGAGTGGAGCTTCCTAAAAGTGACTTAGGCTTCTTTACAGTCAATGGCTAAGAGAGATTGTTCCGGATCTCAGTTTTACATTTGGGAATGTAAGATCCTTACTTAATTCCTCTTGATCCTTAAATCACTTTTTAGAACTGGCTTACCTTTTGTTTTTGTGTTGGTTTTTTTTTTTTTTTTTCCCCTCTGCTGTTCTGTTTCTAGTTCTTTAAAAGGAAAAAATGACAACAGAATTAAAACAAGAAAAAAAATTACCTTTTCTATTCTCTTTAATTAGGCCCTGAACTCATGACTGTTGTGTTCATGCATAACTATTTTAAGTTGGAGACTTTTTTTTCTTCTAAACTTTCACACTAGTACAGATAGATAGTGAATTTGTGTTATATTTTAAGTATGTATGTAATGCAGCATAGCAAACTGGAGAGTTAAAAAAAAATCCTTTTAGCTCAATATGCTTATTCAAATAATGATGTCTATGCCTTTGGCAGGTATTTTTATGTATAGAGAGATAAGAAGACACACACTCCAGTACAGGTATTTTGTTATTCCTGTTGACACTCATATCAGACATTAAGGCAGCTTATAATCAGACTGAACTTTTCTATTGGCTTTAGGGAATGGCATATGTACATTTTTTTTTCCTTTTCTTCTTTGACTACTACTCAAATGTCTATTTATTTAAAATTCAAGGTGCGTTTACCAATTATTGCCAGAAGCACTGTAATCTTAATAGGTCATAATAGGTCATATATGTCATACTGTTTTATATGCACTCAGGAATCTCATTATAGTACATAAAAATGAGATTAAGGAGATTTTTTTTATATGTCAGATTTGATAACAGGTAAAATTGTTTATACCTATGACTTAAAAATTAGAACGTGTCACATGGAAGCCCTATGTGAGCCCGTTAGTATAAGGGATCAAGGTCTCAAACAGCAGTCCCGAGGGAACAGCTTAGTATTCTCTTTTCCTATGCTTAGCATATGTAGTAAATCAACTTCAGTATATTTAAATAGAGATTTTGTATCTGAGATTTTATTTTCTGAATGTCTTTTGGATGGCATGGCTTTAGAATACAGGAAACAATAGGAAAAACAGACTTAAAATGACAAAATGGTACTTACTCTAATTGCTGTAAAATTATCACTCGGGAAGAAGGAATGAGAAAGCACAGTGTCATGCAATTTTTGTCCTATAGAAATGTTTTAATCTGCATGTGTTACTAGCATAAGACACGGTCTCTCTATCTGTGCAAATATTAAAGCTCATGTACTGGAAGCAATGGAGCAGCCTAGCTCTCACTTCAGCACTGCTGGGGCAAAATGTGTACTCCAAGTCAGCTGAAGGGGGTCAGCTCTCTCCCCTAAGACTATTTCACACGCTTAACGCATACACGTTTATGAGTTTAGGAGACGGTGTATTTGTGAATTTGGGAGCAGGTGCTCCTGATGTGGAGTGCCATGTGCCAAGGCTATGGCTTCAGCCTTCTTCTTCCTTGTTCTTTTTTGTGCGAATGGCTCCCATTCCAAGGAAGGGAAGCCGTGGCATTTGCGGTGGGTAGCAGAGGGTTCCTGAGAAATAAGCACATGAGAACTGCAGTTTTTCAAAAGTTTATAAACTGGATGTATAAAGACAGATTTTATGTGCCTGGCAAAATAGACGTTACTTTGTAAAGGTGACCTCTCTGTCAAATTGTCCTGGCACCACCTCAAAGATAGGACTGTTCAAAGACAAGACCTCTGCATGTATTTTAACATGAGTAACACCACATTCCTCTGGGTTTTATTGTTAAAGTACTTATCATGTTGGCTAAAATGTTTCAGAAATGTACTCTGACTCTAGGTCTGTAGACCATTAGTGTGAGCATTAAAAAACTCTACACACCAGAGACAACTTTATTTTGCCATTTTGCAGAATCTTAGAAGGGATAAGCCATGTTAGGTCACCCAGAAAATATTTCTTCCAAAGCAGGAATTCTTCTTCCACTAAGCTTTTCAACTTTAACTGTACATCCACTCCTGTTTTAAATGTTTCAAGACACAGTTTCTACTTATATTCTAATCTATGTCACATTCTCATCTCGGCTTGCTATGGCAGTGCGCAGTGAAGAGAAATCCCACAAAGATCTAAAGGAATTAGTTCTTTCATGGGAGAGAATAAATGAAATTTTCCCTAATTCACTATTGGGTATATTGGCTTAATGAAAAGCCAAATTTAATTTTTAAAGGAAAATTTTTTAAAAGGAGATTTTTATGTTTATTTTTAAGATGCATATTTACTTCTAATACTAGATAAATAATTCCATTCTCAAAGACTAAAAACCTAGATAATCTACTCTATTATCCAATGGAAAAGGCATTAAAGGAAAAACGAAGAGAAACGGATAGCAAAAGGTAAAAATTGTAGAAAGAAAAAGATGGAAATGCCTCCAGGGAAGCTTTTGAAATTTTTTTGTCTTACTGTTTTAAAAAATGAAAACTGTTCTGAAATTCATTTACCTGCAGCTACTGATAACTATTTCACTTCCCCATACTTTAGTACAGAAATAGGTGCAGACTCTGCTTATTACAGTAGACTTCTGCTGCCCTGGGATGTTCAGCATTCCTGAAGCAGAAATCTACACAGTTCCTTTCTTTTCACTTGTAGTGTAGTTTTTATGAGTAGAGGCTTCTACTCACCATGCATATATAAAAAAAAAAATATTTTACAAGTCTAAACACTTTTATTACCCCTTTACAGCTATTAAACTAAATTATGTCCCCAGCTATGCCAGTGTAACTGGCTTCAGCTCAGCACAAGTAGCCAAAATTGTGCTTGTGCAAATGAGAGTAGATTTTGGCCCAATCCCTTCAAAGAAATGGGACTGATAAATGTAACAATGTCTGTATAACTAACTAAGATGGCTTTTGCCTGCTGCTAATGTACTTTATCTACCACTATAGATACAATCTACCATTGCTTCAATGGCTGTATTCCCCTGATTTTTGAAGTTACAACATTGGTTTGAGTCTATACTTCCAGTCCTTCCTGAAAACTCTATGTTGCCATCTTAAAGCTGGAAATTCACCCATTTTTATATCTATCCCTGGACATGACAGTGAGTGATTTAAATTATTTTATTGTTTATATTAATGTTATGAATTTGAAATCAGTTCCAATGACACCAATTAGAATACTTTGCCCTGATTTAACTTTACGCTGTATCACCATAGCAAAAAGCTATTCTGTTCCTAAAAAACTTAAGTTTGAAATACTCTTCCTATTTCAATACCTGTGTCATTAGGATTTGTTCCTTTTTCCAGGGCAAGGCAATATTTTGCAGTTATTGGCCAAAAGTTTGTTAAAAATTTGGAACTATTCTGTGGACAAATACGCTGACAGACTACACTAGTCTATTAGGAACAGACTAGCAGATATTCTCTGAAATGCTGGGCTGATAATCTGGCTCCATAGCATTGCTGCTGGGTTAAGAAGACAGCCATAAAACTGGCATTTTCCTCATCTTCTCTACAAGTTTAAGGTCAATTATTGTGAGTATTCCCATTTCATCTGGCTTGACACCTGAGAATATCTTTTTACATTTTTGTTCACTTTCATTGCACATAGGAAGTAGTTCTAAAGATAGTTCAAGTTTCTATTACCTCACAAGTGAACATTTGCTATTTGGAATAACAAATTTTATTCAAGTTATACCCCAAAGCCTTATGGGAGCTGTGGTCCTTTATGCTAAGTATTGGCCAGAGACTTTTAAGACGTTGCTTTTGGCCATATGTACAATTTCCTGATATGGTTTATGATATACATTTGTTGAATACTGGTTTTGTAAACACTTTTAAAATATTAATCTTTATCTGCAAAATCCTATATGATCGAGGACCTAGTTGGCTGAAGTGATTTATGTTTATGAAATGTGTTAAAGGAATATACTGCATACTTAACAAAACAATAGTAAAAGACTTCCATTTTCTCCACTTTTCTGTTAGATTAGAGTTAGAAAAGTCTGCTAAAAGAATCATTAGTCAGTCTAGTTTTAATTTATATCTCATGCAGAATACAGTAGCAAACCTGACTATATCATTTATAAGTCTGCCACTGTGGCTGCTTGTTAAACAGAGCATAAAATTAAAATTTTTACTTCTTGTTTTAAAATTGCTTTATAGAAAGATTTTTTATTATTATTTATTGGGCAGAGATAACTATTTTCAAAACAAGAAATAGTCAAGATCTTTATTCAATGTATAACATTCAGCAAGTTTCTTACAGAAGACCTACATAGACACCTTAGATCCTGTTGGCCACTGTTCGACTACCTCTCCTACAGACCTTAACCAGGTAACTAAAATTATTTTAGTATGGCTCTCTTTCTTTCATTCTGAGAGGTTCTCATCAAATATTGCTGAATGACTAACTCAAATGGTTTAGGTCTGTTCACAGTGAAAAGAATCACACTCTGATCAACACTTTGGATCACTAAGAGAGCTGCCAGAAATACTTGACCTTGTGAATCATGTGTGGACAATTAACTTATTCAACTTATTCACACCAGCTGAATTAATAAAGAATCAAGTAATCAAAATAGTGCCTCAACAAGACCTGGAATGGAACTGTTTGTTGACCCCCCATTATGAAATTAACGTTGTCTTTCATTAGTAACTATATTAATTTGTATTATTTTTATTACTTTTTATTACTTTGTTTAGCTTTTGAAAATAATTTTCTTCTATGGCAGTAAGTGACACAGATTCCTCTATATTGTAATGAAAAGCACTGCTTAAATAATCTCTACGTGTATTTGCCTTTCATTTTATCCTCTTATTTTGCTTGAGAGTTTAAAAATAAAACCTCTGTGTACCCCTCTCTCCTCCAGCCATTTTATTTCTTAATCATGCCCTGCGTGCTTTTTTTAAGATAAACCTCAAAAATCTCTTATTTTCTTGTCATATAAAAATACATTTATATCTCCAGACCTAAGTACTTTAAGTCTATGTTGCACCTTTGCAGGAGGTGAATTAAGCGAGTAATAGGTCCCTCTGCACTTGAGATCTCTGAATTTTACACAGTGTGATTAACATGAGCCTCAAAACAGATGGCCATTAAACATTACCATGGATAAAGGCATGGAGGGTCATCATCTGCTAATTTAATACATTTGCTGAATTAATAGCTTCTGTGGAGCTGCAGTTTCTGGTGTAAGTAAAATCACCTCATTCATTCAAAGGCCCTGTTTAAGATCATCTTATTTGGCTTAAGTATAACAGTAATTTTATTCTCGCTGTAATTTGCACCATGGAGGTGCCTAAGAGCTGAGAACAAAATCTTTTGTTTCTTAAAGCTATTCAAACACAAAGTGATGGATTATCTGTATCCTGAAGATCCTGTGTTCTACGTAGATGATAAAGGTAAAGCAAAAAGAATATGCTGTAAAATCCAGAGAAGAAAATAACCATGGTTTCAAAATGCCCTTTTCATAGGGGCTGATCTGCGCAGATACTGTCTTAACTATACTGGTATAGAAGGTGCTATTGAAAACTCTTTGCAGCCCCATACTACAGATGACATTTAAAAATGCTTTTGCCATGACATCTACATTTATGGCGGTTTCACAAAATGTGGAGCAAGCCCTCAGATGAAGAAGTTACAGTGACGAATTCACACAGTGATTTTGCTGTACTTATTTTGTGTCACAACATTGTTTTCTCCCTTCCTTCTTTTCTTCATCCCTCCTTTCTTCAAAATAGTCTAGAATAAGAAAGTTTTCTTGCAGCTTGAAAGGAGACAAAAATGATTGTGGCAGTGTATCTGCTAGATTCTTCGTCTTCTAGATACCCAGTATAACTGTGTGCGTGCTGATGGTGCCAAAATGATTCAAGCTGATTTAAACATTGTGATATTGGGGTTTCCTGACATGGATAATTCTGAGGGAACAAAATTAGGGAAAAACTCTTCATTTTAGTATATCTGCAAGAACAGTAACCTCTGCCAGCAAGGCATGGTTGAACAGCTGTCAATATTTTAAGGGCCGTAATCTTTTCTTTCAACTCAACAGCAGCCAAGACAGCTTGTCAGAGGGTAGCTTAAAACAACAGACAATTTCTGAATAAAAACACAGACAACTGAAAGTAGAAGTAATTAACATCATTGTGGAGGAATCATCTTTTGGTAACACTAAAGATTCTTTAAATTCAGACCACAGAATTTTGCCTTGATATTTTCTTCAAAACAGGATGATTCAATTGAGTTCTTCTAAGACTACCATGCTCTCCCAAGTAACAGACTAAGAGATAAGAAGCACAGCAATCGTAGATCCACTCAGTCAAATACGCTGTCCCTGGCAGTGACCAGTATCGAATATCTGGCAAGAGAACATAACAGATAAGCATGCAGTGCCAGCTTCCTAGCTTCTAGCAACCCATGATTCAGAGACAGTGTTACATTCATCTCAGTTTTTAGCCTTTGGTGGAATTCTGTTCTACTAATATGCATAATTTTTTTCTGAGTCCATTTGTGTTTTTGACATTCACCAATAACCCAAGGCAAAGAGTTCCATAGCTTAAGTACGTACCTACTTTTGTCGGAGTCTGCACCAAATTGTTTCATTTGATGACCTCTTAATCACTGTGAGAAATTATGAATAATCACCGTATATTCACCTTCTTGTTAACTGTGATTTTTGTACAATTACAATTTGATTTATCATTCATCCCTTTTTCAAAGCAATGAATGTTAATCGATTTCTCCAACACATAAATCAATCCACAGCAATGATAAGTTTTTTATCAATTTTTCCATGCCTTTCTCTATTTCTACCAAAGATTTCAGATGGAGGAAGCAGAACTGTACACAGCATTTAAGATGCAGATAGACTACAGATTCATAAAGTATCATGTTTTCTGTTTTGTGCTCTATTTTATTGTTAATAATTCCTGATCTTAAGATTTCTGCTGAACATTCATCAGTTTGTCATGAAACAATCAAAAATCAGTCAAAGAAAACCCTTCTGAACTGGAATAGTTTCATTTAGAGTGCATCACAAAGTGGCATTTTTTGGATTGCTTTGTGTCTTACTTTGGTTTGTTTTTCCCCATATGCACTATTTACATTTCAACTGCGACTTTATTTCCCACTCTTGCAATATTGTGAGGTCAGTTACAATTAAATCCTTCTACCAAGTCTTTATGGTCAGCCTTTATTTTTAGACATCTGGATATTCTTGTGTCACTGTTATTCACAGCTTCACTAATTATACTTTTCCCATGTGATTATTTATAAATATATTGCATATCACAAATGTCATAGAAGGTTATGGTGGGATTTATTCCCCGTATTTCCTAACTGACAAATGTTATTCTGGATTTTTTATGTTATCTTTTCAAATATACTGATGGTAATTACCCAAGGAGTCTTATTTCCCAGTATTTTATGGTATGATTAACATTAAATTGAAGGGGATAATTCATAGATTAAGACACAGTAATTCACAGACCTACATGAGACAAGTGTGAGATCTTCCATTACAGGCAGTGAAGAGCAAATCCTACAATCTGAAGGGTTTTTCATCTTACCCTAAACTAGGCAGTTAAGTATGGTTCCACAATAATGGGATCACTTTTGTTTATACCATCATCGTGTCTTTCAAAGAAATTTAGGAAATTTGGGGGCAAAAAGGTTCTTTCTATAAAACCCATCTTGACTCTTCCTTATTACATTTTTTTTGTACCATATTTATCTATATTTCAGCTTCTTTTATTCTTTATCATACTTTGTGCTAATTTCCCTAATACAGAAGGCTAACTTACTGCTCTGTAGTTTTCCAGATTCCACTGAGTCCTGTAAAAAAGTAAACAGCGTATTTGCCACATTTCATTCTACTGTTAATGAGTTTGATTAAGTGATAGGTTACAGGATTAGTAATTTCACAATTTCATTCTTTAGTTCTTTCTGGGCAGTGGATGAATACTTGACAATTTCTTACTACTCATCTTTCCATTTTGTTCTAAAATATCTTTTAGTGATATGTTAGTCTGCAACAGTTTCTTCAATTTACCTCATTTAAAGAAAATTTCCAGAAAGAACCCCCCGTAGCTCCTTTGTAGTGAACACCAATCCAAATAATGCTTTTAGTTCTCCTATTCTCGTCTTACATTTCTTGAACATTCCTATTACAACTTTCTCGTCTATTGACCTTACAGACTTTCTGGCAGTCTTCCTGTTTCTCTTATATTTGAAAAAAAAGGTTTTATTAGTACTTTTCATGTATTTAGCAACCTGTTTTTCAAAACATTTCTTGGTCTGCTTTTTTATCATTTTATGTTTAACCTGCTAGAATTTATGCTATATTTTATTTTGCTAATTTTTATAATATTTCATTTTTTTTCCTTTAAAAGGAAGTAGTTTTAATTATAACAATGTCCTTTAACTTGTCTTTTAGTCAAGAAGCCTTTCGGGGAGTTAGGCTAGTTGTCATTTTGAAGTCCATTTTAGTTTGTTGTATTTATGTATGCTGGGTAAAGCAGTAATTTTGAAGTGTCCAGAGTGATGGCAGGATTTTTAATCTTTTAGCACCCTTTCTTAATTATTATTCCATTATCTTTCTCATTCATTGTAGATACTCTTTTTGAAGCTAAGAATTACAGTGTTGGATTTTCTGGATTTCTTCTTTTGCTCCTAAGTTTAAGTACATTGAGGTCAGCAGACCTTCTCCCCTCTCATTAGGTGCTCCATAAAGAAACCTCTTCTAATTTATGATTATTTAATCTCTGCGTTATGTCTTATCATGAGATTACCCCATCTCTATGGAAACACTGGGATTTCCTATTACTACAATGCCTGCTGCTGTTGCAGCGTCTGTGATTTGCTCAGCATGTCATAGTCATATGACATGCCATTTAGGTACCTGACCATGAAGCTGTCCACTTGTTCTCTTCCTATTTATGCATACAGTCCCTATAATGTTTGTGTTACTTACTGGGTCATTAAGGAATTATCTTGTTTGACTCTGTGCTTTAGTGATATGTGACACTGCTGAAATGTGTCAGTCTTCCACTGAAAAGACACACTGTGTCCTGGAGAAAGAATTCTGTATGATCGATATCCATTCTTATTGTTCTCTTGGTTATCCTCTTCCTACCGTGTTTCTGACAATACCCTTGTTTTAAAATCAGCCAGTATATTTCACTCACATTTTTACTTCTGGCATTGTATAGATGAAATAGTTCATATCAGCTCCAGCCATATGACTTGAGGATCCGGGGGTTTTGTTTCCTGTGATGGAGGATGAGTCATCACAGCTGGGATGCGGAGGTATATTAACCATAGTTTCTGTTATATGAGGAAGATTGAAATGATTGAAGATATAGAATCCAAAAGAAATATCTATACTCCACTCCTGTTTTCTCATTCAATCTGGAACACAGAGGAAGAATCCACTGCTAGAACCAAGCTAGTGTAATCCAAACTGAAATTTGGGCTGAAATGACAAAATGGTAGTGTAAAAGTCTTTATGGAGAAAACCACTGATTTTTGGTGGTGGCTGAAGACAAGCCACTAATGATTTTCACCTCTTTCCAAAATTTCATTTCCATGCCTGAATAGTTCAACATTTAAAAAAACCCACAAACAAACAAACAAGCAAACAAGCAAACAAACAAAAAGAAGAGAGAAAGAGAGAATAATTAATATTTAATTGCTTTTATCCATTCTGTCCTCATATAGGAAGGTTTCTCACATTCAGATAGCAAGCAATATTTTTTTATTCCTCAGTTTTGCTTTAGAAACACAAACTCAGCATTTTTCTGGACTCAGGCACAAGGTATTTCAAAGCAGTTGGCCCTCTACTTCCAACATGCAGCTCTTAATCTCCCTATTGTAAGAACAACTTCATACCAATTACTAAATTTTATCATAATTTTCAGAAAAATATCATAAATGTAGGTCTAAGATTAAAGTATTTTCTTTCGATCCTCATTTTTTAAGATATCATCATTCTTTATTTCTACTTTTGCATTTCACGTATGTATGATTATTAAATACATAGCAAATACCATCTGTGGCCATAAAAAAAAGGCAATTGAGGGGAGGAGAGGAGGAAGAATGAATGCTGACACTCGTGCATATTTTGACACTCGCAAGTCAAAAGAAAAATGCTTAATAATTTTGTTTTAAGTCATGAACTTCAAGACATCTTCTAGTCCTTTTATGTATAAAGTACCATACAGGAAAGAAAAAAATGCCTTAGGGGTTCAAATACTGTGTTGGCAACTGTCCTCAGTGAAATGGATTAAGATACCTTATATACAAGGAAGTATGTTTTTTAATGGATGGGTGTACCATAGATAGAATTGAACCTGGAAGTATGTGTTTAGTCTAGCTAATAAAATGTGATAATGAAATTGCAATTTTATTTAAAGTGGAGCCACAGGTTATCTTCCTGGCTGCCATTTGAGGACACCATAATAAAACCAAATTTGGTTTTAGTTATACTGTTCCTTGAGGGCAATGACTTTCAGGCAATTGGTGAACAATAATCACAAAGTACAGCACTGTATTGAGTGGAAATTCTGTGTCAGTACTGTAAACGCATCATTAAATGGAAAATAAGTACCAGCAACTTTGGTGCATCAGTAATAGGGATGTGGAGCTTTCACTGTGAAAAAAAGAAATAGATTTGAGAGGTGCATTTTGTACAACCATAAACAGCAACGTAAGGCAGAGCAAACAGCAGGAGTTTGATGGAGCTCCAAAAACTTACTCTGACTTTGGATCTGCCTGAGGTTTCTGTGTTTTACTTCTCATTTCAATAAAACACAGGAAAACCAAATAAAAATAGAAGTTTCCCTCCAAGACCAGATGGAGCTATAGGCCTGCATTTTCAGATCCCCAAGTGATCATTTATTAAGTGAAGCTGATCCACGTGAGGGCTAAGAACTGGCTCAGGGTACAGTGAAGGGCAAACAGAAAAAGAACATCATACATAAGCAAGGAATATTGGTTAGGTTAATAGCAGCCTTTGCAGATGAAAAACTAAATTGTGGATGCACATTGCCAGCATAACCTGACTTGAAAAAACGGGCAGTATGAAGAAGGGATGAAAACAAGGAGAAGAAAACACTCCAGCAAATGTAACTACATTTATTATCATGATTCACTGTCAGGTGAGGTCAGATAAAGAACTTAACAATTTTATAAACATACATAGTCCCTCAGAAATGCATGAATCTTGCTTAGCACCCATCCTAACACATTCATGTGATGAGTTTAAAAGCAAAAAAGGTTTAGGTATGTCAACTTTCTAATAATTGTAAAATAATTTTAAGGTCCTTATCTTCAAGTGCAATCAGTGAGTCCAGAATTTTCTTAAAAAAGAAGCGTTCCAGGCTGCAGACAGTTGTTGCAGATCTTTCTGAGCCCCCACAGTTGTTATTAACTTCAACTGCTAGTGTGTGTGAACATGCTTCTGGAAAGGAGGCAAAAGCAAAAACATCAGTGAATAAGTGGTGTTATTGTAGGTTATTCTGTAGTGCTGGGTATTGTGTATTACAAATGCCATCTGTATTTCCTTGTCAAGAACAAAGGTGACGATTTTCTTGTTTTCTCCATAACAAATACTGATTTAGGATTGTTGCTTGGGCTGTTCCGCAAGGCAACAGACAAGAATCCAGCATGCTTGTTATAAGCCAGGATGTTATTTTTGCATAAACAGAAGATAAATGTTAAAAGTTTTTTTGGCTAATTTTCAATTTATACTATGAGAGAAAACATAAAAGAAAAATTCTGCATCACATCTAAGCCCTGAATAAGCAGACAATTTGAGGGAAGCTGGAGCTCTGTTATTTAATTAAATGTAACTTCTTAATTAAATGCAACTTTTTGTAATAATGTGGGACATTCAATCCTCCTTGCAATAACAATTCTGACTATTATACTAAAAAGGAAATAGGAAAAATAATGCATTTAGTACAGGTTACTGGTAATGAACTAGCCATACAAGCAATTTAAAATCCTTTAAAAATAAGTGTTCAAAAGGAAACACAACCAAAAGATTCTCATTTGGGGTTTTTTATAAACATGATAATACTTCTTCCCTGCTGAGAAACTGGGAGATCACTTCTGGAAGCCAGTCTGATACATAAAATAGTGTATTAGGTATAGAGATCCCATATTTTCTTGGCCAGCTGTTGGGAGACATCAGTCCTGCCTCTGTTGCCCCTGTACTATCTGCTATCAGGAAACATGACTTTCCCCCAGGAAGTCCATTTTAACAAAGCCAAAAAATGTCCCCAGTCTGTGAAATATAAACAAGATTCAACTCATTGCAATTAACAAACCCTAGATGAAATTTCTACATGTCCCTCCATCTGAACAGTCTAATTAAATCTCAAGAGGGAATTTAAACATACCTACAGGTTCATGAAGTTCTCAGTTCAGATTACTGCTACATGAAAGTGAATGCAACTGTAACAGTTTATACTTAGTTGTTTTCTAGATTTCTCCTGAATGTCTTAAAAAATTTCTAGGTAAAAAATAATGTTGAATTCTGGGTTGTTTTATTTTCCATCGGTGTACTTTGTAATAGCAAACAAGTAAATCAAGCAAGATAGCAAGCATGCAATAATAATTATAGATAGATAGATAATAAATAGCAGACAACAATAATAGAAAGCAGACAAAACTCATCTGAAATAGGGGTAAATTAAGATCAGACCTCTACTGTGCTGACCTAGATGCCCCATTCTATATCTCCAAAACCATCTGGCCCAGAAAACATCTGGGTTAATTCTCACAAACTGCCTCAGAAAATCAGAATTTTTACCTAAAATCTTTCTGGCAGTCTCTAAAGAGAATACACTGTGAGGACAGGAGCCAAGATCAAGTCATCGATCTTCAGTTGTTCAGAACACAGGATTTATATATTTTATTACAAACTATTGTGCAAATGATTCAGATACCATGCCTCCTTTCCTCTCTTTCACCCACATAAAGACTGTTTCCTTTTTTTTGTTCCCTTTTGTATTGCCTTTTGTGTCTTTCATCTGCAGTACATTTCACATAACACATTTTCATCACTTCTGATAGCTGAGCTGACAAGAACAAATCTTATGTTTGATTTTATGTGTCCAGTACCTCAGTGAATCTCTGCTATTGGGTAGTAGATTCTGCTTCTGAGTGACAAGAAACCTTACATTATTTCTCCTTTGTTATCACGGCACATACTAATTCACTCTTATATTCATTCCTAGTTAGTTTCTTGGCAAAATCTCCCGTCATAAATTTCCTCTTGTCAGAGGCAACAGACTGGCCTAAGGCTTTTGGTAAACGCCAGCAAATTGTATTCCCTATTGTAATGTCTTAGAAAGGTAATTGTAAACAATTGGATTTGCTTGTGCAGCGTAAGAATGGAAATGACGACACCATTTTTCTAGCTGAAGTACAGTTCTGGATCAATCTTTCACAGGAACAAAAAGTCAACACTAGACTAGAGCAAATGCAAAAGCTGGTTTAGTGGAACTTTCATCTTATCATCTTAAAGAGTCTGTGCTCCCACGACTTTATAAGCCCAGCTTTAGATCAAATTTATTAAACAGGAATATTCCTGTAACATTAGTACACTATGGTCAGCTGCTATATTTATTGTGAAGACAAGTTCAATGTACTGAAACAGCTTTCAGTTATAATTAGCTTGCTTTTGTAGATCTATGAAATACTCTTTCATTTTAATAGATTTTTATATTTTAATAACTTTTTTTTTCTACCTCTGTAATCCACTCAACATTTTATTTTGCTGTTAAGTCAAACCATTATTTATCTGCTGCTTATACAGGTAATTTACTATCATTTTTAATCTATAAATCAACAAAATCAGATTGTTCCAGACCCCTTTCTGGTAGTCCATTTATTCCTTGATGCTCAGTTTTACAGAACATTGGTCTGTGAATTCTGTCACTAATCTCCCTTTCTCTTTCTCCTCCCCTCCATGTGGTTTTATACAGTATGCCAGTTTGAACAATAGAAAATGCAATACTTTTGCAAATAGTTACAATTTCCAAAACTGCTGTCAAAAGAGGGAATTATTAACTATTCTTTTTTAAAAGTGCTACAACCTGTGAGTAGTTTTATACTTGCATGTGTAAGATGATGTTCATCTGTGATTGAAGTCTTAGAACTAAGCAGCAAATTCAAAATGACACATGAATTGCTGAAATCAATGTTATGCAAAGAAACAATCTTTACTGAGCGTGGATAGTAAACTGATTTGATTTGTCGTGTTGTGATTATTTTTTTTCTCACCCTTTCATTCAATTGCCATTCTAGAACCTGCTTTGATTTTGAAGAGGTTTTTCCACATTCTTATCAAAGATGTGACAATTCATCCATGCAATGAAGGTGTGAAGGTGTGAATTTCAATAAAATAAGACTGCTAAATGCTAATGAGGATCTGTTTGCATGATTTCAGGCATATCAAGTTTAATAGAAGTTTCATTAGAGTTAAACAAAGTGATCACGTCTAAGGGAAATGGTCCTGTAACAAAATTAACTATGTGCACTCAAAGCACCAAAGTAGGGTCTGAATTAACTTGAAAGGAATAAACTCAAGTAAATATTCTAAAAAAGAAAAATAAAAATACTGACAGAAAAACATTTCTTTTTCTGGAATCTATTAAAAGACTTCACTCCACTGGTCTATGTGTTCTTATGAGGGTGCAAACCTGGACTCTTATGATAGATTTTTATTGAAGGGTATTTGGAGTATGGGATTAAGTTTCAGGTGAGTTTTTGTTGTTTTGTTTGTTTTGGGTTGGTTTGGGTTTTTTCTGCTCAACTTCTTTTCTGTGCATATTTTGAAGAATCTGGAGAGAAGAGCAAAACATAGAAAAATATGGTTCAGTGTCTGCCTGAGTATTGCATTTGATTCTGTGAATATCAGCAAACTGGGACACAAACTCATCAGTTTGATGATGCTATCTGTCCTATATTTTTTTGCCACTTAGTGCATTATCTGCCTTCAAACCAGGCATGATTGCATCAATGGTACCCATTGGAAGGCATGCTTTTTTCCCATGGAAGCTCAGTGTTGCTTTGACATGTATTTTATATTCCTTATGCTATTTACGTATTTTACATTTGCAGCATTTTAGATCATAGAATCATAGAATCATAGAATAGTTTGGGTTGGAAGGGACCTTTAAAGGCCATCTAGTCCAACCCCCCTGCCACGAGCAGGGACATCTTCAACTAGATCAGGTTGCTCAGAGCCCCGTCCAGCCTGACCTTGAATGCTTCCAGGGATGGGGCTTCTACCACCTCTCCGGGCAACCTGTTCCAGTGCTTCACCACCCACATTGTGAAAAACTTCTTTCTGATTTCCAACCTATATCTCCCCTCCTTTAGTTTAAAACCATTACCCCTTGTCCTGTCACAACAGGTCCTGCTAAAGAGGTTCTCCCCATTTTTCCTATAGGCCCCCTTCAAGTACTGAAAGGCTGCAATAAGGTCTCCCCGGAGCCTTCTCTTCTCCAGGCTGAACAGGCCCACAGATGTTTTCACCACAAATTTTTCAGAGTATTTAGTAAAGATCAGAGCAACAGACTGTCAACATCTCTACTTAAAGGATTTTTATTGTCTTTTTCTCATACACAAGGTGAATAATGTCATTACTTTGTAAATCTATGTAGTGCAGTAGACAAAGCTGAAAGAGCTGCCCTTCTCATTACATCAGCATGAAATGTAGCATGAACTCCAGATTATGGATTTTCGGTTCTCCACTCATCTAAATTGTTGACCAACTCCTTTCCAACAATGAAGTATATCTCTGGGAACTCCAAGCACCAAAGGATAAATGCTGGCCCAGTGCAGCACTGTGTTTGAACAGCACTAAATTTTCTTCTTTTCTAAAATCTGATTAACTGATCCAGATTTTATACTCTTGGAGTGATTTAACTTTACTACAAAATAACACTAAGTTGCTTTTTCTGAATGCCTTTTTTTTTTTTTTTAATGTAATGAAGATAAAAGAAGTACAGCTTCCCATGTCTTTGAAACATGGTTAACTAATGCCAGGGGTTAGCGAAAGTAGACTCTAGTGGAGTCTTGATGGCACTTAACATGATTATCAACACTCTGTGATTGAACACCAGTGTTTTCTAATTAGAATGGTCTTCACTGATACTCTCTACATTTTGAGCATTTTAATGTATGCCATTATTCTCTGAATCTTCAGTGTCGCTACCATTTTCTTCCTTGCCGAAATCATTGTTTTGACACCGAGCAAACAAACTTCTGGCAGAAAACTTTACCCAAACCATAATGTTCAATGGGCAGCATTTTTGTTTACTTGTAAAAAATGTGTATAAAGAGCTTTTCCTGTTGGCTTGACTAACAGGTGTCTTATTCTTATGCCAGTGATCAAATAGAAGATAGATTTTGTAAAGATGGAATGAGATCAAATCAGAAACATGTCAGGGAAACAAGACAAACCATATGATCTCTCAGTGAAAGCTCTACACATTTACCTATGAACATTTGTGGGCTTTAAGGACAGAGGATTTACAATAATAATAAAGATAATAAATGCAGATGCTTGATCCAGAGACATCTACATCTGTGTTAGTTCTCTAGCCACCCTTTACATTTAGTGAAGAGAAACAGAAACCTCTAGAGTGTGCCTAATCTCATTTTACAATAGAGATTGTCCTCAAAGTGTTTATTTTTCTCTTGACTATAAATTGAATTCAGGACCGCTTAGTCCAAATATGGAGTTCCATATGGAAGCCTAAGATTAGATGGGACAAATCCATTCAAAGCCTGCAGAAAAGGTTTTCAGGGTTTCTTGTTTGACTGTTTTTTTTTTTTTCTCTGTGTGTGTGTTGTAGACTTCCTCTCTCAACACCTTGGAGAAAACTCTCCACTGACAGTTGAATCTTTTTCTTCATCACAACAGACTTACAAGTGTATGCTCAGCAGAACTCAGTTAAATTTATAATGATAGTGTATTTTCATGAACTTATTACCCTGATAATTCTCCGTCTTTGGAAATGTAGTTTCTAGACCTTGACTTGTTAGATAATTACACAATACCACTTTTCTAGTATTCTGAGATGCAAATTTACAAGCTTGTTTAAGGAAATCCTCAAAATTATTTTGAAGAAATTTGTCCATGCTGCAACTTTCTTGCAAAAAAAAAGATAGTTTCAATCTATTTTTGTTACAGAACATACAGCTTGAAATTAGTTTTGTTTTTTAAAAATTAATTTTTCAGTTCACAATCACTTTTCAATTTTAAATGTAAATTATAGCAGCAATCACACAAGACTATAAGGGAAACACATCCTAGTGAATCCATTGGATGTTAAGTATTTAAAAACTGGTTAATATGAAAAGTTTACATCAACTGCTGTCTTGAGACATTTTTCCCATTTTTTGCTTTGCAATGTGTTTTTATATTTGAGCATTGTCCTAATTCTTTAATTGGGAAACCAATTTATTTATTTTTTTAAAATCTCATCTAATTCAAAGAGTAATCTTGTACAAAAAGTTGCATTTTTAAAATTGATTTACCATTCAGTATGCAAATTCCTTCCCTACTACATCAATCATGAGAAACGTTTGCGGGTTCTTCGTAAACAAAGCAGCACACTGTCGCTCATCAAAGGCTGTAGCTCAGGTAAATACTGCTTGAGTAAGATGAGAAAAGAATACAGCATCCCCATACAAATCCTTCATACATGCATCAATTAAAGAGTTCTTCCATAAATATGTGGCAATTGCAGGCTGGAACATTTAATTGTCTTCCTTTGTAAAAACTCACAAATACTAAAAGAGAAACAGCAGTCTCCACGCCTAAAATAGAAATATTGGAGATGTTGAAGTCATGTTATTTACTTATCTAAGACACTTGTAAGTTTCTAAATTTGATTATTGAAGCTGTGTGATACACCTGAAAGTATTATTTATACTGAGTAGCCGGTGGTTGCCATATAAATTAAACTCATTAGATTGCCTGCAAGTGTGTAAAAAATTCAGTTTAAAATAATTCCATGAAGGAAAGCCTCAAAACTTAATAACAGTAACCACCATTCTCCCATCCAGTTTCCCTGCATTCACTGAAGTCAGATCTGCTTCACACTGCTTGTCATTTGCTCAGTAATCAATACATCAACCTTGAATATGTTATTGACAGCCCAGAAAATGTTTTACATTTTTCATGTTGAAGACTTGTGTGTTTGATTTCTCTCTCTTTATAGAATCATAGAATCATTTAGGTTGGAAAAGACCTTTAAGATCGAGTCCAATCATAAACCTAACACTGCCAAGTCCACCACTAAACTGTGTCCCTTAGCACCACCTCTACACATCTTTTAAATACCTCCAGGGATGGTGACTCCACCACTTCCCTGGGCAGCCTGTTCCAGTGCCCGACAACCCTTTCCGTGAAGAAATTTTTCCAAACATCCAGTCTAAACCTCCTCTGGTGCAACTTGGGGCCGTTTCCTCTTGCCCTATCACTTGTTATTCGGGAGAAGAGACTGACACCCACCTCGCTACAACCTCCTTTCAGGTAGTTGTAGAGAGCGATAAGGTCTCCCCTCAGCCTCCTTTTCTCAATACTAAATAACCCCAGTTCCCTCAGCCGCTCCTCATAGGACTTGTGTTCTAGACCCCTCACCAGCTTCGTTGCCCTTCTTTGGACACGCTCCAGCACCTCAATGTCTTTCTTGTAGGGAGGGGCCCAAAACTAAACACAGTATTCGAGGTGCGGCCTCACCAGGGCCAAGTACAGGGGGACAATCACTTCCCTACTCCTGCTGGCCACACTATTTCTGATACAGGCCAGGATGCCGTTGGCCTTCTTGGCCACCTGGGCACACTGCTGGCTCATATTCAGCCGGCTGTCAACAAACGCCCCCAGGTCCTTTTCCGCTGAGGCAGCTTTCCAGCCACTGCCCCCCAAGCCTGTAGCGTTGCGTGGGGTTGTTGTGACCCAAATGCAGGACCCAGCACTTAGAGGAAGAGACTCTGTATAGAAGGAAAATACAGACAGATGAATATATGAAGTGCAGCCTCCAGATTTGGCTCTGCTTGACTCTTCTTTCTGGTCAGACAACTGAGCTGAATCTTGTTTTTTCTTGGTTTTGTTATGTACCTCTATGTCACTGACTAGTGAGGCACAGGAGGAAGGACTAGGGTTTGATTTGTTGTGATCCTACAGCCACGTTGCATTTGCCTACATATATGTTTGCATATAGCAACAATAAAGTGCTGGCTTTGTGAACAAAGTTTGCACAAACTGCCAGTTGTAGGCACACGCTTTCTGATAACTATGCATTACCTAAAGGAAATACTATTTACTGACAAAATTCCTCACATTTTCTAATTACTGGAGTTCCCCAAATGATAGAGGAATCATATGTCTTTTTAGATTACAGTCTTTTCACTTTTACCTGAGACCAGAAAAAATGAACATATAAGCAAAGGAAAGGAATAAATGTTATTCCTGAATTCATTATTATTTATAATTATTTAGTATGATGACAAGAGTAAAATTTCTTCCACAATTTTCTGAACTTAAGGGGAGGTTCAAGATCAATTTTTGGTTGTAATAATTTTTTTCTCATTTTAATCATTCTTGAAGGACTACATGATAGGAACCTGCTCTCATTTTTTTCTCCTCGATTGTCTGTAAAATGAGGATTGATTAGTGTAGATCAAGTAATTTTTTTTGAAGG
Organism: Phoenicopterus ruber ruber; assembly: GCA_009819775.1. Taxonomy (NCBI): domain Eukaryota; kingdom Metazoa; phylum Chordata; class Aves; order Phoenicopteriformes; family Phoenicopteridae; genus Phoenicopterus; species Phoenicopterus ruber. The sequence continues at coordinate 24,270,409 of CM020215.1, read as the reverse complement.
GGAAAGATTCAGGAAGGTTTAGGATGAGCAAAAAATAGGTACTTAAAGCAAAATTCTGTAGTACATGCTGATGCATGCTGATACCGTCTGAAGAAGACGAGATAATCTTTCTGATGCAATTATCGCTATATCTTCCTATACAATCTTGATAAAAATATGGTATATTGATTGCAATGGATGAAACATGAAGCCAAACACTGACAAAAGCATATGTATGTATAGAAGGGACTTCTCCTGATGCTCTTTCTTCTACAGTTTGTTCATATGTTAAGAATATGTTTGTTCATTCTCCCCAGATCCTTTTCCTTAACTACTTCCCCGGTTTCCATTAATTTGCTTTTGTCATTTGTAGTAATACCTACTACTTCAATATTCATTGAAAAGGAAAATTACATCCAAAATCTAAAGTTTTAAAACTACAGAATTTCTTACAAACATGGGGATAGGAAAACTCTTTCTATGCAATGAAAATTTTAAAATGAAATAATATAGTCATTCTCCTCACTTATCTCTCCTCTCTTCATTCACGAGTTTACACCAAATAAACAAAATATTATCCTTTTATTTGGGACATTAAAGAAAACACCAGAAACACCATAAAATGAATGTCACTGTAAACTTTTTGCTTTACATTTTCTTGAGGATCAAGTAAATGAAAATAAACTAGTTTTCAGTGAAAGGAGAAAACAGCGCATCCAGCTACATCACAGACAAATCATAGGACAGTTCTGCAGGCAACTCCAAAGCTGTTACACTGTTTCCTTGGGGATATGCCAAGGAACCAAATGCTAAAAGCTGGAAAGGATTTGTATAGCTTAACATATGGCCTTCATCATGGCCAATAAAGGCTTCTGGGTGTCCTCAGGTGCTACCCCTTCTGCAAAAAAAGGGAGGAATGGAAGGGAATCATGGCAAAAAGAGACTGGCTTATTTCCTTATGACCTAAAACTACTCAAAAATAACTCTGAAGGTGACCTCTCAAGGCACAGTAGCAATGATCTGCAAGATCTTCACTCAAATATTCTTCATTCACTTTAGACAAAGCAAAACTATTTCTGCTTATATGCAATGTTCACTGATTATTGCTGATTATTTTATAATATATCAAGGAAATATTATATAGTTTACTCCAAGACCAACGTTATCAGCCATGTTTTTATCACAGATACTTTACTAACCATTTTATTCTAAAATACTTGTATTATATATTGTATTTAAAGGAACTATCATATAGTTCTACATAAAAGAATCCTTAGAATTGTCTTCCTTAATTCTATAGTTCAACATTACCCTTCCATTTTAGGTACCACCCATCCCCTTTGTTACCCACTAAAGACACAGAACTTTCCAAAACACTCTTCTCAAATATGTTCCACTTTTCAGCTCTTATTCATTACTTTCGTAGTAAATCAAGACTAGCTTTAAGTAAAGAACTCAGAAAGAAAAATATCATAGAACCATAGAATAGTTTGGGTTGGAAGGGACCTTTTAAAGGTCATCTAGTCCAGCCCCCCTGCAATGAGCAGGGACATCCTCAACTAGATCAGGTTGCCCAGAGCCCCATCCAGCCTGACCTTGAATGTTTCCAGGGATGGGGCTTCTACCACCTCTCTGGGCAACCTGTTCCAGTGCTTCACCACCCTCATTGTGAAAAATTTCTTCCTTATGTCTAGCCTATATCTCCCCTCCTTTAGTTTAAAACCATTACCCCTTGTCCTATTGCAACAGGCCCTGCTAAAAAGTCTGTCCCCACCTTTCTTATGGGCCCCCATTAAGTATTGAAAGGCCACAGAATATAATAAAAAATATAATGGGAATGTAAAAAATATAATGGGAATGTTTAGAAATTAACGAAAATGAATAGAAAATGTTTCTGCTGTTGAAATCTCTTTACAAGGACTTAGGTGGGTAGAAGTAGAGGACAGGCTACTGTTCCCTTTTATTCCCAAATCCTTTCCTTCTCCCACAAACTTATTTACTCTGCCTAGTTTAGCAGATACTCTGCATCAAGTAGCAGGGGAAAAAACAGCAAGGTAGATTTACTGCATCATTCCACCTCCTGTCCTCTGCTCCTTTTTTCCTCATTGCCCATGCTTTCTCAGGAGAAAAAAAAAAAAAAATCAAAAACAAACATTAAGGCAAATCATCATGGAGTGACATTTCCCATTCAGCATTATTGGAAACAAACGTGAGTTATTGCCTGACAGTACTTTTGCCAATTTTAAAAGTACTTGTACTTTTTTTTTTCAATATCATCCACAAATTCACACTTTGCTGGGTCACGACTTTCAGTTAACATTCAAACACAATGAACTGAACAACTTCACCTAGCTATGTCAATGAGTTTTAAACTAAGCTATTATGTTAGCCCTGGACATACAGCCTTTGAAACATGATTATTCTAGACTATTATTTGCTATTTCATAATAATGATAATGTCTAATAAAGCAATGATATTTAGTTCATTTAAACTTTCTTTGGATGCAAACACTTACTTTCTTCTTGGATGACTATGAAGACTGCTGTGTTAAACATGTAGTAGCATTATGCAATGAAGTATTTAGCCGCAGTATATAATCCTTATGTGAAAGAACACTGAACAGTTCTCAAACTTCATTTTGACAAGAAAATAAAATGAGAATGAACCATACAATGAAATGTGATTTATCTTCAAACAAACAAACAAACAATACATATGCACTACAAAGAAAAGATTCTTCTATATAATGTTAAAAATGTCCTGAAAAAATACAGCCAAATTACTGGCAGCTGCAGTACATGAGCACAAGATATAAATCAACTTTTCTACTGTACATCAATTTATATTTGGTAGTAACTGCTAATTCACTATGGATTTTATAGGCACTTTTATGACTTATTCACATTGCAACAAAGAAACACTGCCGTTCTTCTACACAATATCTGAGGAAGAAAAGAGAGTGAGTAACTGGTCTCATGTCAGTAGTCTTCAATAATTAATTTTTTAGATACCCCATGTGAATCAATTTTATTTTATTTTTTCTGTGGTTGTAATCATCAGTGGAGCAGAGCAAAGAACAGGATAAGGTGATAAAAAGAGAGCTCAATTTAATGCTAAATATTTTGCCTTAAATCTATTATAGTGAATGTCCATTAAATGAGAAATACTTTACATACATACTTTTAAATTATGAAGAAACTCATTTAAACTTTTTATCATATGAGTCCATATTTTATATCTTATTCCTCCATAGGAGCATAAGAAGTCAACGTTCCTATGCTGTTCCACGATACACTGCACGTTATCCAAACTGTTTTTTCTGACTTAGATAATGAGAAGCTCAATGAGCAACCACAAAAATTAAACTATTTACCTGGATGTTTTCTTTCCCCAACGTAACATGTTCTGAAAGATTTTCACGTCTAGTCTTTTCTTTCCAAGTTTATACTTCCCTTTACCTCAGAGAATATTTCTTATACTTCACTGTGCAGTTAATTAGATCTGGTCTTACCTTGAAGCAACAAAACTACTTGCGTGTCTGCATGCAGATTTCAGCGGCAGACATCAAGGAGATTCAAAGCAGAACTCTGTTAATTTGTCAGCATTCCAGAACCAGACACAATGATATGTATCAGTATTAACTAATTCTCAGGAATGATGACATTAGTCGTAATTGTCAAACCTGAAAAAGGTTATGTATTCCATGACTGTGTTTGATACATAGTAAAGATCATAAGGAAGAGCAGTAATTCCTGAATGAATACAAAAGGAAGGAGAAAAGCACGGCAGAGGGATGAGAAAAAGCTCTGCTGCTGGCCATGAAAATGCAATAGTTACTAAGTTCTCTAAGTAATTACAAATTTACCTTAAGAGCAGAAATTATTCTGTTATATAAAGGAAGTGTTAGAAACACCACAAAGTAAAATATCAGGGATGAAATACTATGAACTTCAAAAGAAAAGCACAAAGATATTAAAGTACCTAACTCCCGTTGATTTCAATGGTGCCTAGTACTTTTTGGACCTGGTCCCAGATCTTTAGCTGCAAGTGAAATATGCTCACTTTGTGGAGCTCTGCTATATCCATGTTTGCATTTTACCATTCTTAGGCATTAGGGAAGGACGATACGAAGCATAATTTAGAGAAATTGCAAGCCTGGTTTGTACTATGTGTGCAAGTCCTAACACTTAAAGTACTTACTTGATAGCTCCTGAGGATGTAATAATAAGGCAATACCCTTTTCCTCCTGGGACCTACTTATTCGCTAATGGTCATGGAAATTATGTACTGTAAAGCTACCCTGCCAGCTTTACATTGCTGGAGGAATTTCCCATACAAAAGCATTTCTCAGAAAAACAATGAATCTAACTTTCAGACTTCATTCTAATGTGACACTGATGCAAACAACTATGATGATCCAATGATAAAACTGGTTTAAAACTCTTATAATGTTTATAAACTAGGAATTTGAAGAGATAACTTTAGCTTTTCTAAATCAGTGAAATACATTACTTGTTTCTGAAGTGAAATGGTCTATAGATTTTGGTAAAAAGAACATTATGGATACGACCATCTCTGTGCTTTTTATAATGATATCCATTTGATCCCTCAAACTTCATATTAAAATGTCTTTAACATTCACTGCTTATTTTATACCATATGGAGCAAAATGCCATTAACTGCATAATAAAGAAATGAAAAGATGCTAATAGGGCTGAAATGTTCATAGAGTAAAAATAAAAGACAGTATTGTTAGGAAACTCTATTCCCCAAAAAGCCGTATCAAGTAATAAATTTACCATTCCATGGGCAGTTCATACCCACGGCCTGGGTGAAGAGATCTTTCTGTCCTGAATGATCAGCTACTGATTGTCTACCGATGATGAATTGATTAGGTAGGAAGTGAGCAGAAACATGTAGATCATTTTATTATATGGCTTATGAAAAAAAGTTTATTTCTTCTCTTGAAAACAATAATTAACCAATAATTATTCTAAGAAACACTTTGCAGCACGACACAACCCATTTACAGAATCATGATCATGCAGTAAACAGTTATATAGCAACAAACTTATATGGCATAATTAAATAAATAAGATGTTGAACATATGTTTTAAAGAAATATACGTTGTGGAAATATCTGCTTAACAGTAACATTTCTTTTTCCTGGATGAGTGCACAGTAAGAAAAACCATATTCAAAGAGGTGCCTGTAAAGCGGAAACCCTAAAACAAAAGCAACACAAAAATGTATGAGAACACATTAAAGCTGAGAGAAGCTTTTGAAGAGCCAAATGACTATGTAGAGGCAGAAGAGACAACAAACCTTGGTAACAAAGACTGGGAACGATGTCAGAGTTACTTCCAGAATAGCTTCTGCAGCCGCCTCGTTCTGTTATTAACCACTGAGATGGAGGACCTTCTGTTTTGATGGACCCATAACAATTCAGTTTCTCATCACTCATGGGAATTAAAGTTCCGTGAAAGGCATTGTCAAAAACTTTTGTGAACATCTAGGTAGAGATGTGAATCTTATTTGCATACTTACAAACAGTTTCAGAGAATTTTTAATCTGTGAGACATGACTGGAACCCACTATGGCCATGTTTATATTGCCTCTTTATTAGAACAACATCCATGCATCTACCAATTTAATTGTTGTTATGACATCCACCTGTTCAGCTAGTATAGGAGTATGACTCTGATCCATCATTTTTCTTATCTGCCTTGGGACAAATTGGTGTTGCCTTGCTACTTGATGTTCTTTAGTATAAAGATTACTTTTAGCTACCTGTTTCAAGCTTACGCTAATCATTTACAAGTTTGACTATTATGCCTTCATAGAACATTTTCATGAATACCATCTAGTCTGTTTAATTTTTCCACTCTTTTATTGATGTATTTTAAAACCTATAGCTTTGATATTTCAAGATTTCTTAGAACTGCTTCCAAAGGAAGAGTTCTGGCATGAGACATCTCTTAAGGCTTCTCTGTAGTGAACACTGATGGGAACAGTAAATGTAGCTTTTCTGGTTGGGCCTTGTCTTGTTTGAAAACTCCAATGTATTCGGCAGTCATCTGTAAGTTCAGTGGACTTTCTGGCTGACTTTCTATTTCTGACAGGTTCAAGAATGTTTTCACTGGCATTTATTTTGTTAGCTGTCCTTCAGACTATTTTTGAACTAGTTTATTATGGTCTTATATTTAACTTCCCAAATTGTATGCTCATTTTTGTGTCCTTAACTTAAACATTGTCTTCCACTTTTGGAAACAGTTTCTTTAACATCTCATAGTCATCTTTATTCTACTAATCAACGATGCCAGATTTCTGTGCTTTTTTGAAGTGCTTGTGATATTTTTCATTTTTTGTAGATGATATGCATTTACTGTAACACTGATAGAGTGCTTTAAAACAGGTATCATGTTTACATTTTATCATTTTGTCTGCTTTTTTTGGTCCTTTTTTTATGCTTTATGTAGCACTCCCTAACTTGAACATTACCATAGTGTATTTGTAATAGTCTGATGTCATTTGGGGGGGGTTGACCTTGGCTGGACACCAGGTGCCCACCAAAGCCGCTCTATCACTCCCCCTCCTCAGCTGGACAGGGGAGAGAAAAATATAATGAAAGGCTCATGGGTCGAGGTAAGGACAGGGAGATCACTCACCAATTACTGTCATGGGCAAAACAGACTCGACTTGGGGAAAATTAATTTATTACCAATCAAGTCAGAGTAGGATAATGAGAAAATATAACCCCTAAATCTTAAAACATCTTCCTCCCACCCCTCCCTTCTTCCCAGGCTTAACTTTACTCCCGATTTTGTCTCCCTCCTCCCTGCCAGTGGTGCAGGGGGGCGGGGAATGGGGGCTGCAGTCAGTTCATCACACGTTGTCTCTGCCGCTCCCTCCTCCTCAGGGGGACGACTCCTCACACTCTTCCCCTGCTCCAGTGTGGGGTCCCTCCCGCAGGAAACAGTTCTCCACGAACTTCTCCAATGCGAGTCCTTCCCATGGGCTGCAGTTCTTCAGGAACTGCTCCAGCGTGGGTCCTTTCCAGGGGGTGCAGTCCTTCAGGAACAGACTGCTCCCGTGTGGGTCCCCCCACGGGGTCACAAGTCCTGCCAGCAAACCTGCTCCAGCGTGGGCTCCCCTCTCCACAGGGCCACAGGTCCTGCCAGGAGCCTGCTCCAGCGTGGGCTTCCAATGGGACACAGCCTCCTTTGGGCGCATCCACCTGCTCCAGTGTGGGGTCCTCCACGGGCTGCAGGTGGGTATCTGCTCCACCATGGACCTCCATGGGCTGCAGGGGGACAGCCTGCCTCACCATGGTCTTCCCCATGGGCTGCAGGAATCTCTGCTCCAGAACCTGGAGCACCTCCTCCCCCTCCTTCTTCACTGACCTTGGTGTCTGCAGAGTTGTTGTGCTCACATCTTCTCACTCCTCTCTTCAGGTGCAGTTGCACAGCAACTTTTTCCCCTTCTTAACTACGTTAACCCAGAGGCACCACCACCGTCGTTGATGGGCTCAGCCCGAGTAGCCAGAGTAGCAAAAGATACTGAAAATTTGCTTTTCAATTATGGTGTTGGGCTTTTTTTTTGTTGTGGGGGGGTTTTGTGTTTTTTTTTAGCAAAAAGCAAGACTTTTCTCAACCAAAGGAACTAAAACACAATTCTGGGCATTTTTTGTTGCCTTTCGACCAGTCAGAGTAAAAAAGCAATTAAAACAGAAGTTCAAGTGAAAATGTGAAACACTAGCCATCCCTAAAATCTAATTATACATATTCATTAATCCCTGGATACCTAGCGTTTAAATAACTTTAAAAGTAAAAATGCACTTTAGGATAAAATATTAACTCCGTGAGAAGGAAACATTTCCCTTACTATAAAAATCATTGAAGTGTAATGTTTCTTAATAAAATTTGCAGTAAAACTATTTTTAAAAGATTTCTATGTTCTGTTAAATACAGATGGGTTCTTGGGATTTGGTCCCTAACTGTGCTGTGTTGACATTTATCTCCTTAAAATGTGCTATATCTTTTTCTGACATAAAAAAGAAGTAGCAAAGACCAAAACATTGAAGAAAACAAGCTGCACAGGTTCAATGGTCTGGAGACTCTCGTTTTTGTACTGTAATAAGCCATATTATAGCATTTACATACTGTGGAACTGTTTCACATTTCAAAACCCATATAAATTTTTCAGGTATGATCTGTATGTTTTCTGATGTCCTATAGTTTATTTTGACCTTTGAGTTTAATCAAATGTGCATTAAATATGTATCTTACAAATACCGAGTTGCTTTTTTTTCCAATATTGAAGGTCTGGAACACCATGAACTTTGAATACCTTCAAAGCCAAATTCTGTGCACTTACCAGTAAACCTCATATTTAGTGAAAATATTGCAACACTAGCTCAATCAAATAGCTAATAGCTGAGGATTTTGTGCAATATTTTACTGCACATTTCTTCCTCAGACATTATTTTGTATTATGCTAACAAGTGTAAACATTCCCCCCAAAATGTTAAATTTAAGAGAAAAATTAATTTCCACAATGTGAAGACACATTGCATGTAGCAATCCTGAAGAAAAGAATACATTTTTTGCATGTTTACAACTGTCTACTGCTGCCTCATTCAAAATAATCCTTGCAGTATCATTTTTTTCAAGTCTGCTTTGACAAACTACTGAAGAATGACATAAAATTTTCTAATTACTAAAAGCGTATCTCTAGCAGCAATTACTCATGTATCTTGTACCTACATAACAATTATTTGGTGATCAGTTTAGCAGGGTAAAAGGAAATGTGCTTTAAAAAAGATGAGTTTTAACTCTCCAGAGATGATGAGATGGGCTGAAACATATAGATTGGCTGCATATTAGATAAGCTGTACCCATCTCCTAGAAGTCAAGGTTCATGCATTATCAGAAAGGTAGTCTCACACAAATGTTATTACTTTATGATGGAAGTGATACAAGCATCTTAGGATGATATTACAAAACAGACTTATAAGTCATTCTGTGATAGACTAGTTTTTGTTGTGGCTGTGAGCTAAGTTCATCTCAAACAATGGGAATAAACATGCAGAGTGTTGATATCTCAGAAATCCTGCTCTTATTCTGATGTATGAAATTCTGACCTGGTCTTTCCTTAGGAATATGAACAAGTCTTTGAGCATAGTATAACATGATTTTAGGCTTTCTAAATATGGAGTTAGAAAAATTAAGTCACTTCAGTATTCTCTATGTACAGGATTAAAGTAAGACTGGAAGAAAATGGGAAGTAAATCAAGCAATGAGCCGAACAAGAAAAGTAGTGTGCAAAACTAATAAGCACCAAAAATCTCGCCACTATTCTTTTTTTCTTATTTTTTCCCATGATCCCCTTTTTCACCTGTATGTACTTAAAGACAGGAAAAAAGAAATCGAGCAGGTTTGAAAGAAATCAGTGTTTAAAAAATACCGTTTTAAAAAGATTAGTATATTATAGAGGTGGTAGGTATGATGACACGTGGAAGATGAATGAAAAGGTCCCTAGAAAAGCAGTAGTAAAAAGTTTACGTACCTGTTTCTTCCTAACAATATTTGTATTTAGAGTTTGATTCATCTTGTCTAGCTTTAGTTTCCTAACAGTTAGGCATTTTAATTTAGTCACTTATACACTCCTCCATGATTAATGGAGAGAGAGATAAGTATCTCCAGAGGATGATCCATTCCATCTCGCTTTGACGTTTCTCTGGCTTTTCTTTAACCATGAAGGAGATTTCAACTGAAAATCAGTGCCTAGCTTTTACCTTGGACTAACTGCTGAGCTTTTAGCTTAGATACCTGATTTCCTGAAGGACAGATCATTTGAATGAATTGCAGGGAGCAAACACTCTAAACCAGTATTTTTGTAATTTACACTGTTTTTCAACTGATTTTGAAGTGTCATTTAAGACATTGGCTTGACCAAATCAAAATTATTTTTTGTCTATACAGCCCAAATGACTTTTAAGTGCAAGAGTAAGCAATATGGAGGAGATTCACAGTTGATCTGAACAATGCCGTAAGTCTGGAGAAGGGTATTGATTCAGGTGGTAATATATTGCATCGAGACTACAGAGATAGGTTGTAGTAGGTGATCATTTCTCTTCTTCCAGGGACTTTATGGGATAGTTTGCTTTGCACCCAAACTCTTTGGCTTACATCCCTTTTCTCTCCTAGGCCTAAGATAGGTTGGATTTTTTTAGGAAATATAAAGTTTAATGTGCTTTCCTGGGTGACGAGATATCAAGGGGTTACAGCATATGTGGATCTCTTGAGAGAGCTCTTTATTGATGGCAGTTTGCCTTGCTAGGAAATTTATATGTTTATTATTTGTATTTGATTTGAATATAATTTTAATATTATACAATTGTTCCTTCTGACTGGTACACTTAAAATAATGAAAGAATTTGATGCCAAGAATAAAAATAGAAAATATTTTCTATTTCATAAGTGTTTTTTTTTTAAATTGAAGATTCAATTATACACTCCCTGGATTAATTTTTTGTTTTATTTTGTACTGAACATTTGTCATGGTTAGTGTACAGATACAGGTGTACGAACTGTTGCATATGATTCAAAGGATAACAGTATTGTATTTGTAAGCATAGCTAGAAACAATAAATCACTGACAGGACTGAACATCCTCCATAGAGACATGAAAAAAAAATTGGGCCAGTAGCAATTCTTAAAATGCTGCCATTTAATCACATGCAGTATTTACCCACAATTCCTACAGAAAAATATCTTTCTTTCTCCAATATTAGAGAAATAATGTGACAGAAAACTAAACAAATGCTGATTCTTTTGAAAAGCTGTGTATGTGTATTCAAATTGCATTACAACACATCAAAATAAGGACTAGCTTCAAGGTAGGGTATCATCCATTCAAATATTATCTGATTCTTTTTATTTGAGGATACTCTGGATGGTTGATTTTTCCCTACAAATACATATCCATTTGTGTATCAGAGATAAAAGTGACAGCAATAGTCAATACATGTAAATTACAGGTGAGTTTCCAATTAAGCTGAGCTATATCCTAAGAAGTAGGAAAGTGCCCATCATTTTGTTCTGTGTGTGAAAATCTATATTAGTTTTGTATCTCAGGACTGTGAAATGACTAGAGAATAGGACTATTAAGTAGAACTACATGAAATGCCAAGTATCTTTTTCAACAAGTTTTCTCAGAGAGATGTTCTAACGTGAAGTGAATCACCATAACTTACAGTGAGCCTGTGACACGCCGGACAAACCATAAATATTGAAGGATGCACTTCCATTTATGCAGTCCCACATTTAAGGAGATATCTAAACTGCAAGAATATTCATCTGAATAATGAAGTAGTCAGCAATTCTCTTGTTTGTGTAAAAGCATGTGCCTTTAATGTGATTTCAGGATTTTGTTAGGCAGGATCTTTGAATTCTGAGAAACAGCTGATAGCTGATGTGACAGTCTGTAGTCATATTACGTAAGAAAGGTGAAAAAGGGAGAATTTTTTAGAAGTTCTGAAAGAGTAAAATGTTCAGAAGTCCTAAGTGGGTTACAAATCTAATTTACTTTTTTAGAAATACTTGAAGAAACTGGGATCAGTCGTGTAATTATGCCACTGTAAATTGGCAAATAATCACGTGTCATATGAGTCCAGATAATATCTCCCTTTGTGGTTTTCATTAATATACTCACTTTGGCTCTCCAGTAGGCTGAGATTTTTGCTAACAGAAGAAAAGTTAATACAACAGGATTTGTTTGCCCAAAATCTCATTGCAAGCCTCTCCTCACCATTTATGTTATATTTGAAAACAGGACCCAGGCTCCTAAGTTTGTTAGTAACTCTTGAAAATGTTACTCATTGCTGGAGTTTTGGGTTTTTTGGGTTTGTTGGGATTTGTCTGGGGGTTTTTTGACTGTGCTACACCTTTCCTTCATATACTCTCTACCCTGACTTGTTTTCATTCAGATAAAAAGAGATCCAAAAGATGCTGTTACTCTTCTTACATTTACTCTTCCTTATTTTATTCTTTTCCCTTATTCTCAAATATGCCACTTAGAAATATTTTCTTCTGTGTACACATAGAATCATAGAATTGTTCTGGTTGGAAGAGACCTCCAAGATCATCGGGTCCAACCATTAACCTATCACTACCAAGTCCCCCACTAAATCATATCCCTTAGGGCCTCGTCTAAACGTCTTCTGAATACCTAATACCTCATACCTAATACCATGTATGAGCACACACAAACCACAGTACAAGTTTACAAATCGATTAAAATACCTGCCAGCCAGACAAAATCATTAAATAAAGCCATCTAAGGTACTTTTTCTTCTTGTTTTCCACAGCATTAGCCTGACAGCAATGATTTAAAGTTACAAATTAACATTTAGTGTAATAATCAATAGAAATTGTTTTATTTCTTCTTCCTTTTTAAAACTCTTTCATTGAAATTTTAGAACTCATCTTTCTTGGCCTTCTATTCCCAAAAAGAACTTCCAGTTGCTGTGCCTACCCAGCGAGTCATGCTATCAAATGACTGTGGAGTGCATCAGCACAAAATATAAATTCAAGATAAGGTAAGAAAGCCTCAGTTTTCTATTCACCACAGTTTTCATCCCTTTCAGAATGCACACACTTAGCAAATCCTTGTTTATATCCCAGGGTTTTGTTCAGTTTTGCCATTATTACTCAAAGTATGATTATCTATTCTCTCTACTGAATAAATCTAACTGTTCAAGGACATACTACACGCAAATTTGTGTGGCAGACCAAACAGAAGTAAATCAATTAAGAAAGAAAATAGGGGAAAAAATCAGTATGGAAGTCCAAGAGTTATACTCATTTCCCCTGATTCAGCATGTTGCTCATTCATAATCCTCATGGCCACATTTACATAGACTTCTAAACCTCTTATCGCAACTCTTTCTGTACTTCAGAATTACTTACTGAGCAGAATTACTTTTCCTTCTTATTATTTCCCAAGAAAGAGACTCTCTGTGCCAGAGATTACTTTATTACTTTCACAAGAAATCTGCTGCTGTGCTAGTTTGAAGATGGTGCTCTCTTTGAGAGGAAAAAACCCCAACCCAACAAAACCCCTAAGTGAATTCAGAGTAAATGATATGGCTGAAGAGATTGTCTTACAAGGCCTAGCAGGCACATGAATCATTTAGATTAGATATGGGTGGAATTACATAACCACCTTCAGTAAATTGTCACTTTTTTCTTCTAAGCCACTAAGCTTTTTCTTCCAAATGTTGTGATTGGTTAAGAAGTCTTCCACTTTCCCACTCACCTAAATCTTTCCCACTCTGGCAACGGACGGAACGAGCTCTTAAGGGGCATGTAATTATGTCTGAAGGGAAGAGGACATGAATATTGGGCTTGATTTACTGTGGTTGCTCATTTAATTTAGAATTAAACAGGACTTAATCAGCAAAGCAGAACTGACATCTGCACTGAAGACTTTTCTGTGTCTTTCAGTAGCCTAATCTATGTGGCAAATGAAAAAAATGAATGTTTGTTAAAAACTCAGAAAAAAAATAGAAAACTGTTTAGTGTCTCTCTAGTTTTACAGCAAGCAGATCTGAAGCCATTTTTCTGCTTATGAAATTTTTTAAAAAACACAATTTTGTTTTTAAAATTTCCTTTTTGAATACTTATTCACTACTTTCTTAATTCGGAACCCGATTTTGGGAGTGTCATGAACTAGACTGCAAGAATCCAGACAAGTGAGTTCTAATACCCTGCCCCATGGCTTTCTGCAGAGAGGCACATTAATGTGCTTGCAGCGCACTGTGCTGGTTCCCTGAAATAACTGGCACTCAGCACTCATAGCATGGGTTGATCACAAAGTAACAAGAATTTATTTAGAGTTTCAAGCTATATAGACAGTACTGCTATTTTCAAGGAGAAACTTTTTAGAGCATATGTCTTAAACCAGAGAATCTATTTGTACTACATTTAGAGTAGCATCCCTTAAGTCTCTTAAAAATTACATGCTTTTTTTGTTTCAGAGAGTGATTGTGCAAGAGCAGTCAGTCAGCCTTCTGGGACAGGCTAGGCTGATCAGTGTGCTTCCAACATACTACTGCTACCAGGACATTTGCGTGTCCTGGAGACTACACAAGGGAAGGAAACTGTCTGGGAGCCAGTCCATGTTCCCATCTCCTATGAAGACTACTCTTTAAGAGTGGTGTGGAGGAGGCACAGCAATCCCTATTCCTAATCGGTTTGTTACCATTCCCTGACTTACATGTACAACACGGTGCTCCTTCAGTCTCCTTTTTCTCCTGGACAAACTGAATCCCTTTCTTCTTCAATGTATTTGTTATTAACATCACTCACCATTATGGCCAACACCTGGAATGGATAAAACCATTTGATCAACTACGTTTTCAGTATTAACATTTCCTGACAACCTTTTGTTTGTTCCCATCTTCAACCAACTCTATTTTGTATATATCCATTAATTCCAGAACAAGGCATCTTGGGAGTTGAGAGGGGATTGCTTTTAAACCATGCACAAAAATGTTGTCACTTTGCTTATTTCAAACCGTGAAGTTGCTAAATATGTTTTCAAGAAAGTTGCTCAGGCGGATCTGGACGGAGAAGGCTGGATTTATACGGATGGCAGTGGGTCTGTGAGTATGGCAAGCACCATTCCTCATAGTCTGCCTGCTTTTCCTATGGTGTGTCTGAAATGATTTTCCTCTGCATTTTCACTCTATTCAAGAATGGAGTAAAAAAGCATAGTTTGTGTGTGTGCTGGTGGTTGAGGGGAATGCAGCATAAACATGTGTTCCAATAAACCAAAATACAGCTGGTAGGTCTAAAAATAGGCCTATTGGCCTTGAAAGTGTCTTTTTCGACATGTTATGTTTCACTTCATATCTATTATATTAATCCCTTTCTTCCCATAAGGGTTATATTTATTATCTGTCCCTGAGAGTAACTCAGGCACATTTCTCGGTCACTCAGAAATTCAAAAATATTATTGATCTCATATAAAAACTCTCCTGAGGCACTTGCATGAAACAGTCTTCTAAAGGAGGAGATAAATAATGTACTACATAGTACATAGCAGGTGCTTTGTTGGCTTGAATCCACACATACTATTTAGGAGGGGTGTGAATACCTTTCAAACCAGATGATCTTCTGGAGGAATTATCGGAGAAGTTCTCAAGCAGAGCTGTTAAAAATTCATTGGCTTTGGCTTGCAGCATCCACGCAAAGGTTATATTCAGTTTCCATTCCTGTAACATTTGCACCCAGCCTTGTTTTGTTCATTAGAGCTCACAATTTGATCAAATTCAGCCAAACTGCAGGTTAACTTGGTTTGTCTTTGAATTTATCTTCTCTCTGCATCTGCTGTATTACAAAATAAATATATAAAGCGGTATTTGTTGTTAAAAATTAATATAAGCTAAATTCAAATGGTTTACTTGTAAATGGCATTTATATTATTCCTTCAACATCCCTTCCAGTGAATTTATGCTGAAATTTCATTTTTTTGCTATAAAAAACAGAGCCATGCTAACAACATTTTAGGGGTTCTGCTATAAACAACTGTGTCTTGCCATGGTTTTCCAGAGGCACAGACTCCACTTTAAGAATATCTCAGGCACTGTCAGTATTCTGTCTTTTCCACAGCACGGTCTCTATTAGGAAATAGAAGTTTCAAAATAAAGGCTACCTGACTAGACTGCACATGACAGCTTAATATCTAGCTTTTGTAACCTTGTAACAAGTAGTGTATTAGAACAAATTAAGCTTTCTAAGGCTTCATGTAAATTACTGTACTCCGGTAGGAGCTAGTCCATTTTCTATGCCTTGTCCATTAAAATAGGATGATTTTTTAATATCTTTTGTATCTGACTGGTAAATCTCTGGCACAATGACATTGTTCTTTTTTTTATTTATTTCACAGGGTATTTTAAAGGTTTTTTTAGCATAATTAACAAATAATAAAAAATGCTATGCATAACAGATATATCCATCAAGGAGTAACAGTAAGAATAAAAATAATGTGTTACAAAATTGCCTCATTCTACCTGCAGATGACTCTAACCCAAACAGACCATGTTGTTATAGGTTCATTGATTCGTATTAATGCAGATGTTGTCTGTTAAACTGTTCTGGAGAATGATGGATACCCTTTGTTCGAGATTTTTGACGGAGACACCTGCTGAGATGTTTACATTGTACTTGTGTCAGTGGAAACTAAGTACGGGTTTCATCTCACCCAAATTCAGACCTCCAAAAGTTAGATCTCAAAGTCTGAGTTAATCGCCCTACACTCCCTTTCTGAATGAGAATGGACAGAAATAATTATAAGTCTTCTCATCTATCTTAGGATCCTCTTTTAGAAGGTGATAGATTATCTATAAGGAACGCGTATTTCTTTTCAGTGCACATAAAAGTAAATTAGTTTAGAAATAAATATCCCATTTTAAAACTTTTAGGTTAAAGCAGATAGCTATTATGCTAAGAATGCTTTTCACAACGAAAAAAATGTCTAAATTCTTTGCTAAGGGCCTTACAAAGGACGCATAATGTGTCCACTGAATGTGGATTTACACAACGGATTAAAGCATAGTTTAAAATACAGATATCCTTCTGATATTTTAATGACTGTTGTTAAAAGATCTTTTTCTACATCATAGCACTTGAGCTGATTTATTTAGATCAGATAAATTATTACTTGTAAATTCAATTCACTTTTATAAATTGAGAATGCTTGCATGTTTTGAGTAAAGTCAAATTAGTGAAGTAAAATTAGAGCTGAAAAAATAATTTGTAACTGTTAATTTATTTGACACATTTTGCCTTTTCTTTTGTTTGAAGATCATCCCTCCACAGATGATAACATAAAGCAGATATCTTCCATGAATAATTACTGAAGTACAGATAAGCCTAGCAGCAGTTTTTCAAAACCTTTCATATTTAAAATTCATGATATGTTGGTTAATTTTGATTGCATCTTTGAGTTACCTGCTACTGTTCCTGTCATTTGCTTTAGGACGTGCATTGCAAAAGCACTACTTTTGCTACTACTAAATTATAACTCAAATGTTACAGGATCAAAACCAGTAATGTACTTTGTCTGCTTTTGCTGCTCCAGTTTAAACTGAGTGGTGACCATTATTTTAATGTGACAGTATACAGGGTAACATGGAAAAACATTTTTAAAATCTATTTCAGATTATAAACTAGTTGTGATTAGCTATGTACTGTATTTGATATTGTTTTAATTCACTTTGACTCACTCTTTTCACCCCATACCAATGATACATTTCTTAAAAAAATGTTCCTATTGAAGTGACCACGAACACATTAGACTGTCTTCTAGAATTAAGGTCTTGAGAATTGACAAAATTGACAATTTTTTCTCCATGAGTTACTGATTTTTCCATATAGTTGCAATCACACCTTCCTGAACAGAATCTTCTCTGTAACGTCATGACCAAACTCTGCTACTGTTCTTTCTTGTTGTAATTTAATGAACATTTCAAGTATTTTAAACCTTACTACGCCTAGCCTCAGATTCACACTGACACAGAGATTTGGTTTAGTTTGTGGCAAACCACAGCAGGATGACTGATCCAAAAGAATAACAGCTATTAAGTTTTTGCTGGGATAGTTTTCAGCTGGATCTGTTCCCTGAATAATTCAGTGGATAGCCACTGAAATGCTTGTTGCAGTACAGAGAAGCAGAAAAAGCAGAGGTGGGAGCGAATGACAGTCAGTGAAAGCTGAGGCAGACTGTTTCTCTTAGTAACCGCATCCTTTTACACCAGTGTCATTTTATACTTAAATTGTTCACTGGACCTCAGACTGAAATGCCAGTACTGTTATTGAGGAGCTGTTGTCTACTGGCAGGCTCATATGATCTTTAAAGTGAAAATTAAGCAGTAGATTTGGTTTAGTAGATAGAACAGGATATAGTGCTAGGACTCACGTCAATCTGCTTTTGATGTCTACCGGGTACAGATTGTCCTGAGCTGAAGAAACTAAAATTTAGAAGTCTACCTGTAAATACCCACAGATATGTTAGGTGAGTGAGCCTGCACCAACAGCAATGCAGATGAATGGCTCAGCTTTTTGCTTAATTGTAGACATCTGAAATGCTACTTGAAATGTCCTAAAGTACTCTGCTGCCACTCCTGAAAGGCACAAGGATTTTGTGCCCGTAGCTTCCAGGCCTGGCAGGATGTCTCAGATACTGTAGGGAGTTTAGAGGCTTCATTTGTGTGACAGATGTAAATTATTTTAGTGTTGATGTCAGCTGCATCCATGATTTCTGTATCTAGTCAAGACTAAGTAAAATCCATTTACTAGAAACGGAAATAGAGTACGATTTATCTCTTGTAAGGCAAAGTCTAATATGGGTCAAATGAACTGTGCTCTCCACTGGCTGCAAAGAAATTCTAGACAACTAGCTTGGAGGACAAGTTGGGTGAGAGAAATGTGACACAGTATGTCCTTTCAGGTAGAGTGTCCTTGACCTAAGTTACAAGACTTGGAGTATGGAAAATAGCAACTCTCTGAAACCAGGTCATTCATACAGGAACAGATGACTAGCTTCAGGCACACAAATTTAAACATGTTGGACTTGATATGAGAAATAAAAGCCTCAGAATCAATTTCTAAATGATCTGAGCACCTAGCCACTGAAAATTAGAGCAGAATAAGTCATCCTGTAATTATTAATCAGTTTAGCCTCCACTATATAAGAATGAAAAGCTTAGTCACTTCTGGCTGAGGTGACAACTGTCTCTTTTGAGGCTTATGTTTGGGAAATAATAATACCTTCCCTTCCTGAACCTCCTGGCCTAGGAGCAAGAGATCAACCTTTGGAGCACCTAACAGTGTAGACACAAAGGCTTTCACACACATCTGCAGCTGTAGTAACTTGCATATCGAAAGGATTTTACAGGTGGAAACAAAGACATAAAGCAGTTTGTGGTGTCTCTGTGACTGCCGGTGTTCCTAGGGGTCATATTCAGTGTCTAATGAAGTATTTAATTGCTAACGGCCCCAGTGAGAGTCTAGTCTATAAAACATATATTAACAAAAATAACAAGCTATAAATTATAATTAATTTTCCGTTTCTGTTTGATTTTATTTTAAAGCAATTTTAAATTGATGTCTGTTGATATTTCAAGCCACCTACTGACTAATACAGTGTTTTAATTGCAGTATTTTTGAGGCAGCTGAAAGGAATCCAAGCATAATAGTTTAAGTCATTGTTTTGTTTAAAATGATACTGGAAAAATCGGTTAAATAAAGAACCCTCTAACACTTCCTTTTAAGTTTTAGAAGGCAGGCATTCTTTATTACAGCGCTGGATGCACGGGGGATCACTCCACCTATCGTGCATACTGTAAGTCGTGAGAGTAGAGATTTATATCATTCTAGTATATACATATTCATTAAAATTCTTGGAATAATCATACATATTCATGTCATTTCCTAGAACTAGTTGTAATATTCACATCTTCATGACATATGCGCTTTAAGTCTCTGAGGGTCTTCTGTGAGCGTCTTCGGTGGTTTGTTGGGGTCTCCTGGACCCTCTGGTGGTCATCTTTTTGGTGTCCTTTAGTTGAACTCTTCCTTGAAGCATGCGCAGTGTGGGTTACTCCATATGGTTTGTCTCTTTTGTTACAATTAGTTCGTCTTGGCTGGTTCCGACTGCAAAGCTCAAGGTTTCTTAGGTCTCTTATCTATCTCTACATACCAAAACTTTCTAAATTGTTCAAGCAAGCACAAAGCAAGCACACAGAACTACCAACAAAGGCACAGTGTAATCCTTCAGCCTCTATACAAGGTATCATCTTGGCATCACTAAGCCTCTGTTCAAGGTATCAAAAATAACCGTGGCATCGTGAGATGTGGTCCCAAAACACTACTGTTCAAATTGCTGAAGAATTAGAAGGGGTGAGTATCTTGTGTGAAACCAGAAACGTTATGCAGGCTGTGGGTAGAGTTTATCTGGTTACGCATTAGAATGCCAATTAGTATTTGGTCAACTTCCTTAAATGTCAGAAAGCAAGGGAAGAGTTAGGCAGTGTACCTAAACATCTAATCTTTGGATAGATAAAATTAAGTTTAATTCAGGATATCTGATGGAAATTATTTCTGACTGTAAAATATAAAACTGATAAAAAGTATAAATACAAATAGTTACATTTGTCTGATCTATCAAGCACTATTCTTCTAATAGACACAATTCTTTGTTCCATAATGAAATTATTGAAGTAGAAAGGACTACAAAAATATGGGATATACGTGACAATTGTCTTCAAAATGCTTGAAATGTTATGGGGATTCCAGACGTTAAATGGTGCCATAAAAACAAAGTAAAAATATTCAGTAAAGCACCTAAGATACACTCTTAACTTAATCATGTGAATAACAGACCGCTTCACTGGTGCACTCAAGACATTTCGAAACAAAACATAAATTCTTCCTTTACAAAGGTATATATTACACCTCCAACAATCTGTATGATCACTTACTACCAAATCATGGTTTTAACATTCTAGTAAATACTATTTCAAGGAATGTTACATCATTCTCTTACTCTTTCATTTCCTTGTTTGTAAAATATATCGGAAAATCAAAAATAATACTTATTGTAGAGGAAAGCTTATATATCAGAGCAAATAGTTCATATAAACTTCTCCAAAGTTTATTTTGTAAGATTTGTTTACTTTTTCATCTGATAAATAACTCCCTAAATGTTTTATCATTTATTTCAACATTATCATTTTATAACTGCTGATACATGCTCCATAAAAGCAATTTAATATAAGATAATGGTGGAAACATTACAATGAATTTAATCCTGCAGGGAATACCAGTATTTTGACATTTTTCCTCAACCTCCGTCTTGACAGGGAAATAACAGAAAACAATGAAATATGAAAAATGTTCCTGGAACTGAAGAACTGAAGGAAGAACAAAAGAAAACATGGATTAAGAAATAGTAAAGCACTTAATTTTGAATCAGTTACTAACAGTAAAAGGCATATCTTTGTAGGAACAGAGTCTCTTCTGCAAAATATAGCTCAAATACCACTTGCTGTCACTGTTTCTTGCGAGCATTATGGCTGCACTATCTGTGCCGAATATAACATCTCAGTCTGAGAAAGATAGGTTTGCACAGAGGTGTAGGTTGTTCTTGGGCTGTAGTGTCTATACAGTGTGGTAACACTGTTATGCAGGAGTTAAGATCAAACTCAGGAAAAGGTTAGTACAAGTAATATGAGTGTCTCTATTTGTACCAAAATGAAGTATTTTCCTTAGGGTTTTCCAATAATGAAGTTAGTTTACAGAAACCATACCTTTATTTGAAATTACTGGTTTGATTTTAATTGGAAATTACTGATCAGTGCCAACTGCAGAGTTAGTTAACAGGACGATTATTGTGCTATTGACATTAATGATTTTTAAGAGTCAGCTTTTATACACCTAATCACATTAAACAGCATCTTTTTTCCATAAGCACTCTCATGAGTGCTTACACAAGAATCCAACTCACTGTGAGAAAGGTGTAAGAGCTGGGAAATCAGAATCTAAATTATTATGATAAATTCCGTGATATAATAGTGAATGACTATCTCCATATCTATTTCCATGTGCTGTTTTAATCCTCTGATGTCTTCAGTGTATGTTTTTTATTGACTTGGACAACATTCATTTCAAGAGACAATCTTGTTCATCATGTTTGGCTCTTAGGGGTTGAATTTACCTAACCAGATACAGCTGTCTTAATCTAAGCTCATACTTAAGACATCATTTACAGTTAGAGTCGATCAGGGTTTCTTAGTCATTTCCTAGGAGGAGCTATTTCTCTCCATCTCCTATATAGTCTGGAGTCATAGTTCCACTGATCAGAAGCCACTACTTAGAAGGAAAAATTCTAAGCTAAATACCATTCTATGTGTGTGTGTTGGTGCTTGTATTTTAAACTTCTCTCTTATGAGAGGTACAGGAAAAAAAAAATAAAGAGAGTGCCAGATCTCTAAAGATTATCTGTAAAACTGTTGCAGTGTGGTCCTCACATATTAACCACTGGCTGATATGAACAATTGTGTCCTCTGAAGTGAAAGATTTGATTCTCTCACTGGCTGTCAATATGAACTATTTGGAACCATGTCCAATGAGGTGGCTACAACAAAGGAAAATAGAAAAGACAGAACCAAATCACTTCAGTCTCCATTAGACTTGGGATCTGGGGATATCTCTTTTCTGCAACACGTCAGATGCTGAGAGTGTGACTTCTTCCACAGCCAGCTGTTTAGTCTGTCAGAATTTATCTACTCCCAGATGTAAATGTGCTGAGAAAGATCACAAAGGACAACCACTAAAGTGCTGCTTGGCAAATTTACTAAATTCGCATGTCTTATTACTTTTTATTATCATTATTTCCACTTTGAAGCTACCATGTACAAAATGAACAGAAGATATTTATGGTTTTATTTCATCAAGCCTTTAAACAGAGTGTAGATATCTTTCCTTTTGGAAGCTGTTATATCCACTGCTTTTTTGTGACATTAATGAAATATACTTGCTGTTCTGATAGAAATAGACACAAACCATGACCCTGGGCCAAAATACAAGATATAATAAAAACCCTTGTCCTTATCTCCTCAGTCACCAAATTCAGCTCATAAGCAAAATGGGAATTTTTTCCAACATTGTCTACAGCATTCTTTGTAGCCAAACACTGATTACATGTTTTACAGTAGATGCAAGAAGTATTTCTACTGATACTACTGATAATGTGATAATGTGTGTTCAATGCTTATCAACTCTCAGCTATCAAATAGGCTTGTTCATCCAGTGATGACATGAAATGCCTGACTGATTGTAACTTGGTACAAATGTGATCTTACAGAAAATTTTGCTATGCAAGTGGCCTTAGCATTCTGTATGGAAATCGCTGGTGTTTTTTGATTTTATGGAGCAAAGAGAAGCCTGCTAATTGTGGTATAGCCTACTTCAAGACCAGTAAATTATTTTTCTATTTTCATCATTTCCTTCCATCATTACATATGCCTTTATTTTAAAATTAAACCTGCAAAAGCTATTGATTTTTTAAGTATTTCAGCACTATAGTTTAGTAATTTTTAATCTGTTAATATTGCAGATATTGCAGAATGTAGATAATTGGTACTTGTTCTACATGATTATTACTGTTAATTCCAAGCAATTATTTCAATTGCTGAATGACTTTACTGTGTTGTGTGTTCTACGTAAACGTTAACACTTTTCAAACACAATGGTTGCTTTTTTAATTTTATTTACAGCTCTTTGCCAATTTTCTCAGGTTGCCTTAGTGAGTAGCTTTGAAATGTTTTGATGGTTCTTACTTCAGTGAATTTGGAAAACTGCCTGGTTTTTTAATGCTAAGAGTGAAGCTTTAAATATTATACACGCCAGGTCCTACTCACTGAAAAGAAAAAAAAAAGAAAAATAATGTTGAATTGTGAGAAAGGCTTTGAAGCCCTAAAAAAATGCTGTTTATAATATTCTTATACAGTTTAACCCATACAAGGCTTTAAGAGCACTTAGTTTTGTGTTGGATGTACTGTAGCTAAGTATTTATTTTGACATTTACTCATAACACTGAATATATTTTAGTATTTTCCAAAAAGACTGTAACAATTTAAGAGTTTGATCTATGCAGCAGGAGAGAGAGAGAAAAGAACCTTACTCCCAGCCCTTACACAGCTACAGAAGGACTTACACCACAGCAATCTGTGTTTAGCCATCTCTCTATAAGGTTTAAACACAAACACGAAAGTAAATTATTTCCTCTATGTCAGATATATTTCTTCACTCCTTTAACTTTTTATTTTAATGTCAGACTTAAGCTGGTCTGTAAACAATTGCTCACTCACTTCCCCCTCCCCGGTGGGGTGGGGAGGAGAATCAGAGAGAAAGGAAAACTCGTGGGTTGAGATAAAAACAGTTCACCAGGACAGCAAAGGAAAAATATAAGAATGTATTAATAATAATAATAATAATAAGGGTAATAGAATATATAAAATAAATGACACACAGTTTCTCACCACCCAACGACCAATACAGCCCGTCCCGAGCAGCAGCCAGAGAGCAGGGGTATCCCCCCCAGCTATCCCAGAACAGCAAGTTCCAGAGAGAGCAGGCAAGGGAACAAACAGCCAAATGAACGAACGAAAAACAAAAAGGAAAAAAACAGGAAAACAAAAAGCAACCAGAAGGGAAGCTTAAGGATTAAGGCAAGTTAAGGGTCTAAAAGCCTAGTGGCCCACCAACCAACCCTCACTTATATCGGGCATGATGTCTACGGTATGGAATACTCTCTTTGGCCAGTTTGGATCAACTGTTCTGGCTCTACCCCTCCCAAGTTTTTGCACCTGCATGTTAACAAAATCTGGGAAACTG
Organism: Phoenicopterus ruber ruber; assembly: GCA_009819775.1. Taxonomy (NCBI): domain Eukaryota; kingdom Metazoa; phylum Chordata; class Aves; order Phoenicopteriformes; family Phoenicopteridae; genus Phoenicopterus; species Phoenicopterus ruber. The sequence goes on along the minus strand of CM020215.1, from coordinate 24,245,965 downwards.
CAAAAAGTCCTTGGTCGTTCAGCAGCACCCAACAACATCAGTGCACTATCACCATTCTTCTCACACTAAATCCAAAACACAGGAGCTGCTGAAGACAAAACCAGCTCTGTCCTGGCCAAAACCAGGAGACTTACATAGGGCTGTATATCCATGCTAGTTACCCCATACTCCCTTTTTGGTTAGTGATAAATAATCTTTCAGTGGAAAGAAATTAGAATTAATCTGATCTATTAACACACCTACTACACGATGCTAAGAATTATGATGCAGAAATTTTTATTTCTTTCCATTTACTAAGAGGTTCTACCCAAGTTTTATAAATCTTAATTTGATGAGATTATTATTGCTATTCCTTCTCAGCTTATCTTTTTTCTGTCTAGTTCTCATATCATTCTTCTGCAATGTATATAAAACTATTCAGAATTTTTAAAGAGGAAACAACTTTACAGTTGAATATATTGGACTTAAAAGCTTTCAAAGGGAAGATTCTGGGTCTAAGGTATTATGTCTGCTCAAATTGATAAAGAAACAGCAGAATTAACCTATGGATTGTGTATTCATTCTGAGCAAATACATGAATGCAGATATGTAGCCCGAGCAAGGGACATTACTGTCAGTTTTCCTGTCTTTTTCTCCAACCTAACAAGCATGTAATTATTTCTACCAAAGAGAACTTGAAAAAAATGAACTCAAATTCAATGATAATGGGAAAATTTCACTTAACTGAGGGAGATGGAACAATAGGTAGATACACTGCAGATTCCTCTCTTCAAATCAGGTGCTTAACAACAGAATAGTAGCTTCATTAGAGTGAAAGAACACAGGTTTTAATTATTCTAGATTGATTTGTTTTTCAGGAAATGCTAAGCCTCATTGCAACAAAAATAAATCTCAGGACTTTCTTTTTTCACCTTATGAAACTCTTGGGGTTTTGGCTTAGCTAGATACCTTTTGGGAGTCCTAATTGCTGTCAGCAAGTGAGTCAGTGTCCAAAAGACAGTCACAGAGCTTGTTGGAGCTAATGGGTTTGTCAAACACAGTTTCAGGCTGAATGAAAGGAACAATTAAGTCTTTTTATGTATCAAAGATAGCCAGAAGCAATAGAATAATCATCCAAGGCAAACAGCAGATCAGAGTTAGTTTGAACACAGGCTTTGGACATATGAATAGATTAATTTATGTCAGTTCTAACCGTCCTAATTTTTAACATAGTTGTGAACATGTGACAAATACAAAAAGTTATGTCACCACTTCTAGGTAAATGAGAGCTAAGCATCCTGGTTTTAAAAGCTCATTTCTTCGCGAATAGTCAGCACACATCTCATACTTCTCAATGCACTGCCTGTTTAGTTTTACATAGTTGACGTGGTGCATTCTGTGTCACTTTTAATGCTCTAAATATTGCCTCTCTATATACCTATGAGCCTGACTGAGTGTGATACTTGCCTGTTTAAAGTTGCAGGCATTAGGCATTCAGATGGCAAAAAGATGGGGTGTAGATGCAGGAAGATGGGAAAGACCTGAAGAAGTAACTGTCAATGTCAGTGTTCAAAGGTGTAAAGCTTTTTGGGTAAACAGTTCTCTGCCTCGCAGATTGTGGAGCAAAGAAATTGTGTCCTCTTTTATTTCAGTTGCAATTGGGAAAAGAGTAACTGAGTTCATATTCCTGGTGTAAATAAACAAGCCTATGCATGCAGGGAATACATCTTTGGTATGTAACCAATTCATCTTCCTAGCAGAAGCAATCCTTCCTGCCTGGGTATTAGCCAGCTATCCAGACCAGCTTGGTAATCTATCTGTAAAACTGCAGCCAACATTATCTTTCTTGCCTGCTGTCTCTTACTACTCACTCCTCTCTCCAAATCCCCTTGCTGGCAAACCTTTACTCCTCTACTAAGTTTAACTTTCCAAGATTGTTGCTTTCAAGGCCCTGCACAACTGCCTGCATAGACTTTAACAGACTCACTTAGGTGAGCAAACATTTCTCATCTTGAGTGAAGCTTGAAGAGTCTGGCCAGGAGAGAACAGAAGGTTTTTTTATACCTGCCAATTTTGCTGCTATGCATTAAGTAGTCTTCCCTGACCCTTTTTCATTAGTAGATCTATTTCTCCTGACAGACAGCTTTGAGTCTTGCCACAGCCTGAGACGAGAGCAGACACAAGTATTTGTTTCACTTGTATATCAAATTCCTAACACACTTGAACACACCATCTGTAACCACAAAACAGACAGTGAATGACACATCCAATGTTACGCTGTATATATATGTTTCTCTATTTACTTATGTATCAGTAATGTCAATGTATTTACTCCTTTTCAGTTTTGCTCCCTGGAACATAGCAGGAACTTGTGCATATATAGTTACAAGCTCCATCAGGCAGGAAATTCAATACTCTAAAGCAAACATTGTTCCATATACTTTTTCTGTTTCATGTCATTGCTTTAAGTACCACAGAAATGCAAGTAGCTGATCTGAAGACATTACTTCATGTTTATTGATTTGTGGATGGAATCACAGAATTTTCTTGGATGCGAGACTGCACACCATTTGCACAGCAGGGTTCAGCATTGCAGGTATTCACTACCCATTAGAAAGCCTCTCATGGGCTCCAAAATCTGGTCATATGTGCGATACCAAACCTGCGATTCTATAAAATGAGAATTTCGTTTGTTTGGCTGTTTTTTTAAAATGTATTATATGACTGAAAGTCCAGATAATGGAAAGTTGTATAATATTTTCTGCTTCAAAAATACTGTTCTGACTCTGCAATTGCAGTTGGGATGACTAAGGTAAAAGACAAACTGGATTTTTCCAGAGTGCATCAATTTCTTAAGGAGAAAGAGGATGTTGAAAGGCTATACCTGCCTTACATTCATTTTACACTGAAGAAGCAGAGATGACAAAATTACGATAGTTCCCTTCAACATGCTACCTGCTTGCTTCAATCATGAAAATACCTCTAATATAAGGAGAAGGATGTTCACATCCCCTAACAGTAATGTCTGTGCTTTAAGCATCTGTATGTTGCTGATGATTGAAAAAGTTCCTCCAGACTGGGAATAGTAACCTCCTGGAGGAGCATCTTTCTCCACTAATAAGAACAGAATAATGTAGGAGAAGAGCTTTTGAGTTTGTCGCACCTAGAGAAAGTACCTGAAACCAGGTGATGTGATCACCTGCCCAAATACGTTTCCTGCAGAAATATGTATCTTGCTTACGAACTTTCTTCAGCTTCATTCTGTTTCATTAAGATTAGGTTCACTGAAGGGGGGAAGCAAAAATCCCAAGAAAGAAATTATATTCTTCTTCCTTGTCTTGTTTCTGAATCTAATTCCTGTCTTCTCTGCTTTTCAATTTCTTGTATTTCTTCTCCACACCATGCCAGAAGTGCTTATAACTAGTAGATTAGCATTTTAATTGAATCAAAATGTATCTTTTTTTTTTTTTTTTACAGAATTTTTGGCCTTTTAACACGAGAAATAGTCATCACCTTTGCTGCCTCCTACTCTTGAGTGTATCAATGATTTAGTGATGCTAATGGTTAGCTGGTTATATTAAAAAAGGGTTTTGTTTGTTTGTTTTCTTAGATTCCCTTTAATGGCAATTTCTCACTTATTTCCAGTATTGGGATCACAGAGGTATGTTTAAATTTTATACCAGCCAAATATTAACCAGATGATCAATGAGAAAAAAGTATATATAAAAAAAAAGTAGATTTTTTTTTTATTCTCATCCAGGGCCCTTTATCAGTAGGCTAGTCTAATACTAAGACTTTTTTCCTAATATTCGGTTAAGAGTATGACAAACATCATGTATATCCTGTGACAGATTTGAATTTCTCAGACTGTTCTAACACTCTGCAGACTGGAATAACTGGGTACCTTGTTTGGAATATAAGAATGGAAGAGCACCCTTTCTGCTTTTAATGTTCTCTGTCCATTAGATGGTCACTGTCATTGGTTTTCTTAGGCTAAGTAGACTGCAAATCATGAAAATCTCAACTGAGCTTATTGCTGCACTAGGTGAATATTTGAGGCTATACCTTTGCTATCAGTACTCATTTTCCAACTACATAAAACCTGCATTTAATCCAAATTAATTAATCAAATTATTATTTTTTACATTGCAGGAAGCAAAACAGACCTGCATTTAAATAGCCCTGTTTAAGTCCCCAGAAAAGGGACTATGGCACCCATACTTTAAGAGTTTAAAAAGGAGGACCCTGGCAACTACCAACTAGTCAGCCTCACCTCAGTGCCCAGTAAGATCATGGAACAGATCCTGCTAGAAGATATGTCAAAACATGTAGAAGACAGGGAGGTGATTAGAGACAGCCAACATGGCTTAACCAAGGGCAAATGGTGCCTGACTAATCTAGTGGCCTTCTAGGATGGAGTGACTGCATCAGTGGACAAGGCAAGAGCTATGGATGTTATCTGCCTGGACTTCTGTAAGGCCTTTGATATGGTCCCTCAGAACATTCTTGCCACTAAATTGGAGAGATATGGGTTTGACGGATGGACTGTTAGATGGGTAAGGAATTGGCTGGATAGCAACATCCTAAGAGTTACAGTCAATGGCTCAATGTCGAAGTCAAAACCAGTAATGAGTGGTATCCCGCAAGGGTCTGTACTAGGACCAATACTATTTAATATCTTCAACAATGACAGACAGTGGGGTTGAGTGCATCCTCAACAAGTTTGCAGATGACATCAAGTTGAGTGGTGCAGTTGATTCCCTTAAGAAAGGCATGCCATCCAGAGGGACCTTGACAGGCTTGAGGAGTGGGCCTATGCGAACCTCATGAAGTTCAACAAGGCCAAGTGCAAGGTCCTACACCCGGGCAGGGGAAATCCCCAATATCAATCCAGAGTGGGGGATGAATGGATTGAGAGCAGCCCTACAGAGAAGGACTTAGGGATAATGGTGGATGAGCCAGCAATGTGCACTTGCAGCCCAGAAAGCCAATCATATCCTGGGCTGCATCAAAAGAAACATGACATGGAGGTTGAGGGAGGTGATTCTGCCCCGCTACTCTGCTCTGGTGAGACCCCACCTGGATTACTGTATCCAGCTCTGGCGTTCCCCAGCACAGGAAAGACATGGACCTGTTGGAGTGGGTCCAGAGGAGTGCCACAAAAATGATCAGAGGGCTGGAACACTTATCCAATGAAGAAAGGCAGAGAGGGAGAAGCCTGGAGAAGAGAAGGCTCTGGAAAGACCTTATTGCAGCCTTTCAGTACTTAGAGTGGGTTTATAAGATGGGAGAGACTTTTTACCAAGGTCCATAGTGGCCGGACAAGGGGTAATGGTTTTAAACTGAAAGAGGGTAGATTCAGATTGTACAGAAGGAAGAAATTTTTTAAGATGAGGATGGTGAGACACTGGAACAGGTTGCCCAGAGAAGCTGTGGACATCCCATCATTGGAAGTGTTCAAGGTCAGGTCGGATGGGGCTTTGAGCAACCTAATCTAATGAAAGATGTCCCTGCTCATGGCAAGGAGTTTGGACTAGATGGTTTTTAAGGTCCTTTCCAACCCAAAACATTCTATGATTCTATGATTATTGTTCTGCAAAGTTAAGGGGTTATTTTGTTTTAAATTCATGTATAATTTGGGGAAAAAAGTTTAAAAACTGAAACAAACTCCAAAACAGGGGAAACAAATTTTGTGCAGTATGCATTTTTGTCTCTGTTCTTAGAGTTGCTTTCATTGTCTGTAGATCTGCTACTGGGCTATACTGACATAAGAATGAAACAGTGAAAGCCCGTCAATTAAGGATCAAAGTGGGCTCAGCCACAAATTCTCAGGAAAGGGTGGCCTTGTCCCATGAGGAGTTGACTTCCTATGAGCTTTCCTACATCTCAGTCATTTCCTGTCCTCTGGTACAGCACCAATTTACAATAGGAAAAGAAATCTTAGTCACCGAGGGGAGCTCACCCGATACACAGTGGAGTGGCAGATCTCGGTGCACAGGGGGTTTCCTGAGGCAGGGAAACACCAGGGCAGCAGAGAGACCCTCCAGGAGCCAGCAGCTCTCACAGTAGACACTGACAAGGCCTGGGTACTGCCACAGCAACTGCCACCACCCCCACACCTACAAAAAAGCAGCCTGGGGAGCACCACAACCAGAGCAGGTAAACAGGGTGTGGGGTGGCAGCCAGGGCCTGGGGCAGCAGTTGGTGCAGGAGGGCATGCAGGGAGGGTGTCTCCTCGAAGGTGGGGCATTCCTCTGGCCAAGTGGAAGACTTGAAGAACACATAACCCAGCAACCGGGCACCGCTCTGTGACCATCTGCACAGGTCAAGGGCACTCATCCTACCTGACCCTCAGACAGAATGGTGGGCATTCATCTGAAAGCAAAGGCTGCAGCTCCAGCTGGGGGGTCTGCACCATCTACCCCAGCAGCAGCTGATGCCTCCACGCAGACGGAGCTGCTGAAGGGAGAGGCTGCAGTGCAGACCTCAGGCTGAAGGGAGTGCCTTGACCTTTCTCCTGGGTCAGGGACAGGCAGCAGACCTGCCTGCAAAAGGTGTGCCCAGGTGGAGGAGCTCCTACAGCAGGTGGCTGAGCAGCAGAGGGTGGAAGCAAGGACAGGTAGCCTGGGAAGAATACAGAGAAACTGTCCAAACAGTAGGAAAGAAACTGTCCACTGTAGGAAAAGATCAGATTCGAGACCATCTGAGGAACCTGAAGGTGCACAAGTCCATGGGACCTGCTGAGATGCATCTGCAGGTTCTGAGGGAACTGGCGGATGAAGTTGCTAATACACTATTCATCCTATTTGAGAAGTCGTGGCAGTCCGGTGATGTTCCCACTGACTGGAAAAGGGGAAACATAACCCCCATTTTTAAAAAGGGAAAAAAGGAAGACCCAAGGAAGTCCCAAGGAAGTCAATCTCACCTCTGTGCCCAGCAAGATCATGGAGCAGATCCTCCTGGAAACCATGCTAAGGCACATGGAAAATAAGGAAGTGATTGGTGACAGCCAACATGGCTTCACTGAGGGCAAATCATGCCTGACAAATTTGGTGGCCTTCTACGATGGGGTTACAGCACTGGTGGATAAGGGAAGAGCAACTGACATCATCTACTTGGACTTGTGCAGAGCATCTGACACTATCCCACACAACATTGTCTCTAAATTGGAGAGACATGGATCTGATGGATGGACCACTGTCCTCCCTCATCTCCACAGCTCCAGAACTGCTCTACTGAACAACATGCATGTCAGATGACATCAAGTGACAAGGTATGGTGGGGATAGGAGAGTCTTCTGAAATGTAGGAATCGGCAACTGGCAATCCAATGCAACCTCAAGCTATGCATTCCAAGTGTGCAAGTAGGAAGCCTGGAATCAGAAGAGTCACTCAAAGGGCGGGAATGAAAATGATAGTCATGGTCACAAGTAGCAATCCATATAAAAAGCACATGTGCATATTTCAAAGTACTTAAATTTTGGCAGATATACCTGTGACACTTGTGTGCAATGTTCTCTGCAAAACAGAAAATTGTGAGAAATGTATTTGCACTGAAAGAAAACATAGCTCTTCTCCACCTGAAAAAGTACTAATTGCTGAAGTGGTGTGACTCAGAGAAATAGATGAATATTCATCTATTCCTCTTCATTAGAACTTTAAAGCTGAGCCAGGATCCATTGTGTTCCAGTGAATGCAATAGCTCCATCAGATAGTTAGTGGATACTTAATTAGAAAGCAGAGTTCTAATTGAATATAGTATTATTATTGAGCAACTGTGATGAGTCAGCTCCCTGTACATTACTGCACTTTAAAAGTAATCCAGACTCGAAAAACAAGTAGACAAGCAGGGAAAGCTCACACTAAATGAACCTGGCATTACAAAGCATGAACTAGTTCATCTCTGTGAGAGAGAATAAAAGTAGTTTCACATCAGGATCACATGAATAATTCACCTTTTGTTCAAGAACATGTTCTGAATAGAAGATATATGTGAAGTGGTATGTTACCTTTACTTAAAAACACATGATTTAGCCATTGAACTGGGGTCTAAGAAGAGAAAATGCCTCTGCTATTAATCTTTAATAAGCTATACCAAATAACAGCGCTGTAATTCAACAAGCTACAGCCAATAATTCCACATCACCTTGGATGTTATATAACATTAATTTATTGACAAAATGTTGCAAATAAAAAAAGACAAACTGTTTGGAATGTATACAAGGATGCTAGTTTATAATAGGTTGTGACTAAAATTTGATTAATGCTGGCAAAGCAACTCACATTCCATTGCCAAAAGTATCGTATATATTTGTCTGGGTTGTAATACTTCAGCTTTAGTACAGTGAAACAAAGCCGTTACTTGTAACTTGGTTTCATGATCACTTTGTAACATTATGCATGCATAATGACCTCAGTAACCCACATATTCCCAAACCTGATTTTATGAATGTAGTATAAAACCACTATTTGCATTAATAGTTATAATTAATAGTTACTGTTAATTTGCATCTTGTCTTAAAGAAGCTGAGATCTGAAGTAACCAGAGGGAAAAGAGATCCATCCAAATGCAATAAATCTTAAGTCTGGTAGGTACCTTTATAAAATAAAATATAGTAATATATACACAGAACCATGCTTTCTGTAATGAAAACTTTATATAGAGTACAGAAATGTTTCTTTACTTATCTGCATTTTGTTAGTAGACACCAGAAATGTGTTGGTAAAAAAATAAGAGAACTCTGTCTAGTTGATTATGATCAGATATTTGTTTGCCTGTACTATATATATGTTTATGTATTATACACAGAAAAGGAATTGTTCATGATAGCTAATGTGGGAAAACAGGAAGAAAATAAGAGTACTGAAGTAAAAAAACTAGGCACAACTCTGATTCAGTTCATTTGTACAAGTCATTGTATTAGACACAAGGTTTGGATTCAGGAGACCTAGATTCAACTCAGGTCTGTATCATGGGCTTCCTCTGTAATTTTGACATATCACCTATTTTGTATGCATGTTTCATTTCCCAGTCCTTTAAGCACAAATCAGTTACTGTTTGACAATTACACACAAAGTTCATTATTACAGGAAAGAGATATATCTATTCCTCTAGATAGATTCCAAACATTGATCAGAGCAGATTTTCTTGTTACTTTGCTGCTTATTTAAACTCTAGTTTAGTCCTCTGAATCCTCCGAAGAGAAAAAAAGAGTTGGGTCAAACCATTTTTTTCCCTGAGAACTGATTATTCAATTTGTTCCAGCAAAGCTACTGGCATGGATAAGCTGGTCTCCTGTAGGCAGCAATAACTGAAAGGAAACATTGAACAGCAAGTAAAGTAAGAGAAAAAAAAGCACAAAAACAACACACTTGCTACAAATGAATAACTTCTCATACACCCTTGAATTTTATCTATGTACCTCCTTCAGTGTTATTCTGTAGTACTCAAGTGTTCTTTCATTTCTTCTTCAAATAATTAAGAGAACTATTTTACACAACATTGAAATTTCTCCTCCCCAGATAAAAAGTATTGTTTTAGGAGAACACATTCTATAGGCAGGTTTGAACCCCTCAAAATAGTCCATATTTTCTACATTATGGTGATTCTGTTATGAGAAATTACCAAAGATTGAAAATAAGGCAAAGATCTGCCTATCAGAATCTGAAACCTCTACAGAACAAACTAAACTTCAGAGGTTTCAGAGGGTTTTGGTGGGTTTTCTTTTCTTTTTCTCCCTCAACAAAATAGTCTGCTATTTATATGGAACATTCCAGACTATATTTAATGTCAGAACATAGAGCTTTAATGCATCCATACAACATGACAGAATGTGTGCTTTAATAAACCTAGTGAAAAATATCTTGAAAAAAAACAAGTGCAATGGTATTAACTTGAGTACTGATTTAAAAAACAAGGTCCTGCGCATGTAACAAAACCAAGTTTCCATAACAAAAGGCTAAAGATGAGCTTTAGTAAAATATATCAGCTTTACCTGTAGGAATTCACAGATTATATTTATTTCACACTTTCTGCACTACCACAAATACTGTTCCAAAGTAAAAGGTTCTAAACTAAAACTCTTTTCCTGAAAGGGACAGTCTTATAAAAAAAATATATATTCTAAGGATTACTTTTAGAGATTCCTGATGAAAGCTAAACATCATCTTTTCCTTGAGTTAAATCAATTTTGTATTTCTTCAGAAGCTCAGTTACAAATCAGACTAACTGATGCACCATAGCTCACTGTTTTAATTGCAGTTCTCAGGGTACTTAAAATGACCTCTGTTGACTTAAGTGGCAAGAACAAATCATTATTCCTTTTTAGTCTTGTTAGTACTACAGAGACAAAACCATGACTATACTATTTCTTCAAGTGTAATTGAGAAAACAAAGTACTGATTTACAATCAGCAAAACCTGTGCAGGCCAATTGGTTATAATAATTTCTAGCAGGAGAACTCTGCTAAGTTTTTCTCTTCAAAGTCATAAAATGAAGAGTATGACAGGAACATCTACTGGATTTTTATTCTGAAGTTTGTGCTCAGGGTCTGAGATTGTTATGACTGACCTGAAAGAACCTCAAAGCAATGAATGATTTGACAGATATTTAAAAAGTAGAAATCTATCTGTACAGTCTCCAGAAGTTTTCAGATTTCTCATCATTAATAATAAAACACTAAGCTGCTCCCTTGTTTTCTTAAAGTTCCCTTACGCTATCATTCAAAAATTAGTGTATTTTCTAGGGTGAAGTCCTTCAAATACATGCATATGAATGGCTGAAGTCACTAACATTCACAAGAACGAGCTCTTTATGGGCTAAGACCTTTACATGGCATTTAGCATGGGCTGGGCTTGGCTGATAATAGCATTAGTATAGGAACTGCAGTTTCCCCCATAGGGCTATGGAGGAGTACTTCTGAGTGTAAACAACCTGCCGATCACTGTGAAAGTTGCAAATTTACTGGGAAGCTTCCGGAGGAGTAAACTGTGAGCTCCAGAGATGGCAACAGCCAGCTGTCAGGCACCACAGGTCAGTCAAGAATAGGTTATTCTCTGCCCAGTCCTGTAACTGAGGGTGTCCAGAGTCACGTGGGGGAGAGATTTCAGGGATATATGAGAGGTGCCAGGGAGAGAAGCCTGAGAGATAGCCCTGGGGCCTGGAGAAGAGAGAAACAGAGAACGAAAGACCCCAGGAGAATCCAAAGCCCTGGCCCTGGACTAAGCACCACATGGCTGGAAGAGCTATGCTGACCTACCAGACTTTTCTGCTGGAACACTTTGTGTTTCCTGTGGGACAGGGAAGTCATATGAGGAACCACTGCACTAACCTGCACAGCTTCTGGACTGCATCATATCTCCCACAGGACAGGCAAGTATTGTAATTTGTAAAACTGCATAGCGTAGACCTGTGACACATACAAGTGTTTTTTTATCTTCACCCACTTATTCTCCACACTGCCACTTTGGTCTTAAACTATGACACTTTTAGCTGTTGTAAGATCTTCATGTACAGCAAGTATTACACAGTCACAAATAAGGCAGGGTCTTTTCTGATCATTTAACAGTGGCACAGAGTTTTGTCAGATAATAAAGAGGTCACATCAGAAGAAAGGTCTACAGCTATCTAGGATCTTGACAGATGCATATCACATGGTAGAAAAAATTTTATCAAGAATGGATTTTTTATGAAACACTTTTTGAGAAATAGAAATAAAATTATGTAAGGTCTCCTTAGGCAGAATGAATGAAAAGAACAAAGTCCACAAAATCATCAACTGATGCCATCTGCTTGTCTCGAAAGTTCTCTACTCCTGATCAGAGTTTTTAGTGATAGCACAAGTCCTAGTATGTCATCTAAGCTTTACAGACAATGTAGGAAACAAAAGAAAGGTTTATAGAACACTACTGTTTATTGTAGCATGAGTGCATAGGTAGTGATTTATTGGCATTCTGATACAGTATTTTGCTATCTTACAAAAGATTGTAGCAAAAGGTGAAAATAATACCACAATTGACATTAATGCACTTTTAGAACAAAGCTATAAATGTAGAAAGGAAATTAATGTATTTTAAATCTTCCACAAAATCACTGGGCTGTAACTGTGAGGATGTTCTTTAATGACTTTACCACAGGCTACAAGAAACATTTTTTAGTATCTCCAATACATTTGAAGTAAGTGGAGGGCTTTTTATTTAATTTTAAATAGTTATTTTAATTGTTTCTGTGATAGTGTTGTGCCTCCCACCATAGGCAAGTGTATTAGGCACAATGTATTAGCATAACCAAAAGGTGATCTCTGACTCATGAAACAGTTTATTCTACTGACCACCCATACCCTTTTCTCTACCTGCAGTGCTTCTGCATGGCCACTGTATAGCCCTTGGTATCCTTATATTGTTTTCACCAGAAAACACGATACTGTTCTCTCCTCAGTTTAAACATAATGTAGTCAAATCTGAGCTTGCTGTTTTCTCCGCCAAGGTGTCCATACTCCCTGTTTTAGTGTCAATCTATGCTGGGGGTAGAAATGTCAACATTGCGACTCAGACCCACAGACCAGGCACACTTAGGATGCTTCTGTTCCTTTCCTGTGCACGTCCACTCCCAGATCCTGCTCTATCTTCTACCTTCCTCCTGCCTGGTTCTTCTTCATGAAGACTTCAAACCTTCTCTTGTCTTCAGGATCCACTGCAGCTCTACCCCTTGCTGTTGTCTCATCTCTGTCAGCATCATTACCATGTTTACCAGCTTTTTTCTCATCTTTCCTCTTCCAACACTCTATCCTGGTTCTACATACCTTTCCTAATGCCTAAAATCCTCTTGATCATTATAAATAGCCATGATCTTTGGGCACTTGTTCTTCAAATTTAGTTCTGAGTTAAGGACAGCCCTATTGAACTCACCAGTATTACTTATATTTTAGAAATTTTTGCAATAATTCTTAAGAATCACCAATCTCTTAGTTTGCTTTTCACTGTAAAGACAGAGTGGATGATATTCAAATAGATGATATCATGCTTTTCCAATTTTTAAATAGAAGGTCATCATGGTTTTGAGAAAAAAAATAAAAATCCAAGAACAATCTTGTACATCTTGGTAGTTTTCATTCACAAGAAAATGAAATTTATCCTGAGCTTGGAGTAATTGTCTATTACATTTGTTTTCCCCATTTCATGTTATTTTTCTTCATTTTTGTTTAAAGGTTTGGTGTTTTGTTCTTTTTCGTTGTTTGTTATCTTTTCAGAAATCATCTTATGATGTATAATAAAACCCCTCCAGAGATCACTTAGAAACATGACATAACCATTAATGTAATTAGTCAGATGGACTGGAAGGTGGCTTTTCTTTCATTCTCTGTATTCAAACAGATAGCAAGCATCATCATGAAGATCTAGATAGGTGATAAATGAAAACTAAGGTATTTTTTCTAGCTAACTTGTTTTGATTGAAAGATAAACACAAACTAACTCCTATGCTCTATACCTGGATTTACGCAAACATAGGGATACCAATGGAAGCAAAAAAAAGGAAATCAGAGATATGGTAATGTACTCAGGAAAAAGAAAAGCGAGGAAATTAAAACTCAAGCAATCTACACCAAAAATTCTGCCCCAGGCAATGGCTGTGTTCAGTGTGAATCTCAAGCTTTCTTTCAAAACAATCCCAGAATGTTTAGAGATCAGTACTTTCAGATGAAAAAGCAGTGTTTTTCCTAAAAATCTTTGAAGAGATAGGAGTGATTCATGACATGAAGATTTCTTCCTTAAAAATAAGAAGTTATGCTAGGTTAAGACACAAAGAACTAGTCAAGTATTACTGACTAGACTAAAACTATGTGATATATAACTATATAGATAGCTGTACTCCTTGGATACAGTTATTAGATCTGATCATTCATGATGCATTGTCATCTATCAAATCCTAAGGAAAAAAAAGCCCAACATAACATAGCAAAACAACATTAGAAAAATCAGTAACATGGATAAAAAAGAAGGTTTCAGACAAGAAACTTAAAGAAAGAGCCTAGGAGGGAAACTAAGCTAATTTAAAATTGTTTTTGAGGGAAATAAACAAAAACTTGGAAGAAATACACTAAGAGTTAATCACCTGTTGTGGTTTAACCCCAGTAGGCAGCTAAGCACCATGCAGCTGCTTGTCACCAGCCCCACCCCCCCAGTAGGGATGAGGAAGAGAATCAGAAGGTTAAAAGTGAGAAAACTCATGGGTTGAGATAAAGACAACTTAGTAGGTAAAGCAAAAGCTACATGTGCAAGCAAAGCACAACAAGGAATTTATTCAATATTTCCCATCAGCAGGCCGGTGTTCAGCCATCTCCAGGAAAGCAGGGCTCCATCACACCTAATGGTTACTTGGGAACACAAACACTGTAACTGCAAATGTCCATCCTTCCTTCTTCTTGCCCCAGCTTTTACTGCTGAGCATGACATCATATGGTATGGAATATCCCTGCGGTCAGTTGGGGTCAGCTGTCCCAGCTGTGCCCCCCTCCCAACTTCTTGTGCACCCGCCACCTACTCGCTGGTGGGGTGAGAAACAGAGAAGGCCTTGATGCTGTGTAAGCACTGCTCAGCAGTAACAAAACCATCCCTGTATTATCAACACTGATCACAAATCCAAAGCATAGCATCTGTCATGGTTTAACCCCAGATGGTACCCAAATACCATGCAGCTGCTCACTCACCACCACCCCCATCCACCCCCCCCCCCCCACCCCCCCCCCCCAGTGGGGTGGGGAGGAGAATCAGGGAGAAAGGAAAACTCACAGGTTGAGATAAAAACAGGTCACCGGGACAGCAAAGATAAAAATATATTAATAATGACAATAATAATATATAAGGGTAATAGAATATATAAAACAAACAATGCACAATTTCTCACCACCTGATGACTGATACAGCCCATCCCAAGCAGCAGTCAGGGAGCAGGGGTATCCCCCCCAGCTATCCCAGAACAGCAAGTTCCAGAGAGCACAAGCGAGGGAATAAACAGCCAAACGAACGAAAAGGCCTGTAAAAAGGGAACAAGAAGGGAAGTGGCCTACTGGCCGACCCTCATTTATACTGTGCATGACATCTATAGTATGGAATACTCTTTGGCCAGTTTGGATCAACTATTCTGGCTCTAGCCCTCCCAGGTTTTGCACTTGCACATTAATAAAACCTGGAAAACTGCAAAATGTCCTTGATCATTTAGCAGCAACCAACAACATCAGTGCACTATCACCATTCTTCACACACAATCCAAAACACAGTAGCTGCTGGAGACAAAACTAGCTCTGTCCCAGCCTAAACCAGGATAGCATCATACAAGCTGCTATGAAGAAAATTAATTCTATCCTAGCAAAAAACAGTACATCATCTTAAAGCAGTGATGTAAAACTAAGAAGGCATATTTTCTGGTTTTGGAGAAAATAGAAGAGGATGTTAAATTAAAATATAGAAGAAAAAAAGTAACATTTATCAAGGCTGTCATTGAAAGCTGGGTAAAGGTAGAGCCACTATTTCTACAAATGATGATCAAACTCCAGAAAAAAAAGAGATTACATAGCAGGATAGTGAACTAATGACACTTCATTGTGTTTTCAACACCAGCATTTGAAAGAAACAGAGAGGTAGCAAATGCTGGGACCAGATGGTATCCTTACCAAGACCAGCACAGCTCCTGGTGGTTTGATCAGAACTCTGTGAATGAATACTGCATGCCAGGGCAATGCTAATTATCATATTTTGAACTACTAGCCTATCTCATGTTTAACCACCATGAGGAATCTGTTAACACTGTTCGTATTAGAGCACATCTACAACAATCTATTTAGGCAAAGATATTTCCTGTGAGATGCAAACAAAACCAGAGATACCAAGGTTCAGATTCTGATTGACAAGCTAGTTATAAAAACTGTCAAATCCATGAAGAGAAACCTCTGGGGTAGTGTGGATGGATTACAACAGTGCTTTTTATTCAGGCTTGTGTTTAGAAATGTTGAAAATACTAAGACTGTACACTACTGCAAATAAACCAGCAAATTTTAAAGTCTTACTAATCAACACCAAAGACTGATATTTAGCTATTCTTCATATCAGCTGAGGACCCTTCAAGGCAGCTTTTTTTTTCCATTTATTCTTCAGTATTTGTATTTTGACTCCCTTTTTAAAAAACGTTGGCTGGACTTTAGCAGGAAAAAGCATCTACTATTATATAGGTAAAACCTAAAATACTTGGAAGGTGAGATTAAGAGGACTGGACCAAGTTGTAAGAAGAGGTGGTCTGAGGAAGTAACAAATGATGTTTTAAAAATATAGTTTTATCGAGGACATACCAACTAAGAACAATGGATTTAAATCCATGAACCAAAAGGTCTCAACCATATAATACTAAGCCCTTCACACAAACTTAGAATATTTGTGAAAAAGAGGTGAAGCAAGATATAAATAAATAGGACGGTAAACATGATGAAATGTTATAATGTGTGTCATTAGTGGCTGTTCAGTGCTGATGCAGAACAGACAGCAGAAAAATCATAGCATCATAGAATAGTTTGGGTTGGAAGGGACCTTTTAAAGGTCATCTAGTCCAAACCCCTGCAATGAGAATGAGATCTTCAACTAGATCAGGGTGCTCAGAGCCCCATCCAACCTGACCTTGAACGTTTCCAGGGACGGGGCATCCACCACCTCTCTGGGCAACCTAGATAAACTGTGGGTTTTGCAATGAACATCACTTCTACAGGGGCTGAAAGAGGTAAGAACATTGCCTGAGCACCAGAAATGATTAAATGAATTTCATATTGGATTTCCACGGACTATTGGAAACCAGAAGATCAGACATTATATTGATTCAAAAGTCTTCCCATTCACAAAGCATATCCCTAAAGACTATGAAGGAAACTGCTTTTTCTTTGGACAAATACCTCTCAGAGAAAGAAGAAAAAATCCTCCACAAATCTGAATTGCTAAGGAGAGAATCCATAAGAATGAGAGAAAAATAAAAAACCTGTTAAAATGCCACTTGTCACATTTAAGTGCCCTGTGGTGTAAAAGACCATGTGATCTTAATCAAATGGCATTTCCCTTCAGCATATAGAGTCTCCAAACACCTTGATTTTAAACACCTAAGCCATCTTCCACATTTCTACAATATATTGACTTCTAAGGGTACAACCGACACCAACCACTGTGAGACTTTATTAATTCACATCAATAGGAAATAAACAAAGCAAAATTAAAAACATTGCATATACAGTAACTTTTTATTAGAAAATGTTCCTCTTACTCTGTGTAAAAAGCTTTTAAGTCCTGCAGGTGATATCACTGCTTCAAAACATTGTCAAGAGCGGCTTTCTGCTCTTGCTAAGTAGAGATGGTAAGCACAGAAACAACAGTCAGTCTCAGCATTAGCAATTTCATTGCATTGACTGCCAACATGAAAAATACTGAGGCTGAAAATGAATATATACTGACAGTTGGTTATTCACATGAGAAGTAACTAGTTGCCCTTTTCCAGAAAAGACTTATTTTTGTTTTACATTCAGTGCTTAACTTAAGATAATACTTTAATTGAACCAACCCAGAAGAATAAACAAATCTTTCCCGACAGGGATGAGTGCAGGAAGAATAATTTACTAATACCTTTATCAGTGCAAAGTTAGGGACAAAATAAGTGAGAAAGTTAATAGATCTAATTCTCCCATCTCTTCTGAAAGTCTGGTACTTGACAAAATGTAACATATAAAAAAAGAGAATGCAAAGGTGAAATTTTTGATTATCACAGCGAATTATAAGAGGAAAGATATAAGGATTTAATAAAAGTCCATTAAGAAGCTGAGGGATGAAATGCAGCTTCAGGAATTAAAAATATCTTTAGATAAACAGAGCCAATGAACTACAAAACATAATAACTGAAGAATAAGTGAAAAAATTTTAAGATTTTTTTTTAAATGAAGACATTGTGCAGCCGTTAGACCTTATTTTTAAAGAACTCCCTTATCTTGAATGGATAGGAAAAAATAATGCCTAAGCACAGGTAAAGGAATCTATAGGATTTTGTACAGAAATAATCTGCTGTTAAAGGTACCACAATTTACCTTTATTAATCTTTTAAAAATTTCCTTTTTGTTACTTGAAGAAAATCAGAAACTAAAGTGAAAACAAGTATCCCATTGATCATTTCAGATCTGAATATAGTCACCTATATCTATGGAAGGGCAAATATCTCAGAATGTAATATACAGTAATATTTATAGGAATTATCAGGAATTTGCTCCTGTCTTTTTCAATCAAACTCAAGGTCATACATGAAATAATTTGGAGATTTGGGGGACAGGCCGGTCTTTTCCTCTTTTAATATAGAAGCTGCTGAAAAAGGTTAATGAAGATTAGAAAAGCTTGAGCAGAAATGTAAAAGGGAACTAGACAGGCAAAGGTGACAGGGTAACACTGGACTTTGGTTGCTTTGGTCTATCTCTGCTTTATTATGACCAGTATTTTTTTTTTTTTTCAGTCATCATTCACCACCTCTGCACCTCCCATTATAGGGGAAGATTTACAATTATCTCTGTTTTAACCAAGTACTCTGGGTCTGCCTTTCAGCCTCAGCAGGCACATGAAAACAGAAATCCAGAGATTTGTCTAGAGAAACATTTTGCTCTTTGTGCCGAATTTTCTGAATCCATAAATTTACAGTGTATATTTATTTTAAAAAAATTACCTCATTTGCATTTCAAAATTGTACTCATTGCAACATCATGGTGTAGGAACTGTCAGTTTTGCTAAAGAATGCCCAATATTGATTTTGTTTAAGAAAACTCATTACCAATGTCAATGAAATTAATAAAATCAGAATAAAAGTATCTCTACACAGAAGGTTGCATCAATCCAGGCAAATAAATCAAGAGAATTTTTCTGATGGGCACAAACCTTACATAAAGTGGAATATTCATGGACTATTGATGCTTGAGTATAAGATTAATAATCCTGTAAATGTTTATATACATAGTTCATAGACTATTCACATAGATCTCAATTCAAGTAGATCTTAGATGCATGGAGTTGCACTGATAGTCTATTGCTTTCTCTTAGGTAGACTCTAAAATATCAGTACTACACTATTAATCTAGATCCTCATTTAAGCACCTAAATCTAGATGAGATTAATTCAACGTAGCTTCAGTTTCTGTTGATACATCCTTATTCATGACTAGAGTTCTTAGGCACAGCAGCAACAAAAATATCATTAGACTCCTCTCACTGTCATCTTATTGCCATGTTGCTGCTTACTAAGATATATCAGTAAACTCCAGATCTGGAGCGTAGAAAGTAATAACAGTAGTATACTTATAATATGAATTGCACACAATGTTACGTGCATTCAAAACAAACTTGCATGATAGAATACAGTATGGAAGAAAAAACTTGTAGTATGACTATGTAGTATGGGAAAAGTAGCTAAATCTAACCTTACTAAAATAATGAGTAATTTTTCTTTGCAAAAAGCATTGATGTAAATTTACTTACTAGTTTGCAAAGGAAAAGTAAGATATTTAACATATTAGTTTTATCACTTCAAAAAAATGTTGTTTTCTTATCAAGCTGAAGTTACATCAAGTCTTTAGGGGGTAACAATGTTTTTGTGATTATTAAGCACAACCTTGCTCATGCAAGAGGTTATTTTCCATTATTTACAGTTTTGCATCCTTTCTTTTATCTATTGCCATACAATTGCCTTAATTGCTCCTTTTGACAGCCTCTATCTTTCAAATTCATGCTTACTTTTATGCTTACCTATGTCTTAGGAATTGTCAGAATATGAAGTTCTGGTATAAACACAGTTGCACTGATATAAAAAACAATTCTTCAGGTAAGTTTGTTCTTAAACTTCAGCTATGTAAGTAGTAGGCATCTGACCTAAAGCTAGTCCAAGAGATAAACGTGCTTCCACTGGATTATTCACCCTAGTGATTTCAGAAATCTATTTCAGAATGCAATTAATCCCTCTCTGGGGTTGCCTATGTCTTCCTCTTAAGAGTAGAAGAATCCTATACTGTAATGAATAAGTACAGAAGGGCTCAAATTATACGATATGTAACTGGTGAGCTCCAGTTACTCTATGAACAAAATTACTCTGAAGATTTATTCCTGTTGAGATCAAGGGAAAGGATTATTACAGTCTTATCTGTACAATCATGTCTTTCTCAAGCCTCTCCTGGATGGTGCACAGAGGGGAATGTGAGTGCTTTCTAAAGGCAGCCTCCCTCAATGGGAATGGTGATCTGCCTCAGAGCAGCAGAAATTTCTCAGTGAGCAGGTGTACTCTTCAACTTCCATCCTGTCAGCTGTAGACCTCCCTCTGGTCCAGCCAGCTCAGCACCACACGCTCAATACCCAACTGGTATTTCCAGCCAGCTGCCTTTTCTACCTCATTGCTACCCCCTCCCCCAGACCACATCATCTGCCATGTGTTTACGGCCCAGCTGCACTCAGTTCTTTAAAAGGTAACTGGTTACAGCAGTGGGGTGCCTAAGGACCAGGCACTTATTAGTTCTTGTCCTAAGCACAGTCAGTGCTTGCATAGGCAGCGAATCCATTCAGAAAATTTGTGCACGTTTTTAACAGCATAAAGCTTACCTGGGCAACTATATGATAAATAGCAAATCAAGATATAAAGCCAACAAAAATGTGGCAAATAGAGAAAGGATAAATAGAGGTTGGCCATTATTTGAGAGGTAATGAGGGTGGTAAGCAGGGTGAACCTGAGAGAACAAAAAAGTAAATGATGTGATAGTGTGTTCCTGTTGAGCAGCCCTCCACAAAACCAGCAGAACAAGCAGTCTGTCTTTGATATTTGCATCTGATTTTACCCTTTGGCTTGGGCACCTGGGTTGCTCTCCCTAACACTGTGTCACAGAGGTACACCAAAAAGACTCCACATGGATAATAAACGCTAACAAACCTTTAATTCACAACTGAAACCAAGCAACCAAAACTAACAAAACAATGAGGTAACCAAATGACACTCTGAGAACATTTAAAAAGTTATAGGTTTGATATACCAGTCAGGGATGTTATCGCTACATGGCAAAAACAAAAGAATGATGGTCCAGGGTGTGCACACACTCACTCACAAAGGGGAAACCTCTCACTCAAGGGTACCCAGAAAAATAAGATCACTCACCCAAAGGGGGCAGGGGTTCGCTCAAAGATATCCAGAAGAAAACACTCACCAAAAGATGGCACAGGCACTCAATCCCAGGGAAGTTTCCTTAGGTGACATCTCAGCCCAAGGGGATAGTTCCCCATCACAGACCCACTTCTCCAAGGAAAACCACTCAAAGCAGCTTCCTGGCAGGGCTCTTCTATAGCCTGGTCAGATCTGAGCTGTGGTCATTTATGGTCAGTGTTCCAGAAGCTTCTCTCAGCCAAGGCACGCCATTGGCTGAGGGCCCTGCCTGCCCGCCGAGGGGTCCCAGTATGGTCAGAAGTCCAGAAGCTTCTCTCAGCCGAGGCACGCCATTGGCTGAGGGCCCTGTCTGCCCGCCGAGGGGTCCCGCCTCCCTATTCCCACCACAGGGTGGGGTAAGTGGCCGGGGAGGGGGTGTTTGACACCTGAGCTGAGTGAGTGACAGCTGCCACAGCAGAGCACCTGAGGCGTGAAAATGGGGCGCGAAAAGGAGCCATTGGCTGCTGCCCTGAAAAGCTCTGGCCCTTATGGGGGTGAGTGTATCTGCCACAACTGGCAAGGGAATGCTAAGGGGGGATGGACCAGACATCGTGATTTCCTAACAACTGGCACATAAACAAACCGGGGATATAGGATTCATTTCCTTAAAGAAATCAGGCTGAGGTGCATCTCTGGCACCTCGTTGTTCTTTTATTGGGAGTTGTTTTACATTTTTTACTATTTCTCCTAGTGTTGTTAATTCACATTTACATGAGGCTGAGGTAAAAATCGGATGGCAACAGAGTGCCTGTAGCAAAACATTCCCCTAAGGCTTTGCTCTTCACTATTTGTCTTTCCTGCAGCCAGGTGCCCTGCACAGAGTAAATATTAAGTGCTAATATTTTTGTATGGTGAAGCTTTACGTTGAAATTCGAAGGATGTGGAATGATCAAAATGTAAATTGAGTTTTCACGCTAAGTGGCAATGCTTTTCATGATTGCCATTCAATCTTAACTGCACCCTTGTCGTTACCAAAGCCCAGTTAAGGACGACTTTACCTTGAATGTTCTCCTTTAATAAAAAAGATCCAGCAGGGGCTGATAATTGGCACAGGGAGTTATGTTACGTCTTTCAAAGTTTGTGGTGCAGGGATTCTTCCAAAATAAATGAGCATGCCCTTTGCACGTTCTCACATTCCGGTGATTTCTGCCTGTCAGAGTGGTGGGATTGGAGCAGAATTAAAGTAGCCACATATGAACATAATTAGGTATATGTGAGACACATAGAGGTTGAATGGTGACAAAGTTCATAGGACAATTAGTGAAAATTCTCTTGAGTTCCTGAAGTATTATATTGATACTAAACCCAACACAGCTGGCCAGTTCAGTCAGGTGAGTGAATATATCCAGTTTCACTTGTCCTCGTCCATGTCTGATGTCTTATTGTCCATGGCTTCCTCAAGTAATTTCCATCTACTGTATCAATGGATGCTATGTCTAACCCTTTCTTTTTTTTGAGGTGTCGTGGTTTAACCCCAAATTGTAACCCAATACCACGCAGCCGCTCGCTCACTCTTCCCCTCCCCACTGGGGTGGGGAGGAGAATTGGAGAGAACGGAAAACTCGCAGGTTGAGATAAAAACAGCTCACCAGGACAGCAAAGGAAAAATATGAAAATATATTAATAATGATAATAATGATAATATATACAAGGATAATAGAATATATAAAACAAACGATACACAACTTCTCACCACCCGACGACCGATATAGCCCGTCCCGAGCAGCAGGCAGGGAGCAGGGGTATCCCCCCCCCAGCTACCCCAGAACAGCAAGTTCCAGGGAAAGCAGGTGAGGGAACAAACAGCCAAACGAACGAAAACCAAAAAGGAAAAATAGGGAAACAAAAAGCAACTCGAAGGGAAGCTTAACGATTAGGGCAAGTTAAAGGTCTCAAAACACCTCAAAAGCCTCAAAGCCTAGTGGCCCAGCGACTGACCCTCGCTTATATCAGGCATGACGTCTATGGTATGGAATACTCTCTTTGGCCAGTTTGGATCAACTATCCTGTCTCTACCCCTCCCAAGTTTTTGCCCTTGCATGTTAGCAAAACCTGGAAAACAGCAAAATGTCCTTGGTCGTTCAGCAGCAACCAGCAACATCAGCGTACTATCACCGTTGTTCTCACACTAAAGCCAAAACACAGGAGCTGCTGAAAACAAAACTAGCTCCATCCTGGCCTAAACCAGGACATGAGGAAACATGAAGTTTCACAGCACAGAGGGAGAACAGTGCACATGAGCTACACGCTTTGGACAGCAGATGATTTATGAGGCTTGACAAGGCAATTTACAGATTTTCTATTTCTGCATTCAGAATATGCTCTGTGTCTGACAGGAACTCCTATTAATTACCACATGAAACAAAGTCATAGTTGTTGTGACATAAAATACGGAAGATTATTTTAAAAAGTACACATTTGATCATGTATCATAGTTGAATGAATTCAGAAACAGTGTAAAGGAAATTTGATAATGATTTGTCCCAGCTTGTGGTATATAAACCAAAACAACATCCTATTTCTCAGATAAGTAAAAAAAAAAGTGGACAATAAAGGGAAATAAAAATAAAACAGCCACAGTAACTTAGTTGATTAAATATATCTTGGCAGTTGCGGGCATACTTAAAGCCAACTTTGGCAGATTACAGGCCTGGATTTGCTGCATTTCTACTCTAATAATAATGCAACATAATGTAAGAGGATTGCTTCACTGGAGTATTTACTACTGAAGAGAAAATTGCTTTTATAATTATGCATCCCCATTAAAATTTACAGATATGTTGAAGACCATAAAAAAAAATCATCAACAAATTATAAGTTTTGAATTCTCCCAGTTACATGTGTACAATACTTTCACTATTGTTAAAAGGATTTAGGTACCTGCACTGAAGGATAAGCATAGCTGATTGGATATTTCATTGTAATTTGCATTGTAGTTTTTCCTGCTAAGGATTGTCTACTGGAAAATTGCATTTATTATAATTTGTCATTTTTAATGGTTTTAAAAAGAAGTTAAATATACAATTTCTGTGATAGAACATTTGTGAATGGCTACCATAAACTTAATTTCTCTATTCTTTTATTCACTCCATATGCAAAATTCAATATTTGAGTTGTGTGACAGATTGTCTAACTCATGAGGCTGTTTCTGCACCCTGTATATATATCCTTAACCTGTCTTGATACTTACACTTTTTCTCCACCTGGAATTCATCTGGTCATTAAAAACCACGCTATCTTCTCAGTAGAGGAACCTATATTTCTATGACAACAAAAATTATAAACCTAACTGTTATAAACATCTCTACCAATGGCTTTCTATTAACACTTACATGTATATCTGTTATCTGAGTCATGTTGTCCATAATACTTAATAACTTCCTTAAAAATTACTTTAAGCTTACTACTTAATATTTTGGAAAGTCGGGATATTTGCTCAGGAACCTAAGTATCAATTTAGAAAGCTCTGCTATTATGAAAATAGTAATCTTGATGTTCATATCATTTGCACCAACTAAGCCTATTTTATGGCAGCAATGGCTACGTTATATCTTCCACTAGGAAGGGAAAAATGTAAGCAAAGAGTTGTTTTAAGCAGGTAATTTGCAGAAAAAGAGAAAGTAAATCTTCCTCTCTTTTTGAAGCTGGAGTAGCAGTGATATGTAATTTTGAAGAGGATTATTGATTAGTGACAGAAAAGATATTTACCTGTTGTGTCATTTGTTGTGTCCATGCGACAAAATGGGATTAGGTGTCATATTAGGTGTCATATTAGGTGTCACCAGTGAAAGACCTCAAAGGAATTAAGGGGTGTTCCTCTGTGAAGGTGATACGGCCGACAGCCCAGCTGAAGTGCCTCTACGCTAATGCCCACAGCACGGGCAACAAACAGGAGGAGTTAGAAGCCACTGTGCTGCTAGAAAGCTATGACCTAGTTGCCATTACTGAAACTTGGTGGGACGAATCCCATGAGTGGAGTGCGGCTATCGACGGCTACAGGCTGTTCAGAAGGGACAGGCGAGGAAGAAGGGGTGGAGGCATTGCCCTCTACGTCAAGAAATGGATAGAGTGTGAAGAGCTGTCTCTGAAGAATAGCCACAAGAAGGTTGAAAGCTTATGGGTAAGAATCAGAGACCGAGGCTACAAAGGGAACCTTGTGGTTGGGGTCTACTACAGGCCGCTTGATCAAGGGGAGTCTATTGACGAAGTTTTCTTGCTCCAGCCACAGGAGGCATCGCGCTCGCAGGCTCTTGTCCTACTGGGGGACTTCAGCCACCCCAACATCTGCTGGAATAGCAGCACAGCGAGCTGTAGGCAATCCAGGAGTCTCCAGGAGTGCATGGAGGATAACTTCTTAAGCCAGGTAATAGACATCCCTACCAGAGGGGGTGCTATGTTGGACCTGATGGTCACCAGTGTGGGTGAGCTAATCGGTGACGTCATGATTGGAGGCAGCCTGGGCTGCAGTGATCATGCGCTGGTGGAGTTCACAGTCCTGAGGGATGTGGGTCAGGTGAAGAGTAAAGTCAGGACCCTGAATTTTAGGAAAGCAAACTTCCAGCTCTTCAAGGAGTCAGTCAATAGGACCCCCTGGGAAAGCGCCCTCAGGGACAAGGGAGCAGAACAGAGATGGCAGATCTTTAAGGACGCTTTCCATAGAGCACAAGAGCTCTCGATCCCCAGGTGCAAGAAATCAGGCAAAGAAGGTAAGAGACCAGCATGGCTGAGTCAAGACTTGCTGGTCAAACTAGGGCAGGAAGGAAATGCACAGGCAGTAGAAGCAGGGACGGGTGTCCTGGGAAGAGTATAGGCACGCTGCCCGGTTGTGTAGGGATGGGATCAGGAAGGCCGAGGCGCAGCTGGAGCTGAACTTGGCAAGGGATGCGAAGAATAACAAGAAGGGCTTCTACAAGTATGTCAGCCAGAAAAGGAAGGTCAAAGAAAGTGTACCCCCCTTGATGAGCAGGACTGGCAAACTTGTATCAATGGACGAGGAGAAGGCTGAGGTACTCAATGACTTTTTTGCCTCAGTCTTCACCGGCAACCTCTCTTCCCACACCTCTCGAGTGGACGGACTGCAAGACGGGGACTGGGGGAGCAAAGTCCTTCCCACTGTAAGAGAAGATCAGGTTCGTGACCACCTGAGGAACCTGAACATACATAAGTCTATGGGACCTGACGAGATGCATCCCAGAGTCCTGAAGGAATTGGCTGATGTAGTTGCCAAGCCACTCTCCATCATATTTGTAAAGTCATGGCAGTCGGGTGAAGTCCCTGGGGACTGGAAAAAGGGAAACATTGTGCCCATTTTTAAAAAGGGTAGGAAGGAGGACCCTGGGAACTACCGACCTGTCAGCCTCACCTCTGTGCCTGGGAAGATCATGGAACAGATCCTCCTCGAAGCTATGCTGAGGCACATGGAGGACAGGGAGGTGATTGGAGACAGCCAGCATGGCTTCACCAAGGGCAAGTCCTGCCTGACCAACCTAGTGGCCTTCTAGGATGGAGTGACTACATCAGTGGACAAAGGAAGAGCTACAGATGTCATCTATCTGGACTTCTGTAAGTCACTTTGACACAGTCCCCCACAACGTCCTTCTCTCTAAATTGGAGAGATATGGATTTGATGGGTGGACTGTTCAGTGGATGAGAAATTGCTTGGACAGTCGCGTCCAGATGGTAGTGGTCAATGGCTCAAAGTCCAGATGGAGATCGGTGACAAGTGGTGTCCCTCAGGGGTCCGTATTGGGACCAGTACTGTTTAATATCTTCATCAATGACATAGACAGTGGGATCGAGTGCACCTTCAGCAAGTTTGCGGATGACACCAAACTGAGTGGTGCGGTGGACATGCCTAAGGGACAGGATGCCGTCCAGAGGGACCTGGACAAGCTCAAGACATGGGCCTGGGCGAACCTCATGAGGTTCAACAAGGACAAATGCAAGGTCTTGCACTTGGGTCGAGGCAACCCTTGGTATCAATACAGGCTGGGGGATGAAGGGATTGAGAGCAGCCCTGCTGAGAAGGACTTGGGGGTGCTGGTGGATGAAAAGCTGGACATGAGCTGACAATGTGCGCTCACAGCCCAGAAGGCCAACCATATCCTGGGCTGCATCAAAAGCAGCGTGGCCAGCAGGTCAAGGGAGGTGATTCTGCCTCTCTACTTCGCCCTGGTGAGACCCCACCTGGAGTACTGCGTCCAGCTCTGCAGCCCCCAACACAAGAAAGACATGGACCTGTTGGAGCGGGTCCAGAGGAGGGCCACAAAAATGATCAGAGGGCTGGAGCACCTCTCCTATGAAGACAGGCTGAGAGAGTTGGGGTTGTTCAGCCTGGAGAAGAGAAGGCTCCGGGGAGACCTTATTGCAGTCTTTTGGTACTTAAAGGGGGCTTATAGGAAAGATGGGAAAAAACTTTTTAGCAGGGCCAGTTGTGATAGAACAAGGGGTAATAGTTTTAAACCAGAAGAGGGGAGATATAGACTATATGTAAGGAAGAAGTTTTTCACAGTGAGGGTGGTGAAGCACTGGAACAGGTTGCCCAGAGAGGTGGTAGAAGCCCCATCCCTGGAAACATTCAAGGTCAGGCTGGATGGAGCTCTGGGCAACCTGATCTAGTTGAGGATGTCCCTGCTTATTGCAGGGGGGTTGGACTAGAAGACCTTTAAAAGGTCCCTTCCAACCCAAACTATTCTATGATTCTATGATTCTATGATATTTCTCCATGATGCAGAGGGATTATTGTGCTCTAAACTATGGATCTGCTAAGTATAGAAAAGACCACTTCTTGAGAGACATCTGTTAGTTTGGATGTTACTCAATTTCTGTTTCCCACCAAGATCATCATTGCAAATGAGAGAATTTGTAAGTCATTGGCAGGAAGTACTCTGCCTGAGTTATTCTTGTTATGTCGAGCATATGGCTCCATTGTCTGTCACCACTTAGACCTGTTTCACTTTATTTTGTTGCTGAAATGCTTCTTGATTTCTAAATGCTTATGAGATATAAATGATTCTCATGGATCAATCTGATCACCAGGGCTTTGTTTCATGGGCTTCACAAGAATATTTTTTCTGTTAGGACCATGAATTCTATTTAAAGCAAGTATAAGAGATTTATAAAGAGTGTATTATGCTTAATGCCACCAGTTCTATTTTTTTCTTATGAATGTCTCTAACTAATCTAGAGCTGCCCTTTGACAAAAACTATTTTAAAAACTCCATTCAAGTACTTTTTCCCTGCTCTGCCAATTCTTGCCTATTTTTTCATGTGTCCATGGATTTATATAATATGACATGAACTGATCTTTTTTTTCCCCAAGCTTCAAGGTAATTCTTTCCAGAACGATTTCTGTAAGAGTGGTCTGAAAAATAACTGAGCACACAGAAGTGCCAAATTTTAAAGTACATTAGGAGGCATCCAGTGCTTTGAATACCTAACTGAGTGGTATTCAACAGTGAAGAGCTGAAGAGATGATGAAGTCAATGAATAAAGTCACAGAGAACTACAAAATAATTGCAACATGTCACCCTGACATGACCCAATGTACTCTTGTATTGATGCAACATCACAGTGAAAACATTGCAAAGCAATATCAAGGCACCCTGCTGTGATTACTTTGTGGTTCTCCATGACTATTTGACACTGGTTTTCTTATCTTCCTTCTCTTTCCTCTTACTCCTGACTTCTTAGAGGAGTCAAGTTATTTCACATTGTATATATCTTTCCCTCTTTTTTTAACCCTCTTTTCACTATTATTTTCTCTGTAGTGAATGGTTTTCAGTGATCTGGGTTTATTTGTTTATAACTTTATGAATGTCAAGGAGTATTAAGGCAACTGCAGAGATCTTACTCTCTGGGTACTTTCTGGTCATAGACAATAGAAAAAGAGCTTTGTAAAGTCTTACTGACTATACAGCAACTATAGGCAGGATCAAAAAATATACATGTTCCTGTACTCCAGAAGGATCCCACTAACTCATCCCTTTGTGAGTCTTGATATTATTATTATAAGGAAATATGTTGACTTTTTAAAAAAGAGAATCTTCAAGCTTTCAGCATCTCAAATTTCAGCCCTAATGCAAGATTTAAGAGGTACAGATTCAGCACAGCATATGGCTTTAAAGTTGTTACTACAGATTTAGAGCATGCAGCCGTTTTCTGTCCTGTGAAATTACTTCCCATGAAATATAGTCTTCGATTTGCATTTTACTCTGCTATCCTCCATTATTTGATCCTCCATTTATATTTTAACTCCCACAGCACTCACTACTGGATAATGCCAGCTGCTGAGTCAGCAACATGAATGCAGCTCAGACACTATGATTACTAAGTTTTATCTTCCAGTCTCTGAAGATGCAGCCACCTGCTTTGTTGCAAAGAAAAATGACTCATATTGCACATAGGCAGATACCTGGATACTCAGAGTCAGTTTTATATGATGTTCAGTGTGAACTTAAAAGGGAAATATGATATATCCCACAGGAGATAGAACAATGGCTAAAGGTAAATTTGAGAGATTTATGCTTGACGAATGTGCAAAATAAAATAAGGATGGGGGAACTTTACTCTCCCTGCTTATCCTTATCTTTTCACATGGTAGTCTAAAACATTCTGAACACAAGGACAGGAGAAAATTTCTGGAATCAGTGGGCTATGAGTATCCTGGATATGTTTCTATCACATAGGCATGAGTGCTGCTCAAAGGTCAGGAGTAAACAATGTTCATTTTGAACTACAAAGACTATGGTTTGGATTCTAGTAGAATAGATGCTGCAAATGAAACCTTAAAAGTAGTAAACCAGATTATATAGCTGATGTAAAATGGTGAGTATAGGGGGATTGTAGAAAACCAGCAGAATGATATTTTTCAAAGCTGTTCAGTTCAATAAATGTTCCATTCCTGTTAGAAACTACAGAAACTAGAAATTGAGGCTGAAATTCATCTGATGTAAAATTTCAAGAGCTGACTTGTAGAGCTTAGCTGGTCACCTATGGTTCTTTTTACTGTAAATAGATAGGAATCAGAACATCTAATTCATCTCATTATAAAGTAAATACCTAAAATAGGTTAGATTAATCACACACTAAAAATCACTAATTCCTCTTTCTTTTTCTATAAAAACAGCTTCATCTTCTCCTTGATGCACAATTCTTCTATGAACCTTTAAATAATTTTAGATGTTTTTATACCTATAATAATTTATAAAATTGGAACTCAGAAGATTGCAACCTTTATATCTGTACATTTTTTTCTAAACTATGCTAGAAACAATCACAGATACAAATACCAAGTGGGACAAATATTCCACAGGTATATTATATCCCATACACAACATGTTTCTGAATGTTACAGACAAGCAAGTAAATGAGCAAAGTATTATTATTAATGTTAATGGTAATAGAAGAAAAATTGCTGTGTTAACAATTCCTAGTAAGCCTTCAGTAAAAGTAAGTAAATCTGATTAAATTCTGCAATCTTTTAATAACTCACTGAGAAGCAGAAAGTGATCAGAAACTATCACCGCATTCTTCTCCTCTATCCTTCCTCTGACCTGCTGTCACTCCTTATTTGTTTGCTTAGAATTTCTGTAATAACAGAATAAGGGAAGTAGTAGTCCACAGGAAACCCACATGGAGGTAGTGAAAATGATAAAGCACCAACTTTTTTTTTCCATATAATCAAAAATTTTCCTCTGTGTCTCTGACAGTAGCATTCCTAAAGAACATCTTTTTCCTTTATTCATGATTGAATATTGTCTTATTTCAGAGATACATTTTAATAATAAAAAAAATAAAAATAAAATAAAACATTTTTAATCATTTCAAAGGAAAAAAGCATGAGTCTATGCACTTACAGCAAAGAGCATCTTGGTTATGCAGTTCAGAGTGCAGTTTGGGACAAGCTTCCAGGAGAACACCTCATGGCTGAGATTGAGGCGTTTGTTCTAACTATTGAAAAGAGGTATCACATTTTCCTTACTGTAAGTTTTTAAAACCACAGCTTTTCTGTTTTTTATTTTACTGTCTTTCATGATCTTGCCCCTCTAAGTTGATTATCATGTGGCCCTGCAATACCTCCCAGCAATATTTTTAACTTACTAATGATGACTTCCAAGTTCTACCTCTTCTGCCTCTAAAGCAGAAGTCACCTTGACTGTCATGTCTATAAAGAACAATTGACATGAAAGACTCATATGGAAAATATTCCTATCTGAATGTCCTTATTCAGCATCATTCATGGACTGTGTGTCATTGAGTTTTCCTGAAAGGGAGAAGTTGTTTCTCTCAGTAAGCAGCATGAAATACTGGCCTGTGAATACTTGTCTGTACCTCTTGCTCTCAAATTTCAGATGTCTAATACTTACATCAATAGTCGTCTTTTTCTTAAAATGACCCTAGACTTTTTTTGTCTTTTTTTTTTTCCCTTATATAGAGAAAAGTGTGACAAGATGGAAGAATATATCATAGCTTTATCTACTGATAACATATTTAGACAATCTAATCTATTACAATATAATGTTAGGCACAAAACATGCCTGGTCATTCCCTCCAACACAAAAAAACAGGAGGAAGAAATTCCCATTTCCAAAGTGACCACTCAACTACATTTAAAAGCTTTGCTTTCTGTTTCATAAAGAAAATAATCCCTCTTTTCTGATTGTATATGGGTTACGCTAACTACCTTAAATCTAGTAGAAGGTCTTGGATTTTGACTCTCATTCTAAAATAAATTCTCACCCAGGATGTCAAATAGGCATAGGGGTCCAGGAAAGCAGTGCAATTTCAGAGCCTTCCTTTGCTCTTGCCCTAGGTTTTTCCTATCAGTTTTCCTATCAAGGTCTCCCCTTGTTCCATCTAAGAGGAACTTTGGCACTTACCTTAGCATGCTGAATTCCCCTTCAGAGCTTAGGTGGCTGGTTTATAGTGGCTTCAGTGTTTATTTTGGCCATGTTGAAGTCTGCTGGTGAATATGTGTGCTGTTGGTATGTGGTCCCATCATATAAATTGCATATCATTATCCTAAAATCACCCATGGCTTTTGAGATCACTTTTTCGCTTTACTCAACAGCTGATGGAATCTTTCCTCATAAATCTCATTAAATCATACATCACTGTCTATAAGACTGGCTGAGTTACTTGCAGTGGCATTCACACTTGCAGTGATGATTCAGTGGTTCAGATGGAATATCCTCATATTGGCTTATAAAACTGGCTAATTCTGAGACTTATTTGCAGATTTTTCCACAAACTGTATTTTCCACTGAATCTGGACTTCGCATGTTGAATGTCTCACCATAACATCTGAACCAGAATACACATCCATTGAAACAGATTCTTAAAAGCAAAAGACCTTCAGGTTAGGATAAACTTCTGTAGGAAGAGTGCATGTACTTTTGCAGTTATGGTATACACCTTTTGTATAATAATCTGGTGATGAGAACACGTGAGAAGTAGATCTTCTTTGTCTTTAACATTTTTGAACCCACATCCTAAAATATATCTTCCTAAGTATAAGGTATTCACCCTTCTGGTGAAGATAGGCTGTTGCATATCCTGGGAAACATGAGGCCAGAACGAAAGCCAGCAAAGTAGAAGTTGACTTCAGCCTACTGATTAGGATATTTAATTTGTACTCATCCTGTTTATAGTGATGATTTACGATTCAAAAAATCCTTATGCAGATACACTGCACACTTCTCATCCCTTTAAATACTTCAGCATTTATGCATTTTTCACCAAGTCTTTGACAATGACTTGGTGACTTTGAAAATGAACTCTGGGTTTTGGGCAGAAGCCCTGTTAGTGATCCACAACTTCTACAGCTGCTTAGCAGGAAAAGACAGAACTGAAACATAGAATCATAGGATGGTTTGGATTGGAAGGGACCTTAAAGATCATCTAGTTCCAACCCATCTGCCACAGGCATGGGCACTTGCCACTAGAGCACGTTGCTCAAAGCCCCATCCAACCTGGCCTTCAACACTTCCAAAGATGGGGCATTTACAACTTCTCTGGGCAACCTGTTCCGGTGCCTGACCACCCTCATTGTGAAGAATTTCTTCCTTATATCTAATCTAAATCTACCTCTTTCAATTTAAAGCCATTAGCCCTTGTCCTGTCACTACATGCCCTTGTCAAAAGTCCCTTTCCAGCTTGCTTGTAGGCCCCCTTGGGGTACTGGAAGGCTGGTAGAAGTTCTCTCCACAGCCTTCTCTTCTCCAGGCTGAACAAACCCAACTCTCTCAGCCTGTCTTCATAGAAAAGGTGCTTCAGCCCTCTGATCATCTTTGTGGCCCTCCTCTGGACTCGCTCCAACAGGTCCATGTCCTTCTTGTGTTGGAGGCCCCAGAGCTGGATGCAGTACTCCAGGTGGGGTCTCATGAGAGCGGAGTAGAGGGGCAGAATCACCTCCCTTGACCTGCTGGTCACGCTTCTTTTGATGCAGCCCAGGATACAGTTGGCTTTCTGGGCTGCGAGTGCACATTGCTGGGTTGTCTTGAGCTTCTCATCAACCAACATCCCCAAGTCCTTCTCCTCAGGGCTGCTCTCAATCCATTCTCTGCCCAGCCTGTATCTGTGCTTGGGATTGCCCCAACCCAGGTGCAGGACCTTGCACTTGGCCTTGTTGAACTTCATGAGCTTTGCACGGGCCCACCTCTCAAGCCTGTCAAGGTCCCTCTGGATGGCATCCCTTCCCTCCAGCATGTCAAGCAGACCACACAGCTTGATGTCGTCAGCAAACGTGCTGAGAGTGCACTCAATCCCACTGTCCGTGTTGCCGATAAAGATGTTAAACAGCGCCGGTCCCAATACCGACCCCTGAGGAATACCGCTCAACGCTGGTCTCCACAAGCAGAAATGCAAAGCAGAAGAACAAATGCTTCTCAGAAGTTCATAGTGGAAAGATGAGAGGCAATGGTCACAAGCTGGAACATAGGGACTTCTGACTTAATATAAGGGAAACATTTTTTCCATGAAGCTGGTCAAAGATTGGAAAAGGGTCCTGGAGATGCTGAGCAATCTTAATCCTTGGAGATACTTTGATATTAACTGGATAAGACTCTAGTCAACCTGCTATAACTCCTGCTTTGAGCAGGAGGTTGGACTAGATGACTTCTAGAGATGCCTTCTAATATATATGTTTCTATGACCTCACTGTGGCAAAGTTCGGGAAAGCTCAGAGATTTTCCATTCTTTTTAGGCAACATCTGCCTGTCCACTCAATATCTGCAGGTCACATATCTCTAAAGTATCTGCACCTGCTGACAATCCATGATCGAAATGTGATTTTTAAAATTTTATAAACTCCTTACCTGTTGAGGACAGGGGCCCACCAGAGGTTCCTTGAGAACATAGGAGCTAAGAGTGTTGTAAGAAAACACTCAGCACTGTGGTGAAAGATTTGTCAAATGGATATAATAATAACATGGTTAAGAGCTGGGAGGAGCAAGGGTAAATGCAGATCTGCCATAGGAAACCAAACATTTTTTCTACTCCTGAGTTGTTCTGTTTCACTTTTTAAATACAGAGACAGTCTAACCTAAAACAACTACAGATTGCAGAGGCTGGGGATGACTAAACAACCGTGCCTTCTCTTTGTGAAAATTGCCTTTCTTGCTTACTCAACATTTGACTCCAGGACTCTCTCATTCCTGGCTGCATAGTGGTCCAGATATGACATTTGATAAAGGTTCAGTACCACAGAGCGCCTGCAGGGGTTGTTGATGATGTTGTCCTTACATACACAGGAGCTTTGGGATGTAATGCCTTGTATGTGAGGTATTTACAAAGCAGAATTCAAAATATGAAGAAATTGTTCACTTCTACTTTTTTTGTTTTTTAAAAAAAGAACTCTCTCTGCTTCATTAGATGTCTATTCTCAGAAGGCATCTAGTGTTTCCAATTGTTACAAACCCACATTTCCCAAAGAGATTACAGTGTGCACTGGGGAAGAGAGTCTTAGAACAATAAGGGAGACACTGCTCTCCCTATTTCCCACAGCAATTATGAAAGTTTAAATAAAACTTACATAATTTTGTTTTAAGACTATTAATAAGTATGACCAACTATAATGATACTACAATTATCACATGTGAGTGTGTTTGTGAGGGCAGCTCAGAGAGAAAAGAAACTATTAAGGGCCAATCTCAAGTTTATAAGGTATATTCTTTTAAGGAGAAAAAATGTCTTATTTACAGCACCTCAAGGGTGTCGCATAGTGTTGCTAGAGGGAAATCTATTGGGTAGATTTATATAAAGAAGTGCCTCTAGGACCCATCACACTGTTAGTTCCTTAGACAACCAACAGAAAAGAAAGATATGAGCTTTCTTTGGAAATCTTCAGAAGCTCCAATCTCTTTCCATGTATTTTATAAGAATTTAGGCACTTCCTTTAGGAGGACCAAATGTCTAATGTCTATTTCTTTATGTCAAATTTAGATGACTACAGTATAGACGTCTACATCTGAGCTAAACTCAAAGGTCTTCTTCATGGTCCATAGAAAGTAATAGGGATTCCTGGAACTCAACTGAATTCCTACAATCTACATTTAAAAATATTAAGATAAATATGTTTCTACATATGACTATTTCAAATGCTTACAACTCTCCAACTTCTATACAAGGAGGCTAGATGACTACCTCAGGCATAAACGTCCACATTGCACTCATCTTGAAGACAAGTGAGATCCATCCCTAAGAGCCCAACGTAGGTGTCAAAAACTGGCATATCATCTCTGACTTAGATGTCCTAATCAGGCTCAGTGGGTCTCCTTTGCATTTCTGTAATTCTAATGTTGAAAAGTCACCATTTACGTAATACTAGTAAAAGCAAAAGTAGTTTTTAATGTTTTTTTATGAAGACTTTAGCCAAGTTTTCCCTTTAAGATTTTGTTATCTATGAAATCATTTACTGAATATTATAAAGGTAACTAATGTTTCTGACAAATCAAAAATCTCTATTGTGGTGACTTGGGAATTCTGATTTCCTCATGCAAAGTCATCTACATTTGGGTAACATCTGTTCCCTAGCCACTAACTGCTAAACAGAATAATGGATAATTAATCTGAAGAAAACAGGCTTTCTAAAACATATCGCTGCGATGAATAAAAGTAGGTAGATTAATTCTGGCCTACATGATCTGTCATATCCATGATATCCAGCCATATCATCCAGTAGACAAGTGCTGAAACAAGGAAATCTCTTCTCATTATACTAAAGGCTAAATGAACACTGACTGATATAATTCAGATTATTCTCACTGATTTCAAGTCTTATCTGAGCAAGGAACCCATCAAAACCTGTCATATTGAATGTGTTATACAAAGCTCCAATGTAAAGAACAACCTTCAGGTATACCTTTATTGATACCACAACTTTTAGTGTGGTGGAGAACAATTTACCACCGTATCTGGGGACTTCTGCCATGTAGTGGTGCCATTGCATTGAGAGGTCTACTTAGTTAAGTATTTTAAGGTATACTTCTATAGCCTTCCAGGCACTCACTGTTCATGGAAGAAACACTCATGGAGTTCAGGAATAAAGAGGAAAACAGCTGCTGCACTGCTGGTAGAATAGACAAACTCAGGTCCCTGCATTTTGGAAAGAATTCCAAGTTTCAGTTCAAATACTGACATGAGGTTGTCTATGCTAAGATCTGCAAAGCTGACCTGATCAGCTCTGCCTGACTTTTTCTAATTGTACTGCTCTGAAGAATGAAGACCATAGTAATAAAAATACTGTCAAGCCTTGCGGTAACAGAGTTATTCCTTTTAAAGTGAAGAAGTTTGGGATTAATCACTTTATTTTTTCATATGCCTAGTTTAAGGAAGACATGTTAAAGTACCTTTCCAAATGAAGGTGATAGACAAAAGTGATCTTAATGGAGCTCAGTTACCTTGTTATTTTAGTCTATTTTTAAAAAATTCTGTTTCCTATACTAGATTTTTGGGGATGCCACATTAATGCAGTATTTCAGTTTAATAGGAGTTTAAAATACTTGACTAAGATTGTCTTTCATTTAATTGTTAATAATTTTTTAAAGCAATTTCCAAAAAGTGGAAATTACCCTTTCAGTGTAAATTGCATCATTTCATTGGAGTGATATTTTCACTTCATGATTTGCTTTCCCTCTCCTGAACAAACAGAAACTGTGTAGTAAACCCTTCTTTACTGACAAACTAAAAATTTGTCTGCAAGAAAAATGCCAACTAGATTTAAATCCATCATTTCAATCAAACATAAATCATAGTATGTAGTGATGAAAAACTTTTTGAGAGACAAAACCTTAATTGCATATGTATAGCACCTTTTCTTGTAATAAAATTTGGGAAGCAGGAGATTTATGAATTATTGACTATTGTAAACATAATCCAATGCAATAGAGGAAAACATCATTATCCCTGTACTGTACATTAGTTAACTGAGACAGAGAAGAGAAAACTAGTATTAGCAAAGGCATACATCTGTGCACTCAAATAAATCGCAAGTGTGGGTATATTTGAGATTAAGGTACTGCTTTTAAGTGTCTTCAAGTAAAAGTCTTTGTATGAATTAGATATCTGAGCTTCTATTATAGTCAGTGGAAAGAGAGTAAATTAGTCAATGGTGCCTTGATTAGTTTCCTTAAATGTAAGCCTCTAACAACGTTTGAGACACTCTAGGATATCCGAGACATCTGCAAGGGTCCAGCAGTGGGAGACTGGTTACCTTCTGGAATGGTAGATGGGTGGCAGAGAGAATACCCCAGGCCAACTCAAATTACATTAAGCATCTCTGTGTGAGCAATTGAATCAAGTTCTAGGTTTCCACATTAGACTCATCCAATACTATTGCAGACTCCATGGACTACATTGATTGGGTCTACACTAGCTATAATCTCATGCAGATATCTACAGATGGACACTCAAATGTAATTGTCTTATTCTTGCACTTGATTATGCCCCTTAAGCTAAGTCCAGCTGTCTAAATGCCATCATCTCATGCTATCTGAGATGCCATATAGTATCCAAGATACTTATACAGTCCTGGCAAATATGGTGCAGTATATAAATATTATTGGACATATGACCATCTCCTTCCAGAGAAGCAGCTAGAAGCCAGACAGGATATCCTTGCATACCTCAAATGGCCCTGAATGCATATGTTTAGGTGACTAAACATAGCCAGGATTTGAAGTTTCCAGTCTAATTAAAATAGCTTGCTGGTTCCAGCATAAATGGCCACTAATGAATTATACTGATACCAG
Source organism: Phoenicopterus ruber ruber (assembly GCA_009819775.1). Lineage (NCBI taxonomy): Eukaryota > Metazoa > Chordata > Aves > Phoenicopteriformes > Phoenicopteridae > Phoenicopterus > Phoenicopterus ruber. The sequence goes on along the minus strand of CM020215.1, from coordinate 24,207,504 downwards.
CCAAGCAATCTGAACAATATATTGTCTTCAGGCGTTAATGCTTCTAAATCTGAATATTTCCAGATGGCTTATTTGTTCACACAGTTTCTAAGAAGGACTAAGCTATCATGTTTTTATTTAAGCTCTGAAAAATTCAGTTGACAAATTTTACATGTTTTAGCCAGAGTATGAAGACTCAGAAGCCATCTCTGAAAAGGCAGCAGAAAGAAAGACCTAAGTTAGTACATGTATGTGCTAAAGTGAGCAATTGTAAATATTATGTCAGCCTTCTATTTCGAAGAAGCAGTGCAGGAAAGAACACTAGTACATTTGCTTCATAACACTTTTTAATTTAAAAGTGATTCATTGTGTTCCAAATCATACTTACGATGTTTTCTTTCTGTATTAAATCTTTAGTTACTAAGAAAAAGAATAATAAGGTGTTCTGAAAAAACATGATACTCACACTTGTCAAGATATTTAACTATATAATCATGAAGATGGAATTTTTTTTAACAGAAATCTGGCTTTTGATTCAGCAAAGAGTTAAACTGAGAAGCAAGAAAAAATGCACAGAGCAGAAGTATAATCATGTGTGCTAAAGAATTGTTCTTGGTATATGGGAATAGAAAAATAATGGATGTTGAATAAAACTTTTCTATTACCTAATTACTATAGCATAAGTTACGCCTTGTGATTAATTCACAAGTTTACTCTCTTCACCCAGGAAAGCTGCAATCATTGATTAGTGTTAGTCTCTTGAAATCCCTGTTTCCCTGGCTGTTGATAACTGAGGTCAGTTGAAGGTTTCCCAAATGCGAGACTGAGCAAGTGAGTCCTCTAGGCTGGCTGGGGTTTATGGTCTTTACTTTTTTCCATGGCTTAGCTGAGTGTTCCCCTCCTTTCAAGTAAACTGTGACTGTTCTGCTTTTTGTTGCAGAGAAGTTGGCATAGGATCATCTGAAATGCATTTTCGGTACCTTCTAATTTGTTTTGTCTTCCAAATCCTTTCATTTGCCCAGCATGCTTGTTTCCTTGTTGGAGATAAAAAGAAACTAGTCACCATGGCACTCATATTTTTGCAACCTTTTTGTAGACTTCAGTCCCCCTCTCATCATACTTAGAGTAGAAATGAAAGAACACTGAGTCCCAACTCTGGTCCATTTTGCAGGGGCATTGGGAGTGGGGTAGGATTAAAAGAACTCTGTATATTACATGAGAAAAATGTAAAACGATTGCTTTTCCTAATGAGCTATTTCATTCTTTAATTCTGTTGCAGGCTGGCTTGCTCAACAAAGCAAGCAAAGACAATGCAAGACTAACAGATTAGTTCAGTGATATACTTTGTCAGATAATATGGTGAGTTTTTAAAGTCTGCAATATTAACCATTGATGATTTCTGAGGGGAACTGGCTCCTTAAGATACGATAGTGTTCTGGTTCAAACAAATAGCATTTTTAGGGTCACTTGGTTTTCAGAGTTTGACAGAGAAGAAAGCAAGAGATCTCTCTCCCTCACAGTCTTCTTTCTCAGCTATACATTAGTTAACACCTTACTTCGTTGAAGATTCCTCAGATCAAAGCATTCTTTTTAATCACAGCTCATTGATAGAAGTGAGAGGTGGAAACAGATAAAGAAGTGGAGAAAAGGTGAATGAGAGCACGAGCTGTGAAGATTTCAGCATCACTCTTATTCTCAGGGAAGGCAGCAGGCACTAGAGGTGGTCCAGGCAAGAGGTCTGTCTCGCTGTTTTGCAAATGGTGCTACTGCAATGCAAGATAAGCAAAAGACAGTTGGATTTTTCATTTCATTGTTACTCTGCTTGCATTTTAATATTGCTTATTCAGAAGAGTGAGATATGTTTAATGGACTAGTGTTAAGTGAAAAATGGTAATCAAACTAGGAGGCTTTCCTAAAATTTTGAACTATAATGCCTTCAAAAAATAAAAGAAATTATTGGGAAAAAAGTCATACAAAACCAGAAATTTTGAAAGCTTACTAACAGATCTGAATCTGCTGGGTCAATATATTATTTTGGAAGGTATATTTGAGATTGCATTGTAATTCTTAATTTGAGATCACATTGTAAAGGGGACCAAAGACATCAAACTGAGAAAAAGACTATTAGAACATCCTGATCAAGAATTTTTAAAAAGCAAAAGAACACAGTAGGCTGAAGAACAGAATGAGAGCCAGTTGGAAGTACTGTCTGAAAAACTAGACGATACCATGGTAGAATGATGTACAAGAAGGAAAACCTGCACACACACATAACTTGAGAAAACAGGTCTGTTCTTTCCCTTTGACTTTTTTTCAGTGATTGCATTTGGAAATGATCAGAAGCTTTTTTTTCTTCTTCTGTTATATAGCTTTGAGGCACAAATTATTTTTACTTAAACACACAGATGTAGCTTTCACAGAGTGTGGGTTCTTTAATTGAAAAAGTCTTGAAACAAATTTGAGGTAAAGAAGTTTTTGTGTCATCACCACATAAATGATACTCCTCTAAAGACACCGAAGAATGTGAGTATTAAAGTAAATTTAAAAAAAAAAAAAAAAGCCAAGATCCTAATGAAAATACTAAACACAAGTTGAGGTTTGTGTTTTTTTTTTTCTTTTGTCATTAAGACAAAGATTGGTACTGCAAAACCAATTTACAGAGCAAGAATATGCTGTTGATTAGAGAAGTTAGTTTGTTTAAAACCTTAAATACAATCTTGATATTTCAAAGTCACTAAGAGTTGTGACAAAGTCATAAGTTATTATTCAGATAATGGAAAAGATTAGGAGAGATATTTCTGGGAATACTTATACTGAATTATATATCTATGACAACAAGCAGTTTTAGGTCTTTGGTGTTCTGTGATGTCTAGCACGTCCACTGAGGCATTTTTAACAAAGGTATAGCTGTGAGAAAATGTGATTTTGATGGGTGTCAAATAAATGACCCCAGCACCTATCCATAGTGAAGTGGAGCTCTGAATTGGGAAAAGAAGCTGATGAAATATGTGCTGGAGGGGCAAGGTTGCTCAAGGGGCAACGGGCACAAACTGGAACACAGGAAGTTCCGTCTGAATATGAGGGAAAACTTCTTCACTGTGAGGGTGACAGCACTGGAACAGGCTGCCCAGGGAGGGTGTGGAGTCTCCTTCTCTGGAGATATTCAAAACCCCCCTGGACGCAGTCCTGTGCAGCCTGCTCTAGGTGACCCTGCTCTGGCAGGGGGGTTGGACTAGATGATCTCCAGAGGTCCCTTCCAACCCCTACCATTCTGTGATTCTGCGGGTGAACAGGCAGTGAGGTGGATTGAAAACTGGCTGAATGGCTGGGAATGGTTGGTGATCAGTGCCACTAAGTCAAGTTGGAGGCCAGTAACTAGTGATGTACCCCAGGGTTCAATATGGGATCCAATCCTGTTTGACATCTTCATTAATGATCCAGATAACAGGACACAGTGTACACTCAGCAAGTTTGCTGATGATGCAAGGCTGGGAGGGGTGGCTGATACACCAGAGGATTGTGCTGTCATCTAGAGGGATCTCAGAAGGCTGGAGAAATGGACTGATGGGAACCTCATGAGGTTCAACAAAGGGAAATGCAAAGTCCAGCACCTGGGGAGGAATAATATTCCTTTAACCTTTGACAGACCAGGAAAAGTGGTAAGATCCCAACAGGAGGTCCTGAGAGAAGGTTTGTGGTATGGCTCCCCAAAATAAAATAGGAAGAAAATGTGACGTAAACGGTGAAGTGTATAACCTCCATCTTGCCTGTTTTGCTCAACAGACAAAATAATGAAACTTCCAGATTCAGAGATGGAAATCCATATGATTTAATCAGTCCACAGTTTCATTCATTCATTCATTCATTCAAAAAATAGTCCATTTAACAGGTGAATATTTTAACTTTTCCTGTCAACAAAAGAAACTGTTCCTGGAGAAAAATCAGTAAAATCAGAAACCAGAGAAATATTCTTGGAATTCTTTTTTTTTTTTTTAATAGCACGTATACAGGTGAAAAGTTGGAAATAGAATATGCAAATATACAAGGTAAATATGTTTCACAGTGTCCAATAGACAGTTACCACTCAGACAGGAGGTGTGATTAATCAGAATTTTGGAACACTTTAACAATCTAAATTTAAAAATGCAGTTTCATGCCACATTGCTGGGATGTTAATGATTTTGGCCATATTTGACTAATTATTTCAGGACTTAGTGATTTCTTGACTAATTTTCTTACTTCTTTTCTCTTCCTGACTTGAATTGTTAATTCCACGGAATTTTTCCATTCCTGACTGATCTCATTCACCCACAAATCTATTTTTACATTACACAAACCCTCAGCCAAAACACATGGATGTCTGCTCAGTAGTACCAGCTGCCTGAAATACTTCATTTCTTTGGTTCCTGATTATGCCTTCCGATGATTCCTTGTTACACTTCCTTATGCGAAACTGTTGATCTGATATCTTCTAAAGTGAGAAAGTTAAAAAAAAATATTCTGGTAATAACAGCGAAAGGTTATGTAAGAGTATAGTTTTTATTGCTTGGTGTCAGATTACGATAGAATCCAGTTCTAAGAGTTATTTTGTAAATATTGTATTTTGTGATTATTTTTTATATCTTATGCATTTTAAGTTTGATTCACTTTATCATGCTCCCTATTCACTCCTCTTCACTGTCTTTCTTCCTACCCTTTTCTGCACTGTCTCTTACTCTTTAGCATTCTCAGTTGCCAAGAACTTCTGAATTTATGAACACATGGCATTTTAGTTCTTTTTGTTTAACATTTTATAACAGTGAAACAGACAGAATTTCTCTTCTTGTACAACATAACATTCACATTATGAGCATGCTGCTGCTCTCATTAAAAGCTCCCACTGACTACAGTGCATGCAGGTTCCATATAAGACTTTCTCTTTCCAAAGATTTTTTTAAAGAAGAAGTTTTATTTAGTATTCCCTTAAAAATGAACTGAAGACATAGTGGGGAACAGTAGAGCTATTTCAGATGAGCGTAACCACTGTTTTAGAACTTTTTTACACCAACGTAGTAGCTACAAGTGAAATGGAGTGTCCAATGATAAACAGTAGTGGCAGCCTGTAAACTCAGCAAATTATTTTATTCTCTAGATCCCTATTCTAACATCTTATTTGCAGATGTATCTGGAAAGTAACTGTATTTTGGAAAGTAAAAGCTTAAAAAGCATATTTTTCATCATTATTTGAGAAGAGCTGGGGATAGAAAAATAATTCTTTTTCACAGACCTCAATTTTCTGTTAATAATAAAAGTCTCTGAATTTTTCAGTTTTAATTGGAAGGCAAAATATTTCAGCTGTAAGAAAACTTCTCTGGGTGGGATGCTGTGGATCCTAGAAGTTATAAAGTATCTGTGCCTACATCTGGAAAGGTAGACTCAGATCATAGTCCGTAAAAGCTTGATCTGCTGAGCAGCTGGGCAGTTGGAGCTGGAAATGCAAGTTTGGGGGGCTTCTCAACTCTCCACCAGGCAAGCTGAAAGCAAGCCAAGAGCCTTGAAGCCTTGGCTAGGCAGAGCGACCTGGGAGCCAGGACTCGCAGTTCCTCAACAGCCTGCCAGGTGGACTGCTGAAAAGTTGGGAGCCTGGAAGTCCACCAACAGCCTTCATAAAAGGCAGGTGGGTGAGCAAGCATTGCAGATGACTATTGGAAACCTGCCTCCTTTCTGTCACAACTTTCTCAAAATTGAACTGTCTCTTGCAAACACTTTGATTTTGATGACTTTGTAGTCTCTGCTGCATCTGACAATTTCCAAAGCACTCTGATTTTGGAGCATACCATTTGGGAAGTAAGGCTCTTCACTAGGAAAACAAATGTTCCTGGGAAACACATACAGTTTTATACAACCGGCAAACAAAAAACCACACTAAACTAATTGAAATATTCCTTCATGCGTGAAGGATGAAATCTTGTTTGCCTGGCTTTTTTTAAACATTTTTGGTTTGTTGGGTTGCTCAGCTGCACTTTTGAGATGGAGAATACTGTCACTTGCTTGTGCACTTATTTTTCAGATATTTGTCTGTTCACAACATTATTTTGGAATGGGATGACAGTAATGGAATACATCACTGAAGTAACTCAGCTAATGACTATGTCATTAAAATGTTGGTATTTCTAGAGATACATCTAATACTGAAAAAGGAAAGCTGAAGCACTTAATACGTAATTTTCCTTTTTTTTTAATAGTCTACATAAATTTAGGGTTTGTATAATCTATATTCATTTTTATTTAATCAAATGATTCTATAACTTGAAGGACCAGCTGTACAGAATTGAAGCTTGTTAGTATTGTTCTAATTTTTGAATTTTCATATTATTAGGATAACTTTTTCAACAAAAGAAATTTCATATGTTTTTCTTGCCCTTTGTTTAATAAATCTTTCTTTATAAACAGAGAACAACATATGATAATGAACAACATAATGATAAATCACTTTATTTGTGTTATTTACCCTTTCAACGCAGAATAGCATTGAGATTTTATGAGGTTTTCCTCTCTGGTCTCTGCAAACACTATTTAAAGGAAATATTCTATATCTGTATAATAGATTTCAGATAGTTCACAAGAACTTTAATGAAAATAAATAACACAATGGTAATACTTCAGCAGAGGTTCAGCAGTTCTCCAGAGTATCTTTCACACAAATGTAACCTGACTGCACTAGCAATTACTCAATCTTTTGGATTTCAAAAGGACTATTTGTTATTCATTTATTATGACATGGAATTTAAAAGGGACAAATGAACTGAAAGGAAAGCCAGTAAGAACTGGATATTTGTCTTTTTTTTACATATCCTTGAAGAGTTTTTGCTAATTTCATACCCTCACTCACTGTATTCCTTTTTTTGTTGTTTTTTTCAGAAGTTATCATTTCTATGGAAGTTTGTTTGTTGGGGTTTTGGGGGTTGTTTTGTTTCTATTTTTTTAAATTCTGTCATTTGGTCTAATTTAGATTTCACTATGCTTTCATTTGCCATAAAACTAATGTGAGACTAAATTTTATAGGTACTGTGCGGCAGTACCTAATTATATCAAGTGCCTCATCTATTTTTTTTTTAATCAATAACATTGGAAAGTCCATAGCAAAGTAGTAAAGATGCATCTCAGCGAAGCTTTAATGAGATATCAGTGTCTGAGCCAGATGGTCATTTTTTTGATTCCTATAGGTTTCGTGTGATAACATCAGGTCTTTCGAAATTATTCCAATTAATTCATAGTAATTTGCCTGTGTAATGTGTATCTAGGAATTTGGAAGTCCCATCATCCCAATTTTCTAGTCACCAAATGCTGTGTTAATAAATTGATCAGTTTTTTTCAAAATATATTAATCATGTTAGACAACAGAGATGATGACACTTCTCTGGAAAGAGACACCAACAAAGGCACAGATTCATTTGTGTTATTCCAGTGAGAAAGTATTGGCTCTAGCAAACACCTTGAAATCACCAGGAATGTTATCATTTATAACAAGATGAGGGCTGTACCGATCTTCCTCGTTGCTGAAAATCGCCATACACTTACATAACTTTTAAGTGCCTAAACTGACTGAAATTAATGTTTTGCTCTGTTTTTTTCTCAGTAGTAGCTACGGATCACATTTATTTTTCAACTGGCGTAGACTGTGCATTTCAAGAGGGCAATGAAATAGCCTGGCTATTCCAAGTATTTAGAACTTTCTTTCACGGTTCAAAGCACCCTTTCCTGAGAATGTAACACTTTGGATTAAACTCTGAAAAGATCATAAATACTGTGCAAACATGCTGCAGAAATTGAGGCATCAGTTTGATGTATGACTACCAGAATGTTAGCTTCTTGCATCTTCTGCAATAATAAGAAGAAAAATGAAGGAGGAAAAAAGGCAAAGGAGGAAAAGGTGTGTGTTGGGTAATACAGATATATTGACCTTGTTTCATGGGAAACAGAGAGAGAATTGGGCTGTTATGCTCTTGTATCATGCTGTTATGAGGAAAGTCACCGCAAGGGAGAAAAGTTTAAATTGACTGCTGTAAGAAATAAAAAGTTTCAACAGGATTTCTGTAGCAAGTGATACCTTCTGATCAGACAATCTCCTCTTTTCCATGTTTGATCTTTGAACAGTGAGAAATTGTCTGTGCAGGCAAAAAATATTAATTTCTTTCTAGTTTCCATTTTAATTTGATCCAGGGAATATTTTGTGAAGTATGACTAATAGGTTTTGAACGTGGAACAAGGGTACAACTTTCAAATCTCAAAGTAAAGACAAAACTGAGTTTGCTATAGGTACTAGTATTTGAATTCCCATTACAGGGCCAGAGCAGCAGACAGTGTTTTTCCGTTCATTTTGCCTTTTTCTACTTTCAAGAAAAATGCAAGGTATTACATGGTCACTTAGAGGAAAGCTCCTTCCTATCTCTTATAAGTAATTTTTTAAATTATCAAGAAAGAAAATTTGCATTGTCACCCTCAAAAGAGTTATTAAAAAAACCCTCTTTAGCTATCAAGTTCAATTTTTTATATATTTCTTAATACCTTTCTGACTCTATTGCATTCTCCACCACACTGGCAACTTTTGTCAATGTTTCACAGATTGCATCATGTAAGAACTTCCTAAAAGCTTTTACCTGAATGTGTCATTAAATACTCATGTATTCTCCAATAAGAAACTGCATTTATGAGGGCCAGTTTTTTAGTTCAAACTTTTATTATTTTTTCTGTCCCCACCTTCCTTCGTCCTGCTGAATCATCTCCTTTGTAAACTAAACAGCCTCAGTGTCTTTTTTCTTTTTATTAGTCTACGAAAGTTCATGTCTGGTTTTAGGATTTGAATTATATGAACGGGAGGCAAGGTAGAACTTGTGGCTAGTCTTCTGATCTAGGCTTAACAGAGTATATGAGTTTACCCAAACATCCTTGAATAATTTAAAGTGTTTTGATAACATTGTCATAAAATTTGTTCTTTGCTACAGTTTCCACTGCTCTAATAGCCAAACAATGGCAGGAAAGGAGGTTTTATTTCAAGCTTCTCCCACAGACACTATCTATTGTTGCTGTCCCTGTCCATTCTATTTCTTATTCTCCACTCTGTCTGACAAAGCTGAGTCAAATTGAGCACGTCCTTCCTTCCCTAGCTGAAGAAGGACCTGACACAAGACATGAGAAAGAATGCACGGCTTGACCTTCATGAAGAAGAGCTTTCTAAAGAGCTTTCAAAATAATGCAAGTGCAGCTAAGGAATTCCATATCTGCTATTGAGATTTATCTCATTGATTGTAAATCCATTTGTCTATCACCTGCTGATGTCTACATAATCTAGGAGAACTAAAGTGTGTCATCCTGTGCAACCACATCTCTTAGGTTCACACATTTCAGGCTTTCAAAATTATAGGGCTACATATCTAGCTAGCGACCATTTTAAAGGCTAAAAGACATCTGTGGTACTAAAGACTAACTTTTCAACATACACAAATCAGGTTAACATTTCAGAAGACAGTCACTCGTGCTTAAATATTCAGTAAGTGACTGGATTTCTCTAAAGGGCTTAGTAACCAGTAGCTCATGGATCCAAACTGACTGCATGTTCATCACTAACTTCTTTGAAAAGCTACTTCTTAGTCACTATCTAAGAGCATCACTGTTAAAAGACAGCTGAGTTTTCTAGTCCAGCTTTGAGTTTTGTGAGTGTCTTAGTTTTGTTTTGATATCTTTTTTTTCTAAGTAATCAAGAAACACAGTGACATAATAATTGTGAAACTGTGAAGCTAATGAATTCTATATGAAAATGCATGAACACTCAATGATGGAATAGTTGTAAGAAAATTTCCAGTGCAGTACCTATATAAGATGTGTGCATGTGGCTTTCATTTGCTATTGTAACTTCTTCATTTGTTTTAGTTAAACACAATTGAGCTACTGTATTGGGTTTGCATGGCAAGGTTTTGGTAGTGGAGGTGGGACTGCAGGGGTGGCTTCTGTGAGAAGCTGCTAGAAGCTTCCCCCATGTCCGACAGAGCCAATGCCAGCTGGCTCCAAGATGGACCCACCACTGGCCAAGGCCAAGCCCATCAGCGATGGTAGTAGCACCTTTGGGATAACATAGTTAAGAAGGGGAAAATGTTTCTGTGCAACAACATGCAGACGGAAGAGAGGAGTGAGAATATGTGAGAGCAACAACTCTGCAGACACCAAGGTCAGTGAAGAAGGAGGGGGAGGAGGTGCTCCAGGTTCTGGAGCTGAGATTCCTGCAGCCCATGGTGAAGACTGTGGTGAGGCAGGCTGTCCCCCTGCAGCCCATGGAGGTCCACGGTGGAGCAGATATCCACCTGCAGCCTGTGGAGGACCCCACACTGGAGCAGGTGGATGCCTGAAGGAGGCTGTGGCCCTGTGGAGACCTCACGCTGGAGCAGGCTCCTGGCAGGACCTGTGGCCCTGTGGAGAGAGGAGCCCACGCTGGAGCAGGTTTGCTGGCAGGACTTGTGACCCTGCGGGGGACCCACGCTGGAGCAGTCTGTTCCTGAAGGACTGCACCCCCTGGAAAGGACCCACGCTGGAGCAGTTCCTGAAGAACTGCAGCCCATGGGAGGGACTCACATTGGAGAAGTTCATGGAGAACTGTCTCCTGTGGGAGGGACCCCACGCTGGAGCAGGGGAAGAGTGTGAGGAGTCGTCCCCCTGAGGAGGAAGGAGCGGCAGAGACAACATGTGGTGAACTGACTGCAGCCCCCATTCCCTGTCCCCCTGTGCCATGCGGGGGGAAGAGGGAGAGAAAATCGGGAGTAAAGTTAAGCCTGCGAAGAAGGGAAGGGTGGGAGGGAAGGTGTTTTAGGATTTGATTTTATTTCTTATTATTCTGCTCTGATTTGTTTGGTAATAAATTGAATTAATTTCCCTGAGTTGAGTCTGTTTTGCCTGTAATGGTAATTGGTGAATGATCTCTCCCTGTCCTTATCTCGACCCATGAGCCTTTAGTTGTATTTTCTCTCCCCTGTCCCGCTGAGGAGGGGAGTGATAGAGCGGCTTTGGTGGGCACCTGGCATTCAGCCAGGGTCAACCCACCACAGCTACTAAAACTTTTTTTCCCCTTGGTTTATGTAACAGGTTCAGATTCACTTTCTGTTTTTATAAACAATTTTGAAAATTGTGTTTTATTGTATCAGGTATTGCATCCACTGTATATTTATCTATCTGGCTGAAGTATCATTTCGATTGTGAGGCGCAGATTCTGCTTCATGTTTCATGAAGAATCTTACACTGTAAACTATGGCAAGATCACTTAGGTAAATAGAGGTTATTTTTCTGAAGTGAGTTCTATACATATCTATACCCTATACTGACATGAGAAGTTGAATAGTATCAAGCTACAAAACAGAATCCTGAATATGCATGCATATAATTTTAGACAGCTTTTATTAATCATTGCAATGTAATAACTAGTTTTCCTTTTCTTCTTATAAATACAGAGCAATGGATCAAAATATGTTCATGCTGTTTACAGGCAGAGACTCAGATCAAATTTAATAATTTGTGAATTATCACTCTCTCACAGTGAGAAATATGATTATAGAAAAGTTTTCTTTTAGCAAGTTGTGCTGTTGGAAGAACACATTGTTCATTTCAAATAACTAATCATAAAGATAACAGAGAACATAAACAAAACAGGAATTAGTTATTTCCGACTTCAAACTATCCTGAACTTTCTTCAATCTTACATGTTTTTGTATTTGTTCTAAGTTGGATTGAAAGGGGAGGAAAGAATAGAGCAGAAAAGAGGGGGAAAAATCTGGTGAGAAAAACAAAGAAAAGATAGAAAACACTGAAAACAAATGTAAAATTAGACCAAATAAAGGATTAGATAAGGAAGTAAAAAAAACAATCTAATGGAAAAGGAAAAAAAAGAAAAAGTCAGATAAACATTTACCTCAATCTGGATTTTTTTTTTTTTTTTAATCTATGAACAACATATAGCTTTCCCTTTCTGCTAGCTATCTGTGATATTAGCTTTAGCTTTATTGACTTCCCTAGCAGGAAATTAAGCTGACTGTAAAATTTACTTTTACTTTCTTTTGCTGGAAAATAAACAAACAAAAAATCCAAACAAACAAATATGGACTTGACTTGTACTCGGGGCAAAGGATGGCTATGAACTCTTCCTTTGGCAGAGGGATCTGTCAAAGCAGCCATCCTGCACTCAGCCATGAACCGCACGCTTGGTTGTGTCAGCATAAATGTTTGTGTAGCAGTGTAATTTTCAAACACCATCAGTTCCTCAGTTTAGTTCGCCTTGTCTGTCTCACCCACAATTTTTTTACCAGGCTAGCTAATGGTTTAGCAGGGAAAGGAGAACACAGGGTATAGGAGGTGTGAACTCAAACTAAGATGACAAGAAATGATTACTAAACTGTGGCCTAGTCAGCGAACTTTGAAAATCTAAACATTTTGCAAGCCTTTTGTCAGCTTCCAGCAGGTTACCATTCATTGCTAGACACAGAGTTAATAATTTGATCCAAATGCAATTTCATATCAGCTTGACTATATAAAAAGTTAATCAAACTTCAAATGGATGCTAGATATTGTGGTTGGCATCAGATAACTCTTTGATTCAATGAAAATTTCCAGATTAAGTTAAAGTCAACACATTTGCAACACTTTTTTTCAGACTGGAGAGAGCCTTAGTATAGAGGAAGCAAATGTTCTACGTATGTAAATGTTCAAGAGTCTGGGAATTCAGAGAGCAAATGTGGGCTGACTTTTACTAATTGTAGAGGCTACAATATGCATTTGGTCTCCTAGAGGCATGATATGCAGAGAATCCTTTGTGACTAATGCCTGGAATTTTACACTAAAACTGAGGTTTGCTCTTAAATGTCATTTCACTAAACTAGACAGACAGTTGTGAAAATGTACCTTCTCTAAGGAAGAAATGGTAGAAAGAATCAAGAATACTTTCTTCTATAATACTGATGGTGAGAGGAGGCTGTCCATGCCTTTGGACAGCTTCTCCATGACTGACACCTGAATGATCTATGCTTCCATCTTTGATTTTCTTTTAATTTGCACTCCTTTTTCTCTATTTATCCTTCCTTAGAGAGTTCTGCTGCTGATCAGTTTGTACTCTGTGTTACTGTTACCGATGCTTCATATTACAGAGGAACCATATGACTCACCATCTTTGCTGATCTTCAGTATCATAGTGAATCTCTCCAAAGCTTCATGCTCTGTTTTCCTGAGTGCTGCAATGAAATAACAAATTGACCAAATCTCTGAAGCAGAACTACCTATACTGTTGCTTTGGAAAGAGTAAAAGGGGGTTTGAAATTCTAATGTTTTCTTTTATTAAAGCAAAAATAGGAACAGGTAACTCTTTAAATAAAGAAGATTCAGACCTTCCAGGTGATTAGAATAAAAGGATGCAACCCCAAACTTTTCACCTTCCCATACCTCTTTGTTGTGCAAGTCCTTTCCTAAGGTGTTGTTCTCTAGTCATCAGTTTTCTTTAGCTTCATGGGTTGCATCAAACACCACGCAGACTCTTCCAGGTCTCTAAAGAAAACATCTTTCTTTCCATCAAAACTGAGACTGATCTGTCTGTTCCCTTCTGTTTTGGGGAGTCTTCTATTTTGGTTTTATTATTGCTATATGTCCCATTCCTTGTTAGCCATTACTTGAACTCAAGATGTTTGGTCTAGCGGAGAAGGACTTACTGTCCGTTTCAGGACGTACTATCAGGAGAGGACCCCTCACCACAGAGAATTTTTTCTGACCTTTGATGCAACTATGAAAACAATTTATGTTTAGCAGAACATGAAGTTTTTGCAGTAAAAACAGTAGTAGAAAGTGGACAAACAAATCAAGCAGACACCATGTGCTACAGGCAATGACATTGCAGGCTCTCTCTTTCTCTCAACACATCTGTCAGCCTGTCCCACACGTCACAACATGTATCTCCTTCGTCTGTAGCAATTTTTGTTTGTGTGGTTATGAACTGGATCAGTAAACAAACTTTGGATAAATATGATCTTTTCCACAGATTTTTTCAGTGATTGACCTCACAGCAAGACCCTATGACCTGCTGTACTAGAATAATTGAGGGGCACTAGCTTCCTAAACTGATTTTGCCTCTGGAAAGATGGAACATGATTTCACAGCCTTATAAAGTCTCCCTTGGGAAGGACTCTACCTACATCCTAGCCTGGGAAATACAAGATGGCTATGGTATCTCCTCTGTGTTCAGTGTACTTCTTCTGTTCAGGGTCAGCTCCACAGAACCAAGCTGTACAACACAGGAATTAACTGCTTTGTAATCTGGCAGCAGACTGCAGTCCTTCTTTGTTACTTTTGGGGACTAAGGAGCCACCACTGAAACTTTTCGCACATCTTCTTCCTCTCTTTCATTGTCAGGGCATTCCAACCATACTGAGAGTTGTTTCTTACCTGTGTTATGCATAACTACTGTGTTCTTTTTAAGATCTCCAAAGTAATGATATTACTTTAAAACAGATCTCTGCATAAACTCAGGTGTCATGCTTCAGGCATATGTGGGATACATGTAGGATTTGGGACACATAATGGGATTCTCTCACCTTATCTGAATGTAAAGCCAAAACAAGACTTCATAGGAACAGAAATTCTTTTCCTTCATTAGTAGTTCAAAAATTATTTCAAGAGTAAGTATTTCTGACTGCTATTTGGTTAAGTTACATGTGGTGCTTTTGCCTTTCAAAAACAAATGATGCATTTCATACCTGCTGGCAGGTATATATTTTCAGATCTATCAGTTGTGTCACAGAATGCCCAGAGCTCTTAATTTTCAATTTTCCTCCCTAAGTGGGAAAATATCAAACTACTTTATTCAGTACTGAGAATAGATTAACTGGTTTTATTCCCTTTCTTGGAAGACAAACAGAATGGGTAGCCGGCTCACAATATTGTAAAAGGTCTATCTAAAAAGCATATTTTCTTACCTTGGGGAATTCTTCAAAGTCCTCTGATGGATTCAATGAGCTTTTTGTGCTTCCTCCTGCCCCCTATATGAAAAGCTCCAGCCAAACATTCAGAGCTCAGTTTGGGATCAGATGAGGGTGGGAGTGTGGGAACTGGCATAAGAGAAGTTGCAGAGCTTCAGAGAGAGCTGGGAGATGAGGACAGAACTGAGTGATGCCAGATATATCACATGGAAAAAAATCATCAACAGTGGGTTGGTGCAAGTTCTGAGGTGACAGGAACTATGATGTCCAGCTAAGGTGAGGTCTAATGATATATACAAATAAGGTTTAGATATATTTTCCACATGGTTGTCTTCCAGCTGGCTAGCCTATTACTTTACAATTTCTTGGTCTTTGAGTTGATAATGCATTAAAGGTAAAGATTTAGTGGAGGCACAGACGTCCTAAGAGGACTACAAAGCATCTACCAGCACTATTTGATACTGAAATACTGTACCTTTCTTCTCTTTGGGCATGGCTTATGGCTCCTGGAATTCTTCACCAGTTGGGATTTGAGACTTTCAACTTCTATGCTGATTTTCACCCCACAATCCTGACCAAGGCTGGAAGTTTTCTGGGATTCAGTAACATTTGCTGAATGCAAACAGATCAAATAGATTGACCCATTACAGATTTAAATAACCTGTGATTTAGTAGACCTAATGCACTTACCTCAATAGTATGTATGGGCTGAGCAAATATCAGAAAGTAATTAGAGAAAGTTAAAAAGAAACATGGTATCAGCAACAGGAAGGGAACTGTTGCTGAATCTGCACGTTCATTCAGTTTTAGGAAATACTCTATTTAATTCTTTAACTGAGTTTTTGTTACTATCTTTAGCACAAGGAATCTTTTTACCAAAAAATGAAGACTATAAAATCATATTGTACAACTACAAACGATGTTCAAGGTTTTGAATTTGTTTCCTAAGCTGGAAGTGATTTATAGCTAGAAATAAGGATTCACAGTAACAGAGTCGCTTATTTTAAACAGAGTTGCTAACAATTGGATCTAGCCTGTACTGCTCTTACTGCTATTTGGAAGAAGGGTTGGATGAGTCCTCTGAACTTATTTCCAATGTTTAAATGGAATTCAGCAGATGTGTGCAAATCTGGTTCATAAAGCTTTACATTTCTGCTTGAACTGTTCATTTGCTCTAAATAGGAAGTGCAGATGAGGACTTTAGAGAGGACAGAGAGGTAACTGAAGGGCCTATTGATATATGAAGTGATGGAGTAATAATCTAGTAAAATTAGCTAGAGTCTAATGGGAGATGACAAGGAGTAATGGAAGAGTATGTGAAATGGGGGTGAGAGAAGAGACTGCATGAAAATTTACATTTACCAGTAAGTAATTCATCCTTTCATTCCTTAAAAAAAAATGCAAGACTGAGGAAAAAAAATGTGGTTCAAGTTGTGCCCTGCTATTCTAGCCACTTCATCTCACAATCCCTTTCATAATCATACTGAGCTCTGTCTCATAAGCGGTGAGGTTTTTTGCCTTCTCTCACCCCCAACAAGCTGTTCCTGAACCTCTCTGATTTGATCATTAAGAACTTTCATCTCACCCCAGATTAAATTTTTCATCACCAGTTTACACTTCTGTGTGATGTGATAGTTCACCAGCTTAAGTGCTACTGGACTTTTCTGTAGGGTCTATTGGTTTCAGTAGTTAGTAGTTCGGGACCTTGAATTCCAGAACCACAAACTGGACTGAACACCAGAAATGTCACTCTGATTTCTTTCACTGGGACAATGTGTCTAGAATGGCAAAGGAAAGCATTGGCAAAATGCTGGACAAATGATAAAAAATGTCACATAAATGTTCAGTGAGGAGAATCTGAATGTGACTAGCCAAATTTTTCTTTCTTTACAACATGTGTTCCTCTCTATTTTATATAAAGAGATGCCTGCAGATTTGGAGCTTCAAACTGTATTTACACAGCCCAATAGGAATCCAGATCAGCAGTTTTAACTTTGAGTTCTTGGACACAGTTTGGATATGGTCTTTTGAACTAGATGTAAGTACATAGTTTTCCCCAAGTCCAGTTTAGGGCAGCTGAATTGCATGGGGTTTTTTTCTTTCATCAATCTGTCAAGGAACACATTATCTAGCATTTCTTAGCCATGTATAAGCTGCAACAGATGACAGTTCTTTGCTAGCCACTACTTTTAGTTTTTCTTATTAGCTACACTTATGCCTAAAAATACTTCTTTGATAGTAACAGACAGCAATCGAGTACCTTCTTAGCCTTCCTTAGCTGGATTAGACAAGTCATATTCTTTAGTCTCCTGTCAAGTAGTAGCTGCTTCATTCTCTGAACATCCTCCTAGGCCTTCCTGTGTTTGTTCCATTCCGAGTTCTTTTTTCATGAGCATGGGTAACCAGTCACATATGCATTCTGCGAGAAGGCTAACCTGGCCTAAATTGTACAGTGGGATCGATTTCTTCCTGCCTCTGCTGGAAGTCTCTGTTCTGCTGTGCTAAGATTTCATTTGTCTTTTTCACAGCTACAGCAAGTTAGCAGCTGGAAATTATTCTATGATCAATGAACAGATCAAAGTCCTTTCATCTGTTCTTCTATAGATAAGCTCCTAGACTGATGTCACAGAAGTTTATCTTATCAGACCTGAAGCATATGATCCTGCATATGTATCAATTGCATTACATCTTAAAATTCCTGTCTTCACAATAGTTAGTTCTTCCTGTATATATTAATTCTTTTCGTACGGACAACACTTCCCAACTTTATTTCATCACAAATTCTCTGAGTCAAATCCTATCCTTTGAGTTTTAGGTAAAAACACTAAAAAATATCTGTCCTAAAAATTGTTCTTGTGAAATACCACTCAACTGATGATAGTTGATCTTTCAAAATCCACTGTCATCTTCTCTTCAGGTTGTTGTTCCTCCCTTGCTTTTGAATTCGTCTATAATCCCATCTTCACTATTTTTTTCCATAAAGAATTGAAAGAGATGCTCTGCTCTAGTCCAAGTGCAGGAAGTACTGTAAGTCTCATCTATCTAAAAAAAAAACCCAAAACATTTGCAATTTATGTTAGCATATGTTATGATTGATAAATCAATATTACACATTTCATTTTTTATTATATCTTTACATGTTCTTAATACTTTGTTCTAAGACTGTTCAAATTACAGAAGTCAGAGAGCTTCTGACTAAATCTCTTATTCTCAGATGGCAACATTCAGATTTCTTGACTAAACAGAATCAAGTCATTTTATTTTTGCTTCACCTGGGTTATGATTATTTCCACTCTATACATTTATTTCCATTAGTCAACTTACTTTTGCTCTTATATTCAATATCTTCCTCTTTTTTGAAGGCAAAGACCAAATATTTGTTTAGTTTGAGTCTACATCCTAAACTTGAATAAACTTCATGATTCTTTCAGATTTAAGTGCTCAAGCTACTACTTCCAACTGATTTCATTTGCTGGCCCTACTGTTAATAAAAGTATTTTTTAAACTTGATTTCACACACAGTTTTTTTGTTTGTTTGTTTGTTTGTTTCATTTTTCTAGCTAAATTGAAGTTAACTTACGAAACCTACAATTATGCTGTCCATTTTTATTGCTCAGCCATGTGTCTTATAAACCTGTGGAAGACTCTCTTAAAATAAGAATTCCACAGAGTTTTGAGACTCACTTGCAGCATAAAATTTCCCTAATTGAGATAGATACCTGAAACCTAATCAAGCCAGGATCCTTCAGTAGAAACTGAGCTACATGTTACTGAGAATATATTGTGTGCATTTTAGATTACTGGAAGAAAATGGCTATGGATAAATTGAATTTTGTCTCTGAGTATCCCTATTTCCACTTCAACACAAGAGAAAGATTGTAACTGGAGATTTAGGTGGAGTTATTGGGCTGGTTGTAAAACATTCCTGTACAAATGAGCCTGAGACCTCTGTTACCTCTGTTACATACTCTGGCCATGTATTCAGGTGCAGAAGAACTTATCAGTACATTCTCTAAGCCACCATTTGTGAAACGTTTTGATTACTAAAATGTTGTCCCTTCTAAAGCCAGCAACTTGACTGCTGTGAATAAACTTCTTTGTTTTGACTGTTTTGCTTAATTAAGACTCTTAAATCACAGTTAGCCAGACGTATGTGTTTTCTGATATATCTGTCCCACGGGGACATTCAGGATATGAAATTTTCTTACATTATAGACCGAGGATTTATAGTTAGGTAAGACAATAAATTTTAGATTTTCAGGAAGGAACTATTCTAGTTCACACTGTCCATAATAAAAGAAAACAAATACATGTTGGTGCATAATGCATTTTCAGCATCTTCCTTACCAAACTTCTGTCATAATCTGCTTTTACCTTAGTATGACACTGAACGATGAACTGAAATTTGAGCAGATTCTAGGGATGCCTGTAAGATTAAATGGAAACACAGTATGTGATAGTATAAATATTTTTTTAAAAGAGTTTTCACACATCAACTCTATGAACAACATGATGCAAAATATCAGTATTTATTTTTCATTTCCCAGGAAAGTGAAACCTTTGCACATGTTTGATGACAGTAGGGACTGTTCTCTGTTGCTGCAAGACATACCCTAAGCATCAAGTAATGAAGAGAATTTTTTTTTTAACTTTACTATTAAATCAATTCTCTTAAACAAACTGTTCCTCGAAGAATGAACTGGCAGCCAGCTGGAATAGAGAAGACAACATATAATGTATCTTGAAGCAAATTTTTTATAATGGCTTAATTATAACCCCACCTGGAGTACTGCGTCCAGCTCTGGAGCCCCCAAACACAATAAGGACATGGACCTGCTGGAGTGGGTCCAGAGGAGGGCCACAAAAATAATCAGAGGGATGGAGCACCGCTCCTACGAAGACAGGCTGAGAGAGTTGGGCTTGTTCAGCCTGGAGAAGAGAAGGCTCTGGGGAGACCTTATTGCAGCCTTTCAGTACTTAAAGGGGGATTATGAGAAAGACGGGAAAAATCTTTTTAGCAGGGCCTGCTGTGATAGGAGATGGGGTAATGGTTTTAAACTAAAGGAGGGAAGATATAGGCTAGACATAAGGCAGAAATTTTTCACAATGAGGGTGGTGAAGCACTGGCACAGGTTGCCCAGAGAGGTGGTAGGTGCCCCATCCCTGGAAACATTCAAGGTCAGGCTGGATGGAGCTCTGGGCAACCTGATCTAGTTGAGGATGTCCCTGCTCGCTGCAGGGGGGTTGGACTAGATGGCCTTTAAAGGTCCCTTCCAACCCAAACTTTTCTATAATTCTACGATTCTATGATTCTAATTAATAAGTCTATTTTAATAGTTACTAAGCGATCTGTTTACTAATTTACTAATGATATTGTGAAAAGAATATTATTTATTTTCTGGAGCATGTATTTTGTAATGTGTTTTAACTATGGTAACATTTCTTTAGAGAAGAGTATCACACTGCTTTGAGAATTGTGGGTGAAAAACAGCCTTTTACTCTTAATTTTCAGTATATTACAAAACTGTCTTACACATATCCCAAGTGGTGTAATCAGTTCTACTGAAGTGCAACTATTAGTGATACCCTTTAATTTCATTCTGCTTGTGGATGATGAACATATATTCAGTATGGGAAGAAAATTTTAGGTGATAAAACTCATATCAGAATAAGGAGTTACTTAATAACAGAGCAATTTTTAAATTATTATTATTTATTATTATTTTGAGTTGATACATCCATTATTCTCCTTGGATGGATTTTTTTTTTTCATTCAAAATAACAAATTAGTTTAATCTGGATGAAATTTAATGATCTGTGTTGTATGTTAATTTGGACTAGATGGCCTGACAGGATCCCCTATAGCCAGCATACCTATGAAATAATGGATTATAAAGAATAAAGTAAATCCAAATCAATTTAGATATCCATGGAAAATGGTTAATTCCGATATTCTGATATTTCCTGAAGGGTATTATAGCTAAAAATGAAAAGCAGTTCTAAGTCACATCAAGTAACACCATCAAGAAGACCTTTGTTCAGTACAACCCAAATTTAATATTCAAGTTATGATGTCATATGTATAGATTCTTGATAAGGCATAATTAAGTCATTCTTCATTCTTGTTTATTCTAGTTCTACTTCCTTCTATTTCCATTCTTTCTGCTTTTAAGTCTCAGGAATTCAAAACTCTTTGGGACTTCCTGGAAAGACATATTCAATTTCAAAATTAACTGGAGTTTATCACCCTTCCTGATTGGCATCATATTTTCAACAGTATTTGCTTCTGAAATACCATCATACAGTAATTCATACATATCTCTGTGTAACAGATTCTGCTATTTAGTTTCATGTGAGAAACCACTTAGACTGTTAGGCATAGGTGTGTTGACTGATTGTGTCTGGTTTTATTATGAAGGCTGCGTTGTCTGTGACCTTGCATCTGCTTTTATTCAAAGAGCTTGTGATGTAACATAGCTTCTTTTAAGTCAAATAATTTTTTTGGTTATCTAGTTAGATAATTTTATACCTGTAGTTTGAGAGGCCTGTAAGAAGCTTCTTATAGCCCTGGGAATTTAAATCAAATCATGATTGTGAATGATGTACAGAACTAAGCACTTATTTATCAGCTCTATTCCCTAAATTCCTCACTCTTATTCCAAGATGCTCTGGGTTCTTTTTAAAATTTAAGACATATTTTTAGAGTAATTTCTTCTTCTGGTGTTCTAAAATGCTGGACAGTCTTACAGGAATATCTCTCTAGAAAAAAACACATAGTTCTTGTTTTCCAAGCTTTTCTACCAGTGTATTTTTTTGTGAATTCTGAGACCTTGCAAATCCAGACTAACATATTACAAACTTACTTTTTAAATATTTTGCTGATATTTAAGGCAATTGCAACTGCTCAGACAAGAATAAATTTTCTGGGACACAGGAATTGGAAATATTACATTTAACATTTGTCTTACTCATTTAGTTCATTTACACAATCCATGTATGTACCTCCAAAAAATATCTTATATTTTTGTGGTGTTTCTAGTTTAAGTCTAGAAAAGTCTTTGGTTTGGAAGACTTTGGTTTGGAATCAATTTTGTTCCTATTGGTCTTGGCCTTGTCACAAGAGTTAGACAGGGATTCTGATGCTTGGAAGACTCAACAACTAAGGAGACCTTATTTTATGAGATCTCTGGCACCTGAAAATGACCCTAAAGCACCGCAAGTACAACTGGGCTATGGAATGGGGTCTAGATGCAGTCTACAGATGACCCTAACCACTTCTCTGATTACTTTTCTCTATCATGTCACTGCATGTTTACATTTACACGGGGCCTTAACTCAATAATTAAGTGAATTTAGCTTATGCTGGAGATATGATGCAGAACAGCTGTACAGCATCAAAGAATCTGGCAACTGATGCATGCTATATTAATCTTATGGGACTCTGCTGCCTCCTGATTCAAGAAATTCCCCAATGTTAGGTATCCAGGTGGAAGACGATTATACAACGTCCCATTTGTGGTATAAATATTCCCCCGTCTCCTTCATGGTTATTTTGGATGGGAAGAGTAGGTGCAGACAGATAGACAGTGCTTCTTTACCTATTTTTTCGGCTTCAATGGACACAGCTTTAGCAACTCATCCCATTTTACCATATGTTATGACCTATATCTAGGTCATATCTCTGGAGAGTCCAGCTCTGAATGATTTTCTAAAGAAGTCTGATTGCAAATTTCAAACTTTTCTGTATTGTCTATAAAATAAAATCAAAATTAATTGAAGACTGCATGGGAAATGAGCTTAAGATGAATAAGTCAAATAGGCAGGGGTCTCAAGGCCTGCAACAGTGTCAATGTCTTTATTTGGACCTTTGGTAGAGGGTCATCCAGTAATAAAATTAGATTTATTATAATGGACCTCAAGATATTATTAAAGGCTTTTAGAAAAGAAGATATTTTATGTGTATCTATGCAATTTAAGCAATTTTACTGGTGAATTCTCTACAGTTTCTAGAAATGAGACATCTAAATGTATCTTTAATTTATGTTATCAGCACACTAGACTTTTTAGAAAATTAGTGGTGCTCTTAGAACATCAGTAATAACAGTGAGCATTTTTTCTATGTTTTGAGCGGGGAGGTGTCCATCCATCCCCCCCCCTCCTTGGTAAATAAAATATTGTATAATAATACAACCCATTGGTTTACTCTTTCATTGAAAAAACAACAGCCCCTAAAAAACCAAAACCCCCACAAAAAACCTCAAATCCTTTTGAACCTTTGACCAGTTTGAACCAGTTTTTTCAGAGGAGTAGAAGTCACAGAACAAAAGAAAAATATTAGATTCGAGTAAGTTTTGTGAGAACTAGCAACTGAATACTGAGAAGAGATCCACTAATGCCCACAGGCAAAGCTGTAAAACTGAAAAAGCTCTATTAGCCTTTTGAGAACCCACACAGAACCTCTGTATGAAGAAATAGAACCTGCAGTAACCAAAGCCTTGTTGGTTCCACTACTGACAGAAATAGCCATTTTGCAAAGCTTCTATGTGCACGTTGTAACAGGAATTCAGAAGGCTGGAAGTGTGGGTGTTCAGAATATAATCTACAATGTAGTCCTTCTCTATTTGTCTGTTTCTTCATTTCTACTAGATTGTCTTCTCATACACTTGAACACTCCTATTTCATTTGAAAAAAGATTTGACAAATCTTTTTTAATGTCAGGCTCTCTAGAGCTAGCATGAAACATTAGCAGTGGAAAGCAGATGACCTACAGACTGTCCCCTCTTCCCTACCTCTGTTTTGCATGTCACATGAACTGTGTTAAGTGGACTTGTATCAACTTATAAAAAGAAGTACTGAAATGAGGGAAGGTGTAAGTGGGAGTATTGGACAGGTTTAGGTTTTGACTTTAGGACTGAGGTGATCTAAGTCAGTAAAATCAAGCCTATATCTGGGTTTAAAAGACATGAATTTGAGGAATGTTCACTCTCATGTTTTGAGTGTGTCCCTACATTTAGGCAAAAAACATTTTCCTTATATACTTATATATACACACACACACACACATATACATATATATGTTTGTTGTGTATGTGTATCTATATTATTGTCTGTGTTGAAAAACAGAGAAACAATGAGATGTTAAAAACCCCGATTCTGTAATGTTGCTTGGGAATAATATTCTCTGCAGAAAAATGCAAGAATATAATAGGTGTGATTCATCATCAAAACAAGTATACTTTGTGTGTTTATCTAGAAGTAATGGAAAAACAATACCTAGAATGTGAGATTTCATCTTTGATCTGTTTACAACAGAAACATCCTGACGCTAATGAATTTCTCTGTACAATGTTCACTGTGGAAGTAGGCATGAAATATTTAACCAGTCACTGTGATACCATCACAAGGACACCTCAGCATGGACCTCTTTTCTGATATTTTTTCCAGGTAGATATTTGAAGAAAGTAACGCTGCTGAAGAGGTAAGAACATGCTGGAAGTTTCTGCATTTGTCATTCAACAAACACTTTTTATTACTTTCAAAGAAAGAGCTTGTTTCTTTGAAGGACAAAATGACGCATACCTTTTATGCCCAAATATATTTACAATTGAGAGATTGAGGCTGATGTGCCAAGGTTGAAGTGTTGCACCATTGTAACTGTATGCAGGTTATTCCATAGGAGGCTCAAAACACGGGAAAGGTAATGGTATACTTTGTATAGAGAAATTGTCCTATCTATTGAGATAAACTTTTATTATGTATTATGCACAGCAGGCTAAATGCTTCCTTGTTTGCTGTTCTTAACAGAAGAGGTGACTTCATCGAGGTAGCATTTGTTTTTTACATTTTCTGATGCATTGAAAATGATCTGACACCATCCGAGTATTAAAAAACAATCTGTTTTACACCTGGCTTTCATAGAGCCCTTTTATTTTTTTTTCATCTCTATTCATTCCACCAAAAGTAACAGAATAATTCTTAGTATATTGAAAGCAGAAATAAAATTGGTTTATTTTGCATTCAGAATAATTTAATTTTATATTTTACCAATTTATTTTACATTGCAATAGATTAGGTATGCTAGCCAGAGCAATGATATTTCCACTGAGAGGTAACTTCTTAAACAGCTCTCCAACGGTCGCCTGTAATTACCCAAATATCTCTTAATTTTTATTGGTATAGGTTATTAAAGATCTGGTATTTTAGAATGTAGGTTTACTTTGACCCTGCAGAAAATCTGATAACATATTAGATGCTCTCATGTGTATTTTTTCCAGTCTACTCACACATCAAATAGATAAACCATCCCTATCCAAAAGAACATGTTGGCATATGGTTAATTTTGTGTTCAAGATTGTGCAGCATTAACTTGAAAATAGTGTATATAAAGTTAAGTGTTTTACTTCATAAGAATACTTCATTTAAATGGTCAAATGTCTGGAAAACTTGACTTTAAAGATAACGTGCAGCTCAGAAAGTACTCCATAACTCACTGTTTATTTGATTATTCCCTCCTATTTTTCTCAAAATGTATTGATTGTTTTCAAACAGATTGATATTTCTTAACCTTTTTTTTGAAAGATTACCTTACAGAATTAATGACTTTTGATCATTATTTGATTTTCCATTCATGTCATCATATGTGTTTCTAATCTATAACGAGATAAGCATTATCTAGGAAAAGCACAGTGAGAATTCGTTGCTCATCATTAGTCATAAAGGGTGAAGCTTTAAACTGTTCTGTCTGTGAGGATTCAGAACATTAAAATCCAGTCACATGAATATTCGCAAATGTCTTGGGTGGTGATAGGACAGACATCCTAAAGCTGCATATACTTTCTAAACAGTTTCCATCGACAGGCAGGGCAGAGAATGTCAGGTAGGTGCCACGAGCTCCATTCTCAGCAAATGTCCTTGTCTCCCTTTTCCAGTACTGGCTCTTTGTGACCGACCCTGTAGATGGAAAAGGGACATTTTGAATAGGATTAATCTGACCAAATGTAGAACCTAAAATATAGGCTGCTGTGTCTGAACTAGTCATCTAAAGTTCCTTTATAGACAATGGGAACAGGAAGACACTTTAGGATGAAATTAATGCAATGTCATCTGAAGGTACTCATCTATCAGATGAGTCACACCTTAAAAGAGCCTGTTCTCTCCAGTGACTTTAAAGGGCGCCAGAAGTGACTTTCTTGGATGTCGACATCTTCTAAATTTAGAGGAGATAAGGTCTGTATTTGGAGATTGACAACATGGGGAGGAAAAAATATTTCTGTAATGGTTAAAATTGTATAATTGTAGTAAAACTGTTACAAGTATAGCATTTTGGAACAACATATAGCGTATTTCATACATCACAAAGGAAAGGCTATCCTTCTAACTTTTGATCAGATAAAATATCTCACGTTGTAAGAACTTCACTGAAAAGAAAAAAGGAATGAAAATGCCATCCTTCTTTTACCCCAATAGCCAAATGTATGTATATACAGGTCATTAATATAATTTGAGTACTGAATTACAGTTAGAGGAATATGCTATGGTGAATTCTTGTACTTGTTCTCTCAGGTCAAAGAAATGTAAACAGTCCTAGCTAGCATGGTACTGTATAGTTCAAAGGGAGAGGGAACAAAAGACTTTTTCTCACATTAAAAGTAAAAAAGTTGTATTTTACTATTAACTGTAATTCAGTCAGTCTCTCAGCTTATTAAACGATGCAGGCAAGACTTTGGTCAAGGACATATTTTGAAGTGTTTCTAACTCTGTATTTAGTGAACTAATATAGGGCTACCTATCATTGTGTTATTTCAGCTGTTCAAGTTCTGAAATAGAAATGATTTTCTGTCATGAAGTGCTAGATACTATTTAAAGTCAACAAAATATGCCCAAGGACATTGAGTGTGATGTGCTCCCATGTCATCTGTTTTTCTCATGCAGCAGAGTCTATTTGACTAGCTTGTTGGATGGGAAACTCAGAAATGAAATAAAAGAAAATAGAAACCAAACTTTGTTCTTTTTGATTTTGAGGACAAGGTACTTTCAAAGTTATGTAGAACTTCAGGACTCTGGCGCACACAACACAGAGCTAAGAGTAAGTGAACGTAACCATTTTTATAGCCTACTTTGAGGAAGCTGTGGTCACCAGCCTTTTTCATGTTAAGAATTTAGAAATCATTTTATTCTACAGTTGAGAGTAAAACTGCCTCCTTCAATCACTAAAAATAGATTTTTAGAATCAAGCAGATATTTAATTACCTAACAAAGGTACAACACAATCTAAACTACACTTCAACCATTGGCCTGATTCTAACCTCATTTACATTAGTTAAAATAAGCTGAAGTCGCTGATGTTACACAGTGTGAATCTGGGGAGAAGCAATATGTATACAACTATAGGAACTTACTTTATGTGCTCTCCAACATGTAATGAGCACAGCATGCTATTGTTTGAAGAAATAGTGTAGCTGTGAGATTTTGGCAATCTATAGACCAAATGAGTACTGTTACTATGTACTTCACCCTTAAATGTCACATTTGGAATTAGTTATTGCTGAGGTACCTCAGACTGTATTATTTGGCAACTATTTTATATAGTGTGTATATATATCCACTAAACCAAAGAAAAAACCCAAACCTAGTACAGTTTTATATATATTCATATATATATATGGCTTTATAACTCTCTCTCTCTATATGACTATATATTGTTATATACACAAATATACTAGTGTTTTTTTCCCTAAGATAAAAAAGTCTGAGCCCATAATTAAGTCTAGTATATTTGTATACTGATATATATATGAGTGTGTGTAATTCGCCTTTAGAACTTTCTCTTTGCTTTTTTGTCTGATGCTCAGATCCTCAGAAAATCACCATTGCTTTGCCCTTTAAAGGCCTTGGATGAATAATAATCTTAGGAAAAGTCATCTAATCTATTTTAGATGCTTTTTTTAGGACCAGATGAATCACACTCTGGAGGTACCTTTTCCTCTCTCCTAAGTACGCAGGGTTTGTAGGGTGACTTGCTTAGCCTTGAACATCTACTTGTAAGATACCTATGTGAATGCAGGTGAATATCTCCTGAAATAATGCAGACAGTAATTTATTATTTTAAGCAGAATAAGTTCCAATTAAAGCACAGAGAGAAAAATGAAGCAAAACAATTAAATATTATTAGAATTGCAGTAGTAGAGTAGAAAGTTGGGAATAAAAGTCAGTGGAACAGGCTTCATGTGTGTTTTCTTCTTGTGCATTGTCAGTAGTTGAAGGTCATACATTTGGGAAAATATCCAAACCCATTATCAATTAATGAATTCCTCACATATAGATACAGATATTGATATGGATATCGATATAGATATAGATGATATAGGTATAGATATTTTAGAGAGTCAGCATAATCACCAAACCATTGTAATATCTTCTGGGAATAGAAACTGAAGGTAGCAATCACTTTGGTTACAATTTTAACAATATTTAGAAAAAATGTCATGCTTATTTACACATTTGCATTGCTGCCTAAATCCGGAGGCACTTAAAACTGGCTAGGATGTTACCTTGTCAACTTGAGAGCCACCCAGAATTTAACTGCTTGTGACTTCTGAAAATCCCGATCTAAACAGCAACACCTCTACCCGTTGCCAAAGCCCTGACTAATCTAAACACACCATAATTCCTTGTAATGGACAATTTATTAGGCTTGTTCTGTCCTTTCCTGCCACAAAGCAACAGTCATAAGTTCAGCACAAAGCACAAGGGATGTGGTTGATTTCATTAAGCTGGATGAAAGATCTGGACATGTTGGACAATAGCCTTGGGGTTAGCACTCTCTCCTGGGAAGCAAGCGGTAAAAATTCTTAGGCACAGAAGGATTCAAAACTACATTTCCTAAGATAATGAGCTCCTCCAATAAGTTAACTAAGGTTGGCTGATCCCTTAGTCATAAGGCTATTGCTTTGGGATGAAGATACAAATCTGTGAGTCCTTGATAACTTGTATATATCTGTTTTCATATAATGTTAAAGATATTAAATATTATGAGACCTGGGGATTGAAGTCTAGTTGCCAGTTGCTGCCTGAATAGCTAGTTCCCAGAATCAAGCTCTTGCTTCCCTGTTTTTCCTCTTGTGGTCCTTTTTATACAGTGTCATCTACAGGACTGGTAAAGATAGCCTGTTCTCCTCCTTTTATTTTTTGTATCTGGAAATAACATGCTGTAACTACTATCCTGGAATGCAGTTCATGGTTCATTTGAAGAACCCAAATTTCCCATTTCTTGGATGACTGTTATGTAAAAAGTGGGTATTATCATTATTATGCTCTGTTCAAAGAGACATTTATTCTCCAAAGAGGTTTCAATGCTCTGCATAGTGAGTGGACAGAGAATCATTAATCCAAGTTCAAATGAGGATAGAATTTGAGATGTTGCTGTGCCTGGCATCCCCTATTTGTTACTGCTATGCTGGCTTCCCATATTTCCTTGCAAGCACTTTCTAATCCCCTGCAGCTTTGACAATATGAAAAAATACTTTGTATGTGAAATCTCTGTTTTGCACTGACATCCAAGTTAGCTCCACAACAGACATTTTCAAAGTGCTTTGCTCTACTTCATAAGGAACTCTGCACAGAACAGCTAGTATGAATCTGTGAACTTGCAAACAATACTGAAAATACCAAATGAGAAATTATTAGGGGGGAACTGTGAATCTGTATGGGAAGGTATTACCAACAGCTAAGCCCTGCTTTCATTTATGATGAGCATGTCTATTACTAGGTTCTCACAAAAATACAAATATCTGTCATAGACATGAAAACCCTATAGTGAAATAGCATAATCAACATTGCAATGGTATGTTTTCAAAAGTTATGAAATGTTATATATATGGCAGTAAAAACATCTTAATTCTTAGGTGCTTACACTTTGATACAAACTTCTCTTATATGGTCACATTTTTTCATACGTCTTTTCCCACATCATTCAGTTAACATGATAGAAAGCTCTGGAGACATAGACCATTGATTAATATTTGATTGGATTTTATTAATAATCAGGTTTTAAGCCTAGCTTTTTTCTGTTGCCCATTATCCAAGCTCTACTTTGAAGAAAGAAATGAGAATTTCCTTATGTACTTTTTATGGCATTCATCACTTGCCAAAGTGCTGAAATTTTTCAAAGATGTCAATACATCAGTTTTCATAACACTACTTTTCCATTATCTCTCCAGTAGGTAAACTGAGCTAGATGCTAGAATGAGCACAGTAAGGTTCTGTCCCTATTTAAACAATTTATGCATGGGTTTTTGCACCTTACTTTACTTTAAATATAATATGCAAGTTAAAAGTACAGGCCTGATTAATTTATGTGACTCTATGCTTTTTCGGAATTTCTGCCAGAAAAAATCCAGGTTCTTAAGACAGTCGTAAGCAGCATATAGGGACTATATGTCTGTAGGGACTCAGAAGAATTCAGTTAACTGTTTTACCTAGCGTCACATCGAGTTTCATGGCATAGTAAGTAATAGAATCCAGTTCACTAGGTCATTGTTCAACTACCCTAACACACAAAATTTTTCTATTCCTTTCTTCAATTCTTTGCCTTGTTTACTAGAAAAAAAACACCAGACATCTTTTATGGCAACCTTATTCTGACAGAATTTGTTGAGATCAAACATGTTTAGAGAAACGTGATGATTTCAGCAGATCTAACAGAACAGGCCAGTTTTGAGGCTCACTTTCCCGTCTGTTTTTGGCTAGCTCACTTGTCCATCTTCTTTGCTTTTTAGTTTTAGGTCAGCTTGTCCACATATACTCTTCTTAGGAGCAGGATCACAAAATCTTCCATCCTCCAGCTCCCAAGCTCTTTATTTTTCAACTGCCTGGCCTCAGGCAGCCTGAGCAAGGAGACTGGGGAGTTTCCAACATCTCTTATCTCCATTTTCAAAATCATTTCACTACGGATTTTCCCCACACATTCACTGGAGCCAGATCCTCATCTCGCCACAAGTTTAATCACACACGAATGAAGTTTTATAAGTGTTATTCTCAGACCAGCAAGTTTGATGCCTTAGGCATGAGATTCAGGCAGTGGGGCCCTATTCCCCTTCTGTTACCAGGTGCTGGCATCCCTTGTCGTGGCCGTGTGGCAGCCCCTGCGTCGCTCTGGGTCCCAGCAAGTCCCTGCATGCTGTCAGATGCACCAGCTCCTGGAAGAGGTGTTCGAGGGCAGCAGAGGAGGGGGTGATCCCCAGCTCAGCGGAGCCCCCGCTCACCGCACAAGCCAGCGTTCAATCTGCGCGCTCTCCCCGGCCTCAGCCGTGCAAACAGCCGAGAGGTCTGTGTGAGGAGGGGAAAGTGCAGAAAGCGTAGGAGCAATCATTTGCTGATCTCAATAACAAGATCATAAAAAATGTGACAAGTATTGCATTGTGTAAAGATCTGATCACACTTTCAGACAGACAAGGAAACCCCTTTCTTGGTGCCATTAAAGGCGAGCATCACCTGCAGGTGTTCATTTAACACTAGCTTGCAATTCCTTTCCTTGCTACTCCAGTAGAAAGGTGACTTATTAGTACAACTTTAGACATCTTATTAGATATACTGTTAGAATATTATTACTGTATCCTTTTTTAAGTTTTCCAAATAATGTACTTTCTGCAAATTTTTGTAGAGAAATTATACCCCATGAAAAGTTTTAATAACAGGTTTGTGAAAGACTGCTCAATTTTTCCAAATGGCATTATGAAAAGCTTTTGCTCATTATCTCCTAAATGTCCCTATTATTGAGACATTTTACTCTACAATGGCTTCTGACTTATAAATATTCTCTTTGAGTTATTATTGATAAAAAAATCACTTATACCTGTGATAAGTAAATATGAAACTAATAAGGTATATGTATTTACAGTGAAGGAGTCCTCCTGTTTTTCAGTTTGGTTTTGGTTTGGGTTTTTGTTTCATTTTTGCTTTATTTCTTCTTTCCTTGTGTTTCTTTGTAAGAGCTTCCATTTCTATTTATATGTTTGTTTGCTTACTTGTATTTAATTATTTAATGGCTCAGTTTCTTTTAGTTTAGCTGAAGTCAGTTAGTTACTCAGTGTCACAGCAGCTTAGCCGCAAAAGCAGCTTACAATACTGGAAAAAAGACAGCCAGTCATACCTTCTAAACAGGTATTTAAAATGCTGGCAAGCTCTTTGAGAAAGTGAGGGAAGTTAATTTTACCTGAATATTGGCACCTGAAGAGCAATCACAAAAGTGATTGATTGCTGCACAAAATGCACCATTGTATGTTGTATGAGTTAGTGTATTTATTTACTGCATTATTTCCAGTCTTCTTGAATTTTCCATGTAAAAATATCCTTTCACAGACCTTGATATTAAGATACAGAGGATGTAGAGAGTGTTTATGTTTATATTTGGGACCAGAACATGGGTAATCTCAGGGACCACATCACCACTCTCTGGATTTTCTTCACAGTGTAAGGCTACAAGCATGAATTTTCTTTGTATTATTAAAATTCAGTCATTTTAATAATGGATATTCTTAGGGAAATAAAAGGCATTTCTGAGAAAAAAATGGAATTTCTGTCTCACTCAACTTTTATTGCCATCTATAGAAGGACAAAAAAAAAGGTGCAATTACAGTTTACCTATAGCAAAACAACAGAATTCAGAAAAGTCAGGCATAGTTCAAAAGAAGATTTCTCCACATTGGTTACATTTCCCATAACACACAGAGCTGTGCGGCATTGCTTTTGCTATCCTATTCATATCTTTTTGTTGCTAAATTAGCTACATTACATTTGGGAATTCTAGTCCTTTCAGAAGCATGATTTATAGAAGACTAATGGACAGAATCAGAGCTCCTATAACACAAAGATTTAAAAAATATACTTTAATCATTTTCGTTCCTTTACTGAACTGGGAGTATTTGCTTAAACTGTATATTTAGGATCATGTCCATGCAGCAAAATATTCTAATTCAGGACAAACCTACCCAAATCAAAATAATAAATAATTATTTTTACTTTCTGTCTCTTTCCTTCTCTCTCTTAATACATATATTATAGACACACTTATATATGAAGCTGAAGTTGTTAAAATTCTTAAAATTTACCATTTCCTTATAATACTTTTTAGAAAACTGTGTTCTTCTCAAGGAAGTATTATAATATAAAAGAAAGTCATTGTTTATTTTATGTTATATTAATAAATAAATATTAATGTATTATTCAGGCAACAGACAACAAAACAAGAGGAAATGGCCTCAAGTTGTGCCAGGGGAGGTTTAGATTGGACATTCGTAAAAATTTCTTCACCGAAAGGGTTGTCGGGCATTGGAACAGGCTGCCCAGGGAGGTGGTGGAGTCACCATCTCTGGGGGTATTCAAAAGACGTTTAGATGAGGCCCTAAGGGATATGATTTAGTGGGGGACTTGGTAGTGATAGGTTAATGGTTGGACCCGATGATCTTGGAGGTCTCTTCCAACCAGAACAATTCTATGATTCTATTATAAACCTGTATTTTAGAATTACTTGGGCAAATTTTCTACGCTTTAGAAACACACAGCTGAGAGGGATTTATAATTACATCACTGGAAAAATCACAAAATGATCACTTTTCAAGTTTTATTGGAATACATACAAGTTAGGAAATATGACTCTCTAATCATATGTTCCAGTAAGCACTGGGACCCGGTGCTTTCCAGTAGGCATTGGGAAAATTCAGTGTTCAGTAATCTTTTGAATCTCTAACTGCAGTTCCTGGTCACAGCACCTGACTAGTAGCAGGAAAATGGTGCAGAGGGAAGAC
Organism: Phoenicopterus ruber ruber; assembly: GCA_009819775.1. Taxonomy (NCBI): domain Eukaryota; kingdom Metazoa; phylum Chordata; class Aves; order Phoenicopteriformes; family Phoenicopteridae; genus Phoenicopterus; species Phoenicopterus ruber. The sequence continues at coordinate 24,173,744 of CM020215.1, read as the reverse complement.
ACGCTGATATGTTAATATTTCATTATTTTTTCTTATGCATTTCATTTAACCTTAGATATATAACATGTACATTTGCAATCAGTAGAATCGTGTCTTTTAGCAAGAATGAGCTGCACTCGGACATTCTTTCTTTCCTTATTTTGTATTTAAGCAATTGGTTCACAAAAAGACCCAAATATTCTTTGATTTAACGAGACAGAAGTAATGGCCTTTGTACTGAGAGAAAAAAAAGTGGAATTAGCTGGTGTCTGACATGAATGGCATTTCTGTATCTCTCAGAGCTTCGTACACAACCAGCTGGAGAGGAGGCAGACAAAATCTTGGGAGCACTGGATAAAAACACTAGTTGACGACCTGTCACAAAAACATTTCCTTTCCTCAGTAAGATGTTCTTTGGAAGCCGATATAAGGAGATTAAGATGATGGATGATGACACAGTCGAAACAGTACGCAGTATTTCACTGGTCATATGTGTAAGGCTGAAAGTCATCTGGAACTTTTTCAGGCTTTGTCTCTGCAGTTTGGATACATTTTGTTAAGGCCCAGCACAAAAATTTAACCTAAATTAAAGCCACCATTTCACTGTAATAATACTGACTGGTTTTTGTCTTTCGTATTACATCAGAACAGTGCTGACTGAACACTCTAATAACTTTTCAATATAAACAAATTGGCAAGTAAAGACCACAACTGCGTGAGAATTATTTAATACACAGAGAAACTGCTGGTTCTTATAAATGCCCTTCTCTTTTCCATATTTCTTCATCTGTTTGCTAATCATGCAAATGGATTATAGGGTTTCACTTATCAGGGCTTATCTACTTGATCTTGTATATATTAGTATCATTGGGTAAAATAAGTCTATTGGCTAAATGGCCAATGAAATGTTTTTCAGAGCTCATTTTTTTAAATCAGTTTATCTGTGGGAAACGACCATTATATTTTATCCTGTGTAATAATGTGTCTTCATTAATGACTTGGATGATGAGACGAAGGGTACTCTCAGTGAGACTGCAAGCCTGACTGGGGGGAGTGATCACTATGCCGGAGGTTCAGAATCACTTCACCAGGCTGGAGAAATGGGTTGACAGAAAACTTGTGCAGTTCAACAGAGACAGGTGCAAAGTCTTGCGTCTGGGATGGAATAACCACATGAACAGTGGAGAGTGGGCACCAAGTGGATAGAAAGCTGTGCCAGGGAAAAGGAGCTGATAGACAGCAACTTGAATGAGTTGAACCCTCATAGCAAAGAAAGACAACAGCCTCCCAGCTGCATTAGCAAGAGTGTTGCCAGCAGCTCCAGGGAGGTGAGCCTTCCCCTCTATTCAACACTTGTGAGACCACATCTGGAGTATTGTGTCCAATTTTGGTCTCTTCCACACGAGAAAGACATTGGCAGATTGGAACCAGTCCAGTGGAAGACCAGCAAGATGACTGGAGGCTCATGACATGGAAGGAAGGGCTGAGAGGATTGGATTTATTCAGCCTCAAGAAAACAAGGTGACCAATGAGAGGCTAAAGAGATCTCTGACTCCTATTGACTGTGAGTTGGTTTCTCTATTAAAATTTGGATCCTAGTATATAGTTTTCACTTGTAGCTGAAATATTCTGAGATATGAAGTTTGTTCTTTTTAGATTTTAATAGACAAAATGGATTCGGGAAATCACATTACATTGTTTCTTCACAGTGTGGCATTACACTGTCCACTTTATTCACATACTTACAGACAATCAGGCCTTTGAAAGTCTGTAAACCAGGAATTTACACTGAAGAAACCTGATTAGAATAAGTAGGTTTTGATCTTGCCAGTATTGTAGCACCACAGATTAGTTATCTCTAAACTGTTACTGTTGTCTCCTATTGTATTATTCACTTGTATATAGAGACACTCTGCTGGTGTACGATGTACTTTTTTGTTCTTTGTATGATCTGACTTGATGGATTTAGCTTATTGGGTGACTGCTTTGAAATTGTGTGGTGTGAGTAGGAACTGTTGGCACTACACAGAGAGATGAATACGTTGGCATCAAGGACTCTGATCTCAAGCCCCACTAGAATCAGTGGGAATTTATCATCTGAAAATAAGCAAGTTCCTGACAGAACTAGGTCCTTACAGTCTCGAGACTCAGCCAAAATGCTTTTCGTCTCAAGAAAAACTGACAGAATTTCTCCCCAAACAGACCAAACTTGCAAAGTATGATTACTGGACAGAGATCTTATGAAACAGTCAATTCATGTGATGTTACAAGCAGCAGAAAAAAACTGGGTGGGGTAATGCTATCACTATGTAGCTGACGCCCCAAGGGAGAGTAGTAGTGAATAGAAGCAGTGTACTGATAGCACTAATTAACCAGAGATATTATGTTGCTGAATGATGTAGGAGAAAAAAGACATTATTGAGGAAAAATAGATGCAAAGCAAGCAAGATGGGACAGAAAAAGAGCTGAGGAAACAGGCAGAACTGAAATGGAACAAATTGTTTTTCAGGGACAAGGGTGCTTGACAAAATTGATCATCTTGGAGGGAAAAATAAACCATTGATTCAAAAGCAAAAGAACACGGTAGCAAAATTAGATTGAATGTATGTATCCTCATAGAGATAAATGGAAGCAAGATGAAAAATGTGAGAAGAAAAAGAAAATTGTCATCTTTAAATTGCCAGCCCTACAGTGATATAGGGAAACATAGAAATGGTATATTAATAATCTTTTTTTTTTTTTCAGATGTACTAAAATAACTACAAAGCTGGACAGATTATAGCAGTGAAGGAGGAAAACCTGGGAGTCAAGGGATGGCAGTAAGTGCAGTTTTAACAAGTTTCAGCCATATAAATAGTTCCTGACAGACATTGTTAAGCCTTATCTGCCTTTGGGTGTCTAAGCCAAAAGTTGGATTCTGAAAGAAATATGCAAAGCATCTCTCTTTTTGACAGGAATTTTTGAGCTACTATACTTATGAATGCAAGACTATAAAATCCATCCTACTTTTTGTTGGCATTATCATAAAAATGGCACTATAATTATAATCTGCTTATAAAGAAACTCTATGTGTGTAATTGTGAATGGGCTAAGAGGGAATTCAAGTGTATTGGGCCATCAACTTACAGGTAGCTTGTAGCCAGTTTAGAAGATTGCACTCATTAGCTGATCTTTTCTCACACAGGAGATGCCTCCTGTTCACAGACCCTGACCCTGGCTCATTTAAACTGCATTTACATTATTGAGTCTATTGGATTAATTTCTGGTACACAGAGAAATTAGTAAGAGCCATCACGTGTGGCTCTAGGTTTCATAGTGCCTTTAAGAAGAACATTAGGAAATTAAAATTTTAGTTGTTTCTTTTTGGAGAAGAGTGTTAGAGAGAAAAGCAGGAGAAAATGACAAAAGGAGGGGACTGAAGAGTGGTATGGATGGCTGCAGGTAAATGGCAGACCTGGAGCTCGCTTTAGTCGTAATTCAGTAGCTTGACTCCATGAGGCTGGAATGACAGGGTGAAACTGGTGATGTGCGTAGAGCATGGGTACTGTAGGCAGCATTTACCTTCCTCAAGTCAGTGAAAATGTGATTCCAAAAGTGCTGAAATTGTGTGTTGCCAGCATGTCTCCTCTTCTGCGGCTTTCCCAGACTTGGGATGGATTCCTAAGAAAATTAACGGGACCCTAAACAATGGCATGACAAAACCAAGATATTTCTGTGTGGCCAGCAGAAGAGATGTCTAAAGTGGCCTAGATTTGTATGAACTGTCTCTATTTTATAGCTGGACCTCTGCTTTTTGCTTTGCCATCTGGCCTTTTTCCAGGATGAATGATGGATCCAAGCCAACTCTGAGAGTAGGCAGAAGGTCAGTAATGCCCTTTCACGCGATTTGGTTTCTAAAGTGAGACACGTGGTCTAGACAACAAATACAGTTTGGATTATAAATTTGTCTTCAGTAGAAATGAATCAGTCTTCCCGATTCCAATAAAAAACTGAAACCAGAAATGTTGGGTTTATTTTACCTATCAATCTATTTAAAAAGAATATTTTGATCTTATTAAAAAGAGTAAAATAGAGAGTTACAGTTTATTAAACTATAAGAGAGCTTAGGCAGTAGATAAGACATGGGACTCTTTCTTCTCTCTCTTCTAAATAATGAAAGAGTTGTACTATTATTTAACTTAAATGTGTAATTGCCAGTAGATGTTCTGATGGTTCAGCCCAAAACTGGCTCTGTTGTTTCGTAATATTCTTTCCAATTGGTACTCAAATTGTATTGTATTGTATTTTATTTTATTTTATTTTATTGTATTTTATTTTATTTTATTGTGAGAGTTTGGTGAGACTAGCAGTAGTCATCTCCATTTGATTTGTATTTCTCTGTTACCGTTATTATGATGCTAAAGTCAAGGCAACTTTAAGTGAAGAGAAGACTGTGAGACATAAAGAGACTGCAGAGCTTTTCTTTCTGACAGTGTAATTCAGTCACCAGAATAGACAGGCTCAAACAATACAATATTTGCATTACAAACCAATTTGTACTCTTGGGTTTTTATCAGTTTTAGGTTAGCTCTTGCTAAAGGTCAAGGTATGTTTCTCTGAATAGAAAACAACTCAGGATCCTCAGACTGACACAGCATATTTTTCATAGATCATATAGAATCATACATACTCCTCTTGCTACCTAAGCTCTGCCAAAGTCTTGGATAAATCTGAACATATCAATTTTTATAAATAACATTATAAAAAATGAAAACATGCAAAATTAACAGTAATGTTTCAGTAGCTCTCATTTAGGTATTTTCTTATATGAGCCCTCAAGAACTATCTTGATTCTAAAAATGAAAACATAGTAGATTTGTAGATAGAGGATGGCTTTGTGAAACACACCAGCTCAAACAGGTGCATTAGTATTTCAGTGCTTCATCTACTTCACATAGCAATTACAAGTGAGGGAAATAACACAATCTAAATATAAATAATTTTAAATTTGTGCTAGTTTAGCCACATGGATATGAGAATATGATGTGTGGGAAATATTAAGTACAGGGCAAATCATGTAGAAAATATAAAACTCAGAGGGGTGGTGGACACGTCTCTGTTGGAAGTGGTCACACCTCACAGCCCACAGTCCAGACAGCAGGTTTGGGATGGAAGCAGTGTACTTCTAATGAGCGATCCTCCTCAGCTGAGAAAATCATATCCTACTTAGGCTGGAGCTTTAAAGCTAATTTGGCAACCAAAGTAGTGTTTGGCAACCAAAACAGCCTTTGAAATAGTTTGTGTGGTTTGATTATCAAGTTCTTCAGAAACACAGGTATCACTCAGGATGTGTTTGCTGGGGTTCAGATCCTCTCAAATAATCAAATGAAGAGGAGTTATAAGCATCAGGTTACCCATTTACTGAAGTGTGAGTTCTGCTCACTCCCCATCCGGATTAGGATTGGTTCAAAGGTCGGTGACTTCATTTGGATATTTCACAGTCCCAAAAGTGATGGTCTGTTAGCAATTTCTCATATACAAGATTTCTCTCTCTCATAATTTGGGTATGAACAAATCAGTTCTGCTGCTGCTTCATGGTTGATGCCCAGTGCATACTAGAAACAGTACCTTGTGCTAGTATCAATGGCTTTTCCATCCTACAGTAAAAGTGTTCCTTCAGGTAACTATGACCACTCTGTTACGTGAAACCTCAACACATTTGTTTGCATTGTTATCTTCTGCAATATATTGAAATACATGTCAATAGCACTTTTCTTTTACTTATGTTTCATTCCCTGGCAAGAATGCATGCTCATTGCTAGTATGAAATACTAGCATTTTTCACCTAATTTGTGGTTTTCTAAGAAATGCCATACTGTAGAAAAGAAAGCAGGTAAGGAACCAAAGTCTCTCATTATTGTTGATCGGTACCTTTCATATGTCGGCTATTTTACATAAGCATATAAGTGTGTATGCGTATGTGTGTATGCAGATTATTTGTGGTAGAAGAAAATGCTTATTTATATTAGAAATTCTATGTCATTATCAAATAGTACCTGCCCATCTTACAAACATAAGAATACCAGATTTATCAGATTATTATCTTATGTATTTAGACATGGTTTAGTGGTGGACTTGGTAGTGTTAGGTTAATGGTTGGATTCAATGATCTTAAGGATCTTTTTCAACCTAAATGATTCTATTATTCTATGATTCTATGATTCTATTTCAGTGTGTTCCTGAGAAGGAAGCTGAGGGAAGTATTACATGCCAAATTTCTTACTGACAGCATAGATGAATGTACTTTACTGTAGCAAAATTTTACACGAGTATTTCATAAGCAGCAAGATCTGTATTTCACAAAGAATGAGTTCCATCAAGTTGGTGGTTTCAGGTTTCAGGTTTTATTATCATCCTCTATTGAATTTTTTTGGACATGATAATGATATATATCAAATTAATATCCTTGCAGCAAAAGCAATTTCTTATTCCTAAGAACTTATTAATCCTTGAAATTGTCTTTTTAGTATTATGAACTTCAGTGTGTTAGTGATTCGTATTTTCCAACAAATTTTGTTAGTTTACTGCCTTAAAAGAAGATATGTACTGAGGAGTTTTTTAGTATTGAATAAGTAATATTTATAATGTTTTTTTATTGATATATGTTGATTTTATCTTTACAATATCTGAGTTTTACATTTTCTCTCCTTGTCTACAGCATTTAATAAACCCCTCTATCTCTATTAAATCAATGATCTGTTCAGCAGTTACAAAGAGCAGGATTCCATTTCAGTAAAAAAATACAAAGCTATAGGGGAATATCAGTCTATCTATCGATCTATTTATTGATCTACCCAGCTATCTGTGGGACAGCACCCAAATATATTCTGGTTCAGTCCTATGGCATCAATCACCTTGTCATGTGGGAAAACCAGAGCAGAAAACACACACATATCTGTTAAAAATTCTTGTTTACTTCAGCCAGTTGTGTTGTAAAAGATCACACTACATATAACTACTGTAGCAAAATACAGTGAATTCAAATGAAAAAGCAATATTCTTTGTCTACCAAAGGGAACAGAAGAATTGCTGCAGATAAGTAGTGGTATTGATCAGGCACAGCATCCTTAAACCAGGGGCAATACTAGAGCATTTCCTCTCTTTCTTTTTTCATTCCTCCCTCCCTCCCTCTTCTTGTAGAGATTGTGACCGTCATTTAACTTCCTTGTTATTACCTTTGTTTTGGCAGCATATGTGGGTTGATTCACATATGCTGCATGGATGGTTTTTGTTCTCTTTGTTACACCATAAACCAGCTCTGCCCAGCTTTCAAGGCTGCATTCCTTTAATGATCAGTGATCGACTGGTTCTGATTTGCAGCTATATCTCCAGAGCCTCTGGCATCATTATGCCTGTATTCTCAAAGCTTCTGTTATTATCTTGAGCTCATACACTCAGGGCACAATGTTACAATCTATATTGTATCTATCTTGATAGATAGATAGGTTGCATTTGTGTGTGTGTGTGAAATTGTAATTATGGTTTTCTTTTGCCAGCGTTAGTCTTGTGTTCCATCGCTATCTGCTGTGCTGTCAATTTTGTCACAAGTACTTCTGGGCATAAGACTGAGGCTTGAGCAAATGAAATCATGAATAGGAAAAGGATTTCTGGGGTTTTGAGTGAGCAGAAGGGCGCAGAAGGAGCTGATCCATAGCATATGTTGAAGCGATGATAGAAATGAAAGACTGGTTTGTTTGCTGAGGGTGTGTTCGGACTGTGGAGAAGTTATGCAGAGCAGCACTCCCCCTGGAATACACTGAGATCCCATCAGCCTCTTCCTGCTCACGGTTTTCCCTTGCAGAAGAATTGGTTACTATTATGGAGTCAGGACGTGGTAATGATCCAGTTTTGCATCTGTGACCATAAGCCAGAAAATGCTGCTCTGTCTCACTGCGTATACAGAGACTAACTGAGCAGACATCCTGTCCCAAATTTTGGACAACTTAGTACTCCATCAGAGAACTAAGATGGTTTAATGGTAAATAAATGGTAAAAAATCAAGAGCTGACCAAACCCCACTTTAGTGGAGGTTCTGGAGCTATTTAGCCACTGAGTCATATTACACAGTTCAGGAGAGTGCATCAGCCCCTACTAGTGACTGGACACTGGTGTTGCATTAGTCCTCTCAATCTGCACCTGTAAAACTGGGATGGAAACTGGGCTATTAAAAAAGTAGGAACTTGAACCATGATTAATTTTCTGGACCTGCTATATATCTCCAGGAAAGACATTCATCTCACTTTGCCTCACTTTCTTATACTTTTGTAAATCATGTTAGACAGCAAAATATCACATCCAGAATGATACTGTCACTAAAATTCAATTCCATGTTGATGAGAGGAGGTCATGGAGAGGGTAAAAAAAAATGCTACAATCCATGTAGAGTTCCAAAAAGGACTTTGGCATTGGTATTCTGAACATTACAGCACATAATTTACTGGCAGGTGGTCCATAGAGCAGGGTTCACAGCTCACAGATGTCCTCAGGAAGTGTCGACTGCATAAATACAGGATAGGAAATAACTGGCTTGGTAGCAGTTCTTCAGAAATAATTTAGGTCATGAGTCAACAGTATCATGCTGTTGAGAAATAAAACAAGCATCACACAGATGTATATGAACAGGAACCCATCCTGAAAAAAAAAAAAAAAAGAAGAAAAGAAAGAAAGGAAGGAAGGAAGAAAGGAGGAAAGAAAGAAAGAAAGGGAAGAAAGAAAGAAAGAAAAAGAGAAAGAAAGAGAGAAAGAGAGAGAAAAAGAAAGAAAGAAAGAAAGAAAGAAAGAAAGAAGGAAAGAAAGGAAGGAAGGAAGGAAGGAAGGAAGGAAGAAAGAAAGAGAGAAAGAGAGAAAGAAATTTACATTACACATACACAGAGAGGCAACTTCCAGTCCTGAAGGTGCTCAGTCTTCAAGAACATAACAGGCTTTCAAAAAGTAGAGAATAATCTCTCATGGCAGATGGGAAATAAGAAACAGCGTAAACTGCAGCAAGACAGTCCTTGCTAATAGTAAGGGTGGTAACCATTAGACAGGCTGCCTGCAAAGTTATAGCCTCTGTCACTGAAACTCCTTAGGAACAGGTTAAGTTAATATCCAGAAAAAAAAAAAACCCAAACCACCACAGAAAAATATATGGAAAGAGAGAGGGAAAGTAAAGACAGGAAAAAGATTTCTAGCCTATATTCATTTGTAAAAGTGAAGATCTGAGTTTTGTCCCAATTTCAAATACATGTATTTGAATACTATATCTAGTAATAGTATATCCAGTCACCATTTCCTAAAGAATATACCACTCCCTGTATCTAGGATCAAACTAAAGATTTCGTAATTTCTAAAATAACGTCCTAAGCATGATCATAGAAAATCATTCTTTGCCTATTTCTTCTCTGTGGTCATATGAATCCTTAAATATGTTTGCTCAAAAGTTGTGTTATGTGTATGCCCTGTCTTTAGCACCAAATCCGATATTTAGGGCATTTCTATGAAGGACAGAGCTTCCATCTTCCTCCTTCTGGCAGAGGAAGATGTTGAATTTGGTCTCCTGGTGTCTAAAGTTTGAATGCACATTCTAGATTATTTTGTGATACTGAGTTATGTAAGTCCCGATTCTGTTATCTGTACTTCCCCATTAATTTATTCACTATCACTGCTATTTCAAATAAATAACACAAAAACACTTTTAACACTAAAACTGCTATTCAAAGTACTGATATTTTTAATGGCATTCGCAGACTTTGCATTGAAATAGCCAGGTTTGTAACTTTTATTAACCCTAGCTGAAGTTATAGATTTATAATCTAAAATGGTTTGACGTCGTTGTCAATAGCTTTTCTTTACAGATGCTCAAAATTAAAATGTAATTTTTGTAAAGCAAAAATTTCAATACTAATTTCCATGTAATGTTGATGTCCAAATAGAATGCCATTTCCAAGAATATCCTTGAGCTCAGCTTTGAAAAGAGGAAATATTGCCTATTTTCTGTGACCAATATAAAATTATAAAATAGTTGGGGTTGGAAGGGACCTTTAAAGGTCATCTAGTCCAACCCCCCTGCAATGAGCAGGGACATCTTCAACTAGATGAAGATGCTTGGGAAGTGTGGAGATAAATGTTTAGTGATGGCTCAGTTAACATCTTGAAGTGAACAGAGTGTAAAACAGACAAAATATGTCTTCTCTTTTTTATAACTCAACAAGTGAGGGCATGCAGTCATTAAAAAAGGAAAAGGAATGAAATCAAAACAAACAAAAGGCGAACTCTTAGACTGTGGAGCTGATGACTCATTTTCAAACGCCTTTTCAAATTTTCACTTTATTTTCTAGGGCAGACTCCTCACTCACGCCAGCTTGTCTGACATTTATAAACAAAAATGTGGAACTTATTTATGTAAAACACTCCTAATGTTTCAGGTGCATCTTACATATATAAATGTATTTATATTACGTCTTTGGATATGCAAGATGATAAACTATTTCCAGCCAAGGTGAAGACTGCACAATGGCAGTGAAGCCCTGAGTCACCGGGCGGACAGCCGGTACTACGTACAGCAGGCATCCCCACCGAGGCTGATTGATAGACAGGTATCTGCTGTGACTCCAGTGCGCTAAGTCCTCCCAGTGCCTTTGGGATGTGGCTTACGGGAACTTCCTTCACTTGGATTTGGACTGACGGATACAGTATTTGCTAGACCGATGAGAGCGGAGGATGGCCAGCTCCACAGCAGCCTAACAGCAGCCGGCATTGCAGAGGAATTTCAATTAGCCAGGTGACAATCAGCTGCAGTCCCCGAGGAGCTGGCTACCGCCCCTTCTGCACAGCACTCTTTCACTGCTCCGAAAAGCTTAATTGTGACACCTCTTACGTCGCCAGGTGTAAAAGTAGCTACTTGGGGCCACTTTTCCTGTCCGCATGCATTAATTTAAAAACTGAGATCTTCTCTGCTGTGTTTCCCTGAACATGAATCAGTTAGTTTGTAAACAAAGAACTGAAAAGGATGAATTTGGCATGGAGAGACAGCTGAGTCATTCTGTAATCCTCGTCCCTTGAATGTAAATGGCGGAGGTTTTGTTATTCTACATAATAGCAGCTGGTTTAGCTTAATGAGCTCTGGGACTTTTGTAGTAAAGTGGTTCCTGTAAGCTGTTGGTCCAGTCAGTGCCTCCACTTTAAACTTTTCTGTCTGAGATTTCACTTCTTGACCACTACCAACTTAATATATTGTCTCCAGGAGCTTTCTTTTCTTTCTTTTCATTTAGGTATTTAGTTTAATAAAGAGTGTTTGAATTAATTTGAGTACATCTCTATCTTATGAAGATAGTGTTTCTTCATTGTGCTATGCCTTTTATACCATTTACAAAGGGGACACATTCCAATGTTGGTATTAAATCTTTGGAGTTTTGATTGAGAAGTTGAGGTTAGCACAGAAGAAGATTATTTCTAGTTTGGATTAAAATAGCTAAAATTAATACTAGAAAACATTACAGGTTTCAGCAAATATACTCACTGTTCAAAAGAGGAAAACTTTCACAAAATATGAAATAAAATTTCTTTTCCTTCAGCACTACAACTTTAAAAGACACAATATGAATAAAGCAATAATGCTTCACAGAAATTGATATAATTTATCTTCTGTGTGACATTATACTTACCTGCTGTATTGTACATATCATTTGAAATTAAAGGAAAAATCTGTCTTGTTAGAATACCTTGCCTAAATAGATTTACAGCCTTAAAAGGCTAAAGAAAGTTTAATGTCCTCTAATAAATTATTTGAAAAGAAGTGAATACTGTTTTGGATGTACATTTCCACTAAAAATTTTATTGCAAGCAAAATGGAAATCCAAATCTGAACATGCTTCCTCTTGTCATCATTAATAGTATTGATAGTAGCCACATAAGACAGGGTACTTCAAACCAGCTGACTATATTCAGAGAACATGAGTCTCTAGGGTAAGAGGTTACGGCATTAGTCAGCAAACACCATCCTTGGGTCTATAAATAGGAATGCTGAATATAAAACAGTGATCTTACTGTGTTCAGAGCTGATAAACCCTTAGCATTTCAAATCTGGGGCAATGCAGGTTAAAAGGAGTGATTCAACCAAAGAGAGTCCCAAGGAGACCAGGAGGCTTTTCAAAGGTCGGGAAAATCAGACATCAAAAGGAAGATGAAAGGTTTAAGTATGTTTAGACTAAGGAAAGAGAAAGACAGCAGCGGTGTTCATATATGTAAACATAGCTTCTAAGGAGTTTATTGCCTTCTCAAAACTCACCGCACGTCAGACAAGTGACTTTAAATAATGAAAGGAAGGTCTATGTTAGACTGTGTAATAGTGGGACTACGAAGTACTACAGCGGTTTGTTGGGAGGCTGGGGCAACTCCCTAAGCCCTAGTTCCTAAGAGCAGGTTGTAAAAGTGTTTGTTCAGAAATGACACAGATATACCTGACACAACCTTTGCAAAGGAGGAGGGAATAGAAACGCTCTTAAAATTTCTTTCAGCCTCAATTTCTGCTATTTCTGTGGTTTTATTATGCAGATCTATTGTTCAGTTTATTATCCAGATAATAAAATCACGACAGAAATAATTTGGAGTGTTGAAGTTAATGCAAAATTTTTACAAAGTCCTGAAACACAGGACTATACCTTGGACATTAGATGGATATTCTTTAAAAATTATGCTTAAAAATTAACAATGCTTTCTTTTAAATTTTACAGCGAATATTTTCAAATAGAACTAATATTTTACCTTCAAACGTTCTAACTTTTCCATAATTACTATATTATTACTCTATCCAATGATTAAGGCTACTGCAACATTAGCAAAATACTTCTTTACTTACACACTAGTTTATTTACACATCATATAATACCAGTATTAAACACTAACAACACGGTTGATAAATGCAATTTCATGGTGCCAGCTTGAGATAGTAAAGAGTTTCAAAGTTTCATGCCAATTCAAGTAAACACTACAAAATATAGCTGTGAATTGTTCTTTCTCCTTTTTTTCATGTCCCTAAATATTTTACACTGCTCAATGAGGATGAGACAAATTATAAATTCATTATAAGAATTATAATGGACGGCAGTTACATTTGTATTATTTCACATATTCATTATTCTAATTATCCTGACAATAGGCTGATGTTGTTCTGCCTCATGTTCTCATGATAGTTTGCCAGAGAAGTGCTGTATCAGAATGCAAATACCTCGTCACATCCACTCTTTGACAGTCAATAGTAAACTTCAACGCTCTGATTTTTCTAGTGTTCAACAGTTTTGTTCAGTGGGTCTGTCCTGCTTTACAGTGGCAGCAACCCACATGGAAGAGTTAAGAATGGACTAGCAGTCAAAATATGGAAAAGGTTGAACTCTGCGTTTTTAAGTCTATTAAAGATTTTTCAAATAACGCTACAAGGCATTGAAATTTAGGTATATTTTTTAAAACTATAAGGTTAAAGAGATACTGCTCCATTTTTAAGTAAACCAGCTATAAGCTAAGAGTTTAGGAAATTTATGTGTGATCATTGAGGTGTCATATTTTATCTGAAAGTTATTCTTCTTCAATATTCAATCAACCAAACAGCACATGTACTCTTGATCAAAATTGATTCAACATCTGTGTTGCAGTGTATTTCCTCAATAATCAAGCAGATTTTCTTTGGCTAAATCCTGTTTAGAAATATGGTATCTCAGCAAAATATAATAGGTTTATTTAATACTAATATATACACAGTCTGTATCAATTGCCCAGCATTATTTTACATATCCGTTTCATCATGCACATAACTGAAGCTGGTGAATAATCATCCCACTCAGTAAAACATAAATATTCATTTGATTTTAAGTTCACTGACTTAGACATTCTAACTTCCTTAAATGTGAAAAGGTATTTAAGTGTTATTCAGTGACAGGGCCCAGAGTTTTTAATGACAGTAATTTACTCAATGTGAGAGATAAAAATAAGAAGCTTGTTGCTAATCATCTAACCTTAATTACTATAAATCTCCAAACTCTCAAGTTCATGAGGAACAAGCTTAACTTTGGATCCAGAATGAAATTACTTGTAGTGGATCAAAAGTTGATTCTCTCTCTGGATGAGAATAAACAAACTGATGTGTATGGAGCGGATTATTATGGTTTAAAAAAAACAGCCAAAGAACAAGGATGAAAATAAGGGCGCAACTCTTCCTGGATTGACAAAATGGTTGAAACTATAGAATAGGCATAAAGAATAAAATTTCCTTTGGTACTTTATCAGTATCATTCTTTAGGAGAATTTCAGCATTTCTTATGGGTATACTAGAGGATGTTACCATAAACAGAGGAATTGCATAGTAATGCTATGTTGAAGAACTGAATTTGAGACAAGATGAAGACATTCATCCACTTAATTCAGCTCAAGGTATGTTTTTGATGGAGACAACTCATCTGCCTAAACACTTGACACAAACATTTCATTTATTAATCTGGTATTATTTGAAGACAGGAAGGAGTTCAGGGGAAAAGGGGAGATATTTACACTGTTACAGATACAGGTCATAAACCTGTTCTCCTTCTGTTTCTTCTTCGAATATAATTTATACTGGAATACAACTTAACAGTACTACATTCAGCACACTGAAGCATTTCTGCCTGTTGAATCCTGGATATCGGATGTAGCAGAATTTCACAGGGGTATGAATTAGTCATGTTTCTGCAGTCGTGATCGTCATGGGCCTAGAGCTCTTTGAAACAGTACTGGTGAAATAATTCATTTCCTTGGTTCCTTTATCAATCAATTCAAATGTTGATGGACTGTCAGAGTTTCTGCGCTTACCGGATCTTCAGTATACCAAGCTTCATGGCTCTAGAACAGCCTGCCCTGACTGAGGCTCCAAAAACTTACAGACAACTTGGGAATTTTTAATAAAAGAAATTGCCCAAGTATTGAAATAATTCACAAACAAAATTGCCTGTCAGCCCAGCTCAGGTGACTATATTTCATAGTCAGTTAGCAGATCCATCCATTTTCTTGCATGGGCAGGTTAAATCACTTGCCTTCACAAGTCTATGAAAAAATCATGCTACTGTCATCTAGGTATTTTAAATGTGCATGTAAAAAACTCTGGACCTCACTGATTATCTTTCAGTTTGTTCTGTCCTTCACTGTTTCTTGTTTAATCACGACGCACTTAATAATTTGGAGTAAAATACAGACCAAATCAAAATGTGCAACATTTTCTACATTTTATTTCTGCGATGTATCTGTCTATATAGGTAAACCCTCTTTGTATGTTCTGAAAATGCAGAAACACTGAGGCATTCACACTACCTGGCATAATATGTGTGAGGCAGCTTACAGAAAGTTAAAAGAAATAGTAAAACCTCAGAGTGAGGAAACATTCATTGTCTCTTGCCAAGATTCATTTTTGTAGCATCAGTCACTTTGTTCTAAGAGCCTGCTGTTAAAATTCATTTGAGAACTTAGCCTACACTTACCTGAAGTTTGGAATTTTGTATAAAGTTGTCTCAGGCAGTCTTCACAAATACTTTTTTCTGCAGGCGCTAAACCTTTATAGGTACTGGGGGGAAAATGCCAGGCAAATAGCAGCAAGTAAATAATAATTTAAATCTAATATCTAACTCTGATCTACCAGGAAAGCTACAGTTTTCTTCAAAGGTTAGGAAAAAATTAATCTTTACTGTAAGCAGCAGAAAAGACTGTAGATTGGAGATAGTGTAAACATGCTTTAAAGCTGAACTGTGAGTAACGTTTGGAAGTCCTTGTATGCCACAAACATTTTATTATCTGTTGTCCTTTCAAGTCATGTTGCAGGGCTTTCTGATCCTTGCTTTGACAAAACACTGTGCCCCAGATGGCTCAATAACATCCATTCGGAAATCATTTTGGGTATATTTTATAAGTACAGCTGGAAAAGCATGTGGGAATGGGTACAGTTTTCAGTTGACAATCAACTAATGTGTTTGCTAAACAACATCATGTAGTGTTGCTAATAAAATGATGTTCTCCTAATTAAGTAATTGAATTGGATTTGGAGTTAAGAGAACTGATGAGTTTTTGTTATGCATGACAATAGCATTAGAAGCAAAAGAAAATGCAAGCAATGCTTATTCATGACTTGATTCACTAAAACCTGAAAATAAAGCAATAATACGAGACAGTTCAAACAACACTCATGGAAAGTTACAGCACTAAATGCAGAATCTTCTGTCAAAATCACTTGAATAGTTTTAAAAATAAATAGTGATATTTTAATATTTCAATATTTCAGATTCAACTGCAGTGCTGAGTTCTATCATTTAGACAACCTAGTGTAAATATGATGATTTTTTTGTAACAATTTCTAAAGCAAAGAGAAGATAGATACATTATTCAGTCTTACCCTAAGTGTCATTTTTCATCCTTTTATGATGTTTCATTTCACATTATTCTGCATAATATGCTAAAGAAATAAAATATGCATAGGCTGTTCTTAACAGTGGTGCTATTTTCTGTGCTCAGTTAAAGGCAGAGAAACTTTGAAATCCAGATTGCCACAGGCAGGTTTGAACAAACCTGTTATTGAACGCTTGGTTAAACAAAAAATTGTTCTCATTCCGCAATAACACAAGTACTGTGTTCCCCACGTATCAAACACTAAAGATGCATTTCCAAAGTGAACCTCCTTTGCAAAACTGACACAATCATTTCTGTAATTATCATGATTTTTAAAAAGATTTCAGAGTATTTTAATAAAATGGTCAGAGTGTTCTTACAACCCTACTCCACTTTCCATTAGATTTTATTTAATCCACTAGATGCTTTAGGCCAATTGTATAAAAAGGATTGAGAAAAATAATTCTGCTATGCAGTGAGAGATGGGTGGTATGTGGAGGTGTTCTCCTTCCCTTACAAAATACGTGAACAATTAATTGTTAAGTTCTGCTCCAGCTTAATTTTTCTTAAATAACTCATTCTGATCAGTTATTAAATATTCATCCTTCCAAATTGTGAACTACCATACGATAGGGTATGCATCAGAGAAACGCCTGAATGTTCCTTTTAAGGGCCTCTTTTATCAGGTAGATAAGTTTATCAGAACACTTTCTTCTGGGAAAAATAAAGATTTTTTCTTTACTAAACCTCTCTTTCATTAATGTATTTTTCCACTAGAATTTTAATTTGGAGAATTCTTCTATGCAGCTGTCCGTGGCATGATGATACTGTATCTTCCCTCTTCATTATAGTGGCTCCAGTTATGAATTACTCTCTTTACCAGTGCATGCATTTGTTTTATTATAAAATTGACCAGAAAACCTCTTACACAAGCCAAGCCTGAAATACACTGGTAGTCACTGGTGACTTGTGTGTGACTAAAAGTTTTGTTTATGATCAGGTTTCTACTTCTGAATTTACATGAAATCTGGTGAAAGTTCCTTACTTTGCTTTTTCTATGACTTTGGTCCTATTTGGATTAGAATAATAATAGAATTGCAAAATAATTTTCAGTTTCTGGAAGATGTAGTAGACTGCATCAAGGGAAAGTGTTGAACTATCAGCCACTCATGTGGAAAAAACCAAACAAGTCAGCAAAAGTTGCAATGACAAAATTTTCTTTAGTTAGCAGCAGAAACATCTCCCTTCATAGGAAGTAAAATAGTTCATCACAAGACATTTCTCTATTTTCTTATGCATTACCAAAGAAAGAGAAACTAAAACAAACCACAGCTCAAATCACTTCTTTGTCTCTTCCTTATTGTCTTCTGCACTATTAATTCTGATTTTATTTGGAACTTTGTTTTCTGATAGACCCTAGCATCTCAGCTATAGAGCAGGACACTATTTTGATAGATAGGCCTTATAGTATTACATCAACAAATAGATTCTGTCCAACAAGAATAAAGATGCTGAGCAACAAGGATGTGTTCCTGATGGCAAACAGAACCTGAACCATTTACTTGATGTTTTTTCAAATCTTAATTATACATTTCTAAAAAATACAGTCTAATTTCTCACAGTTGTCATTTGTTAAGCTATTCATGTTATGTAAGTAATTGGCATTTTTCTTTCTTTTTCTGGGAAAAATAAAACGCATACAAATGAATGGTCTCTGGTGAGACCCCACCTGGAGTACTGCGTCCAGCTCTGGGGCCTCCAACACAAGAAGGACATAGACCTGCTGGAGCGGGTCCAGAGGAGGGCCACAAAATGATCAGAGGGATGGAGCACCTCTCCAATGATGACAGACTGAGAGAGTTGGGCTTGTTCAGCCTGGAGAAGAGAAGGCTCTGGGGCGACCTTCTAGCAGCCTTTCGGTACTTAAAGGGGGCTTATAGGAAAGATGGGGACAAACTTTTTAGCAGGGCCTGTTGTGATAGGACAAGGGGTAATGGTTTTAAACTAAAAGAGGGGAGATATAGACTAGACGTAAGGAAGAAGTTTTTCACAATGAGGGTGGTGAAGCACTGGCACAGGTTGCCCAGAGAGGTGGTAGAAGCCCCATCCCTGGAAACATTCAAGGTCAGGCTGGACGGGGCTCTGGGCAACCTGATCTAGTTGAAGGTGTCCCTGCTCATTGCAGGGGGGCTGGACTAGATGACCTTTAAAAGGTCCCTTCCAACCCAAACTATTCTATGATTCTATGATTCTGTGATTCTATGAATATGAAAATGCTTTGGTTTGAATCAACAGTTTGGACTGTAGCTTTTCTAATTGAAATTAAAAGCCTGTATGTTTAATTCTGTTTATCATTCTTGCATCCAACACAAGCATTCCACTTACATACTCAGAAGGAAAGTGAAGGAAGATTAAAAATAAAAGAAGATGCTCACCTTTTATTGAGTAGCTCTGGTGGCTGGGGGTTTTATGATTGTTTTCCAGGTGATCAGTATTTTTGCCAATTTGGAGTGAATTTGCAAAGACTTTCAGAAGAACCAAGCACACAGTTTTTGTCCCATTGACTGTATGCTGGAATAGACAAAACTCATAGACAAAATTTCTGTTATCAGAGGGATAACTTATTTCTCTATGAAATCCTTCTCTGATTGACCACGTCTACCTCCTTTCATTCAGCTTTTGAGACTATTCTGCTAGAAGAGAATGGATCCCTGAGAGAATATAATTTTGGGACCTTTAATGAGATTCATCTCAATATTTTTCTTCTGTTTTGTTTTCAGGAAGGCCTTACTATCTCAAGCTGGTTTATTGATTTGTTATGCAAAATCAATCCCTGATTTAACTCTACTGCCATGAACTTATGATTCAAATGAACACAACCTAGTCAGTTTTGTGGCATTGTTATTGCTGTTGTTGCTAATGTATTTACCAACTATCAAACAAACTTTACACTGTTGTCAGGCACAGCATAGGGAGGTCATTAAAAAAAAAGGCAAGTAAAAACATTAACTAAGGAAAACATCTTACCAGGTACTCTACTTCCTACTTCAACTGTTCTTATGTCTGGAATAAAGGAAGAAACACTGTTTCAGTTTTTAAAACTATTGTGCAGCAAGCCCTCACACGCAAATTCTCTTTTGTAACCTTGAAGGACTAAGCACATGCATTCCACTCCAGCAAGTCTTATCTTCAATATTAGATAAGAGTGGGCAGTAAAACAGTTGTGAGTCTAACATTTTCTTCAGAATTGGAAGGCTTAAGCGCCTCTGATCAGGCACCCTGTTTCATTCCTTTTTATGGCTTCAAGTATTTTATCCTTTTCTGTACAGATCAACTCAAATTTGGCAGT